>CM018076.1:177167380-177889894 GCA_008658365.1 Alca torda | reverse complement strand
GACCAAGTAAACTCCTAACAGCCTTCAAGACAAAGTATTTAACTAAATGTTACAGGAGCTCTCCAGTTGGAAATTTCAAAAAGTCCCAGAAATTCTCCTGGCAGCTCCTGCTGTGCATAGACTAGCTGGTAAGCAGTGCTCGTATGCCTGAGCATATGGATTAATAACCTGGATGGAGAATCTGTCATTTCCAGTGACTTCCCCCAGCAGTTCCTGCTGTAAAATTGACCAAGCTGGATATAAATGAGATACTTAAAAATAGTCAGCAAAATTGCTTTCTTTTGATGCAGAAACAGTCATATAGGACAGTCATATGGACAGGACATGTAGTTAAGGTGGGTAGAAGATCTTTTGGAAGTAATTTAGTATAATCAATAGCAGTGTGTGCATTGGAAAGGTCACATAGGACAAGAGCCCAGCCAGACTATAAGAATTCACTAGAACAACATTTCAAAGAATGTTATCTGACCCATCAGAAGACAGTGTCACAAGCAATGGAGGCTCACATCAATATCCAGACAGTAACCAGCCATCCCGTTTCAGACTACGTTCCCCACCTGAACATTACCCTATGTAACAGAAGCTAATAAACTCTGAATGTCTGTACAATGTACCCACAGTACCAAGTACCACTTACTCAGAGTTACGCCAAGGTTCTGCAACATAACAAGAATATGATACATCTGCCAGTGCTTAAATAAAACGAGAGCTGCATTTGGTACCAATTGTGAAACTGATTATATTAGCTATATTTCTGCATGGGAAAGCTGCTTAAGTTTAAAATGCTCGAGTTAACTGAGAAACAGGAAATATCTTGAGGCATCAGTGCCTCTAGAAATTTAATTGCTCAACTGAAAAACAACTGGTCTGTGAGCAGATGCAGTATGAAGTCAGCATTAATTAATTCAGTTAAAACATTACAAGGGAGTAAGCTGCAAAACAAAACCAAAATCTTGTGAAGAAAACTCACTTTAAAAACCCCGTTTGTGTGTGTTCAACATACAGAATAGCAAAACTTATGAGAGAGTAACTTTATAGCAATGCTGCTTTTATTTCCACTTGAGTATTAACTCCATAACATGGAAATTTATTTTTAAAACTTTTCTGGGCTGGAACATCTTTGTATGTGTTTATATAGTACCTAAAAACGTGACCCCATTTCTAACCTCAAATAATCCTAACATATACAAACAGCTGCAGAAACACAGAAAATACATTAGACGTCACAATCTCTAACAACAAAGAGAACCACACTGATACCGGTAGATGAGAATTCACACTCACATAATGGCCTTTAAACACAACTGTTGTTCCCTTCTCCAACTGTTTCCTGATAAATAAGACATGACACCGCAGCAGACAGAATCCAAGCCATAATGGTTTAAACAATATGTGATATACATCTCTAAGATAATGTTTTTAAAGACGAAATAAGGCTTCATCTAAACACTATACATTACAAGAAAACAAGAAAGTACTAACAGAATACTGAAGTACTTGAGCAGAATTCTTTCAAGCATACAATTTTTGCTATTGTTCAAATTTTCAGTGAGTACTACTAGCATGCCAAACCCCAAGAGTGTTTATTCTTAGCAATTATTCTACAGGGAGCCCCTCAACACGTTCTAAAGAGTGATGGTAGCAGCATACTTACAAACATATACAGAAGCACACTTTCAGCCAACTGTTTAAGAAATCTCTAAGTAAAGGGGAGTGAAATGAATGAGTATTGGATGATGCATGTCAGTAGAACTCTGGTTACTTTTAAGTAACTTTAAATGCTGAAGCGATGGATTCATTCTAAACATCTCATGCATGAACAAAGGTAGGTCACAGTATTGTACACATAAATAAGCACCTGAGCATAGCCCCACCAAATTCAGCATACTGACACATCTAGAAATTAACAGAGATGTGCTTTGTGAATATTGGAAAGGAGTTCTGCATTTCTAAGAAACAGAAACCCTGATACCGAGGTCAATGATGAAGCATTGACTACAGTGGAGTACACTTTGATCACCAGAGTATGCTTAATTTTCAGTGATTCATTAGAGGTGCAGCCTCTTTTCTTCATTTTAATAGTTTTTATAATGATCACTGCTCTAAATGAAACCTACTCAATACTCTGCAAATGAGGATATCTGTCCCAACACAATATAGCTTAGTAACTGTCTCCTTAAAGTTTGAGAAGTATGAACTATCAAAAGAAGTTACTGCAGTATCACTTGTAGAAAGAGGGACCTGAGATGGCGTTAGTTGTACATAATATTCAGGAGCTATATGGCAATTCAGCTTTTCTGAAGAAGCATGTCACTCATCAAGTTGAGGTACACCAAAATTTAGCCAAGTACCTTGGGCATGCAATGCACTATTCTCTCTAGACTGAGAAGGCACTCAGACAGTCCAATGCACATGAGGCATGAAAGAGTATACCAGGAACAAAAGAGTTTGCAAGGGAAAGGGAAGAAGTTTCCCATCCCAGTAGCTCCAGCGCTAAGCTGAGTTCGTCTGCAGCACTACTGGATCACACAGCTGAATCTATGCATCACAGAAACAGCTCCTCCCAGTTACACGAGAAAATGCCATTTCCAGTGAGGACAACAGCAGGAACAGAGTTCAGCAAAGATAAGAGTTCCCCTCCATGAATTAGTCTCCAGTGATCTCCCACAGCAGAGAGGGGGATAGGTGGGCTGGCAGCAGAGGGGTGAATGGAAAGGAAAAAATGCTGTTTTCATAAAGCCCCCAATATGTAAGACAACAGTGTGTGGGAACAAATTGCTACCCAGGGCGAGAAAACAGACCTGTACTCTTCAAGAGAGTACCTTGTATGGCAGCTTTGGGCATAGTGCAAGAAGCTCCATTGCCAAAAATCCAGTGTAAAGACAACTAAAGACAAAAAAAAAAAAATATATATATTTCTTGCAAATGGCACTTGGAAAGAAGAATCGATGAAACCTACTCTGCTATAGGTTTCAGTTCCTTGCAAGTTTTTAGTGACAGGAAGAGCTACGATGAAAACTTTTCTATTGAGAAAGAGACTCTTAACATCACCATCATCACGATGCTACAATTCCAGCAATAGATGCCGGATGCAGTGACTCTGCACAGCCAGACATGTCCTGTTGTCACATTACTTTTTAGATCAAAAAACTGAGGTCTTTGAATGCACGTGGACACTACGGGTATCAACAACATGTAAACATTGGCATGCTGGTTTGGGCTGATAAACTTCAAGAACGTTGTGAGATTTACTAGCCTGAGGTTTCCTGATTTCCCATGAAATATCTCTAAAAGAGAAAAACAGGCCAGACCTCTTAATCTTCTGGTACTAAGGAACTTTTATGCTATAGAAGGACTAGTAGCTTTGATAAGCTCATCTTAAATAAAACAACCTCCAGCCAGTTTGGACCTGCACTAGGCATCTACTTCGCTAAAAGTGCTAGAACCTTACGCTAATAAGGCACATAATTTAAAGTAGACAATAAGATAAATATCTCATTGAAATTACTATATTTAATGTCTTCTTTTCTCAGTATTTAGTTATAATTACATATGGGACATTTTTTTACTGATATGTCTACATTCATATATTTGACTCTTAACTGTTCCATGAATTCTAAACCAATCAAAAGGTCTGAGGACAATATTAACACTGCAGCGTATAACACTGGAGTCAGTCCCCACTTTTCAAAAACTACAGTAGTTTTTCTTCTGCCAACTTAATGCTTAAACTGCCCAGTACACAACTCCTTGCACTTCTCTAAAACAACCAGTAATTATTATAATAAGTAAAAAACGGACACTAATTGCATTCACGTGCAAAACTTTATCAACTATTACATAGCATCACAACATGAATTCTGTGCTGAAGTGAAGTATGAAAAAGGCTAATCAGTTAAGGAATTCTTTTTAAACAGTGCTAGAAAAGAAAAAACATTCACAAACTTTTCGAAGAACTTTTCTGCAGAATCTTTCCACCTCCACTCACCACACCTTTACCAAAAAGAAATGCTGTTCTATGTACAGAAGACACACCTCGAGTACAAGTGAATATCTTTTATTGCAGCTTGTAAAATAATGAGGCACTGCCCTTTAACTTTTTTTCTCATAGACACAAATGTTTTTAATCAAAAGAACGTAATATGTATGAATTACTTTTTCTCATCAATAGGAAATAATGTAAACGTTAAGTAATTTTTGGTGTTTTCAGAGAAATTTACTTACAGACTTCGAAGCAGTGCTAATATATTGCATCACCATTTCTTTTTTGGTATTAAAATCCTTTTCTCTCAATGGCATCTTCTTGTCTTCATTTAAATTCATATCTTCCTACAGTGAGAGGGGAAAAAAAAAGGAAGGGAAAAAATTTTAAAATGTCATCCAGCAACACAGCTGTTTAACTATAAGAGACTGACTTTAAGACACAAAAACATGAACTTGAGCAACTGAAAGCTGTTATACAAACAACTTTTCATAAATTAGGTATTACTTAAAACCATAAAGATCTTTATCCATCTTCCCTAGCAACTCGGACTAAAAAAAAAAAAAACAGTCAACCATGCCAGGATAAACAAGTGCATCACAACCATTACTAGCATAATCTCTTCTTAGAAATCACTTAGTTTCACACACAAATGCTCACTAAACTACGGAAAAGCATTATTTAACACTTCCTAAAACATTTTTAAGTGTATTCAAACCGGTCTCTTAGAACAATCTTTTTAATAATATATCCATTTTTTCCATAATTCTGTTCCTCAGTTCCCAAATACTTAATCCTGGGCAGCAGAATCTGCTTTGCCCTGAGAGTAGTTCACAAAATAATATTCACCTTTGCAGTAGGTAAGGCCCAAATTCTTGATAATTTGATCATTAAATCAACACCTTCAACAGTTATGAAAACATCATCACAATTCATTCATTCCAACATAAGCCCAGAGGTCAAAAAGAGCAGATGTAGAACCACATTCAAAGCCACATAGCAGCTATTCATTGACATTTCTGACACAGGGACTTCTACTGTTCTAGCCTAAAGATTCTCTGATCATTGTAATCAGCTCCACATCTGTGAGAAATGACATTTCCTATCATGCTGGAGGTAAAACACACAGAAAAAGCTTTAAGAAACAATTTAGACACACACACAGATGAGAACATAGAGCATTACTATGGTCACTCAAGCTTAGCAAGAATTACTGCAGTTATTTTCAGCTGACACTCATGAGGTGAATCCCCACCAGCTTTGGGAGGAGCAATGCTACAAAATCAGTGGGTAACCATCTTGATACCAGAGCTATTTCACCTAATCAGAAATCAAAAGACAAACAGCAAGCAAACTCATAACCTTAGAATTTAGGGAAAAAAAAACACCCTAAAGTCCAAAATTTTATACTACACTAAAACTTAAGTTTCCTTGTCTTTTGCTAGTTTTCATATTGAATAGGATAGAATCAAGCATGGTTCCTAGAAATGTTTACAGTTTTGTATAAATCCAAGCTGTGAGAAGACATCACAGAAAATGCTTGACCCCCTTAAGTTGAACTTCTTCAAAATTAGGGCAATTTTCTGTAGATTATAGATTTTTCCCCCCACAAATATTACTGTTTCCTTTCCTTAAGGATTAGGAAAAGTTCCTCACTTCAGTCTAGTATGCATTTAAGTTATTACTTATTATTTATTAAATTATTGTTAAATTGGTATTTTTAATATTTATATAATACTATATAGTGTATTTGTAGTATCAGATTTGTATATTTCATACTATAAATACACTATTTTATTATTTGATATTTTTAGTATAAAACAAGTACAGGGTGCATGTTGTAAGAAGTTCTTTCATTCAAGCAGTAATAACATAGTCTTTTGCCTGCTTAGTAGCTAGTTTGCGTATTCCTGTTACTTCCTACATCTGAAAGTAAATGCCAAACAACTTTGTCTAAAGAAGCTGGAAGAAAGGAGGCCACACATACTTCAATATTTTCTCGTGGTTCTGTTCATCAAAATGCTGCATTGCTTTGATCAAAAAATTCAGAGAAATTTGCTTCTGCCCAAACCAAAATTCTAGAAGTGCATAAGGACACACATATTAGTGAATATTTTGAAAGTTGCCTCACACTAAATCAAATGTCAGGGACATTACCTTGAAAGAGCGTGCTGCATTTTCTACATTTTCTTGGATGAAAGCAAAACAAGAAACTAATACTATGATTTACTTAATGATAGGAAACCTGGTGTGATCCAAAAATGCCACACAGACTCAAATATCCATACTAAAATAAAATAAAAAAAAAAATCCCCAGGCTTAAATACACGTACACTAAAAACACTGTTGGGATCAAATATTGTATGCAAAGAGATCATTTTCTTCCAAGACACATAAAAAAAGTGGAAAATTTTTTGAGTGCGTGTATACACCATTTGGAAAAAAAGTTAAAGTTACTTGTCTCAATCAAAGTTCACAAGTAACTGCAGCTTTTTTAAGATGAGAAAGAACACATAATCAACCACAAAAAGTAGTGTCTTTAGTATTTCAAAATAAAAAAACTATAGTAATCATTAGAAAAATACTGCAACTTTACATTCTCAACAGCTGCTCAGAAATCTTTACGCCTTATCTGAGACATTTCCTTAGCTTAAAAATGGGGTAGGGATGGAGAAGAGGGAATTGAAATCAAGTCAGATTGCCAAAAATACTACAACATTAGTATTCCCTCTAGCCTTTCATTTGTTATGCTATCTTTTTACAGGTATTCCTCATTTTCTGTAATATTGCAGTTTGATTAATTCCCTTCTATTAAATGCACAACAACATTTTTATGACTATTGTTATATACCCATCTGTTGAGATACACACATGACAACCCATACTAAAATTATTAGAATGAAGTCCAGCTTGACATTACCAGATATTTTTTTTTTTTTTTTTCTGCAAGTTCCAGTAAATGTCTTTGGAACACTGTGCCTCAGGATTCCTTTCCACAGGAATACAACTGTATAGCAATACTGGCTTCACAGGAAAATACACTGTACATGTATATTTAATAACGGTAGCTGCATTATATTTAATACTTGAATTGTATTTTTAAAACCTACAGAAACAGATATGTAAAACCACTGAAATCACACAAGTATTCCATTTGAAGTCTCACAAAAGTATATGGCAAAAGTATATGGCTAGGTCTTTCTTGATGTTTTCTGAGAGTTATCACATCTTCAGTACCTTGCCTGGAATATGCCCTATGTTTGTTTGGTTTTTTTTTCATAACACCACCGAAATGCACGTATATCCTACTGAAGGGTGAGGGAAAATAAACACAAAAAATAAAAAAAAAGCTTTTCACATTAGTCTGTAGCTACTGCAAAGTTCATTCTTCTGTTGAAAGCAGTTTTGCACTTCTTTCAGATTTGCTCGTTTATGTTTTCTGAAAAATAACTTCCGAACTCACATAACAAAGAGAAAAAAAAGGCTTGTTTTTCCTGGACAAAAAAAACAACCTAACTTCTAATTACATTTTTAAAAAAAGGGGGGAAGTACGACACCTATCAGTACAAACTATATTCCATAATCCTAGATGTAACGGCAGGTTTATTTATAGGAAACTGGCTGTGCAGTAAAAACTCATTTATTTGTTGTTGTTTTCAACTAATAAAACACCACTAAAGCAGTTGATTTATGCAGATTAGAAGTATTCAGTGGTACAAGGGGCATATCAGATGCAGCTTAGTTTATAAAATACTTCAATTCTGTTCTTTTATTTCTTCTTAAATCATTTAAAGTTACTCTACAGGTGAGCAACAACTCTTTGGAAAATACAAATAAGTCATTTCACATGGCAATTTTCCTAGCAGCGCTAACAGAAATGAAGGGAACTAAATGACAGTTAATTACTAGCTTTAACTGTGTGGTTTTATGAACTCTTTCATAATTTTTGACATCAAAACCACACAGGATACCACCAAATAAAACTTTGTGAGAAGGAATTTTAGGGCTATGAAGATGATCAGAGGGCTGGAGCACCTCTCCTATGAGGACAGGCTGAGAGAGTTGGGATTGTTCAGCCTCGAGAAGAGAAGGTTCCAGGGACACTTTATAGCAGCCTTCCAGTTCCTAAAGGGAGCCTACAGGAAAGATGGGGAGGGACTCTCTATCTGGGAGTATAGCGATAGGACAAGGGCTAACGATTTTAAACAGAAAGAGGGGAAATTTAGACTAGACATTAGTGAAAAATTTCTTCCTATGAGGGTGGTGAGGCACTGGAACAGGTTGCCCAAAGAAGATGTGCCTGCCCCATCCCTGGAAGCGTTCAAAGCCAGGCTGGATGAGGCTTTAAGCAACCTGGTCTAATGGAAAGTGTCCCTGCCCATGGCAGAGGGGCTGGAACTAGATAAGGTCCCTTCCAACCCAAACGATTCTACGATTCTAAGGAAGCAGTATGTATCCAGGAAAACCCAAAGAATAATTTAATGCATCCAGTAAAACTTCAGAATTTAGAAACTGCTCCCTTCAGTACTAACACATTGACTATTTTTATTTTGTGCAAAATTATCTCTGAAAGCCCGGCTACAACACTGAAAGTGTCCCCTCCCACCCCACCCTGCCAAATCACTTAATTTGATTGGAACAGCAAACTAGAGGCTAAAATATATAATTAGCTATGTAATCTACTGTGACTAAACTAGTTTTATTCCAGTCCATTCAAGTGTGGATAATTTGAAGAATCCTTTCTGTATTACATGTTATAGCTAAAATAACACTGATAAAGTACTTTATCAAAGACAGTTTAAGTGCTTTTTATTCAACAAAACTAGGAACGTATTCAAATTAAAAGTTTCCATTTTTTATGGCATAGCCTCAACATCACGTACTATCCTATACCAGAATCTCTGTGGGATGTTAGAGAAATACAGCCTACACTTATGTAGCAGGGAGTGTGTGCATGGAGGCATACCTTCAAGTTTTATTTTTAAAAAACTCTCCCATTTCCTGACATTTGAGCAACTACTATTCACAGTAAAATTCCTTAACAGAAGTAAAATATCCTAGACACCGAGGTATACCAAGAAAAATGGACCATGTGAGAACAAGTGCAAATACAAAAATTGGTAATAGTAAATTAGTCTCCCCCTTCATCACCTTAACCATGAAAATGCTGAATCCTATCTCTCAGTCATAGCTTTCATCAGTTCTACAGAAGCATATTCAAAACTAAACTAAATTTACTGAGTACTAGGAATTACAAATTCCATAAAGGTACTTCTCTCACGGCACATTTAATTTCCTCCACACCCCAGCTCCTGGTAGTCCCTTTGTGTTTCAAGAGTTGCTTGTTACTTGCTGTGAGGCAGAGAAAGAAGTAATAACCTAGGCATCACTCTCCTTGTTAATGTCCTCCTGTGCTCTTCAGATTGCAGTCACTCTCTTCTCTCGTGGCTAGTCCATGTTAGTTTTCAATTGCCCAAAATGTCATCATCATCATGACAAAAAACCTCCACCTATTGAGGTGGTACCAACGCCACATGAAATTTCCAGCAAGTGACTGTTCTGTCATAGCACAGCAATGATGACAGCTAAGGAAGGAAGCAAATTTGAGACTGCATGTGAAGACAAATGCTGCTTTGGAAGCAAGAACCTTAAGTCTTTTTTGTGCAAGAGTGACACGGCATGCAAGTTGAGAACAAAATCCTGCTGTGACATCCAAAGGCATAAAATCCCTTTGTAAAAGCTTCAGGTCATCTTGAAAGAAAGCAGTATTCCCCATTTCGTCTTCCTCCTCAAATCTGTTGCACAACCTCAGTCCTAATAATCAGAAACCTTTCGTTTCCATTTTAAATATATTTGGAGCAAAATCTTGTCAAATGAATTCAAAGACTTCGTCCCCTGGGAAACACCCTAAAAACCACATAATTACAACTCACAGCAACAATAATATTAATAATTTAGGTAAAGATTAGGACACATGCATGGAAAAAGGCTCCACCTGTCAGTTAGCCACGTTGCCATTCTTTAAGTAAAAGAAATCAGCATAAGACTCTTACCATCATTTTTTCAAACAGCGCTATGATTTCTCTTTCTGACAGGGGTTTTGGAGCAAAATCCTCCGTATCCATTGATGTAGATGACCAATCTGTAGAATGTGACTGCTTCATATGCGGCAGAGGAGGTCTTTCCTTTTTACTTCCTGGAATTCTTATACTGGCAAATCTATCCAACTGAAAACAGAAAAGGTATAACATATCACATGCTGTTTCCATTCTATGTAACCCTAATTAAGATGGGTGTTCTCCGAAGCTAAACATCCCTATTTTTCTGTAGTACCTTGACTGTTACTTAACTATCTTATTTTAAAGGGTTTTCCTAAAGATACACATAACAGTCAGTTGCCTTAGCACTTGAGTTAACAGACCAGAATCCCATTACATTATGGAGAAATCATGCAGAACCTGAGAATTTCATGGAAAGTTTGGAGGAAAAGATATCTACAAAACCAATTTATGAAGAGTTCTTCCCAACCATTACGCGTAGAATATGAAAAAGCAGACTTATTTTACTGAAAGCATAGTTTTAAAATGTTTTTTTGTTACTCTGAAACAGCCGTACTCCTGACATTGTAATAGAATATATAGATATGCAAAGAAACTACTTTTTATTAAAAGACAAGTTAGCATAACTAAGACGCTGTTCTACTTATTTTTATTTGGATTATGTTATCCAAAACTTAGTGCCTTTTTGTGCTCCGGTTATTTAGAAATTCGTCTAGGAGAAGCATAAAAACCATCAGTTCCTCTATTAAAGTTAAGCAGGATACACTCATGGTTTCATGAATAATCCTTAGGATTTATTATCAACGCAAGACAATCGCTCTGACTTTACCTTTTCAAAAAGCCACAAAAAAATTCTTTGGAAAAGTGGTTTGGGCTATGGGTTTTTTTACTGGTTAGATATTTATCAACTTTTCAGCAAAGACTTAGGGAAATTTTAAAGGTTCTTATTGTTAGAGCTTGTGCATCCTAATGCAGATGGGCAAGGACCAACAGAACACAAAAGCAGCTGACATAGTCAATGAGATGTGCTAAATCTTAATCATCTTTGTAGCAGACTTTTGAACAGATGTGAACAGCAATATTACACTTGTCAACACAGAAGAAAGTTATGGTAGCATTTGATGTACGAGAGATTTTGGACAAGATTTTCACCATATCAATAGACTTACATCTTTGAAATGCTATGCAAAAATATTCTGAGGCTTCAATATATCTTCAAGATAAGTATCTTGAGATATGACTTAATAAGTACATCAAAGTTACTAAACTAAATGACAAGTAAAGTTATTATAGCGCCTGTGGAATTAAGATCAGAGAGAGCAAAGAAAATTAGTAGCAAAAATTGGGTACAAGTGTTCCACTCTACTCAGAGCAAGAATTGACTATTAGACATCCATGAAGAGAGGTTTAGAGGAAAAACAAAAAGACTTTAATTCTTCCTGTTCAAAATTGAAAGGGAACAGTTTTTGGAACATAGAAATAGATTGTAAGCCACTCACAAACAGATGGTTGTATAACATGCTGAAGTAGAAAATTAATATAGCATAAACATAAAAGAGCTCAGCATGGATGATAGGGCCCTTCAGTGTCACATCAAACCCGCAGGCAATGAGGAAAGCACACTCTACATGAATAATTGCATAGGCAAGACCCAGGAATAAAGAGAATGCAACAAAAGCAACAGGGAGGGTAACATCATTGGATGTGACGTGTAGAGTCATCAGTGGCAAAAACCAGCTTGCATCTTGACCAGACAGCAATTTCCTATCCTGTCTTTAAAATCAGAAGTCTATGGCAAGCATGGGAGGATAAAGCCAGATTGCAAACTGCAATGACTAGACTGGAATCTTAAAAAAAAATCATATTACATGATATTTTTCTCCTCAAACAATGGCTTTCACAGAGCACTGATGAAAGGCAGCACACCTACTTCAAAGTTAGCTGGTAGCTTCTCCATGCCCCACTGTTCACTATCAAGCGTGTAACCTAAGAAACAAGCCATTATATGTGAAGACTCTCCATACGCAGACTTGAAGCAGGGGTAGAAGTAAGACACTTTGGCTGAAATAACAGATTTCAGCCCATGGGTCAGTCAGCAGAAAATTTAATAAATTAGGTTTAAGAGAATTGTACCCTACACCCCTTACCCATCTCTCCTGAAAAGTCTCAGCCCCTTCCTTACACTCCATGCTCCCCAAGTGTCCCTTCTTCCTTCCCCTGCTCCACAAAGCAGCAGTAACAGCAGTTCTGGCCAGGCAGAACCACTCTAGTCTCTGCCATGAAAGTCACAGAACTCCTCTTGCTCCACTGGGAACGGGCAGCACCATTCCAGGTATGAGAGCCAGTTCATCCTTGAAAAGTTTAATTTCACTTCCTTTCACTTGTTCACATTTTTACTTTATGTTTTGTTTTTAAGCTCCTCTTGAATGTATATAGTAGATGTTTTGCAACATTACACATTAGGCCATAACATTCATATTCCTCGTATTCACCAAATCCTTGTTCTAGAGGAGGGAAGCACACACATTTGATTAGGCAGAACATGTAAGATAAAAGTGAGATAGTAGGATTAGAAGCACATTTAAACATGTGTCAAACAAATCACTTCAAATTATTTAAAACAATGTAGCCCAAAAATAAGATTTCCATAGATTTAAAAAAGGAAATTCACAAGACCTGCACAGCAGTACAGTGTGGGTATTCTACATACACTTCTCTTAAATTATGCATTGATAGTGCTTCAAAAAGTTAGTATCTCTCAATATTCCATACATGTGAATAATTTCATGGTCCACAGAAAGCACTATACAGAAAGAACAGAAGTTTCATTGCTTGGTTGTAACGAAATCTACCACCGATGCTGCTGGCAATCCAAGTGCACACAGGAGGAAACTGCAAAAATATAGTTCAATAATCTTCCATTTTACATTAAAAACATTTTAAACCAGGTTAACCAATGGGAATATCTAAAGTTAGTTTTGATATAAACTGTCACTGCAGTTTAAAGCAGGTTTGACCTTCTGTCTTTTCTAAAGATGTCTGCCCTCTTTTTGTATTTATATTACCAATAAATACATACAGATCCATACAGAAACAGTGCTTTAGGACAACAATTTTTTTAAAGGGATAAACTTTTCCCTTAAGGTCTTTGTAGGGCCAACATTAAAATTAACCACGGAATAAACAGTGCTTCATATGGTCCTTTTACAAAGTATTTCCACAGTAAAGTCTCTTTGAAATTCTCCAAACTAATATCTGTTTTGATGCACTGATGGGACTCAGAGTAGTTCCATCTCTGGATGTTAAGTTAAGTTCAAAGGCAATTAAATATTTCTCGGCATTGAAAGTAGATAGAATTTTTTTTTTTTTTAATACACTAAACAAAAACATAACAGGGAATCTTTAACCAGCTCATTTATTCAAACAACAATCTATTCCTATCATCATAGCACAGTGTTACCAAAAGATGAGGAAAACTGTATTTCAGATACATAGTCTAAAAAGAAAAAAATGATAAAATAATTAAATACTGAGTATAAAAATATTGCAGAAGTATTCGTTAAAAACTATTTCTTCTAAACAAAACCACATTTCTTCTAAATTGTAAAAAAAAAAAATGAACTGCCCATATAACCACAATATAAACTGCATAGTGGTCTGAAGTTTAAAAATTACATGATATTGAAAGAAGTGAAAGTAACTAAAAATAAAAGTTAACTCTAAAGAGGAAAAAATGTTGAAGGTAGGAAAAGTTTCCTATTCAAAGGTAAGCCTAATTCTAGAAATAACGCAGATGATACACTACTATTCTGTTAGCAAAAAAACAACCAAGACAGTCCTAAATCTTTTTTGGTCAAAAGGCAGGGGTTTTGGTCTGGTTAGTTCTGTTACTTTTTAAGGTGGGAGAGAAAAGAGGAAGAGGAGGGAAAAGATAAACAAAAATTAACTAGGACAGCACAGAAGCTATTGAAGATATAATTCACAGTTCTCATTCCTACGACTACATCCCCTAGCATGACAGGCATGAAAAGTCTTTTATAATAAACGAATTTAAAGCAATGATGTGTTTGCATATATTTTAGCTTTTATGTCTTATGCCTCCTACCACCAGAGACTTGAACATCTATAAAGCAGTGTACTTTATTCTGCCAGTTTGCATTCTCCACAAGACAAAAACAGGAAGGCAACTGAAACAAAATCTTAACGTCAGAACTGAAACACAGCGAAAAGTAAACCATGGTCAACACGTGAACATGAGTTACCACGAAACTGCTCTTCAATAGTGTTTTATATTTACCAGTCTGAAGATTCTCAGGGAGCCTTGGCAGAAACTCTATTATGGCTCCCTTCTACTGTAAAAGAGCATAAAACTGTCTTATGGTAGTGTTTCTTCCACTGCTCTGCTCCACCACAAAGCTCTGTGGAACTACAGCTTCAGAAATTCGGCAGCCAAACTCTACTGACCAGCTCTAGTAGTGTATGAGGTGCAAAGCAAGTTACTGTATCTACACAATACCCCATACATAAACAGCACAGTATGTCCTATCTTATTAAATTTTATTTCCAAATATTTCCTGGGTGAGATGCTCTACTTTGTGTGCACATGTGGTATGGAGGACCATGTGTAAGCAACGAGATCAAACTATGAGTCAGAGCTGCTCTCCAGACCAGCAGCTGGAGAGATCAGAGTGAGTGAACTGAAGTACCAGCAACTTGAGTAGGACCTCAGTTGTGTCCATGGTGCCAACAACCAGAGTGAGTGACGGTGGTGAGTGAATGATCACTAGCACCTATGAAGCCAGTGAAAAGGCGAAGTGGCCAAGGAACAAGGGAATATGTATCTGTAAGGGAAGGGGACAGGAGGAGCTGGCTAGAAGAGGGATAAAGCAAGTTCTGGACAGCTGCCAGAGAGACCATAAGCTCAAGGGTGTATGGGGGCATGCCAGTTGGGAAATGCACCTGTGTCTGTGTCTAAGGGGTAGACACTGGGGGAGTTCAACTTCTACAGGAGTGAGGAGAATCCTGGCCAACTGATGGAGATTTTTGTCTGTGTGTACACATCTGTGTTTCTAAAGAAAAGGCCTCACGGGGAGTTGCTTATTATAGGGTTCAGGGGAGCCCCACCAGCTGCTCAAGACCTCTGTGTGTGTACGTGCCCACACACACGTGGGTCTGTCCATGAGCAAGGTCTATATCAACAACTCGAGTAAGCCTGCAACCTCAGGGTCTCATGTGAGCCAGGTCCCAGCCACAGGGAAGTCTGGCATCTGGGGGCCAGACCAGGTAGTGAGCTTGTGAATCCTCCTACTAGAGGTATTCACATTGGAGATGTTTCCCACTAATGGATCCTCATCCGCCAAAGAGGGTAACAGGATGATACCCATGGTGCTGTTTGTGTTGATCTCTGTGGCCTGCCATGCATATACATACATGTTACCTGCATGTGTTTGTAGCATGGTCCATCCTCGCTAGTGGATGGACCTGGAGGACAAGGAGCTATAGCAGCCCCGCCTCTCTTGTGTTACAGGATTCATTTCCCCCCTTACATTTTCCTTCCCTCACAGAAGGAAAGATTTATTTTTAACCCAACAGGGCTCACGCATTCATATCCACCTTGCCAGTAAGACCAGATATTATTAGCATAGGAACAATTTTTGCTACTTGAATTACTAGAATCATTCATAGACCCTTAAGATCATCTAGTTCAAACAGGCTTAAAACCCACAAACTTGCTATCAAGCATTATACACTGACCTCCTTCACTGTTTGAAACTATTAACAGGATCCTAGACATTCTGAAAATACATAGAAAGCTACGATACATAGTACTAAGGAAAGAGATAAAATGACAAGTCTAGATAAGCAGCATTCACCCCCTCAGAGTTGATTCCGGACTGACTGTGAATTGGGTATCAGAATTTGAACCGCTGATAGTGAGAAAAATAGCTGTAAGATCCAAAATGAAGCAACTATCACAGGATAAATGGTGAAGTTTTATTTGGTTCTTATTTCATAGGCTATTATTCCACTGAGAGCCTATGAAATAAGAAAGTGGTTTTATGCACACACCACAGACCTGAAAATCAAAGTTACAAAGAGATCCACAATAAAAACCTTCTGGCTTGTCACACTTTCCGATCAGTTCCCTAGAAAGCACATCTACTTGTCCTCTCATTTTGATCTTAGTGGAGACTTCTTATATACCAATCTCTGTAAAACTATATTGTCTATTGAACTTACACACTTGGTTATTGCTAGACTAACTGCCGGCTCAACACCTTATCAAGAAGTCGCCTCCTAACAGAGCTGCTATGCATGCAGGAATGAAAGGTATTACTTCCCTGCTGTCCTGCCTCCCTCATCCCTTCACCCCCACCCCCTGCCCCAATTAGCGCATCAGATCATCTATTGCTATATTAAGAAATTCCTCAAAAATAAAATCCAACATGTGCATGTGTAACCACATTCATGATCACTAGAAGAATTCCCTAGTTCTGCCAGTGCTTCACTCTGCCCTTGATTTAATGCCTTTCTCAGGAACAGAGGACAGACAGTCAGAGGAGAATGGGACATCCACAGAAGAACCTGATGGCATCAGCTACTACCAAGGGAACAAGACTTGATAAGGGAACTCTCATAGGACTATCCAACTTTGAGGCTATTAACAACTGGAGGTCAGGTTTAACACAAAACTGACATATGCAGGATGCCTTGTCAGACAATAAATTCAGTATCATTCTTATAAACACAGGTAGTCTATTAAAAAGAAGAGTTTTAATTGCTTTATATTGTTGAATTTGAAATAAATGTAAAAAACAAATACCACAAATTCTCAATCATATTTTACTTCAGGTTATTGTTCTAACTCTCAAAACTGTGGTGCTTATACTCAAGTTTCCAGTTAACTGAACAATTTAGGTTGAAGGTGATTAACCATTTGCAGATGATAACTCCTAGAATAACATAAACAGGAGAAAAAAGTTATTTTCTGAAGAAAGCCACTAACACCTCTGCTTTGTGAATGTTCTGGGAACCAGCAATTGAAGCTGAATTGACTAGCATGGCTGATCTTATTTAGGATCGCAAAGAGGAAGTGGGTAGGGAATAAGGGAAATGATTTAGCAGCAGAGATTACCTACATCGAGGACAGGACATTATATCATCTGGGTCTGACCTTTCTTCACCATATCCAGACTGAAGCCCTCAGACCCAAACAGGCAATGGAACAATAAGCACAACACCAGAAAAAAAAAAAATACTAGGACTTTTTTTGTAGAACAACTTCCAACAGTGTTTAATGAGACTTTTACTGACATAATTTGGACTATGAATGTTGGTATTAATGCAACTTAACAACAGCTGTTTATTGTATACAGATTAGATTCTTAAAATGAGACTAAAAATTTATTTTTGACTTTGCTTATAAAGTATGTTTCCTATTGCCCATATTTGGAGTAAAAGTTTGCGTGCAACGTCTTGTGGGTCTTTGTAGTTAAAAGTTACCACGCACACTCTCCACATATCTAGCCAAGAGGATTTTATCTAAAAAGGGATGCTAACCATACTTAAAGTATATGGATCTAATCCAATATCTCATCACTGGCTGAGCAACATAAATTTTGTTAAGTACACAAACACTACGAACATAAGCCGTATTTCTTTATAAACACTGCTTAGACTGCATTTACTGCAGTGATTGCACCCCAGCATTTAGGAAAAAATAGCAGCTGTACCAAATTAGAAGGTAGCAGATGGAAGAATTAGGTTTATGCAGGATATGGAAGTGGGCCTGTCATAACCAACAGCAAAAGGAGTTTACAGTTGAAACATTATCTGAATTTGTGAAAAAAATTCTTAGAAGAATTCACAGAAAAGCTATCCTTTTTCAAGGTAAGCAGTAGCACAGTACAGTGGCTTTGCCACGGAAGATGCACTTCATGATATGCTGAAAAAGAAACAAAGGACTGAAGTTCCTTCGTCCACCACAGCCTTTGATTCCTTGACTTTTCCTTTCTTTTTCATTCTTGGAGACAGTGCTTACCATATTACACATGACGTGCTCCGGTCTGGACCCAAGCTAACATGCCAACTCAACAGCTGCACCATACCATGTGGATTTGAGGTTTCTGGCACTAGCTCTGTGATGCCTGCACTTTGATTTAGCACAATGAACAGTGATGCCTGGAACATGTAAAGCATATAAATCAAGTCATGCAAACTCCTCTCACATTAAGGTTGAAGTCATCAGATTTGATGCCCTTAAAACAAGAGTAAGAATACAGTAGTCTGTATTTCTTCATATTCCATTTCTCGATCTGTACAAAGTCCATCAATCTGCACTGACTTCATAAGACAGAAATGGTAAAATACTATCCTCTGTTACCATCCCAAAGGCCTGTGATGTTCCTAGAGAAGAAAATTAACCTAAAGTCTCCACATCAAAATGGTACAAAGTAACAATTGGCTTGGATCTTCATTTTCTTCACCACATGAACTGCAAGTCTTCCCCGCAAGACAAGTTTATGGAGTATATATTACTAGAGGATGTCACTGTATTACAGGAAAAATCTTTATTCTAAGACAGTAGGCAATCAGTACCAGAGAAAAGTCCTCACTACATGAAATGTGTAGTTTGCCACAAATGAGGTAGCACTACTTCCGATGATACCTCATCATGAAGTAGTATCTTCTGATACCTCATCATGAAGAGAAAGCATTACAGAGAACTTTTCTGATTTAGCCTAAACTGCATTACTAGAAGTACCAAAGTCTTCTCTCTTCCCCTTCCCACTCCCATTCTTATGAAGAAATACACATATGGACTACCAAGACACCGATGATGATCACTAGGCACAACTTATTAGCAGAGTTCTGATACGAAATATACAGGTACACAATCTTCGTTTCCTGGCTGAGGGCATGAAGAGCACTGGTTATAGCTTTGCTCTTTCTCTAGGTGTCCTTCTCACTCTGCCTTACAGATCTGTAGGACAAAAAGTACTGCCACCCTCAATTTTCAAGTTCACATGTTTTTGCCCACTATTTATATATTCAGTAAACCCAATTTCACATCTGAAAAGCATGCTTAAGTACTACAGCATAGCTCAGTCTCCCAGACATTTCGCCAGCCCATTTTAGTCACAGTAGCCAACAGCTCAATCATGAAAGTATGCTGTAACACCCTGATGTAGACAACAAAGGAAGGAGAACACAAAGTTGAACAAATTCTATGTCTTCATTTGAAATAATTATTATTCTTAGTGGATAGGGAACACACAGGAGAATATGAGTTGCATCAATATATTTCAGTATCTTTGGAAGTAAAAGTAAATCACCGTTTTCCCTCACTTCACATAAGATCAAAGAAGTTATTTCCAATGATTCCGAGTCAAAGACCTCTTAACATCTTTTTCTTCCTCGAAGCTCCACAAGATCAAAAAAAAATTATACTCTTTCTTTGACAGTCAAATTGCTCTACAAGATTAACTTCTTACTATATGAGAAATTCTACTGGTGGCAGTAGAGCTTTTAGTAAGAGTAAGACTTGCATAAACCAAAATACAAAGAATCCCTTTCATTACATGATTTCTTAATTTGCTCAATCTCTTAGAGATGATCTTACCTTTCTTGAGAGCAAATCATTTAACTAATGGCAGAAAATTAAAACTTACAGAGTTTAGGCCTGTGCACAGTCACATCTTGAATACATAGAACATATTTCACTCTGAATCCTGCATAAAGCCCTTCTTATCTTTACAGCAATTGCTGTGAAATCAGTCAACATATATTTGTTACAAGGAATTTTAGTATACATTTCAATTTTGTCTACATAAGACAGACAAAAGATTTTTAAGAAAATTCTGTTAATAAGCAGGCTTTTTAATCTTTATGAGCCTTACAAACCATTTGTTGGAATGTGGAGCACTTGAGATAGAAAACAGGCTTGCTTCCACAGTGATCTTGCAGGTAAATAATTTCTCAGATACCTACTTGCCATTCCTCTGTGGAATAAGATTCCTGTCTTCATAGTTTGTGAACAAATAAGATAAAAGCAGCATGTGTTGATTATGTAAAAAATAAGGTGTTTCTGAACTTTTTTGTCACTAGAAGTAGACAATTCATCAGCATCTCAGGAATAATCCAATACAAATCAAATATTGAAAAACAGTCTGCATTTTAGACTCAAAATGTTGCTAACTTACCTAAATCTAAAAAAAATGTTCCTGGTTACCATTATACAGCACTCTATTTGTAAGAAACAGACTGGGAATAATAAAATATAAATATTTCATAAAGCATAATGCAGCAGAGAGCAAGATAACATGCAAATGATTGCCCACGAGAAGAAGCGTAATATATATTTCATTGAAAGCTACAAAATCAAGCAATCTTAAACCTTCAGTTTCTTAATGTTCTATTACTACAATTTTCCCCCTTGTCACAAAATGAATTTGGAGAAAATACCTTTGCCAGTTTTTGTGCTTGGCATAAAATGTCAAAAACACTCTGGTCTGAGCAACATTTAAGTTTCCTAGGACTCAGATACTTATTATTAGCTGTTTCCCAGAATCAGACACAGAAAGACTAAACCAACAGAAAACTCAGAGGGACAAAAAGTGTCAGCTGGAAAAACATACCCGTTCCAAGACAAAGTTGCAAGTGAACAAAATGCCCAACTTTAAAAATGCACGCCACTGCAGTGTTTGAGGGGTTTTTTTTGGTGTGTGTTTTTTTTTTTTTTTTTTTTACTAATAGCCTTTCACTAAACAGCTGTCATTTCCCTCTAAAAAAAAATATATATGAAATATAGAGACAATTTGGTACAACTTTGCAGGTGAAGTTTCTTTAGTCTGTGAAGGGGCCTATAGTATGCTCTGAGAAATGTAAGGAGTGGGGAAGAAGATTTCTTACTACAGAGCTATCAGGCTTTGTCCTTATTCCAACAAACACAATAAACCTGCTGACTTATGGTGGCTGCCATTACAAGCTAGACAAGTCCAATAGGCTAAGGAAAGGAGAAGTGCAATAAGGCAGAAAGATAGCCTCTTCAACAAACAAACAAAAACCCCACAAAACCAGACAAAGCAAGATCTGGTGCATCCAGACTATAACCCTTACACAACGCTACCAAAATTAAGTTCTGGTTACCAAAAAATTATTTTACTTTGAGAGAACTATGAACATTTCTTCAGCTCTCTGAGATAAAGCACAAGTTTATAGAATCAAGACTGTATTATCAACCCATTGGACTCAAATTTCTTAACAACTATTTCCAGCCAATGAAACTCTGCTAAAGAAAGAGCAGGTGATTTAAATCAGTTTAGGAATGATAGGTGGAGGCAATACTAACTTTGCACACCTTATCAACAATAACCAGACCATTGGATCCTAACGTAGAAAACAGCAGTGTTTCTCAGCACAAGCGTGTTACATGTTGTTCAGCGTAAAACTCTCTACACTTACGCTCTCAGTTATACACAGAAGTACTTCAGCAAGAACTCTGTATAGCACTCAAGTCATAACAGCTGATCTTTAGATGACTACAGCATGTTACCTCTCAGGTAAAATCAAAGACTTTGTAGAATGATCCACTTTAAGAAAAACTATGCTTACCTACAAAAGAACAGTACAGACAATGACATAGGTAACTTCAACAGCAAGAAAAGTCTATTTTGTGATACAGAACCTCTCATCTGCTAGTCAAGAGACAGATGAAGTTTGAGAAACACAGTGTTAGCATGACAGTGAATATACCTAACATCATGTGAAGCAAGCATTAATGAGTTCTACAAACAACTGTTAGTTTGTTAGACGTGGTATTTTACACTAGCCATGCAAGCTAAATAACTTTAATATTAAAAATGCAATCACAGATATCTTAACTATACCGCATGTAAACTGGCACAATTACCAATGTTAAGCTCATTTACCCATGATTAGAGCATACTTCAAAGCCATCCATAGATTTTTGTTATTTGCACTGAGTAGGTTGAAGATAATTAACAGTTCAGTAAGAGTTTGCCAATTAACTCCACAATTAAGACAGTTTCTTGTATCAATAAGGTTATTTCTATTGCATTAGCAATACGGTTATTAGCTTAGCAAAGCCAAAGCAAAACTTAAGTTTGTCTTACCACATCATCTGTCAGTGTCTTGATATTTAAGTGCTGTAAATCAAACAGGAAACCAGTCATGTCACAATTGTGCAGTTAAAAAAACAACAAAAAACCCAAACAAAAAAGCAAATGCCTGTTATAGTTACTGTTATTCAAAACAAGATGCAAGTTAAACAGTATTGAATCACAGCACTTGAAATAAAGCAATAATTTCTTGGCAAGTTGGCTTACAGTGCACAGCAGTTTATACAGGGAATACAGTGTAGATTTAAAAAAAAAAACCCTAAACCTGTAATCTGATCCTTGGAGAGAATAATATCAGAAGAATATAAAACAAGCACATCTTGAAACGAGTTGTGTTTTATTATATATTTTATAGCTAAATATACTACAATAGAAGACCTGCTCATAATTCAGCTGCTAGAATTGTGTCTTCTGAAAATACCTGTGGGGACACCACCAAGAAATCAGTCCAGAGATTTTAAACTCAACAGAAGGAGTTCCTTCAACAGTTCAAAACTATCTGACAAGCTCCAACACTCAAACAACTATGTTTGTTGACTACTCTCAAGCAATGCCTACATAGCAAGCAGAGCATGAAGTTATGAGTGCAAACTGAAATAAGCATTTATTAGCAGTAGCATCCAAAAATCTATAGAAGATCCCTCGTTGCTGTGTGAAACAAAAGTTCCTGAACCAGCTCTTTTGCTCTCCCCTGCACACTGACAAACACAGCAAGTGCAAGGATGCACAGCTCTTGCACAAAACCAAAGATCAGCAATGAAAAACATTGTTGACTAGTGAGTCAGTGTTGCAAGGATCCCATTTATAGTTTTTTTTTATAAAGAGGCTGAGACAGACTTGGCAGGGAAGCAGGAAGAATGTGAAGTCACATACTTAGTGAAATACACTCTTAACCTATTCTTAGACTCCCCTCACTGCCTGCTATACAAAGCTCGGCAGCAGCTAAAGCAACTGTTAACGGCTATATTAAAATTAAACAGATTTGGAAACTCTTGCTTTACCTTCACCAAGTCAATACTTAGGCATCATTACTTGTGAATTCTTCTCTGGCTCTTCAGTCAGAACTGAAGAACAGCTGATGTTAAGTTAAATATTATCCCATGATAGCTCTACTCTGAGTATTGTCAAGAAGCTGAAGAAGGATCTGATGAATGGCTATGAAGTTAAAAAAAAACCCACAAGCGAAGTTTGAGGAAACAGTACTCAGTGACATAGTAGAAGTTCTACCATCAATAATAAAAAAAAATTGGAGCACTGAACTTTTATGACAAACCCATTCCATGTTCTAATAGATGAGGATTTCTAATAAATGAAAACAACAAAGTGAAAATATTTCAATCCAGTCTGGAGAATGAAGATCCGTATCCCAGTCTTCCAACTGGTGTTCTCCTGCTGCAGGGACAGATCAGACTTTTGCATCACACACTGCTATGGAGCTGGGGTTTATGACTTGTTCTTCCTATTCTGCTAAATAGCTACAAAGACAGCATAGGCATTGATTTCTGCCATTTGCAAGAGCTCACGACTTTATCAAGTTGTTGATATAATATCTCTATCCTTAAGTGATGGAAACTGCAGGAGAAAACATTAACATATGCTTTTACACTGCAACTTGGCAGCAAAGAACATAAAAATTATTCCTTTTTCATACACATGACAAATCACTAAGCTTTAAGCAATGCAGAGATACCATTGTGAAGCTCCTCCAACATGGTAGGAGACTGAGTAATCTGCTTAGATTCAAGATCTGCTGCATTATATCCTTTGAGGTGAAAGTTTGAGATTCATGTCAAAATCATGTACATTCCACTAAACAGACATTAGGAAGCAGGGATTGCAAGGAAACCTGTAGACTCAGAGAGATGTAAATTGGATGATTACAGTGGATGCTATTACTTTAGGATCTCCTTTGTCATAATATTCCCTCAGTAGTTTTGCTACCTCAGTCTGTAAGAGCAATTTAGAAACTGCTGTATAACCCCACAGCATTTCCTATTTTTAATTTCCAATATACTACTTCAGCATTTATTTAATGGCTTTATCACACGCACTCTGTTGCTTGGAAAGCAGTCTGAAAAGCAATCAGGAGCAAAATTATCCTAACATGACAGTTTCTACACAGTGATATTCTTTAGACATTGATGAGTTAAACTCAAAATTGGTGCTTACAGGTAAGATTATATAACAAAGTGCTAGAACACAGCACTAAAATTTAATATCATAACCCACAGTGTTAATTCATGCCAACAAAAATAACAGCATGAAGAATTTACAATTTTACAGAGCTGCAATAAAGTGTTCTAGGTAACATCTGTTCAGCAATCATTTCTTTAAAAGACTAATTTAGATTCAAGGTCTTACACTGCAGCATAACTGCAGCAATAATTCAGTCACTTGGTAATTAAAGATACTGACACAGATCGGTCTTACCTTTCTACTCTATGCCAGAGAAATGGAAGTGCTTTTGCTCTTAACTACATCTTTCTTTGATTTACAGGCACTGTTAAATGCAAGTGTTAATTTGGCTATTTTAACAGATTGGTGCAAACAAGAAAGCCTTCTTGACTCACATAAATTTCATAAAGAACTTAATCAAAAACATAACCTGAAAGACACTGAAGACAGGTCAATGGTATACTGAAGTTAATAGAAACACCTCTAACGAGCTAGCAACTGAAGTTGATCTTTTGAGGACTAGTGTTTACAAGATGTAGTCCCAGTAAAGCACAACTGGAAGTCACATAATCTAGCACTCACTTTTATGATTTCCAAACATTTCTACAGCAAAAAAAAAAAAAAATATCAAGGAGAGGAAGTGGCAAGCAACTTTTTATCCCACTCCCCCACCAGATTTCAAAAGTTTCCTGCTTAGTCAACATATACACAGAAAACAGGTATGTCTACCATCCTTCAATTCATTTCCTTTTATTACCAAGCCCTAACCCTCAAGGGTGAATGTAAGAGGTTTCAATAAGCTGAAGTACCACAGAATACCTTCTACCCTTTTAAGAGTGCCAGTCTTCCAAAACCTTGGACCTGCTGAACAACGTCAAGCTGGTATGAGCCTTAAAATTAACCATCACTCCTTAAAAAAAAAAAAAAAAAACAACAATTCTGTAAAAGAACAGACAGAACTGAGGACTTGCAACTCATTCACTTCTTATGAGAAGCTAGTTTATTCGGAAAGGCAGTACTTCAAGATGACATTTGATTGTCAAACCAATCAACCACTGTAACTGTTTAGCCCAAATACTCTTTCTCCCCCTCTAAATGGAGTGTCTTTAAAAAGAGAGATTTTGCTCCTGCTAAACAAGAGTTTTCTTTGGAAGAGAAAAAAAAAAAAAAGGAGATAGATGTTAATGATGTCATCTTTGTCAACCAGCAATCCAATTTCACCTCAAGGTTTGTCAGGGAACCAAATTCTTTTTCAGATTAGCATATCTGCTGTGACAGATCAATATGTTGCATTGATTAGAAGGGTCCAACCTGGAACATGTTTTCAAGCCTTTTGCACTGAGGAAAATTAGACTAATATAATCTGGATGACTTGAGTTCACTGAATCTAACAGCCAATTTCATCCACATTTGACAAGCGCACAAGAGATCAGAAACATAATTCAGGTGACATGGAGAAGTATGACACTCTAAGTAGTCCAAACACAAAAAAAAGCTGCAGCCTGTATCTAAGAGTGGATTGCAGCGAATTCAAAGGGGTGAAGGAAGTTTTATGTATTCTGACACAAAACAAATTTAATTAATAAAAGTATATTGAAGATGTATTACAGGAAGAGTTAGACCTGAACAAGTCAACACAGACTAGAATAGAATTGTGTAGGTTGGAAGGGACCTTTAAGATCATCAAGTCCAACCGTTAACCTAACACTACCAAATCCACCACTAAACCATGTCCCTAAGCGCCACACCTACACATCATTCAAATACCTCCAGGGATGTTGACTCATCCACTTCCCTGAGCAGCCTGTTCCAATGCTTGACAACAATTTCCATGAGGAAATTTTTCCTATATCAAATCTAAACCTCCCCTGGCGCAACTTGAGGCTGTTTCCTCTTGTCCTATCACTGGTTACCTGGGAGAAGAGACTGACGCCCACCTCGCTACAACCTGCTTTCAGGTAGTTGTAGAGAGCAATAAGGTCTCCCCTCAGCCTCCTTTTCTCCAGGCTAAACAACCCCAGTTTCCTCAGCAGCTCTTTGTAAGACTTGCTCTCTAGATCCCTCACCAGCTTCATTGCCCTTCTCTGAACACGTTCCACAATCTGAATGTCTTTCTTGCGGTGAGGGGCCCAAAACCAAACATGATATTCGAGGTGCGGCCTCACCAGTGACAAGTACAGGGGGACAATCACTTCCCTAGTCCTGCTGGCCACACTATTTCTGATACAGGTCAGGATGCTGTTGGCCTTCTTGGTCACCTGGGCACACTCCTGGCTCATATTCAGGTGGCTATTGACGAACACCCCCAGGTCCTTTCCCTGCCAGGCAGCTCTCCAGCCATTCCTCCCCAAGCTTGTAGCGCTGCATGGGGCTGTTGTCACTCAAGTGCAGGACCCAGCACTTGGCCCTATTGAAGCTCATACCATTGGCCTCAGCCCGTTGATCCAGCCTGTCCAGATCCCTCTGCAGAGCCTTCCTACCCTCAAGCAGATCAACACTCCTACCCAACTTGGTGTCAACTGCAAATTTACTGAGGGCGCACTCAATTCATGCACTCAATCCATCCCCCCACAGTTTTGGGGGACGAGATATACCACCTCCCCCCAAAAAAAACAAACCAGTCTTGTAAGACAACAGGAAGTAGACAGGAAGGAGAGTTTACCAATTTTAGACTTAATAGCTGACATAAGTGTTCTGTATCGCAATACCTTAGGGCAGAAATTCATGAAGCAATAGAAATAAAAGTGTATCTCATAGCACCCTTCAAACGAACTACCCCAATCAAAGAAGCTAGTTGATCTCTACAACTATTAAAGTAATTCTACCTGTACCACTGTGTATGTTTCTTCACCAGAAATTATTAGCCAGGACAAGCCAGGCATTAGAGACTACAGTTCAAAGGTTATAGTAGCTACAGCAGCTCCTTAGGTTTTGGGGCATGGAGCAGCCTGCAGCTCTTTAGTAACTATTAAATTCCACAGATCACATTTGTAAACTATACCACTCACAGCAGTTTACAGGAAGACAGAGACAAGCTCACAAACTCTATTCTAGAAATACTCACCTCTGTCTCTTCTTAAGGTCACGCATTAAGCTAATGGCATACCTAGAACACAATCCAGGTTTGGAGAACTGTCATTCTTCCATCATCTCTCAACACCCCAGGGGCAAGATCTTTGCTTTAAGAGATTACTTAAAGATGCAAAACAGGACTACTGTCTAGGGTCAAATGTTTTTGAAAGTCGCAGTTTGACAAGGCATTCTCATGAACTAAGGATATTCTCAGTCATGGCAGGAAGAACAGGCACAGGACAAAATAAAATAGAAAAAAAAAAAAAAAACACACACACCCACATGATGGTCACGTACCCTACAAAGCTAAGTCAGATACCCAAACTCAACTCCCTTTACTTTCCGTAGATGGCTCAAAAAAACAACACTGTGACCTCAAAAAGCCAGTCAGCTGATACTCACATCTGCACATGCTCAAAACCACCCTTGCCTAGCCTGGGAAGTCTAGACATATATCAAACAAGCTCATCTGCACCAAAGAGAAGGCCTTCTTTCACTAAAAAGCTAATCAGACTTAATCTAAGAAAAAAAAAATCTCAATGACTTGTATCACATATCTGGCAGGGTTATACTCCCTATAAATTACTGTATTTCTATTTTAACACATGGTTAGAAAAAGTGAACACTACAACAACACCCTATTTCTGTTTTAACACATGGTTAGGGAAAAAAGTGAAAATGATTGCAATATCCTATTTGCATAAGAACTTAGCAGTTAAAGTAACAATAATAAGTAAACAACAGTAATTAAAATCTCTTGACTCAGTGCTCTTGTCAGTCTCAAACACACACAAATCCATGTCTCCCACTCACCAGAGGAGTAATCCAACCATCAAGTCCTATACCAGTAACACTATCCAACCTTTTAGACCTGTGTGTTTTAAACCTGTGCAGACCGTAAAAGTTTTACATAGGGACCCTATACTAAAGCATGTCCAGCCATGTCACCTGCATGGCTAAGATGCATGCACCTCCAGTAGATACCTGGCCAGTTATGAAGACAAGCAAACAGCTCTTGGTCACGGTTTCATATATGCCCATTCTAACATGCAAAACCAGGCAAGTTTGAACTACTTGGTTGAAACAGCAATCTGTGCAGCCACAATATGAAAAGGATTTCAGGAAATAGGAATGCCAGGAGCAAGTTGTGACCTTCCAGAACAGGTTTGGCTAGCCTACAGTTTGATATTGCTTATTGGCTAACTTCAACTAGCTGCATATGAAGTATGGTACACCTTTTTGAACCTGCGCCCGCATGCCAGACACTCAACTCTTGAACAGAGCACAAAGAGGCCTTAGAATCAAGAATCTACTGTATGTTATTTGTATCTGTTCTGTAAACTGTAATACAGCTCAGAGCAGGTGGGCTCAGAGACAGCTAATCAAAGACTAACATATGCATCACGTAAATATGAGCATGGGATGCATCTGCTCTGTATGTGGTAGATACAAGACCTGTAGAATGTATATTTGTCACAGCTTTGATACTTGCAAGTTTCGTAACGCCCAAACAATATTCCTGTGTGGTTTTTAGTTAGAGCACATCTTATGGACACATTATGGACAACTGTGGACAATTATTACCCGTTTCAAGATCCCCAATTTCTTGGCATGCTAGCCAAAATTTTGTAAAAGCAGGGCTAGGGAGTGTAACTTTACTATGCCCCTAAAATTCAAAGACTCAGATTTTCACTATGCAGTTTACATCACTAAAATAAATAAATAAATGAACCGATCTAGTTCTAATAAAAGTAAGAGCCTTTAAGAGCTGAAGGTCTGTTCTGCTCCCCTTACACCTGTAGCTGTCAACCAGCGAGTTAAGAAAAGAGAGCTTTATGATGAAGAGGCGAGACCTGAAGACATGCTGCAAAATAAAGCCGGGTCCTCTCAGGCCGGCGAGGAAGAGGCGAGCTGGAGCGGGCGGGCTCACACTTTGAAGCCCACTTGAAATCGACGGCGCCGCTTGGCAGCCCGTCTATTCCTACCCGTGCCCCCCGGTCTCTCAAGGGGGCTCCAAGGCAGAGACCGGCCTCAGGGGGGAGGCCAGGCCCACGGCACGGTCGGGCCTTCTCGGCCCAGGCCCTGCAGGGAGCCGCCCCGCTGGGCCGGGCAGGGCCGCCGAGGGGCCCACGCCTCAGGCCGCCCCCGCGGGGCTGGGGGGGCAGTTTGGGATCGACTTGTACTTACGAATTTGGGCTTCCTGCCGTCCGCCGGCTCCTCGGGGCCGCCGCCGCTCCCGGCCCCCGGCGGGACCTTCGGACGGAGCCCCTTGTTCTCCCGCCCGCCGCGACCCGGCGGCGAGGAGGGAGCGCGGTAAGGCGGCCGCGGCCGCCGCTGCTCCATGACCGCGGCCGGGAGGGGAGATGATGAGGGGAGATGAGGGGAGACGGCTGCCCGGGATCGGGCCCAGGCCCGGTGGCCCTGCCCGAGCTGGGCGCCTGCGATTAGCGCGGCTTAGCTGTGCTCGGCCGGGTAGGGAAGGAAGGGCGGGGAGGGCTCAGGGCTAAAGCCGCCACCGCCTCAAGGCGGCAAGGGATTTAGCCAGGAGCCTCTAATCCCGGCACCGCCGCCCTCCGCGCCCGGCGGCCGCCCCAGGCCGCGGCACCGTCGATGCCCAGAACGGGGTGGGGGGAAGGGAGGGGAGATGAGGGGAGGAGGAAAGAGGGGGCAGAGGCGCGCGCTGCCAACGGCCGCTCGCCGGCGCCTTGTCAGAACCCAGGAAACCTCCCGCCGTCCGAATCGTCCCGCCACCGTCGGGTCCCGCCCCCAGCCTCCCCACCGCTAGCCAATCCGCGCCGGCAAGGAGGGGAACGTCGCTTTCCGATTGGCTGGACGCCTGCCAATCTCCGGTGAATCAGCTGGCCACCGCAAACCTCCGGCGGTCCGCCGCACCTTGTGTAGTGCCGCCGGACTACGTGTTCCGGAGAGCAGCGCGGCCACCGCCCGCGGAAGGAGACGGGGCTGCGCGTACGCATTCGGAGTCCGCGGCATGTACGGCCATGGGGTCAGCCTGTGTGAGGGGGTCTGTGGGCGCACATGGGCTCTATTCAGGGCTTGGGGGGGGGGGGAGCTTGTTTTGGGCCCCCAGGAAGTTTTCTTGTTGCCACGTAGCCGCGGCGGCCACGTCCCGCCCCGAGAAGGCGGTTCCCCTGTCAGCGATCAGCGGGTGAGCCGCCAAGTTAACATCTCCCCTGGGGAGGGGAGTGACAGTCCCCTCTGGCAGGGAGTCGGTGGGGTGTGCGCCCCCCGACCAGCTCTGCCGGCGTAGAACGGCTCTGTGAAAATCATATAGAATGGGTTGGAAGGAACCTTAAAGATCAACTTCCAACCCCCCGGCCATGGGCCAGGACACCTTCCACGAGACCAGGTTGCTCAAAGCCCCATCCAGCCTGCAGAAGACATGTAAAACTCCCAAGTTTTGAGGTAAAATCCCGTCCATCTAAGGGGTTAAGGTACATCTTCACCCTCCTTAGGAAAGTTTTATTTCGTTTGCTGCCCAGGTCCTGCGTTTTCTGGCAAAGGTGAACCTGCTTTGGCCAGGGGGGTTGGACTAGGTGGTCTCTGAAGGTGCCTTCCAACCCCAACCATTCTGTGATGTGATCGCCCCCAGCCAAAGGACAAGATGGGCCCCTCACTGGTTTGGCCAATTTCCAAAACTGGTTTTGTTAAAAATTCCAGTTCTCTATGTAGAGCTGCTATGTGACAGGTGAAAACTGGTTTGTCTATTTTTATAGAACTTTTTAATAAAGACCTGATTTTTTATATATATAAATATATAATCGCATACTTATATATATAATGATGTGTACTTGTATATTTATATTTTAGATTATTATACCTATAAATAGATAAACATCTTTATCTCTGTAATATTTTTAGAATATATATTTTATAGCATTTTGCTGGTACTGGGTTAAGAAAGCAGAGTAACACTGGAGAAACGTAGGCCCTATTGGAAACAATGGCAGTATTTCCATCAACTTCTTCAGGCCAGGATTTTGTTTTGTGACCGACACAGTTTCTGTGGAGGAGCTGTTGACTGTACAAGCAAGGCCAAAACAACAGGCGTACCTACATTCTGTATTTGCTTAATGCAAGCTGTTGTTTTCTGTAATGGCAAGACCTCCAAGACTCTACAGCTTATGGGGAAATACACAAGTAAATAGAGAATTCATTATGCTATAGACTAGCAAATTGTATATGCTTTAGAAAGTAATTGAATTCTCATCAATACCTTGCACTTATCTTTGTCTTAAATTAACAGTAGTTAGAATAATGATGCAAACTGGAGACTTATATAGAGGAAAATCTATTTCCAAATCTCAATGTTAGGCATCATTAAGAAAAAGATGGATAACGCTCATATCTCTAAACAGATATTTTCTAAAACAGACCAAGTTTCCTTTTTCTTCTGTCATTCACTAAGAATTGTTTTTGTCATTTTGTGTTGTCTTGAATTCAGTGAAAATAAAATGCTCCCTCCAACAATTGCATTCACTTTTTGCACATAATTTGAGGGTCTTTCATTCCAATGCAATGACATCAAAAGAATAAAAATCTCTATCCTTCAGCATGACTTACACAGGCAGTGATCTACAAAATGTAATGAGTACCACTACATGGAGCTCTGGTGAAACGCAGCAGAATTTAAACTGGACCTTTGTTGGACTTGGGTTTAACGCTAGGGAGCTGTGGGGCCATGTAGAGTAGATGTTAGAATTATTTGTCTACGTTAAGCTGTTTGTCCTTTGGCACATTTCTATAGATGTTTTGTAAATTTATATTGGAATTCTTCGTGGAGAGTGTAATTATCACAACACTGTTTAATGTCATGGTTAATGATTTCCTGGAACATTTGATTAGAAAATTAATCAGCCTATGTATGCATATGATAAAGCTGTTTAAAAGGACCTCCTAATTGCACTGTGGTAGAACACAATGGCTTGTGCCAATATATCACTTTCAAGGTACTGTATTGCAATAATAGAGAAACACTAAGGGGAATAATTTATCAGACAGTTTTGCTAAGCCAAAAGTAAATGTTAGTACTTTTGATCAATCATTATTATTTTATACTACCCCTCTTGTGCTTGTTAGGTGCTTCACAGAACAAATAGACTCTTCCAGGAGCTTAGTTGGCTAAGATTAATCACAACTGAGGAAAAAATTGCGAGAAAGAAATTAATCAGTAAAAGTATAATTGTGCAAATTGTGCAAATAGCGTGCATATTGTCTGGTGCATTGTGCTGGTTTTGGCTGGGACAGAGTTAATGTTCTTCATAGTAGCTAGTATGGGGCTATGTTATGGATTTGTGCTGGAAACAGTGATGATAACACAGGGATGTTTTAGTTACTGATGAGCAGTGCTTACACAGAGTCAAGGCCTTTTCTGCTCCTCACATCTCCCCACCAGCAAGTAGGCTGGTAGTGCATAAAAAGCTGGGAGGGCACGTGGCCAGGACAGCTGATCCCAGCTGACCAAAGGGATATTCCATACCATATGATGTCATGGTCAGTATATAAAGCTGGGGGAAGAAGAAGGGTATGGAGTGATGACGGTTTGTCTTCCCAAGTAACCGTTACGCATAAAGGAGCCCTGCTTTCCTGGAGATGGCTGAACACCTGCCTGCTAATGCAAAGCAGTGAATGAATTCCTTGTTTTGCTTTGCTTGCGTGCATGGCTTTTGCTTTACCTATTAAACTGTCTTTATCCCAACCCATGAGTTTTCTCACTTTTACCCTTCCGATTCTCTCCCCCATCCCATCAGAGGAAACTGAGCATCTTGGTGGTTAGTGGACAGCTGGGGTTAGACCATGACAGGCATGCGTATTGCTTGGCAATTTTGCATTATTTTTGTTCTGGAATGAGGATTTTTCAATTACAAAAGTGTGAGACAAAGCAAATGAGTAAAGTTAAACATATGGATATTTCCAAAACTGGTCCTTCGGATTGGTGGATTTAATTAGACTCTTCCCATTCGGTTCCATCTCTTTTTTTTTTTTTTTTTTTTTTTTTAATATACTGTGACTCAGGTCTTAAATGAAAAAAAAAATATAAAAAAAAAAATACCCTCCTACTATTCATTGTTCCAGGGAGGCATAAATCCTTGTGCACTGTGTTCGCAAGCTGGCTTTTGACTGAGTTGAGGCAGTTCTCCATATTTCATTTGGAGATACCTAGTTCTCGCCTATAAGAAGAAGATAAAACAGTTAATTAACTGTTCTTTAATTAATTTCATCCTCTTAAACTGTCACATAAAAGTTATGAAGGATTTTGTGAGCAATGTTGTTCTGTTTATACAGCAAGCATACAAGTTTAACTGTCTTTATTACTGACACTATTTAAGTATTCTAACAAGTAAAACCTTCTTTCCAGAGCCAGAGCTCTGTGGCTTGGCAGAAGCAAGGCAAATGGCAGATAGACTTCTTTCTCTCGTGAAAAACACCAAACAGGTCATTCTATCCCAAATCCCTCAAACTTGCATAGCATTTGTAAGTTATACCAATTGAATATGTATCTTATGTCTTTCCTAACATCTTATTCAAACAGTTAATAAAGTAGTTGGAAAAACAAGGCCTGTCTTCATGTCTTGCAGAGACAATTGATGCTGTTTGTTATCTAAGGAACTCTTTAACAGCTGCATTTCATATTGCAACAGCAATCATTAATAATTTAAATTTATTACAATATATATCTTTACTTGTAACCTATGGATAAGATGTTACTTAATTTTCACAGCATGGGTGGTTCGTGAAGCCTATTATTCCATTATTAAGATAATGGGTAGATACAAACTCAAATTGTTTGTCTAGTCTAGCAAAATTAAATTTACTAAGAAACCCGGCTGTTAACAAGTTTATCATCCTAATAAATGAACAAATTCATGTTACAGTTAAGAGAAAAATCATGCTCTGTTCAAATAATAATGTTTTATTGAAGAAAATCTACTATGGTTTTTCCTGTAAAACAAAGAGCTAGAATTCTTATGGCTTTTTGGACAACATTTAGTCCATGCCACTATACTTATATATACCATCTTTGCTAGCTGTTTGGGGCATAGACTAGGAAAAATGAAGATTCATAGCTAGAACTCTGTGCTGAAAGATCATGGTTATCAATCAGAGAAAGGGAGCAATTAGAAATTTGCAACCTAATAAGACACTAGCCTGAAACTCGTACAAGGGAAAAATTTATTAGACATTTTCTGGTGTACAGTTACAGTTATGAACTTAGTTATGGACAGTTACAGAGTTACGAGTGTACTAAAAAGTGACAAAAAGGAGGTTTGGGTTTAATAGTCTTTTCATAAAGGACTGAGTTTTTCCTTCGCTTCAGCTCATCATTCTGTTATGGATCTGCTTAAAGGGAATCTGGGAAGTGAGGTTAGGCTGAACCCTAAAAAATAGTAATTTTCTTTGAGATTCCGTGGGTTCTTTTTTAGTTACAAGATCATTTTACTCATGCAGTCCTTTAAGAATGTATGATGTTATTTGTCTTACGATGCTTCTTTTTTAAAATCCTGCTCTAACTGTCGTCTGTCTGACTGCCCAGTGCGCTACGTACAGTTGGAAGTACTCAAAACACTAGTTTCCCATCATTCTTTAGCACCCTGACAGACGAGTATGTGTGTGCTATTTACTGTTTGTGTAATACTTTTCAATATTTTACATGGAAGTAGGTACCTGTGACAGGACAGATAATTAAAGAAAATGCTGTCTTACCTGGTATATTTAATCGTCTATAAAGCCAAGCAGCTTTGAGTCATTTGGATCACAGACTGAGTAAAGTTGAACTAGTCAGAACTCTTGGCACATGTATTTCTTGCCTTTTAAAAATCTCTGAACGAGTATCTTCTGGTAACAGTTGTTTTCTTCCCTTTCTCATAAAAAAGAAAAAAAGAAAAGTATATTATGGTCGTATTTCTTGCAATCCATTTCTGCTAACAGCTGAAATACTTCTGGAAACCACAATGTTGTTGACTTTGATCCTGGTTCTTTATTGCTAGGCATCTTGGTCAGTCACACCTGCACAATGGTAAGTATCACTGTTAAGTATCAAAGCAATATGTATCTTGCACCAGTTATAAAAAATATTCAGGTTTTAGAGAAACGCAAAGGACACCAGGCCTTTTTTCAGTTACGTATGGCAGTAAATTCCAGGCACTTAAAAAAGATATAATTAAAGGACTCAAGATGAAACAAAGCTTTCACTGAGATTTGTTTTTAAAATATTTGTATTCATTTTTAATTATTACATGGGAGTTGTTACTGAAGAGAACAACAAAGTAAATGGTTTTAGCAGATTCTGCAGGTATAGCTGTACACCTGTCTTTACTGAACAATGTACAGATGAGAAAGGCATCCCTGAAGATAGCATATGTCACAATCCTGTTATTGATTTTATATCAGTCATAGCGTTTTGAAATGTCAAACAAAATTTTACATGCAATGGATTTATTTTCTCTCTTTTCTAGCTAGAATTTAAATTAAGGACTTTCAGAAGTAGTTGTAGTCTGAATAGCACCATTCTCCTTTTTAAAGCTTTCAAAGTCACCCTGCTAAAGACAAGGATATAAGAAGTAGGAAAGTAGTTTGCTTCATCAATTTATTGTGGATTACATGTTGCTAATAATTTTTCACAAAGTATTTTAGGCTAGCGTCTCATTCAGCTGAGGAAATTTAATATACCTCCTTCAAGATACTGCCTAGATGGGAAAAAATCAGTAAAGAAGTCCATTATACAGTTCATCAAATGGATCTTTATGAGGATATTGGAGATGTGATTTGTGGCACTATTTAGGGTACATTGCATACTACATTATTATAAAGTTCAGGTTTGTAATTTAATTATGGGCCAAATTATCTTCAGTTCTAACTCTAGTGGAAGTGACTAGGCCAAGCCTGACAGCTGATATAAATTATAAATTGTAAGTGGTCTGAGTGTCATGGGCTGCAATAAAGGCTATGTTACATAATTTTATACTTCGTGTGGGATTTTCAGAGCCGCCTAAAGAATTAAATGAGCTGCTCAAACCTTGTCTGTTCTACCATTATACAATTAAATGTTCCTAGTAAAATTATTGCAAATAGTTAATTTTACCCAAAAGAAAATAAATATGTTTCCGGAGGAGAAAATCATGATGAAGTTTTTTTTGTGACTATAAGGATCTGTAGTAGTGTGATCAAGCATAGAGATTTTTCAGGGCATTTACTATAAAGTTTTTAAGGCTTATGTCGGAATGCTGGGATGTAATTATCTTCCATTACTTCTTGATAACTCTCTGAATTCCTCATAGCGTTCCTTTTTTAATACGCTTCCATCTTTTTTTATGATTCACTTTCCAAACTTTCTTCTAAGATTCTGTCTTTCGTTTTTACTTGTGATAATTTATATTACTTTCTACTACAGCGTGATACTGTCTGCTTTCAAAAATCCCTTATTTTCTTTTGACTGATGTATCATTTTGAGAGAGAGATATATATAAACACATACATGTATGTGCATATATAATGCTTTTTATGAGTTAGTTATGTATTGAGGAAGTCTCAAAATTGACTATAATTTGTTTATATAGCTTTTATTTCTCTGTGACTGATTTCCTTACTCTTATCCATCTTTAAGTTTCTCATTCTAGTTTTTCCTCTTGCAAGAATAATGGATATAATCATATAATGGTTACTGCAACTTAATATTCAGCGACAATAAGTACTGCACACGTACATTAAGAAAAATGCTTCCTCTCATTTTCAAAAAAAAACGTCATTTGGGGAAATTCCTGTAATATATTCTATATGATACATTATCAGCAATGTTGTGGGTGACAGAAGTCACTCTGTTGCTATCCAATCTGCATATCACTTTTTGATTCTCTGTTTCTTGGCATGTTTCAGTGAACAACCTGATTTTTAATGGCTCTTTAGCACACGTAGTCGTACATTTCTACAAACAGAATGCAACGTGCTACCTTTCTTACGTTATATAGAAGCTTCATCTCTTGTCATAGGAAGATGAAGAACATACTTGGAGGGTGTACTTCATATCACAAGTACTCCTCCAGTGCAGCAGACTACTAAGCTAAGTTTCTTCTAAGAAATTTCTGAAGTGGCAGTTTTATGACAGATGTATACATCAGAAGTATAATCAGAATAAACTTCCTACATTTCCATTTTCCTTCACCTATGTTATAATAAATGAAAGCTGTTGGTTAAGAAAAATGAATGCTTTCACTTATTTTTACAAAACATTTTTGCGGAAACGAAGGAGATGATTATGTTGAATTGTGGCGTAGAGGTTATCCTATAGGGCCTAGAGATGTAACTAACTCTCAGGTCGTTGTTTGGGCGGAAGGCAGATGAGATAAATCGTATTGTGATCATTACAGCAGTGCCTCTCAGTTGGCAGTAGTTGACAATAACCTCTCAGGCCGTTTTTGGTTCATTGTACCACAACCTGCAGAATGAAAACTTATGAAACCAAAATGTATTTGCCAAGAAAAACACAGGCCAGTTGACATGGTTTCTGATGCTCTATAAATGGAAAATTTAGAGAGAGCAAAATCTCAACCTCTGTGTAAGTGGCAGGGCATGCTGAGAGACAGCTCTCCCTAAGGGATGGGGAGCTGGAGGAGATACCACGGCCAGCAGGGCAAGGGGCCTTGCTAGCCAGGGCCCATCCCACCACCCCCAAGCGAGGCAAGCAAGACCAGCCCAGGGATGGTGTCCAGGTTGAAACAATAGTCCAGACCATCAGGCATCTTTGTGATGATGAGGCAGGTCTTTGGTCAAGCCAGGAAGTCAGGGCAAAGGTCAGGGTCAGGGTTAGGTCCAGTGAAGGTAACAAGGGTCAGACACGGTCTAGTGCTGAGTTGATGTGTCCACAGTGATGAAATAGGTGAAGCCTGGAAGTCATACCACAGGTCAGGATCAACAGGGTTCATATCTGGCAGAGCAAAGGGCTGTCTTCTTTTCTGTGATGTGGTATGATATGCGCTAGAATCCATCCTGTTTGTGTATTCCATGAGTGGCCTCACGAGGCTCAAGATCTTTCTTTGTTACTTCTACAGCCACTGTTAATCTGAAAGAAAAAAGTCCATGATTATGTGTGTATCAGTCTCTGAAAAATAATGTAATTCCTTATCCCCATCTGTCTACAAAACTGCATTCATTTTTACTCATGAGTTCATTTCCCCTTGTTTTGAACAACCATGCCGGTACCAACGAAGATGAAATCTCCTCAAAGAAGTTAGGATAACCTTTGACAAGATTATAAATCAAGTAGGGAGTCATCAGGGAGTCAATTCAGCCCATTAAGTGCTCATAAAGTTGTTATTTATGTTGAGTGGCTTTCAAATCTGGACATCAGACAGATACATTTTTTCCAGCTAGAAAAGTGTCAACAAAGACCTCTTTTAGTCCCATTAAAAGAGAGGGAATATGAAGACTTGGACAGGCTTGCAGAATGCTGATTAATAAAGGCAGCCAAACCGTGATAATCCAGATATATGATTTGGATGGATGATATGTACTTTCAAACCAGCTTTCTTTATATTAACTACAACATGGAAAAAGGAAGAATGTTGTCCCAAAAGTGGTTCAAAGCGTACACAATTAAACGCAGTACACTGATCAACTCCTTTGCATTCTTCACTGGAAATGAGAACAGAGCACCAAGATACAGGATTCTCTGAAGAACAGCATGCACGGAAGCAAGAGCAGCGAGCAGGGCAAGGAGCTGGGCAGCAAGAGCAGCAGGCAAGTTTATGTAAGGAATAGTGCTGAGAACTGAGTGTTGAAAGGTATGATCCCAAATAAAAATGGATTGCTTATGTATATCGTGAGCTTGACTCGCCTACCCTCCAGCCCCCGACAGCAGTGTCATTCGCTGTAAGACCCTTGGTCCCTGTAATGATTACTTCTACATAGGTGATGTGACTTTCCTGCAGCCCTGCACGTCACAAGTCAGTAATGATACTGGGGATGAGTGTCAGTATACCTGAAATGAGAAACTACTTCCAAGTACTATGGTTCCATAAAACAAATAAAATATGTGGGGGGGTTGTAGCATTTATACATAGGGGAGATTCATATTCTCCAGCTTAGGGCAATCTAAAAGGTAAAGAACTAAGCTAAGCTCTTGCTGTGATTAATGAAGTAAAACTTAACTGAAGCTCTCACTTTAGCTAGTGAAGAGAAACTAGCCCATACAAAAGGCAGTTCATCCACTCTTAAAATATGAATCTAAACCAAATGGAACCTCTAGAGATCCTTCTCTGTCTTGACTCACTACAGAATATGCTTCAATACCTGGCTTAGACTAGATGAGTACCTTTTATATGCTGAAGATGAGGTAAATCTCATTTTCTCAAACTATTGAGACAATTTAGCAATTTGCAGTCAATAAATTCACTCCCTTTCACTAGATTTTAATAGCCATACTCATATTAATTCAGAAAACATAGAAATATTTAAATAGCAATGTTAATAACTCCTTGGAATTAACAAGACAATTCTCTTGTGATCCTCAGAGAATAAAATTTTGAATAATCATACTTCGAAAATAATCTGCACGTCTCTGACAATAGTTTTTGATAGTCTGAAAACTGAAGAGAGATTTTTTTTTTTCCCCAAAAGGATTAATGTCTACTTCCCTTACTCCTTTTGCTGCAGTCTGTTTTCATTATGGATATTAAACTGCTTCAAAAACTGTGGGAAGTGTTCAGTTGCAAATATACTCCCCTGTTGTATGGATTTACTTGGATGGTGATTGTCCTGGTTACATCTGTGACAGAATTAATTTTCTTTGTAGTGGTTGTTGTGTTTCAGATTCGGTATGAAAGGAATATTAAAAATGCATATTGGTTTAGTTGTTGCCAGGCGATGTTTATATTTTTCAAGGACTTTTTTCATCTCCCCATAGAAGCTGAGAAGGAGCCTAGATAGAACGATGGAATGGCCAATGGAATATTCCGTACCATAGACGTCACGCTTATTATATAAATGGGGTTAGCCGGCGCACGGGTAATTACAGTTGCTTCTTGGGACTGTGCCAATTCACCAGGCAGTGAGAGTGGCTTGTGTCATTATTATTATTGTTATTATTATTGTTATTTTCCTTTTCTGATATTGTTCTATTAAACTGTCTGTATCTCAACCCACGAGTTGGGTTTTTTTTCCCTTTCCCATCCTTTTCTCCCTCTTCTCTGTACCCTTCTTGGGGAGGGAAGCTGGAGGGAGCAAGCGGCTGTGTGGTCCTAGCTGCCAGCTGGGGTTAAACCAAGACGTGATTACAAGGATTGATGCTGCTACCAACCTAAATATTCTAGTACATTTTCTTGACAAAATCTATTCCATCTTTCTGTTTTATCTTTCTTTCCCCCGACTTTTCTGTTGCAATATATTGTTGTTTCTCATTTTCAAAACTTCCCCTTTAACCTTCGGTCCTTTTGGAATATGAAGATATTAACCGTCTTCTCTAATGAGTGCATGACATCAGTCCCATCACGAATTTGTTACTTTTCTAAACAGGTACCTTTGTGCATTCTCCCCAGATGGCATTCACTCTATGAAGCAGTCATCTGTAAGCATGCACAAGCAACTTAATTATTCCTTTTTGAAGCTTTCTTTAAAATTCCCCTTTGCCAGTATGCCCACAGAAATGTAGATTTTTAATTACAGCCTCTCTCACTGTTAAGTGTGAGATTTGGTCTCTGTCTCCTGTCCCTCTTCTACAAAGAGACAGCAAGCTTTTAGGACATTGCCTTCTTTTCGTTCAAAACATTCAGAGCTCTAGGACCCTGGCATTTTACAATAATAAACATCTTGATGAATACACAGAGCTTGATATTTGCGTTACAAACCAGAACTCCTAAACTCTGTTTGATTTCTAGACTTTCTCTCTGAGTTTCTGCCTGCATTTACATGGGAAAATTCACCAGAACAGGTACATCAGAATAAAAAATACTTGCTTTCCAAATTTAATGTTCCACTATTCAAATAGGACAAAAAGTCACTAAGTACCTGTTGTAATTTGCCAATGTTCACCATGTTTACTGAATAATCCATATTTTATAGTTTAAATTGTTCAATAAAGCTTTCAGATCTGAAGTATTTTATATCTTTTAACTATACATGTGCATAATCTCAGAATTGGCTGGTTTATCCCCACATCTATTAGTATGGCTTGTGAGAGGAGTTGGGGATGGATATAATTATCCATTTATGCTTCAGGTGGAAACAGAGGAAAACTTGGCCTATGTATCTAGAATCGAAGCCTGTCGTTGTGCAACCATTTCTTCTAAATTGGGAGATTATACAAGCTATGTTCATTCAGATTCAGTTTTATGTAAATCATGGTTTTGCAATCACTTAGGAGTTGTATCACATTAATCTACAGTGACAGTGTTCAACAGAGTCTAGAAAGTTGTTTGATTTTACACTTAGTAAATGACAGTTCTTGATTTCCTGTAATATTTTGGATCACAGACAAGACCTTGTTTCAGTAACTACGTGTTAGCTGGACAGTTACAGATGAAATGCAGAATTGTTGTGTATGGGTGATATGATCAACATTCATCACAAGCCACTAACGATGATTTTGAACATCTTAATTGGAGATCACACAACTCTGTGTAGTGTGAAATAAGATGTCTGGATGATTGCAAAGATTTTGACTGGTCCTTGTGCTGATAGCCTGCAGGAGATTTTAATATTCTAAAGTCACACCAGATGGGCAATCTGCTGCAGTATATAGCTTGGCTCAGTTTTAAGCTGCAAGGGTTTGATATCTGATGTCACCTCAAGGGAAAAATAATAAACAGCTGCACTAATGACATTTTTTAATCTCTCTACCCTTGATTTACCTAGGCTTTGACTGATGCAATAGTCAGCTTAGGATAACTGTGGAAAGGCACAGACCTTCTGCAGTACAAAGGTATAAAAATGCACAAGGGGATCAGAAATGGAACTGGAAAAAAATGCGTAACTATTATTTAACTGCTGTATGCATGACTTCTAATCCTATGCACAAAATTTAACTTCTTGCAAAATAGGTTTGGAAAAGCATACAGATATAAGAAAAAATGGCAGAGGAATCACAATTTTAAAATGAGTATTGTAAAAGGGTACATATAATATTTTGATTAATTTTTGTAGTTGCAAGAAATGTAGTCAGTTTTCTGGATCAATAGAGTTATTTATTTTGGGGGTGAGTAGATAGCAGTACCAGCACTCCCCTGCTCCAGGGTTTTGCTGGATAAATTTTTTCATAGAATATTCCATGGAAACAACCTGAGTCAGTGTGACTTCCGTAGCCCTTGATCGCAGTCCCCAGAATTGGTCTTTTCTCCATTTTCATATCGGACAACTCACAACTTCAGGTGCTTCATGGTGTTGTGTATCTCTTTCAGTGTGGACCTTTAGCACAAAAAAGACTCATAATTTACAGTTCATCAGTTGGATGAGTCTGACCAGTGGGTTATGCAATGAATATGAAATAGAGGATAAATTCAACTTCTTGAACTGGTTGGGTTTTTTTTTTTGTTTTGTTAGTTGGTTTTGGTAGAGGAAATAGTCTGAGTTGAAAAATAGGACATGTAAAAGATCACTAGAACTTTCACCTGGATTGTGAAAGGAAAACAAAAAAATTAAGGAACACTCACATTTTCCATCTAAGCACTGAATGAGGAGGAAGACAATCCCTTATTTCTGACTATATCTGTTTCTGTGTTACTTGTTATGCTTCATAGTTTTTAATTAACTCAAGCTAATTGTTAAATAACTTACTCATGATAACACACTATGACTCCTGACTGAGAATGGGGCCTTTCTCACAAGTGTGAAATGCAAGAAGGATGCCTTTAAAAAAACCCTGAAAATAGACAAGAGTCTGTGAGGGAAGCAGAAGCCATATGTATAATGTCAGGGAAGAAAGGACATCTGATAAAAGTCCATATTGGAATTGGAAACTGGAATACACAACTGAAGATGCAGAATTAACACATAAAAGCATGATGTAGCTAGCACTTGCCTGGCAACTGGATTCAGGAGGGACAAAATAGGCTTAAGGAAGGTCAACAGTGCTCTGACTACAGACTCGAAGGACAAAAAAGATGATGGGCATATGACAGAGAGAACACGGGTTCAAATTTGGATACAGATCTGTTTGTGCTCTGGTAACCAGGACAATTACCAACATGTTAAGTAAAAACCAAAATTGACCCCACTGCTCTGCAGAAGTTACAAGTGATGACAGTGTGCGTACGTCACAGAAAAAGATTGTGCCAGTCCCATCACTGATCCCAGTTAGTCCCTCAGTACAGAAATAAATGAAATTCTCTAGAGTAATGGGGCATTCATGTTGGCCTTTTCGCTTTTCCTGAGAGTCACACTGTATGAAAACCTGACACTGGGACAGGCTGGGAATTGCTGGAAAGCCACTTTGTAGTTCCAGGCTATTTAATATATGCCAGGTTAGGAGACTAAACTCCCAACATTTTCCAAAGTCAGGACAAGATGCTGACAGAGCTTGATGCCTTTTGAAATTTTCAGAAAAAAGTTCTTACACCTTTTATATCTGTCCTTAAAAAACATGTTGGTTTGACTTGTCTTCTTTGAAAATCCTAGAAAACAAGACAGAAGTGAGAAGGAACATTATGCTGCTCTGGCACATTATGGGATAACTTATATGTGACTTGCCATGAAAAGGCTGAAAAGCCACACAGGTGGAGGGATTTGTTTTTAAACTTTGATTTGCTGAAATACACTTCTTCTGTTTGAAAGGCCACAGATAAACATTACACTAATTACACAGATAAAACTACATTAATTCAGAAGAAGATGACTTCATATTGTTTAACTCACAAACAACATATCCAAAGTGGATTATGATAGACAAGGCTGCATTATGCCCGAGGTCTTCTCAAGAACAAGTGATGCCATGTGCTACGCACCTCTGAAGTACTGATTAATGAACAAAACCCTTCCTAGAAAAAAGGGTCTAAATGTCTCCTTTCCTAAGTGAGGATGTATTTTTTTCATTGAGATGCACAGTACAGTACAGTGAATTAAAGGCATTTTGGAGTTTTGTAGCTGAATGTCATTCCCTTTAAATGAGATACTGGCAGTTAGATGGCTTTGATTGCTGCCAGCTGTCAATACCCCTGAGGAAAGCAGAGATACTTCTGTGATGGACTATGAACAAGAAGCCTGCTGATCAAACACATCACAAGTTGTGTCAGAGGATTACTGAGTTAAATAAAATAGATGCGTGTTTACACTCTTCTAGTCATAAACAAGCTGTCTGTGAGGGGGTTTTTGTTTTGTTTTGTTTTGTTTTTTTCCTACAGAGAACATTTCATACTCCAGTACGTTAACTGTTTTGGGTAGCCTCTGTTCTTGCATTTATGGAATACGTGTCCCTAGATGGAGAGGAAATGAGCTAAGCCAACCATTTTAAAATGTGTGTCCATTTTCCTTGGGTAAGTACCGTTTAAACAGACAGCAATATTAAAAATGGTTTGCTTGTCACTGTTACTTGTTGTGGTAAATGGATATATGGGCTAAAATTTCAAAATTAGATACTCACAACTGGAAATATGCAGTTAATTCATGGATCAAGTCAGGTATTGGTGTTGCACACGGTCAGTTACATACTCTTAGTTTCTATGTGCATAATTTAGAAATACACACTAGATTACGCCTAATTTCGAAAAACGTAGTCCATATGTTTTATGAGTCCTCTTCTGTTTCTTCTCATTACACCTGCTTACTCTCAGTGTTCAGCAGAAAATTAGTTGAAAGCAATAAAAGAGGAAGTGAAGACTAGCAATGCAGTTTTAAAAGTCTAAAAAAAAGTCTTAAAAAGTTTAAGTCTGTCTTTACACCTATGCGTTACCAAGTAGTTGAGAATATAGTGTGTTTCTTTGAGGTGGTATGTTCTCCTTTAAAGCCTTCAATGTTAGCCAAGTGACACATTTTAAAACTCTGTGGAGCTGGTAAGTGCTGGACATACATAAGTATTCTTAATAGAGATACCTACTGGGATGATATTTCCAACCCCTTAACAATCTTAATAAAGAAACAAAGAATATCTAATTATCTTATATAGTAAGGGAATGTGAAGTTTCTCTGTATTTTATTCCTCAAATAAAAGATTTTTCTTTTTCTTGATAAAGGGCTAGATGTAGTGGAAATTAACCTAAATCGATATAAGAATATATGTGAGTGTTGTATGAACACCAAGATGTCCAAAGTCTGCAAAAATTCTTTATAAAACTGCATGTGCCTCCTGGGGCACCATCCACTGCAAACAATTTTCTCTGAGTTTATTAAAAGCTTATAAAAAGCTTTTAATGACAGGTCATCATTATGTAGCAGCCACGGTGGGAAGCCCTGTAGCGTTATCCATCTTATTTGTAAAGTATCTTTCTACTCGGAGATTCATACTACCTAAGTTAGGAGGAGAATCACCAAGGCCCCCCATGCTTTCACGAGGCTGTCTTTAAATCTCTTTCAAGCGGTAGAGAAATCGTAGACAACTCGAACTGAAAAAAAAGAGACCAGACTGAACAGTCAGCCAACAGCAAACCTAGAGAAGGGTTAAGAGCCAGGGGTGATAATGTATCTCATATTCTTCAGAGGCAGGCAGACTGCCTACATTTCTTGGTGACCCTAACTTAGGCTTAGTTATGTGCACAGACCAAGGCAACCTAGACCAAGAACAGAACTTCTTAGAGGTTTTTGGTTTTCTTAGTTTTTCGTGGCATGAGGATACAAATACATTACTGGAAATGGGATTTAGGACCCAAGTTCAGTTTTTGCTCAGGTACAGATCCATGGTGACTATGATAAAGCAAGGAGGGGCTGTAAAAACCAGACACAAGGGCAGCATTTACATTTCTGTAGTGTGGTGCATTTTAATATTCCCAGCCTTCTAGATAAGGGAACAGCTGGAATGGCCTGTGACTGTCCTACCCAAACATGCATTCCTTCTCTGGGAGTGCCCAGTGGTAGATGAGAGGTTGTATGCGCATTAAGTCTAGCCCTGATAGAGAGTCAGTGTATGCCTGGACCAGGGAAGGCTTCTTACTTCTAGATGTGGCCAAAGAAGGCCTCTAACAAGTAATGACACATAACTTAAATTGCTTTTTGAACATCATGTAGGTTGATTCTCTTTTATCTCTGTGATAGTGTGCTAACGTGGGCACCTGACTGAGGCTGGTTAAAAGGAATTCCCTCCTTCTCTTTTGTGCTTTGAACCTCTTAGGTGAGGTGCCTTTTTTTAATCTTCCCTGTTCCTTCTGTTTGCTTTGAAGGGAGCTTTTATTCAGTATCTTCATCAAGGTATTCTCTTATGGTTTTTTAGGCCTTACGACTCGAATGTCTGACCACCTCAAAACCCGAGTGTGGTGATCTTTAGAACAGCACTGCGAAGCGGGCAGGCTCACCGCCGTCTCAGACAAAAAAGAACCGAGGACTAAGGTAGTTAAAATGACTTCGCAGCAGCTGCACACTCAATCTGTGGCTGAGCAAAAACTCCAGTCCTAAATGTCGTACCTGCCCCAAACTGGGTGTGGGTGGGGTGTGCGTTTGGATTCACTGGCAAACTCCAAGCTGGACCAGCCAGGGAGTGGGAGGCCCCGGGTCCAGACGGGGGTATCAGATGGGCGGAGGGTCCATGCTGGTATCTGGGGGGACCCATGAGTGTGGGGTGCCTGTGGGACGAGTGTGTGAGTGCTGCGTGTGTGCAGTGAGCACCCAGCTGGACCAGCCGGTGAGTGAGGGATCCACAGGGTGGGTAAGAGGGTCTGAGATCCAGGCACAGGTGCTGGGGGGGGCAGAGGGGCTGTGAAGGTGCTCAGGGGATCCATGAGTGTGAACCTGGGGAGTGCAGTGTGTGCGCTGCACCAGTGACCTTCTGCCTCTGCCAGCCCAAGGGGAGGAGGGGACGTGGCTGTCTGTGCCTGTCTCTGGTGTGAGTCCTGAATGCGGGTGCTGCTGGAGGCAGTGCCTTGTCTGTGGCCGTCTGTGTGACCAGCCATGTCCATGTCCTCTGTTTCTGGGTGTCCACGTGTGTGTCTGTGTGTCTGGGATCCGTGCTCAGCTTCGCTGCTGGTTGAACCTGCAAAGGGGACAGCAGCAGCTGTGTCCCTCAGCCTGGGCTGAGACCTCGGGTCCCCGGGCACCGGTCTGGGCTCCAATGGTCGGCCGGAAGAATCCCCTGACCTGGAGCTGCTGGAGGTGGTGGCCGCTCATAACAGCTCTTAACGTTATGCTTTTGTATCACCGCGTTATCTGGGTACTTCCCAAAACTAAGATTTTTTTTTTTCTCATACTGTCCTTTAAAGTTACAAAGATACTACGCCTATGGAGACATGGGCCACAGTGAGTAAGAGCAATATTTTCAGTGACTAGTCCTTTTAGGTTCCTCCACTTAAAGAAAAAAAAAAAACACATGTCCATCTTAAATCACTTCCATTGGGTCTGAATCTTGTCATAATGTTGTAGTTAATAAAGCTGGAGCCCCTCTAGGGCACAGGAGGCCCTTAGTACCCTGTAAATAAGGAATTCAGAAAAATGAGGGGCGTAAAATTGTTTGACATTTTTGAAAATTTGGATTGTGACATGGTTAATATCACACAGCAGATGTAACACGTCACAGAGGCCACAGCTCACTGGCTGAGGTGAACTAACTGAGCAGAAACCACAAGGAGAGATTATACCCACAGAAACAGTTTATTACAAGAGAGCTGAAGGGCATTGGCTGTGAATAAGCTACAGAAATTTATGCCGTAGTTTAACCATCACTTTAAACTCCTGAAGCTGCCAAAGGCGGCATTTCAGCCTTCCCCAGATTACTTTTCTTGCTGCTGTGCTCACACAAGCAGTTGTGCTGGACAAAGGGAGGGAATGGCAGAGGGTCAAGCAAAATAAATATTCCATTTTAAACTTGGACCAGTTTCTCTGCCTAGTTTACCACCTGGAAGCACAAGCTTTTGTGTTGGCACAAGTGAGGAGTTAATATAAGGATGGAAATGAACGGCTGAGCAAGGGAATAGGAATGGATCTCTTTATTCAGCTGGTCTATGCTGCATAAAACTGACTGCAGAATTATGGCATTGTAATTGCCCTGTGGATAAGTAGGAAAATGGATTTCCTCCTAGTTCATAGAGTAATTCAGGTTGGAAATGACCTCTGAAGGTTGCCTAGTCCCAACTCCTGACCAGAGCAGAGCTGGTTGAAGTTGCTCAGGTTGAATGTTTCCATGGTGGAGGTGACACAACCTCTTTGGGCAGCCTCTTCCAATTATTAACTCCCCTTTTGTCCTATTTTTTGGAGTTTATTTTGACAACATCTCTCATCTTGGGGAGGCCTGACCTGATCACTGTATTTCAAATGCAGCCTCCATAGTGCTGAATACAGGGAAATAATTGAATTTTTGACCTGCTGGCTACACTTCAGCTAATGCAGCCCAGTACGTGGTTAACCTCTGTCACAACAGGGTACATCATTGCTGACTCATATTGAACTTACAGGCCATCAGGATAGCTTCCTTGCTGGTCCTTTTCAGCAAAGCTGTTTTCTAGCCCTGCCTGTACTGTTGCATGAAGTTTCTCCTCTTGACTTGCAGATGAATAGCATGTGATTGTGTGAGATAAAACAGCAAAGCAATTCAGAAAACTTTGAAACAAGCCCATGTTCAAACTATTTCCTAGAGTGGTGTCTTAGCTTTTTGGGTCCTTGGAAATCTGCAGTTTATTGTCTTTTCATACCTCCCTCTCAGTCTAATAAGGTTCACCTTCCCGCTCTTGCTTTCTGCCCATCCATGGTCCTTCTCATTGAAAGTTAAGAGTAAACATAGTAACAGCAAAACAATTAAAAATGGAGAATATAGATGAGGATAAGAATGCAGAAACATGTGATACTGAGTTTTGCAATTATTAGGACTATGGCACAGATAGTAGATTGTATAAACAATCAAAACAGAGGCTATGAAACTAGCATATGTTACTAACGTTAGAACAATGTTGTCATGTCAGATAAAGCTCTTGTAAAAGTACATTTTGTTCCCTTTGTAATGATTTGGGTTTTGAAATTACTCTGCATGAAATTGTTACAAGTGTGACTATCCCTATACTGTTCAAATGCCTTCTTCTACTTCACTTCATTTCTTATCGGGAACAGCACTCCAAACAGTTGTCTCCATATTCATATCAAAGCAGACAAAATTCAGACCTCTAAAGGACTGAATTGCCTAGTGCATTTTTGTTCACGACAGAGAACAAAGCCCATACTTTCAAGTGCACTAGGTGTATTTGTAGTGCCTTGCCCATTGCAAGGAAATTTTTCTGCTCTAACATTCTGTTTTGCTCATTCTTTCCTCCATTGTTATAATTGCACTCATAAAAGAGCTCTTTATTTTTTTGTCTCATAAATGGAACATTCTTCAGGAACAGAGCAAGAATATGTGCACAGAAATCACTGAAGAGTCACCTCTATTGGAAGAAAAACCTCTTGCTTTCAATAGTGAAATAAGTAGATTTAATAAATGATGACATTATATGAAAAAGATGGATTTATTGTTTGCCCACCTTAGAAACAACAAGTTTTGCCAAGCAAAGTAATTTGGGAATCATTTATTTCATATTCTTTTTCTTCTATAATAATTTAAAGAAGAAGACACACCTAATCAAGGTATCACTTTAAGGGGGAAGAAAATGTCTTGATAAGATTCAAGTGTGAGGGTTATATTCAGTAGATGCTCTATATTCTACAGTACAATCTGAGAAAAAGATCTATTGTGTCCCTTTTTTCAAGTTCTTACAGCACGCTAAGTGTTTATTTTGCTATTATATCCATCTCAAACATGCTAAGAGCCTGCTTTGTAATTACATCGATCCCAAACAACAGCAGATTATTAGACCCGAGTTTGACAGGGTGAGATTGAGCTGCACCAGTTCGAGGAATGGTGACAGTTAGAAAAGTTTGTGTGGTTTGGGTTATTTGTCTGTGAAGATCTCCCACCCATTTTGTTCCCCATTTTCCTTTCCAGTTATGTAGAATAATACGTGAGAAATAATACATGCAAAATTTTTCAGAATAAGTATGACCAGTTTCATGAATAATTCATTTCTGTCTTGTATGACTTCATTATGTCATGTATAACTAGCACTTTGTACTGTCAGACTGAAAAGCTACAAAAAATGTTTAACCTTGCTGTATAAATTCATAGCTTGTAATTTGAAAAGTTACATGATATTGCACAAGTCCTAGCGTTCTCAAATGTGCTTTCCCAGATACCTTATTTAAGACAAAAAATACATGACTTAGAGATATTTTTTCCACTCATAGAGGTCTGCTTTTTGTAGAAACAAATCATATATTTAATAATCTTCACTAGCCTAACAGCACTCATAAAGGAATTACTTTCAGCTATTGGTCTTAATTGTGCAGGATAGCTAAAGCCATAGCTAAATATTTCATTCATTATGTCACATAAGAGAGCATAATATTACACCCATCTTCAAAGTGAGGAATCTCTAGCACTACTCAGAAACTAATGAATATTGTTCCTTAATTGCCTCCAGAAACAGTCAACAACACAGCTGTGAGTTTGCTGTGGTTTGAAGCCTGGAGAGTGACATGGCGCATCTGGTACCTGCACAATCGGTTAGACGGTTGTGCCAGTGGGAAGAAGATAAAGGTTTCATTCAAGACTGTACCAACAACTACAAGTATTTGGTTGTGTTTGTATTAATATTCTTTCATAGTTTTCATAGGTGCTGATTAGAGAATGTGTTTCTTGAGAAAATGTTCCTAGAAGGATGGTAAATTGCATATGAGTCAGTTTGCCTCGGGATGTCCTCCTGCAGAAAAAGGAAATTAAAGCAAGCCAGCCTTCCTCTTCTTGCATCTCTCAAACTATGCAAAATGAGTTACAAGGTCCTACCTTCAATAATAATGTAATCCACACCTAGTGAGGAATACTCCTTAGCACTTAAGTTTTAGACACCAAAATTAGGTGCATGAAATTTCCCTTTAGAGGTGTTTTGAAGCCCACACTCCTCTCCATTGAATGCAGAAGGAACCTGAACACTTACTTTAGTATTGCTTTCTTCTAACTTTAAGGTTGTGACAGGTGCAAAGTAAATCTCATACTTAGGGTTTTTTCACAGTGTGAAATATGGTTTTCTAAAATTACTATTCATGGTTACTAACAGTTGCTCCTCAGCGGTATTTAGAAGCTGCATTCAGGGTCAACAGTTTCATTACCTGGTCATAAATTCAGTAAAGAGCTGTGTATACAGATCCTCACTGACTTGCCAGTGTGTCCAGTAAGGAACAGAATCAGGATTAAATGGTAAGTCTTACCACTCTAGTGCCCTTCAGTCTCAGTGCTCCAAGCAGGCTTAAAAACCTTCCTGGTTATGTTTTAATTGCTTCATTTTTCCATCACAATCTGGAGGCGAGGAGAATCATAGGGATTGATACGGATTTCTTTTTTGGGTAAATAAGATTTGTTTTGCATTTTCAACTGTTGAACAGGTGGTTGTTTTTTTCTTTCAAATACATATTTTTCCCTTTAAGCATACCATTATGTATATATCTCATGTATGCAGAGAAAAGATCACTACACAGAAATGGAACATGAATGACATTTTGCTATCATGTATCATCGTGGTTTTAAAAATAATATGTTTGTTCAGATTTCTCTCTTCAGAAACTGTGATCCAAGAGCAAAGTGACCTCATGACAACCAACAATTACAGGCAAAACATCTCAGAAATAGTCTTTAAAGGATGAAGCCTCAGGCAAGTTCTGTTTCCTGTAATGTCAGAAGAAAAGTTAATACAAAGTGAGTCTTCAAATGAACAGAAACTAATTTGATACTTGGCAGTAGCTAAGGAAAATCTTCTTTCTTCTTTAACTTTTTATTCTGTTTTGCTTTTCCTCTTCATGCAGAGAGATTTTGCAGTTTTTTATACTTCTTCATCAAACCTTTAAGGCAGAAGAGTCTAGATAAGACAAGTGATTCATTGGGCCGGATGTCCCAGGTGAAAAGTGTATGTTAAAATTACGTATGAAGAATACAGATAGGAATTTTATATTCACCTATTCCCCACAACAGCCTTGCATGTGAGGTTATGTGGGGATGCAAATTTCTTCACTAAATTCCATTTTCACAGTCTTCGAACCAGCAGTAATACTGGGAACGCAACTACCACTCTTCCCCATTCAGTATGCAGGTCACTGTAAAATTGCTGGTTCAGAAGCTCCTCCTCTGGCCTGCCATCACCTTTTCATGTCAAAAAAAGTTGCTAAAGACATCAGTTCTAAACCCAAAGAGGACAAATAGATGACTCTGCCATCATCCCTTTGCGGGGAGGCTAGCACAACTCTTCCTGAGAACACCTGACCTTGCAATATCATTGCAACAAATTAATTCTGGCCTATAGGTAACTTATTTGTGTAGAAGTTGGCAGAAATTGGATGATTTATCAATCTCGTCCTTCATTTGCAATTGTAAATAGAGTATTGAGTAGGCAAGTTCTATTTTCATCATACAAATTGAGTGTCTGGTACAGAATTATTCAAATACTAATCCTAATTTGCACCCAGTGCAATACTATTAAAGTCAAAGGGTAAAGCAGGTTTTTTGACCTCACACAGCAATTGGCCCATTTATTTTTCATTGTGTTCTCTTTGATGCTTTATTTATTAGAGAGTAAGGACTGCACGTAGTCTGCAATTGCATTCCCATAGATGAAGAAGAAAATGTGAAGCCCTTTTCTGAGGCAACATTATGCGACTGAGTACTGTGATGTTCATTGCTGAAGTGTGGTTGTCACCAATTCATTAATCTTCCTCCTAGCAGTAACTTCACGTGGCTAGAACAGATCTTAGAGCCTCCTTCCCCTTACTGTGTTGCTGGAATGATTTCTGGTGTTAAGGATGTAGCTGCATAAAAGAGAAAGAGTTTGGAATTGACTGCTCATTCCTTTGCAGCAAATGTATTTAGCTTGATATTGCATCTTCTTTTCTATCACCTTGGTTATCCTTCCTCAGTGTTTCCTTCTAATCTTTAATGATACCTGTATTCATTATTTACTTTAAAAGTTTTCAAGCAAGAACCTTTGTGTTTTCTCTCATGCTGTCGTCTCATCTAGGGATATCTTCTGAGTCACACTTGCAAATCCATTCCTTGATTCCTCCAAAGACCTAATTCTTTTACTGTGAAGTCTACGCAATTTTGAAAATTGTTGGACAGCTTGTATTTCAGAACCCCACTGGTTTGTTTGATAAGCATTGTTTCATTAGTTTCAAAGTTTTAATGCAATGAACTGCCTGTACCCACCCATGTCTCTATTCTCAAAGCTTTTGATGACAGTTTTTCTTCAGGATTTTTTTTTGGTTTAATATTTTTCTATAGTGCCTGTCGCAGTATACCATGATAGCCTGTGACTCTGTGTAATGAATTAGAAAAACACAATGCTAGGTAGCTGATTTTTGTAATGTAGGCGACATGATTGACTAATCCCGCTCTGTATATATGCTTTTTACATGCAAGAATAAGTCATAAAAATAACTGATGGATTTTATAAATAGTTCAAAGATTAATCCTCATCCCAACAGTTAAATACAAGTTGATAGGATGAGGGGAAACATACAAGCAAAATGACCAAGGGGAAGCCTGACACCTTCATTCCATTTTTTTCTTTTGCCTCACTTTATCTGGTCCCTCTTACAACCTGTCCCTCTTACAGCCTGCTCCCCCACCTTCTTTCTCTCTGTCTCCATTATGGATTTTGATTTGAACTATAATACACAGGGAATTACTGTCATAAGGCAAATAAATGGAATCCTATAGAGCACTTGCCTACACACTTTACAACTTTTCTTGTTCGTGAATTTGTATCTTAAATTTATTGTTTTAATATCTCGAAGTCCAACAGCTTATTAACTGCTCAGACACTCAGAATACACTTTTTTCTGACCATGTGCCACTCATTCTAACGGCTTTGTTTTTCAAAGGACCACTAAATCTTATAAGCAGAGGTTTAATTTCCTCCTTTGAAAGAAAAAGGAAAAAATGATGGAAGTACTTGATGTTGGCTGTATAGCAATGAGGTATTCATCTCTATTTCTGTCTACTGAGATGCTTTTCAGGCTGATAATTGGGAATTGATCATTGTAAAAAGCTATATTACAGCAACAAAAAATGACATATGCATTACACTGATAGGATTTTAATATTGAAATCTATTTTTCATAGTAATATTGTATGGGGAGGCATGAACTTTTCACTTTTAAAATGTATTTGAGAGTTTCAAGAATACTTAGTATCTCTAATTATTTCATGTAAATTTCAATTCCCCCACTTGCATTGTTTGGTTAATAAGTACTGGAATTTAAAATTGATGTTCTCTCACAGTTTTTCATTATTATGATGAGAATTTTATCTTCTTCGGGCATTTATATTTCCATAGGTAATAAGCACAGTTTGTTGTTGCAAATCTCCTAATTCTGAACAGTTTTCTGCATGTTTTCTTTCTGTAAAATTAATGACAGCGGTTCACTAGTAGAACAGTTGGTGAGCATCAGGTGTGGGGTGAGGGGCAGAATGGAGATGGGGAGATTCTAAATGTGGAAATTACTTGAAGAGGGAGGAATCCGAAGATGGACCTGAGTCACACAGATTGAAAAACTATTTCCTGTAGTCCTAGGTATAAAAGTGTTTCAGATTCAGTAGAAGAACACGACAAGGTGGGCTTTTTGATAAGGTGGTCTCCGTCAGAAGGAGCTCTTTGGGGTACTAGGGTCCATCTCCATCAGAATTTTATAACAAGTAGGAAAAACTTTCTAAGTCGTAATGTTCTCCTGCAATAAGTGTGGTAGCAGACAGGCTAGCACCAGCCCTGGCAAAGCATCATGCTAAAAGGGAGCGTACGCTCAGGGAGAAGTATAGGTCTACACCGTAGCTCCCAGTGGAGGCAGGGACAATCCTCACCAGCTGGAAAGCATTGGAGGTGGTGCTGCTCTCCACAGGATACAACCAGTCTGGTCCGTACAGGGTTCCAAATTGACTCTTGCCACATGTGGACCTCTCGGAACAGCTTGGAGCAGCTGTTCCTCCTCAATTTGTGTGAACCAAAGCTGGGTTTCTGTCTCAGTTTAGCTAGAAGTTTTGAAACAGGATGATAAATTCAATCCTCCCTAAAGTTTTGGTGCTCAAGAAAAACAGGTGGAACTAAGATGACCCTCTGAGAAGAGTATTTTGAGGAGCAGGTTCTGAATCTAACGGGGACAGGCTTTGCATTTTTAATCCGTCTTCTGCTTTTCTCGTATCTGTGCAATTTGATACCATGGATCATAGTAGGGAATGGGAGTTGGGAGACAGATTGTCTCCTTTCCACTTGAGCAGAAATGCTTGTCGTGTATGCTGGTGTCATTCTGTGCTGGGTGTCCACGGTGAGGTCCTGGAGGCGGGGGCTGCAGGGCGGCCTCTGTGAGGAGAGGCCGGGGCTGCCCCGAGCCGGACACAGCCGGTTCCAGCCGGCTCCAACCGACCCACCGCAGGGCACGGCTGGGCCCCGAGGCCACTGGTGGTGTGTCTTAGGAGCAAATGTATTTTATAAAAAGGGCGAAACAGACAGAACATACAGTGAGCAGTGAGGGGAAAATGTGAGAGAAACAGCCCTGCAGACACCAAGGCGAGAGGAGAAGGAGGGGAGGAGGGGCTCCAGGCACCGGAGCAGAGATTCCTCTGCAGCCCCTCGATGAGACCACGATGGAGCAGGGAAAGGTGTGAGGTGGAAGGAGCGGCAGGGAGGAGCTGTTATGGACTGACCCCAGTCCCTATTCCCCGTCCCCTTGCACTGCTGATGGGGGAGGAGGTAGAGGACTTGGGAATGAAGGAGTGATGTGGAGCCTGGGGAAAAGCCAGGGCTGGGTGGGGGGCAGGTGTTTTTGCTTTTTGTTTTTGTTTCTCATCATCTTACTTTAATTGTCAATAAATTAAATTGAGTCGAGTCTGGTTTGCCTGCGACAGTAATTGGTGAGTGATTTCAATGTCCTCATCTCGACCCACGAGCTTTTTCATCCTATTGTTGTCCCCCATTCCGCTGCGGATGGAGGTGAGTGAGCGGCTGGGTGGGAGTTTGGCTGTTAGCCATGGCTAGCCCACCGTACCTACAACACAGAATTATACGCGGTCCCTGATTCTGTCACTGACTGACTAACCATAACTTTTTCCTCTGAGTGAAAAGGGTGCAATGATACTCCAGCAGCACTACCACAGACACTAAGTAGCTATTGCCTGTTAGGTAGCTGTTGCCTCCTTCTTACTCTTCGTAATTATGCAGTGAGTAAACAGTATGTAGTGAGTGGAACAGATAGTGAGTTTAATGTATTTTGTTAAACAATCAGCAATATCACAAATACAGACTTCAGGAAGAAGATATTTCAAGCAAAAATGCACTGGGATGTTCCCCTTGGTTAACGTCTTTTATTTGAATATTGACAAAATTATTAGGCACTTAAGAGAAATATGATTATTTTATTAATAAGAATTAATGTCCGATATTGATACTAATTAAGGATGCCATTACAATTCTGTCCTTCCCGTTTCCTTTTTAATGATCATCTTAACCATTATTTCCAAGGCATTTTAAGACACGAGATTAATTGTATTTAGGTGCAATTGCTGTTTGCTCTGGGTAATAGTGGCCTATTGACTTTTTGAGATGATGACATGAGATCAATGGGGATTTGGAGAAGACGAGTAAAGTATGTCCACAAACGCCGATATCTTGAGGGACGTAAATTTCTTCACCTTTACTACTTTGCTTTATGCAGTCAAAATTAGACACAAGCGGTTACCAGTCAGTGTTCTCTTATTAGCCTCTGTGGAGAAAGGGGGAAAGCTCAGTCTACACTGAACACAGTTCTAACCCACTACTTGGTTAGCATCAGGTTAACCTTTTTTTATTGACACTTTCTGAAAAAAAAAGAGTGGGGATAAGTTAATAAGGGAGGCAGCAGCTGCTCTAGTCCTTTATATTCATGTGGCTGGAAAAAGCACAGGCAGATGAGGGCTGCTACACCAGGGCAGTGTATTTCCTCTTCCAGTAGGTGTTTCTGGCCTTAGCGTGAATGGTGTGTCCTGCTCTGATGTGGGTCTTGGTTCTGGCACATGTGCTATCTGCGCTTAGCACTGCAAGGAAATAAGCCTGCAAGATTTAACGGAAGGTTTTAATGTTCTAGGGGAGATGGGTCCTTCTCTCCAAGGTAAAAGGCACTCTTGCATGGAGGTGATTTCTTCTGTGGTCACTGATACGTATGATGTACTACATGGACCCGGTGCATCTGCACGGTTGATAGATTTCTTTTTTCTTTCTTTCTTTTTCCCTCTGAGGCTTGCTCAACTGTAAAATTCCTCCGAGTTAGAGTTATCCTGAAAAAAAAAAAGAAGTAGATTAGAAATTTAAAAAATTTAAATGGTACATTTTTAAATGTATTTAATTTTTAAAATGTGTTTTTCTGAAGTCATCTATCTCAAAATATCTTGGTACAAAAATAATTTGGAATATTTTCTTACGTACAATGAGTTCTGCCTTTCTCTCATGTAAGTAAACTTATACTTGATTTTTTCAACAAATTTCAACAACAAATGATTTTTTCATTTATTGACTTTTGAATTAGTGTTTTGTAAGTTTGCAGAGGATATTCCATGTAGCTATGTGGTTCTGCAAGTGATGCTGCGGTTTCTGTGTCTGCTGGAAACTCTCATTCAATAACTGCAAATCTTTTTTTCTCTCAGATACATAGAAAAGCTTCTAGTTTCAAGTGTCAGTGAGTTATTCAGCAGCTCTGCATACATTCTGAAATTTGTTAGCTGGATGGACCCAAGCAGATCTGCAGAAGAGAGCTGAGAAGGAAGCTGACTAGAAATCCTGGTAGGTCTGTCAGCTAGTTAGCCAAGGTCTGATGAATACGGCAATCTAGGTATGCCTGAAAGTATAGTGTTCATAATTTTACTGGAAATTACTGACTAGACTGATTTATTTTAAGTAAATAACTTCTCTGTTCTCCAGAAAACTTACGGAAAAAAGGAAAGCTGAGCTTTCAGATCTGTTTTGTCAAATGCTTCTCATCATTTGATATACGTACATAGTCACAGTATTTGTAGATCAAGTATTTATTTACTTATAAAAATAAGTTTTTTGAACATTAAAAATGCCCATATCTTTCAGCGGGCCTATTCACATCACCACAGTTAGTTATTTATGTGAACTTTTTATAGAACTGGGGCCTTGTGATCTCATCTCTATCCATATGCAGAACAGTCACAGGTTCTACTCTGAAGGTCTGTCAGGTGAATGAGTACATGACAAAGGAAAATGTATCCCTTTAAGACAATTGTATGTGTTTTCTGTAACATGCTGCATTAACTCTGTTTCGTAAAGCAGCAGCTGCCCTTGTCGTCAGTTGAACTACACAGTTTTAGTGTGCTGTACGTAGAAGTACGTGCCTTGATAACCTACTGAGTTTGCTGGTCTATCCTGAAACCTGGGACACCGGCACTAATACCAGCATCATTAACAAAAGTATCATTAAGAGTGTCTTTGTTTCAAACCTGCCTTAATTTTTCTATAGAAATACACAAGAATTCCTTCATTTACTATCCAAAATTTAAACCAAAGGACAATAAATGAGTAAGAGCAAGTTGTTTCTTGTGTGATACCTTTTTTCTGATATCTGGCTTTAGTTTCTCAGAAGTTCTGTGTCAAAGAACGCAAAATATTTCTTTACTTGGGATTCTTTCTGTCTTTCCAGCATCCCTTGCACCCTATACCTCAACGAGCAGAGCTGTGTACTCCTTCAGTGCGAAGAAATGTTGCCTATTAGCCATGACTGTAATGAAGGTTTCTGACTCTGACTACAGGAAGGTGATATTGCTGACAGGATGCAGTCTACAAATTTGAGCGTCCTCCTGGGATCAAACTTTCCAATGTTTCTGTCTGTCTTTACAGAAGATCAGTTACGCTTGAAGAGCTGTCATGTTTTCCTTTAATAGTGTAAATTAGTCACCAGCTCCAGTACATAGATGTGGGTTTGGGTATGTAAAATGAAAAGTTATTAAAGCCAAAGGAACTTTGGATATCAAACGCTGCAAAGGCTGTGAACTTATTGACTTTGGGGTTTTGGTAAGTATTGGAAGTACCAGCACAGGAAATGTACTCCTTCCCCCCCCCCAAATATAGAGTACTTCTGAGGAGGACATGTTATTGGAGAGCCTGTAAAAGCAGCACAGTGAAGGCATCCAAAAGACAAATGACAAGGATGGGGAGTAGCGTGGTGCGGAGAAGACAGTGGTTGAAGGTGGGGAGGTAGCTTGAAAAGAAAATGCAGAAGCAGCCCATGGTTCACTGCTGTGACAGTTTCATATCTAAGGGCTCTCCAGAAAGGCTAAAAGGATTCCAAGCACCCATACATTTATTCCGGATCCTCTGCTTGCACAACTTAGCCCTCCCTAATGCTCTTCCATTCCCCTGGCTGCAGACCTACAGAAGTGTTTGCTGTGCCACCTGCAGCTCCCCGGCTAAGCTCCTCTTCCCCATCTCTTAGCCTGTGAAGCATTTTCCAGGATGTGCCTCTCAGCATAAGAACCATCAGGTAGGTGGTATGAGAGATGCTGGCACATACTCTGAGCGGAAAAACAGGGAAGCGGGGAGCATGTAGAGCTCCCCTGTCTATTACAAAGAAACCGCTTATTTCAAGCAGTGCGGCTCTATTGGCACGTTACTCGCCCTCCTCTTGTTTTGAGCTAGCTCAGGAATCTCCCCGTGCTGCTGCGCTGCATTATCTAGGCACACTCTGTCTGATCCTTCAGCTGAGCATGGGGAGAGTCTCAGTGTGCTGTGTAAACACTGTGCAATAGAGATAATTAGCCCAATCCTAGTATTATCAAGTGATTCTTCCTCGTTGTGTTAGCTGAGTGAAAAGACAGGCTACAACAAATTGTTTGAATTTGTATAGCTCTCTTCCAGGCATAAAACATATTTGACGTATCTGTTAACAACAGGGTTCAAACCTATTTGATATTTGGCTAGTCCAGTGTTTGGCACATGGACAAATAAAGCACAGGCAAAAAGGAAACATGAAATTTTGCCCGAAGCAAGGTTGTCCCCTTAATCACCTGTAATTATGTACCTAGCAAATAACTCGAACAATAATAGGCTGAGATCTGAGAGCTGTGTAAAGGTTATTTGTAAAGACAAATATTTATAAACACTGTGGGTTTTAAAATGTGAATATATTTAAATAAAAGTTATGCACTTTTAGTCTCAATGCCATTAAAGTTTGCCATGTAAGAATAAATATCCAGTTGCAATGTGTCAAGCACATAAATGAGAAGGATTGTCATGCATGTGAAAAAACTCCATTGTTCTGCTGGTTCTGAAGTAAATGACAAAAATCACAGAGTAATTTGCATAACTTGGAGATTAGAAATGTATCCCTTTATCCTTATTAATATATTTGCCCTTCTTAATTATAAAGATTTGAATCTTATTTTAAAATAATTTCCTACAAAATATTCTTGGGGATAGAAGCTGCATGTTAATTCTGAATGGATTATTTGCCTAACCTTAAAAAGAGATAAGTTGCTTCTATTTGGTAATAGCCAATTTTAAAAAAAGGATTTTGGATATCTGGCAAGAACTTGACACCTACATAGGAAAAGGGGTTCTCACTGTAAGTTTAATTCTGTTTATCTGTCATAAGACCTTTTTCCCACAAAAGCTGCATTTCTGTTTGTGTCTGTTACAATTTCCTGAATATAAAAAAAAATACATTACAGAATTTCAGATAAACTTTTGCCTATGTTTGTAAAACTTTTAGTTTAACTCGATGTCAGTTCTCCTGTGTGTCAGTCTGTAGCACAAGGATCTTGACTGATTCACAGACCCACAGAATCGTTTGGGTAGGAAGGGACCTCTGGACATCATCTAGCCCAACCCACAGCTCAGGGCAGGGGCAGGTAGAGCAGGTTGCCCAGGTCCATGTCCAGTCACAGTGTAAATATCTCCACAGATGGAGACCTCACAACCTCGCTGGGCCACCTGTGCCAGTGTTTGATTACCCACACAGTAAAAAAAAAGTGTTGTCTTGTGTTCAGATGGAATTTCATGTGTTTAACTTGTGCCCGTTGCCTCTTGTCCTGGTCACTAGAGAGAAGAATCTGTCTCTCTCGTCTTTATTCCCTCCCATCAAGTATTTATATACATCGATAAGACCCCTCCAATCCTTCTCTTCTCTGGGCTGAACAGTCCCACTTCTCCCAGCATCTCCTCAGATGAAAAATGTTCCAGTACCTTAATCGTATTTGTGGCCCTTCGCTGAACTCGCTCCAGCAAATCCGTATCTTGCGCTGGGGATGCCAGAATGGGACTCAATACTCCAGATGTGGCCTCACCACTGTTGAGCAGCAGGTACAGCAGATTCATCAGAATTCAAAGAGGTTGCAGGTAACTGGGGACAGCGTCCTTGATTTGAGAGGAAATCTGAATACTTAAAGGAAAAGGTTGATGCATTTCTTTAAAATCTGTCTTCTGTAACTGTAAAGGAGAGAAGTGGTTAATGACTTTCATTCATGGCTTCCAACTTACCTAGCTCTTACTTTTGTTCATTCTCTCCAAAGTGTTCAATATCTTCATGCCTTCAGATATTTGTTTCCAAGATGATATAAATATTAATAATGAGGGAGCATGGAATTGCTGAAGAATTGCGGCATAAGACTGTCCAGAAGCATCGTGCAGTGGAAAAATAGACACTGATACTGACAGGAGGGAGGAAGGAATGAAGGGGCAACACACAAACTCAGTGGTGGATATAAGGGGCAGAATGGGAAACAAGCAAACTCCTGGCGGGCAGAGGAGAGGAAGAGGAGGAATTGGAACAATGGAAGTATACACACTGTAAAAGCTCTTGCTTTGAGAGAAGAAAGCTCCTGCTTTGAAGGGCTGGAAGCAGAACACATTGAAAAACTGATGAAACAAAATAGTCTGAACATGACCACACAAGTGAGGGAAATGAGTGGCAAAGCTTCTGTGGAGGGTTCCCTGCTTCCATGCCCTGGCTTCCACACAAAAAAGAAATGTTATCAGTCTAGATGATCAATAAAAACAGGATGTATGGTGTGTCACAGCATGTATCAACAGGTAAGTGTTGACACAGTGTAGAAGGTGACAGTCTCTTCTTTCAATAGCACCGTTTATGCTGCATTCCCCACACAGAGCTCTGTGAACATTGCACTCTAACTAAATGCACTCAAACTATGTGCCTTGATAAGAGTAAAAAGCCCCAACGATGTTCTTTATAATTTTGAGACCTTCTCTTGAAGGTCAACTCAGTGCTTTCCATCAGGATAACTGCATGACTTGAGTCACAGAATCATAGAACAGTTTGTGTTGGAAGGGACCTTTAAAGGTCATCTAGTCCAACCTCCCTGCAATGAGCAGGGACATCTTCAACTAGATCAGGTTACTCAGAGGGCTCTGAGCCCTCCTGACCTGACCTTTAATGTTTCCAGGGATGGCACATCTACCACCTCTCTGGGCAACCTGTTCCAGTGTTTCACCACCCTCATTGTAAAAAAATTCTTCCTTATATCTTTCCTATAAGCTCCCTTTAAGTATTGAAAGACTGCAGAGCCTCCACTTCTCCAGGCTGTACAACCCCAACTGTCTCAGCCTGTCCTCATAGCAGAGGTGTTCCCTCCCTCTGACCATTTTTGTGGCCCTCCTCTGGACCCACAGAAACAGGTCAATGTGTTTCCTGTGCTGAGGGGTCCCGAGCTGGACACAGTACTCCAGGTGGGGTCTCACCAGAGCAGAGGGGCAGAATCACCTCCTCGACCTGCTGGCCATGCTTCTTTTGATGCAACCCAGGATGCGGTTGGCTTTCTGGGCTGCGAGTGCATATTGCTGGCTCATGTTGAGCTTCTCATCAACTAACACCCCCAAGTCCTCTGCAGGGCTGCTGTCAATCCCTTCATCCCCCAGCCTGTACTGATACTGGCGGTTGCCCCGACCCAGATGCAGGACTCCGCACTTGGCCTTGTTGAACCTCATGAAGTTCACATGGGCCCACTTCTCGAGCTTGAGTCATGACGGTGTCTCTGAATTCTGGTGTCTCCTACTGGGGTAGCAGATACTTACTTGCCTCCTGGTCAGGGAGAGCTCTTTGTACTTGTGGAGTGCTGTAGTAGGTGGAAGATAGTTATAAGAAACCTAAAGAAACATGAAATGTGGGCTAGAAATAAAAATTAGTAACTACTAAATTTTTCATTCATAGGAAAAAAAATCAAGTACACAGCACTTGGAAGCAGCAATTTTATGCAGAGTCCTCAAGGTAGTACTATTGAAAGTGTTTCTCTCAGGCAAGCTTCACCGCTTTGAAAAGGCAGAAAAAGTCAGTGAACATCTGGTTGAGATCTATTATCAACATAATCCTAACACCACTTTGTCCCTCATTCAGTTATCTGGAGGGTTCATCTTCTTAGCAGCATCTCTTTATCTTTGGTCTCCACAGAATTTTCCATTTTCTGGTGACACAAAAGACCTGGCTTCAAATGCTGCCATTCAACGATAAGAACTAAGTGTGGGTGCCATCTATGTATCTTCTGAATTTCATTGTGGCTGGTAGTTAGAAATCGGAATATCAGAAATAACTGTGGGAATTGGGAGATTAGTAGTAATATAATTTAATTAATTTGATCATCTTAATTTACCCAGGTTTTACAGAGGCCGTGATATGCCAATGATTAAATGGATCTCTGCTGTTTTGTAAAAATATTTACTTTGTATTTACAGATAGCATTCACTTAGTATGGACATTGGGGTTTTGTGTCTGATAAGTCTTGATACTTATCTTTAAAATAGTCCTTCCTTTGCAAAAAAAAGTGTACTCATGACCTAGTGGTGTCTGCACAATCAGGTTTTAATCCAGTTAGTTTTGTTTATTCAGCTATTATAGCGTATCAAAACGAGATCATGAGTAGGGCAATTATTATGAAGGAAGGGGGGTCTGTCTCTTAGAAACTGATATCGCATATATTCCCCTTGTTATTCAGACTTCTTACTTGTTTTGGCATCTGCCTGGACTTGACGTGCACAAACACAAGTCAAGTGACATAAGAAATAATATTCCTATTTGAGGGAGATAAGAAAAACAGAGTAGCCATAATTAATTCCTAAAGAACAACAAGAACAATTTGTAGTCTTTTTTTTTCTTTGGGGGGGGGTGTGTGTGTGTGTATGTGTGTAAAATGCTCCCCCTCCTGCAATTATTTGCATTCACAGTTTGAAATTTTTAGGGATTACTGGGCAGCACTGATTGAGAATGAGCCGATACGGTGGCCCATGTTGTTTGTGTTAGCTCACCTCCTCTTCGCTAGCCGTGCCTCGTGCTGCCAAGCACTTGCTAGCCGTGCTTGCCCAGCGCTGCCAAGGCTAGGTGCTAGCGCCCTGTACTTGCCACTTTTTCCTCACCAGCTGCTCTCAGCCAGCCTTTCCTCGCTCTGGGACCTGCTCCCGCTGCCTGTTCCCTCCATCCCTCCTCAGCCCTTCAGCTACGGCCTTCAGCTGTGCCCAGCACCATGCCCAGTCCTGCCTTTCCCACAGCCATGCCCTGAGCTGCTCTTCTCCCCACAAGCCCCCAGAGCCCCTCTATCTACCTAAGAAATCGTTTATTTCCTTGGAACAATGCTTTCCATGACAACTTGTGTCCACTGCAATGAGGCCTGAAGATACACGAGGAGGCAAAACTTTTATGTGATCATCAATGAGGTTCACACCAAGGCTGAGACTAACCATGGAGATTACTGCAGTTAGAGCAGAACACTTAAAAAAGAGCCCTTTACATATTTTTTTCTGTTATAATCTTTTGTACGTGTCACTGCATAAAACAGTCAAGCAATTTCTACAAGGTGAGAAATAATAAAAAAAAAGATTTTAAGTGTTTAGGAAGTTGTTGGATACAGTGATGGCAGAAGCCACATAATTATACAAACACATGAGGCAAAATGAAATTAATTAATTTAGAGAAGAGATAATGGACACCAGTATGAATTCTGGTTCTTTCACTTCAAGACTTTGACTTTCACAGTTTTTCTTCAGTAAGGTCATTGGATAAATTTACCCTGTATTTGCATCCCTAATGAAGATGAGGGTTTTTTGTTGACTGCTCCTGCTTTTCTGAGGAAAGAAAATTTCTTTGTAGTATTTTAGGAAGGCAAATCCTGATTAATGGTATTTTTCAAGTCTTAAAGTTTTTACATTTTTGGCAAAATCCTGTATGGCTTAAGATATGAAACACTTTTATTTGAACTCTTTTTCTCTACTGGATTTTGTCACTTATCACTCCTCACTGCATCACTATTTTGTGTGATATATAACACCATTACTTTCCCTGGCAAAGCAAAAGAAATCAAAAACTGAGAAAAAACAGCAAATATGTCACATCCTTGAGGCAGAGCTGAAGGAAACCTTTCAGAAACAAGTTGGTCGCATTTCATTATTCTAGGTCCTTCAAGATAAAATCCATCATATCGGTATGTTCTGAGGTTATCAATGTCTATTTGCTAAGGGCACATAAAAAGGGAACTTTTGGATTTAGCATCAAAGGACAGAGGTTTAAGAATGTCCTGATCGATGCGCTGAGGTTGTTTGATGCAAGTCCAGAAAAACCATCAGCTATACAGTTGATGGAGCCCATACAGTGACTGGTGAGACAAATTGTTCTGCTGGCAAAAGAGAAGTTTGGGTCAGAAAGGTCTACCCCAGACATATTTTATCATGATATTTCACTGTCAGCTTTACCAGCCACTTGACAAGTTAAATTCCCTTTGTGCTGTTATAAAATACTGAGTTCAAAATGAAGATCTGGAATTGCAGGCAAATCGGGGCAATTATGTGAAGTATTAAAAACTTGCAGTTTCACAGCCTGTTGTAACATCTTGAGGTCAAATGGTTTTCATGAAGACAAATGGTCATCCCTGTAACACATGCGAGAGAGAGCCTTGCATACTGGCCATGGGTAGGTGCCACAATTTCCGGTGTCTAGATGACATCTATAAAATACTTTGTCCTGTAATGTATTGTTTGGGTGAATTCCACTTGGAAAAGTTTGAAGTCAGCTGAAAGCGGTTACAATATCATTGCAAATAGAATTTGCACTTTGTGGTAAATGTTTTTTGTGTGCTCTCTGGCTGCCATCTCTCCTGTCTCGGTTTATCAGATACAAATTCTGGGAGGACAGAGACTTCTTCTCCCACATCACAGGATGACTACATGGCTCTTCCTGTCTCTTCGTAGCTGTGGGTGAAAATTGTTTTACCTCCTGAGCTGTGTTTTGTTATCTTTGCTTTGCCACATGGGAAACAGTGGGAGAAAACAGAGCAGAGACTGCAACTGATTGGTCCTCCTCCAAATGGGATCATCTATACTGTTAGTATTTCAGCAAGGTAAATTGGTTGCTGCTGATCTCCAGTCTCTTGGAGTTTGCTTAATTATCATGATATCTGACATTTGGCTCCACTAGACTTTGCCATCAAGTTTAGATTTCCTTTCTCGCCAAACTTCACGCCAAATCCCATGTTGTTCACAGCATACAAAATAACCCTTTTTTGAATTGGGTCAGAAGGCTACAGTGACCTTCTCTTCCTCCTGCTCAGTTCTCTCATGGGTCATACCAAAAATTAGCAGGTAGCTAATGCCTAGACACAACAGCAGTTAGAGAAACATCTAATTCATTAGTTTAAGCTATTCATTAAATTATTCATTAATTTAAGCTAAGAAAAGTGACAGGAAATACTTTTTTCCACGGCTCACTTTTGTCTGTTTATTTCTGGTTCATCATCTTTGCTGCAGAGATTTGTCCTGGCCTCTGTTTGGTGCCTGTTGAGGTCTCTTGTGACCATCCAAATGGCAGAGCTGCCCAGAGCTCTTCCCTGTTTTCCTCCCCCCTCACTGACACAGCAGTGAGAGGTGTGGCAGCTCAACTCTTGGGGAGAGTTTCCCTGGCTCTTCGTACTTTGCAATTTAAAACCATTTTAGAATTAGCTTGCACTGAATAGTGGAGCATCCTCCTTTCCCTTGTAGGTCTCTATGTGAAAAATGCCTCGTCAGGCAGTACACTTATTGAACTTGGGTGCTTCCTGCTCTTTATGCTGTGCATGGTCCAACAAAGTCCAACAATTATGAATTGTGGATGGATGAGCCATCTCTTTTTGTGTTTATGCTAATTCTGCAGTAGAGTTTAGGTAATAGGTTGTACAGTGACGAGGTTTATGAGTGGCAGGGAAATGTGACATTACTATGGACCTGTTACCAGAATTAACTTCATTTTAAGCTGTGGAGGCTTTAAACACTGTTCATCTGCTGGAAATCAGAGCGTGGAAGAAGGACTAATATTCCCATGTTAGCTGCACGTAAGACAGCATCAAAAATATATTCTAATTATTTTGCAGTAGGGGCAGGCAGAAGGGAAGTTGTCAAGCTTAGGTGCCTGCCACGGGGTGAGTTAAATAGATCAGCCATCACTGGCCGGATTGATTGATTCATTTGCTTACACGTAGGTGTCATTTGAGACACTGTAGAGTACTGCTCTAATACCAGTTGCAATTGAGGATCTCCTGTAAGTTCTGGATTACATCTGCTAACATTTGGCAGGTGTCTTTGAGACCTTAGGGCATCCATCTAAAACGAAACTAAGCAGCTATGTGTGGGCACCAAATTAATCTTTGTTAACTGAAGTGAGATCTTGTGTATCTAGTGCATAGGTAGTTACCTGTATTTAGGTACCTATGGTCTGGACCTGAATCCTGCCCCATATGTCTCGTAGCTAACTTACACGTCAATTGAGGGATTGCCTTTAAAAATTATACTGTCTAAATCTGCTTGGCACATCCACAAGGCTCAATATAAGACAGCGAAGACAAGCAGGAGCAAGACCCGTCATGAAGTCTTACCGTGGGCTTGCCCTTCCCAGCTGGCTTGTCTCCATGCTGCTGTGCGAAAGCTGAGTCCGGAGGCAGAGCAAGGCTGGTCTACGCTGAGGCAGGCAGTGGTGTAAACAAGTGACAGTCCTGGAGCTACAAAAAACCCCTAAACACTTTGGAAAATACAGGGATGGTTGCGCCTTCCTCCAGTACTCCTCCAATTTTTGCCTCTTGATAGGACTTCCACGGGATATTTGGCTAATTCTTCCCAGTCTCCACTGGGGCAAGAAAACGTGCTGTTGCATTTACTTAAATAAACAAAACACACTTTCAGTAAGACAAACAAATAACTAGAAATAGAGGGGTTATTTGGGTTGTTGTGGTTTGGGTTTTTTTTTTTCATTTTTAACAGTGTATAATGGAAATGCAAACACACGTAGTATCTTTAATTGCCAATTCGAACCGTACAACATAGCATCTGCTAGTCCTACCACGAGTTTCTTCAGGCTGCCATTTCCAGGTGATTTTCTACTACCCACCCTGCTGCCACCAGACCACTAGCTGTGTTTCAATATTTAGTGTTTTTCTTACGGATAACACCGAGATTTAATGACTACAACACCACAGTTGTTTCCATGGTGCTTACAGGCTGCTGAAATCACAGATTAGTCTTCTGCGTGAACTCTGATCATTCTTCTAGACAGTACGTTTACAGATGCCACCTCTAATTTGTGATATTAACACTGAACCTGATCATTGTTCAGTGGTTTTACTGAAGTATTTACATATAGATTAGTGAAGTAATTTTTTTCTAGAGTATTGAAAGCTCTCCAGGCCTAATTGGAATCATAAACTTAACCACGGTGTCTGTATGACATGAATATGATTTTTGATTATGAAATGGCCTTGGAGGTTTACTTTCGAAACAAATTGAGTGTATTTCCTCCGCCTTGTACATTTAGCTGTGACTACTCGGGGAGTGATTTGGCAAGTGAGTGTTTTGAATGAGCCGCGGTGAGTGTATCCTGAGAATTGTTTTTTTCCACATCAGCACCTTTTTAAGGAAGATGAACTATCTCAGTGAGTTTTACTAAAAAATTACATTTTAGAATAATGAAGTAATTAGTTAAGACATATATTACTTTATTATGTAAAAAGAAACATTTCCCAGAGTGATAGCTTAGTTACATAAAGTGCCTTTTCATTTTATATTAAAATGGAAAGATGGGCCTGTTATAGAACACTTGGACCACTACTATTAATTATCTGATTTGAAGATCACCTCTGGCTGTTAAAAAGATTTATATTAATCTGTACTTGATAGATTCGGAAGGATTAAAGAAGTGAAGGAGAGCGAATAAAAAGAGAACATCTTCCTGGCTTCATTGTTAGATGACCTTGTGCCATGGTACGTTTAAATTGCTTACTTCCTATAACTCTATAAAGTTCTGTGTTTTCATTTTCTGGATTAGATTGAAGTGTCAACTGTTTTTGATGAATTACACTAGTAATATATGTTCATGTTCTTCTTTGCTCTTTTCTTTTTTTTTTTTTTTTATTTATATATGTCCAGTATAATTTAGTTCACCTAAAAAAGCTTTCAGGAAAAAGATTATTTTTTTTAATTACAGTTTTAGCAAAGTATTTTGGTTTTTCAAATGCCTTTAACTTTGTTCTGAAGAAATAAAATATATGTTTAGCTGTTTAAAAAAAGCTCAAATTGAAAGTTTATGCCAAATGTCCTGGTTTTCCATGTCCTGAAATTTAGCATGCTTTGTAGAAAGAAGAGAGTTATGCAAATAAAATGGACAAGTTATCGCAATTAGTGATTTAAACCTTTATCCTTTAACTTGATCTATGTGAAACACTACTGAAATCAGAAGGTCTCCTCGCAAGAGCAAGGGTTTAGCCTTACCTTCAGGATCAGGGTCTTATTTTTTTATTGCTGGAAGGTGCAGAGGGCAGCAGAAGGCTTTAAGTGCTTTACTTCTGTTATTGAAGATTCTCACTGATGCAGAACTTGAAAGAACAGCAAATAAAACCAAGACACATTTATACACAGTGTGTGTGCTACTGACTGGAATTAGAAAGGACTGTACATACACACCTTGGTTTATAGCCTCACGTCAGAAGGAGCAGAGATATCTTTACTCAAGTATATTTTGTGCTGATTAAGTGAGATCAATCGATTTAAGTTATACTATTAAATCTATTTCTTTTAAGGTTAAATTACTATAAAGTGGAGCAGCTTCTCTGTACATTAGACAGCCCTGATGCGTTAAACAGCAGTGAACATATTTTATATATAAGCAAATGAACAAAGTCATTCAGTATAACCATCAATAAAGTACAAGTTTGGATTTCTTCTTTAAAATGAAGAAATTTGGGTAGTTTTCAGGTTTTGTTTTGTCTTAAAGAAAACTCCAGTCTGATACAAATGCTTATTTTTCTGAAAGAACAGGATGAACTTGGAGATGTCTGAGCACAGGAATTCCGCTGTTGCAACTTTGACCGCTGTGACAAATACTAAACAAAGCTAATAAACCACATCCAAATATTCTATATATATTTTATGTATTTCCTCATTTCAGAAGCTGTCATGAGGGAATTAATTGCACTATACTGTACAGGGGAGGTGCTACATTATAATGTCTGTATATTGTCTGTGTATATGGTTCCCATCGTTTTCCCCAGTCGATGTTCCCACTAGTTCTGTTCCACACAAGAGTGGGAGCATATGCTACAGCGAGAATAAAAACCACCCTAAGTTATAAAGGGTTAAGCATCAGAAGAAGTTTTTTTATCAGCGTTTACTGCATCTCATGAATATCAAGGGCTTTTTGTGTCTTTGTTAAACGAATCCATGATTTCTCTTGTGGCTTTAAGCAGCATCTCTGACTATTCTTTTCCTGTATCCCACTGTGTGCTGCACCTTCTCAAACAGAACTGGAGCTGCAGCTGTATTTCCATTACGAATGGTGATAAGCAAGCACCTGCCCTCCTATCTGTTGTTTCCAAATGCAACGTTTGATTGAGTGGAACCGTTTCTCAAATCATACAACCTTGCTCCTATTGCCACCTGTCATTTAACATTCCTGTTGCTATGGCTGTGGCTATGTTGCATTTCACTTTCCAAAACAGTACAGAATCTTGAATGAAAAAACTCGCAGAAAATCTGCTTAACAAAACAGAAGTCATTAAAGCAATAACACTGTCCTACACAGTTTATTACTGTGGTTCAAATATAGGAGTAAAGTGGAAGATGTAGCCTTCTGCTCTTAGCCAAAGATTTTCTATTGTTGACCTCACTGATTACTATAGAGGCAGTGTGATTTTCTGGCTATTTGTTTGTGGGTTTGATGCTTCTTCCAATTGTTTTTAAATTACAGCTGTAGTTTTGGGGCAGAAATATGTTACCACAGAGAAAAGATGTTTACATAGGAAGGGGTTGGCTCTAGGAACATCACTCTGGGCACCTCGAAAGCCAATTGCTCTGTTCCTAGGAAGTGAGTTAGTAAAGTCCTATAAGATTCTACCAAGTGGATGCGAAAGACTGTAGATCCTAATGCTGTAAGCTATAATTCTTCCAAGGAATTACAAGTTCTCTGACCTGAAGCATCCTGCCTTGCCTTATTTTGGTAGTATGAGCTTAGATTGTTAGCTGTGGGGTGGAGAAGGGAAGAAGCCAAATACTGGCTCGGGGAGGAAGGTCTCCATAGATTTCCTCAGTTAGTGGAAAGACAGAGAGAGAAGTGTTTTTAGAAAAGTTCCTCACAAGGGCCCATGTCAACAGTCTCAAGTAATACTGAGGAAAACTCCCTGGCATGGCAGCTTAACTGTATATATTTATCATTTTTCAGGATGCTTCTTGGGATGTTTTTGGCCCAGGCAAACTAACTGTCCCTCCAAAAATTCCCAGACACAGTTTAGAAGCTACGGGACCATTTTCAATAGAGAGTTTGCATGCAGCTGTCCTGTTTTTGAGGGTCAAAGAGTTTAACAGCGTGGAGGTGGGCCCTTCTGCAGGAGGTCTCAGTGTCAAACAATGTTCCGAGAATAAATTATATATTCACATAGATGTAGTCTAAGTTTCCTCCTGGACGAAATAAAAGGCATCTGGAAGCTGAAGTGTTAAGTCACTTAAGTAATACCGCTTAGCTACGGTGACGGCAGCACAGGGCAGGAACAAGTCTCTAGAGTCACCTTTGTCCCAGGATTTCTGTCAAGTTAGTTGAGAGCTCATGAGCAGAAGCCAACAATGTGAATTTTAGGAGTGACTGAAGGCTGTAAGTTGATCGGACAGATCCACCAATGGAAGTAAGGCAGTGGAATGTCAGCCATAGTAAAGAAACGAAGCCAGTGGAAATAAATACAATTTCAATGTCACCAATGCAATGACTTGAGATCCACAACAAACCAACCATAATTACGCCCAAAGTACGTTTCCCATCTTGCTGATGATAGTAATGCTTGAACTGGCATGAAAGTGCGAATGTATCCTGTCTAGAGCTGCAAATACCTCTTCAAACTCAGTTGTTTCCTACATTTTCCAATTTCCAGCTTGTGCAAAATGGAGGTGCAATGGCAGTGGAAGAGGCAACTGCCTGAGCATCTTGCAGTGTCTGCTAAGGGTGATATGGAGTTACTTCTAAGGATGATACGTAGTTACTTTTAATTCACCTGGGTCACTCTGGGAAAGGTGGAAGGTTGTGGGAAAACTCTGTGAACTTACCTGTCTTGATGTCAGCTGGGCTGTGAGATGGGGAAAGCAGGATTGTCTTTTTCCCAGTATGTTGTAAATGGAGAAAACTTTGTCTAAAAACAAGTGTTACCAATTGCTTTATTGTTTTAAACCTTTCAGTAATAGTAAAATCAGCCATGAGGAATGGGGCTTGAACCAGCTCATAGTATCATGCTGCCTTGGTTTCACCCTGAAAACCTGTTGCTTTCTTTGCAAACTTTTTCTTATATATGCTAGGGATATAGTCTGATATTAGTCTATTTCTGACATCTTCTACCATCTTCATTTCATTATCTGCTTGCACTTTTTGTATCTTTGCTTTCTTTTATCATAAATTAATTGTATACATTTTTCCATTCTCCTGCTGCACCTGAAATTTTATGCTGCTTATTTTATTTATCTCCTAATACCTTTTTCAATTCTGTGTTTATTTGCTATGGTCTTTTTCTCCTCCTGGTGTACATATTGCTGGATAATACGCATCGCCCTTGGATACGTGGTAATTGCTTTCTGAGCAGTTTCCGTTTCCTCTGTGTCCTTCCCTTCTCCCACTCCTCCCATTAGACGCTTAACCCACTGGATCCCCTCCATCACTTCCCCATTCTTCTACGTTCAAAGTCCTTGGGTTTTTTTTTTTATTGCTTTTGCAGGTTCAGTCTGCAGTAATGAATCCAACTGGATTATGGTCATTAGTGAGTCCTCCACCTCTACCTGCTAACAGCTGCACTGCTGAAAGTCAGAACTTTTGTCTTTCTTGCCACCTTTTAATACATTGAGGATATAGTACATGACTGATGCTTGATTTATTTCTCTCATTGTGTCCCTGTTCCTGTGTGTCTGGGCAGCTGAAATCTCCTCTTATTAGTTTTGACATTTTGCTATATCTCATAATCTTCTTGTTCTTTCTGATCCTATTTTTTTCAGGTTTGTATCCAGTCCGTACTACCACCTCACTCCCCCTGTTTTCATGAATTCTGAGCCACAATGATCCTTTCAAACAACTGCAAAAACTTTTGGCTTCTTCAAAGTTTCGGCCTGTCGGAAAGAAAGAGTTTTGAACTAAGCCATTACAACCTGAATGATGTCTGGCTTAGCAAAGTGTATTCCCCCACCCGTGGCTCCCTCCTGCAGCCTTCTCAGTGCTCTGGCCCCAAATCAAGCAATTAAGTACATGCCTAAGTTCAATCATGTGAGGAGCACCGTTAACTCAACAGGACTACTTACGTGCTTGAAGTTGGCACGGGATTAAACGCTTTGCTAAATCAAAATATTGGAGCTGTGATTTTAATGCAGCTTGGTTAATGAAGACTATACAGCCCCGTGATATGAAAGGTGCACAGTAACTCATTCTGGTAGACGTTCGAGTGTGAAGACAGAGAATTCAATCCCATATCTAGGTTTTAACAGTGTGTGTGTTTCTGTGCATTTGCAGACACACACGCACAGTTGTAGGGAGGACGGCACCGTATTTGTGAGTACCAGGCAGATTGTAAAAGCAAAGATAAAGAATCTAGGCCTTATTCATTGCCTGTAGACGCAGTACGAAATTCCCATTGACTTTAATAGGCACGGTTTGGGGACTAAGACAAATACTGCAACAGCATTTATCAAACAGCTCCATACCATGGACGCATCTCTCACTGCAGTTTAACTTTACCATGTCTTAGACCTTACGTACTAACTTTGCAGGTAGCAGTCGGTTGAGTCAGCGTCCTTCTTCTAGATTGTGTTAATGCCCGAAAAAATATTTAACGAAGCACGTATAAATCATCTACTTTTCCTGCCCTTTATCCTATCTCCTGCTCAGAGTCTTTAAACATTAGAGTGGTAATCCTACTGAGCATTTAAATAATTATGTATCAACCCCTTCCATCATAGATGACTTAGCAAATAGTGGATTTGCCTATTGTATTTCAGTTGTAGGGTGCACATTGTCAGAATTAATATCTATATGAGACAAGGATATTTATTCTAATCTGTGTCTTGTAGTTTTCAATAATGTTTTAAAGAAAATTAAATCACCTCTGAAAACTGAATTCTCAGGATGAAATTACATATTGTCATAGCCATGATGTGTCACATTCATTTTGTTACAAATGAATATATCAGCTTAGATTTATTTTGGCATGGCTTATGCTTTCCAAATTCAGGTTTTAAAGGTTCACTCTGAATAGTACTTCAGCAAAATGCATCTGGAGAGACAGTTGGATCTCATTTATAAGCATCTCTCACTTTCTGCCTTATGCCATAATAAATGTTCTTGACTGTAAGATTTCAGATGAGATCAATTGTACTTCCCGTTTATCCCCTTCTCTACTGACAAGTCTGAAAAAAGACTATTTCTTTTTCACAGCCTTTAAAAAGGGAGGACTCACTTGACTCATTTTTTTAAAAGTAGATCATTTAATATTTTTTTGAATTACTGCTTGAATTCCATCTGTAGAATGGCATTTATTATAACAAGCAAAATAAGAGACTGCTCACATAGCAGCTTCTTTCTTTCACTGCCAAGAACTATTTGCCATATCAAATAAATTTGTCTCCAAAGTTTTCTTTATTAATATCATATAGTTTTTAATGGTTATCTTTGACAGGTGATTGTAAAAACTGAATTCTTAAATGCACGAACAGCTCTAGATGCAAAGCATCATTTTATGATCTTTGCAAACAATCCTGGCTTGGGTAAAAAATTTCAAATCTTTGTCTTCAGATTAGATTACTTAAAGTATATGCCATTACTTTTAAAGTGAAGTAATTTACACCTCATGGCAGAGTGAATAAGAAAATCCAGATGCAGACATTTAATGTTCACCAGCCTTAGTAAACTTGGAACAGAGAGAAGAAAACATCAGATCTTCTGGGAAGTACCAGAAAGAGATTTCACGTCCACAGAGGTCAGGAAGAAGCTCACTGTAGTGGCTCTCTGCTGTGATGGGATGGAGTTAACTTTCTTCATAGCAGCCCGTATGGTGCTGTGCTTTGCATCCATGGCTAAAACAGTGTTGATAACACACCAGGGGGTTGGCTACCACCGAGCGGTGCTCCCGCAGCACCTCTCCAACCCCCAACGTCCCCTGCAAAGGCCAGTAGACTGAGGGTGGGCAAGAGGTTGGGTGGGGAAACAGCTGGGACCGTTGACCCAAGATGACCAAACTGACCAAAACAAAATGGCAAATAATGAAAGACCAGATTTTTCTGCGATACTTGTGTAATCCCATGGGAACTCGTGGTAGTGTTGTAACAATATAAAATAATCTTTGACTGGAAGGTGGCATAAAAGGCAGGCAGAGATTCACAATGTCTGCTTTGTTATTCAAATACCGATACACTGTAGATGTTCCTCAACTTCCAATATTGCCACTATGAGATAAGGCTCATCAATAAAGTGCAAAATGCTGATAAAAGTGAGAGATGTTTATAAATGAGATGTGAAAATATGTCCCCCAACAGCAGAAATGTGTTTGTGCTTAGCACGTGATGCCATCATTGACAGATTATACTTTTTAATTAGAAGTCATATACCAAGAGATATATAAATTAAATAACACCTTTTCTAAAAGAAAACTGTAGGGGAAAAAAGCCTATTATGTGACTACAGGGTTCATTTTCACAGGCCATCAGCAGAGTTTGAATTTTCTTCATCCCTCCTAGCGAATATCCAAATTCCTGTTTCCTGTGTTCATTCCAGGAGGACCCTGCCTGAGCAGGTAAAGCTCCAGTTTGCCATAAAATAGAAAGGCATTTTGTTTAGCTCTGCCAAAATTTTAGCTAAGAGTTAGTGTGCAGTGACACTTTATGATGAAATGGGGGGTGATAGTTGCCAGCTTTCTAAGGAAAAGTCTGAGGTCTTGCTTCCCGAGACATGCAATAAGCTTCCCGAGATACACAGACATATAACATAGCAATGTGACGAGGGGACAATCAAGTTTCTTCATTCCTAGGTCAAAGCACTTTCCCTCTGCTCATACATAAATAAGGAATCTCTCTCTTGCAGATGAATACCATAATGGAAAAACGTTTCACAGTATCTTGCCCTAATCAGATAAATCAGTATAACAGACATCTCTCTTGGCTGACATGTCAACTTTCTGCAAAATCAAATCTATTCCATATTTCTGATCATAATACAAAATTAATTGAATTTCACGTCAGTGAGACTGCAAATATTGAATGACTCCCATCTAATAGAACCATACTCACAGTTTTTAAGGAAGATTCATCAGAAGTAAGTGTCATAAATGTGATGGTGGAGTTCAGGTGGTCTAGAGAAGAAACTGTGAGGCATGGAGGAAGCTACTAAATTCCCATCTTCTTAAATAAGAAAAAAGGGAAAAGAAGGTGGGAAGAGGTATCTTGCAGGCAAGTATCTTTCTGTTGAAAAACTGCTGCCAGCATTTCTATTAATCTTGCTACCAGCAGTTGCAGTACGTGCAAGTGCTAGAGAGACCATGAGGAACAAGGGAAAAAGCTGTCTGTTAAAGAAATACCTCACATTTAAGTGGAATTATCTGATGCTAAATAGAATTTAGTGTAAGAAGGTGTAGAAGCAATTTCTGCTTAGATTAAAAATTACTGAGGAGATCATGATAAAAAAAAAAAAAAAACCCTTCATGAGATCTTACAACACATTTCCCTAATTTCCCTTCACGTGGGGATATATGACCTGGCATCTGCTGCTGAAAAGATGAATGAGTGTGAGTGCAGGGTGTTCACAAGGTCATTCGTCATTTTTAAAGAATGATTCAAATATGGCTTATTTGTTAAGAGAAGGTGGCAAGACTAACGCCACCTCTTCTGCCTAGGGTTTGCGTGAAAGCGATATATTTAACCCTTGATTATTATGGGTGAATATCTAGCCGTTGGGTTCCCCTGACCGGGAGAGAGGAGCGTGGGAGCTGATTCCGTGCAGCTCTGGGTCAGATCGGCAGAGCCCTTTGGATCAGGCAGAGCATTGCACCATCACAACTGCACCGCTTCCAGGGTCAGCACGAGTAAGTCAGAAGCAGTTTTAGCTACTTCTCCCTGGCTGATTGATCAATTAATGACTCCTACAAGCCCGAGCCTGCTCCTCACAGTGAACCGTGAGTCCTGGGGTGCATGTTTCAGAGGCAATTAAGTGTCCCTCAGCAGAATCAGATGGGCTCATTTGCTCTGCCTCGGTCCCAGCACCCCGCTGAGTAGCGCAGAGCTACCCTTACGGCTTCCCATTATTCCTCCCAGGGCTGTGAATTCCGAGAGGGTTATTAACTTCTTCGGCAGCACCTTGGGAGCAGACAGAGCCGGCTCAGATCTGGAGCTGTGTGCCAGAAACCGTCGATCAGAGGGTGCTCGAGAGCACAGCCAGGAGACCGAATCTGGTCTGTTCTCGGCTCCATCTCACGCCGAATGCTGGCTGACTCCTGTGGTTCTTCTTCAGTTATCTCTGCACTGTATTCCCTACTAGTCATGTTTCGGGGGAATCGACATTAGCTTGCCTTGTTGTACCCCAGATAATGGAGAATTCATTTTTGGAGCTTACCTCATTGGCAGATGGAAGAGTGAATTTTTCCAAGGGTGGCTCCTGTGTGGCTTAGTGAGCCCACGGTGATCTCAGCCCTAAAGCCTATCAACTGGGAAATGACTGGATTATTGTTAGCTGTGTGTAGGGCGTACAACCCAGTATTAAGGTTGAGATATTTAATCCAGTATTTAAGAAGCCCAGCACTTTTATCAAAGACGGAATACAAGGGAATCACTGGTAGAGGTGATCAAAGGCACACATGAGATGGATATGTAGCCTGTTAAATAAAACCGATAATAGAAGTGTCCTTCCCTCCTCTTGGATACTGCACCCTCTGCCAGAGGAGGTGAGAGCTGGCTGACCTGGCTATACCAGCGAGACAAATCTGCTGCTTTCTATTAGGTGCACGCAAGTGTCAAAAAATTTAAGCAAAGGTACTGTATCAGCTATTCTATGCAGCATCTGCATAAATCAAAGATCTCAAGACCAAGAAGTGAAAGGGTATCCTTCTCTTTCTTTTTTTTTTTCCTGCTTCGCCTTAAGGAGTGCTGCTTTCTTGTTCTGCCAGCGCATGAAAGCGCAAAGAACGAATTAATGTGCTTGTGAAAAAACATTTCTGATAATACTTTCTGGAACCTTCAAATGAGTTCCCAAATTGGTCTTTTATGGCAGTAAGTGCTGCCAAAGTCACAGAAGTGCTTTCTGGAGCAACTGTTGTGTGTAGAAACATGTTGCAGTAAACAGTCTTCTATTTTTTTTCCGTTGCTTAGTTTTTATGTTGTTACATGCAATAGGGAAGGTAATAAGAATAACAAAAGAAGAGCTACTAGAACGATTATGACATTTAAGAAAAAGGGAAAACAGCAGTGAAAGTGCAGCTAAGGAAGGCTATTTGGTCTCTGTACTTCCTTGAGAATATCCAGCCTATGCATAACTCTCTGAAGGCAGTCACGACAGTTGAATCACTGTCAGAATAACATCCCTATTACTCTGGGGAAAATGGGAACAAAAGAGGTGTATTAGACTGAGATACAACAGCAACGTCTTTCGCAATACAGGACTAGAAAAAAGCGGGTTTTTCTTGCCTCAGTCTCATAACTGTGTTTGATTCCTAGTTGGATTAATTTGATAACCTAAATCAAACCACCATCAACTCACTGATTTTATTTGCAACAGTATTTTGTATTTGATTATTGTATTATCTCAACTTTCGTTTAATAAGTAATGATTTTTCAGTCTTAATGTGTTTGTTAAATCTTTGTATTTGCTGTCTAAATGACTTTTAATATGCAATAAGGAAAGCTGTGCAGCTAATTTGTTCTTTCACACTTGTATCTGTTTCAGCATGTCAAGAGTGAAACTAATATCAGCTATAGTATTTGTGTACCAATTATTTCTCCTCCTTCAAATGAAAATGTTCAAAAAGAAAGGAACTGAGAGGAAGGAAACCTTAGTCTGTCAAGAAGAGAAAAAGTTTTCAATGACAATTAAGAGATCAGTAGACAGAAATAGTTAATACATATGGCTTTAGGGGAAAATCCCTCTCATGGGAAACAGACAATGTACTGGGGGCTGGTGGGATGACAGTACTTGATTTGCCACGGTGCAGAATGATGACTGAATTCACCCCGCAACCCTCATGTCTTAGTTTTGAAAAGTTACCGCTCTGGTGGCTTCGTTCTTCTACTTCTCTGGACCCTGAAATATTGCTGTGAACAGAATTAGCCCTTGACCACTGACAGCCCTCAATGTGGCTCCGCCAGTAGTCAAGACCATTAATGCCCTTTCATCCCCTCTCCCTCCTCTCCATGGTACAGGAAGTGACATGTACTGAACGCTTTATTTTCCTGAACAGCTACTTTCCAGTTTACTGTGGTTTTATACAGAGGAAGATTCTGACTAACCAGGTCTCAGAAGATGCACCAGAACCTGACGGGTTTCAGTGCTGCGTACAGTTCAGATATTTAAGCCGAGGTGCACTCAGAATGTAGAACTGGAAATGGACTTTTCCTAAGAGTCAGCATGAGTTTGTTATCACTAACTTAGGCAGTAAGTTATTAATGACAGATATTGTTGGTGGGTATCTCTGAGCAACGCGCCTCTATTTAATGTTTGCGAGGGGCTGCACACGCGCGATGCCTTGCCGTTAGTGCCAGATGATCGCTGGCTCTGGGCACGCTGCTGCTGCTGTCAGGAATTACATCTCATGTTTTGGATTATAAACCGGGTTTTAGAGAATTGCCCCAGGGCTTTTCAGTTACTCTCCTTATTACTAACACAAGTTGAATCAGCTGTTAGCCGAGCTTTGCTAATTTGGACCGATAATTGGTACAACAGTGCTGCTCGGTACTTACTGGCACCTCCTGCAGTTCTGCCTTCGGTCATTTAGCAGCCCATGCATAAGTCATGGAAATGGCAGAAACCTATTAGTGAGCATAGCTGCCATCAGTTCTCATGACGAAGTGTTCCCCCCAAAAGCAACTTCATTTTCCTTCAGCAACGGCCCTTTGCCTTTTTTTCTTTTTTTGGGGGGGGGGGGGGTGGTACTTTGAGCACTGCTGGTTCTAAAAGAAATAGAATCCACTGCTGTCCGGTATTAGAGACCATCAAATTTATTTCAAAATTGGTGATTTGAGTAGGTTGAAGAAGGGTTTGAAAAGCCAAGGAGAATAATGGGATGAAGGGAAAGTCAGGAGAGGGTCGTTCAAGAAATAACCAGAAGGAAACCTCCTATCTTTTCTGAAGATGTATCTTAAAAACTTGTTTCTCTGTGCAGCTGAGAGCTTTTTGTTTGCTTTCTCTCATCTAGACTAAAAGTCAAGCATTTAATGATCTCTGCAGAACGTTTATCTGCCTTCACCTTCCTCTAAATCCGGACTATTAAGATGACACATCTGATACTAGTTTCTTTGCATACAGAAGTGGTCAGGTCAGTTGCTATTATATACCAAAGAATTGTAATTAAAGTCAAGTTGAAACAAAGGAAAAGCAGAAAGTTGAGAGTGCTACATTAACCTGCCTTGCTAGCCCAGACCCAGAATGCGATCTTAAAAAAGGAAAAGTAGCATTTGTCCGACTGTCATCATATAGGACTAATAGCAGAAATTTATTCTAGGTCTCATTCATTTCGGATTATCCCTATTTGTAAGATGTGCAATTGAAAGGACCTTGATCAAGGAGTCTATTTAAATTGTTTGCTGTTTAATGGAAGAGAGAACAGAGATCGAACGATAAGCTAGTTGTACCTAAGAGAAATGAATCAGTTAAAGGAGCACAATGGTAAGTGAGATTTTTATCTGTGGAGAGGAGAGAAATCTAAACCTGTTTGTTCAGATTCCAGTCTACTTTACCTGTGCCACTTAGTGAGACAAAAGCTTAATTTTTAATTTGTATACAGGGGAAAACCTACATTAATTCAGCATGGGCCACATTTCCAAATGCAAACCCAAGTTTCTCCATTGGGCAGCAGGTTCCCTGCAAGCTTTATCTGGAGACTTGGGAATGGCAGGGCTGATACATTCACAGAAGTAATAACCCTCTTGTGAGTGACAGCAGAGAGAGCCCTGGATGCATACCAAGGCATTGCTGCCTGTCCCGTCCTTAAGACTTGTTCAATATTTTTCTGAACAAAACCAGCTTGGAGGCAAAGTTACTGAAAAGTTTTCCCATATATATACATATATATATATATAAAGGTATATGTTCATATACACACTTTGTATTTACATTTAAACACGTCTGTGATTACAAGAATAAACATGTTGCATTCCTGCATTCTCCTGTTGGACCTGGTGACATTTCAACATAATTGGTTTTGTAGATACCCTTTGCCACTTGCTAGAATTCACTCCAATAACCGTAGTAGATTTTTTTCCAACAAAGGCACTGTAGCAATTCAAAAGGTAGTAGTAGAAGCTACAGCTGTAGAGAGGCTGTTGTAAAATGGGCCCTATTAAGACTTCCACATTTATTACTCCAAAAACTTGATTTGAAATGAAGATTTTATCAAAACAAATAAATAAACAAACTTCCCCTCCCAACCCCACCCCCCCCCCCCCCCCCCCAAAATAGGCTCTGAGACTGGTGGTAAGTTTGTTGGTGTTAAATTTGAAGGAAATTAATCAAGTCAGCGTGGCATTTTGAGGCAATGTGTGTGTGCCAAACACATATCCAAACTTTTTTGGATACGTATAGCTCAAACTTAAGTAAAAATTTGGGTTTCTAAGCCTTTGTTAATTGAGCCAAATAAGCAGCAGTAGGTAAAGAGCAGCTGGAACAGTGAAATGGGAGAACAGATAGTGTTTACTTAGAAGCTGTAGTTTACTGACTTAGCTTCCAAGGTGAAATAAAGGGATTTGGTCGTTAGATCCAAATGTGGTGGGTGAGAGAATGTGACACATTCAATATGCCTTACATCGAAATGCTGTTGCCAAATCCTTTCTTCTCCAAATCCTTCTCTTATGTGGGACGTGTGGAAAAAGTTGAGCTAAGGCAGTTATGGTGACTCTATTGCACCTCAAAAGCCCCTTGCACTGAGTTAGGTCACTGCGCTATTTGAGCATCTGGGGAGCAGCCCAGGATTGGGGTGAATATTTTTCCTGTACCATGGAAACAAATGGAAAGGAGAGTCTTGAAATAGCACCGCTTGCTTACAGCCTGGATCTGAGTTAGGACCTTTGTCAAGAAGCATCTCGCCCGAGGCCGTTCATTTTACTCATCAGATATCCAGCCCACTCTAAATATGATTTTAAAATCAATTATCTCCCCTTTTATTTGTGGGATAGAACACCCAAATTACTGATTGGTCATTCAAGTTTCTTGTTTTCACTGGTTGTCTAAAGAAAAATGTTAATCTTCTACCACCTCCCACTCCAAATCAATGGTTTTTTAGAAGGGTCAGGAATATTATCCAATCTGCAATTAATAAGTATAGAATGCATTGTATTTTTTCTTCCTTTGCATGCATGCAATGGAAAAAGTCTGTAACAATATAGGTGACATGGGCAAGAAGATTTCCTTATAAGATCATGGTTGTAGCAACTGAGTCGTCTAAGCTAACTAAAAGTCCACAGCGGGGGGATTTTCTGTTTTCTTTATGGGTTATTTATAAATTCCTGATTGGGTTAGATCTACTCAATTACGTCTGGGCAAACGATCGATAAATACGTTCCGCTAAAAAGAACAGAATATTCTCAGTCTTTTGCCTACGCGTGCAGCTAGGTGGCCCGTTAGTACTTTCGTCGTGTGGGTGGCTGCCTCACGGGAACTGGATGGATTAACCCAACTCATTTAATCAAAGTAAATGAACAATCACCAAATGGTGAAATCTGTGTTTTGACCTAACACGGCTCTGAGCCGCTCACCTAGAGACAGAGCTCTGCGTTCCCCTGAACCACTCTTGCATATATCTTTTAATATCGTTCCTCTCTATAATACGCTTCTACTGTATGTTATGTTTTATGAGTAAATCTTCCAGCCATGGGAATTTACAATTAAAATAACCTTCACGTTGAGGACATTTCTGGTATTAGCTCTGTCCCTTATTACCCTACTATCTGTTTAAGCCTCTTAGATGTGAAATTGAAATGGTTAGTTGTACATGGTAAAACAAGGAAAATCTATTTCCCTTTCCAAAAGATGAAACTTTCTGGTGCATTGGCTGGGACTAAACTCGAGGGCGGTAAATTTTCAGTATGGTATGTAGGGAGTTAGCTACACGACTCATTAACATTAATTCCCATCTGTAAATAATTTTGCAATACTTTAACTAGCAGGGGAGCTATTTCATCTTTTATACTTAGCTGATTGTAAAAATGTATGCCGAAACCATCTGGCCTTAGTGTTTTGTTGGACTTCAGACTTTTAATAGCCAGTCTGATTTCCTTCACTGAATTGGGGTTTTCTAATCCCTGGCTCAATTCTCCTTCCAAACTAGGTAATGCCGTGTTGCTGTTTGCTTGTCAATCAATCCCTATCTCACCAATTGAGATGAATAACAGAGTTGCTATAAAAACTTAGGAATGCTGGGGGCCTAATTCTCATTCATGCTAAAGTTACTTTACACTACTCTAGTCGCTCATTTACTGGGTGTAAATGCAATTTACTGCCTGAGCAATATAAAGCGACTGTAACATAAATGAGAATCAGATCCCCTATGTTCAAAGCAGCTAACAACTTCAAATTGCTGAGTACTCTTTTCCCACAGGAGCTAGCGTACTAGGATTTCAATGCATATAAAGAATGCAACAAGCCAATTAAAAACGAAGATATTAAACGAGAAATTGAATGGTTATTTCTAAGGTCTGCTTAGAGTTGATTTTTCTAAACAATGGGACTGATTAAGCCTAGCTGTTATAAACATGCCGACTTCATCTAAAGTTCAACCCTGCGTGAAGCTCGGACATTTGCCACAGCACATGCAATGAACTCTCCACGTTACTTGGAGAAGAAGGAATATATTTTAGAGGTCCATGCAGGACTCCCTGACTGGCCTGATGGTTCTTCCTTCCCATGGACTGTCATTGAGAGTCAGCAACTATTAAGCAGTGATGGACAACAGCATGTTTTGATAATGGGTGAGTGGCCCCGGGGATAATGGCAAAAGTAACTTTAGTTTTATGAAACTGCAGTTACCACAAATGCCAGAGCTGGCGCTGCTACCTCACACCTCTTCCCATTCCTGAAGTTGTGCCTTTTATTGCCTAAAGACTTAAAAGATTTCATTGTAATGCCCTGTAATGCCTGTGAAGATCTAATCTGATGCTCGTCTATGCTAAGGAAGACTCTGGACTGAGCTATTCCAGTTTAGGCAGAGGTCAGTCATCCCCACGTTCTTCTTACACTTCTGTTATATCAGCATGACTTTGATGTGAAGTCCACATTCCTGCCACCCTCCTCCTTTTCTTTTGGTCTGCCAGAGAGACTTCAACATTTCCCATGCCAGTGAAGAATTGTTCTATCATGGAAACCACAGATACGAGAAGTCCAATTTGCTAATACATGAATTTTTATATACCATAAGTAAATTGTCCTCTGTGCTCCATTCACTACTTCAGACCTATAAATCTTCTGCCTAGTCTTCTCTCACCAGCTACGAGTCAGCTGATTTCAGTCCTACCTTCACCTCGCTGAAGAACATAGGGAATGTTTTGTATATGTCATCTTCTACAAAGATTAATAGCCTTCCATGGTTGCTAAATAACAGTCTGGTTGTCTAACCTCGGGCTGTGTTCAGGTGTGCATGTCATAGTCCAGATCCCTCATCTGCTATAGCAGCGTTCTTAGACAGGGTGGTGTTTTCGCAGTGTTCCCCATGGTCACCAGCTCTAGAAGCTGGATTCTGTAAAGGAAAACCCTTCCGGTTCCTCTCCTGAAGGAGCAGGCGTGTTCCTGTTGCACAAACAAACATCAGCAAGCTTTGTGTCCATCTAAAACTGACTTTTGCATTGTTCTAATGGAGACCCGTGTCTAAAATTACTTTGCTAATTTTTAAATGAAAGGTAAAAATAATCCTACTGCTCCTAGGTACGTACACAACAGACTTTATGGGTGCTAATAAACAGAATCCTCTTCTTATTCTTTGGCACTGAACATTATGATTTACACCAATGTAATTGGGAGTGGAATATTTTCCTGCTTCCCAGTTCAGATATATCATTGTAAGTAGTAAAATATTTTAGAGATGTTACTCCTGCTATCATATACTGTCTGTTTTGCTACGAAAAAAAAAAAATCTATATAAATGTTTTAAAGCAGAGTTGATCATCATATATTACTTTGGCAGTTATGATTAGTTTTTGCATATGTTAAAACACTATAACATTATTTAATGTTGTGGTGAATGCAGGAATTACTAGTGCCATCTATTGTTGGAAAATGTAGGCTTCTAAATGTTAAATTGCATATTCTATAGTATGGTAGCATTAAAAATGTAATGTTTTACTGAGTTTTATTGCAAAATGAAATGGTTTATGTAATTGTATGTTTGGAATGTTTGTGCTTTGCATTCTTTGAAATTTGTCTGTCTTCAGAAAGAATATCCCTGGATTTTCTTTTCATTACAATCTTGCAGCTGAAATCAAACTCTATTTTAGTTTTAGACCCTGAAATAAAGCCTGTCGAGATTGCCCGTACAATAGGAGAGAAACCAAATTTTTTCTTGCTGGACACAGTTAATTTTAAGTTGAAGCGTCTTACAAAAGTGCACGGCAATTTGAGCCTGAGTGTCATATTCCAAAGCAGTGCTGAGAAACTTAGGGCCAGGTTTAGACTGTTTCTTTTACATCTTCATGGTGTTAGAAAAGCAGAGGCCCAGCCTTTACTTAGAGCAGAGTGGTGCAAGGCAGGCGAGATGTCTGTGCTGCCAATACAAGGAGGAGGTGGGTGGCTCCAACTCGACCTCAGAAGACCTAAATGTGGTTCACAGAATCAAAGAATCACAGAATGGTTTGGGTTGGAAGGGACCTTCAAGATCATCGAGTTCCAACCCCCCTGCCGTGGGCAGGGACACCTCCCACTAGACCAGGCGGCTCAAAGCCCCATCCAGCCTGGCCTCGAACACTTCCAGGGAAGGGGCATCCACAACTTCCCCAGGCAACCTGTTCCAGTGCCTCACCACCCTCACAGTAAAGAATTTCTTCCTGATACCCAATCTAAATCTACCCTCCTTCAGTCTGAGGCTGGTAACCCCTGTCTTATCACTACACTCCCTCATAAGGAGTCCCTCCCCACCTTTCCTGTAGGCCCCCTTCAGGTACTGGCAGGCTGCTACAAGGTCTCCCCGGAGCCTTCTCTTCTCCAGGCTGAACAACCCCAACTCTCTCAGCCTGTCCTACTGTCTCAGCCTGTCTCTCAGCCACTTCCTACTTCTCACCGTTGCTGTGAAAGTAAACCTCTGATGGGCAAAGCCGATAAAGCAGAAGTAAAGAGATATGGATTTTCTCATCTCAGAATGTTTGGGAGCTGTGGCCTTGGGAGTCGCAGTGGTAATTTTTTTTTCCTGAGGGAAAGGTGAGAGCTGTTCTCCTGCTGCCAGGGGAAGCAGAGAAATATTACCACAGCATATCCAGAGCTCTGTGGTCTCCAGAGCCAGGTGACATCTGTCTTGGCGACATTTGAATGATGATGTCTCAGTGTTATTTTCCTGTATCACAATTGTTCGCTGTGGCTGCTGCCTCGCCACACTCCATAGGAAAAATCTTCATCAAAAGATGGGTCAGTTGTACTCCAGGAGTGTTAATCTGTCTCAGCAACACCTCTAAGCCACACAGCTCATGACCTGGCATTGTGGTCACTCTTGCTTTTTGGCTGCTGTTATTGTACAACAAATCATAAAAAGATTGTAACTATGGGAAGATGGTAGTGGCTGCCCCCATCAACAGGTACATTTGAAGGACGATGACATGATCAGAAGGAATCCAGTCTAGCTAAATCCCTTTACAATCAGGCTAAAATTCAGCCGTGTTCCCCCCCAGCCATCCATTCCACCTTGGTCTAATCCTTTAGGCACTTAAATTTGTTGGTGGTGGGTTTCTGCCTGTCACTTCATGCTCCTCTGCAATCCCCATATCGGCAGGCGATCCTTTGGCTCAACTCAAATCCCCTAAATATACCCCAATTTTCAGACAGGGTCAATTCATGACTAATGCACCTTTGTGTAGCTGGGCATACAAGGATCATGGGGAAGAACAGACAAGCAAAGTCTAAATAAAGGTTTGTGGTTAAAGCAATGACCCGAGAGGGAACAACAGATCTCTGTTTTCCAGACCAAGCTTCTGTAACACGTGCACTTTATATTAGACCATCTTTGATTAAAAATACCAGCAACTTTGAAAGCAAAGACCAAGCCTTCCCGCCCATATCCTAGCAGAGTGCCCTGTGCTTGTCATGCTTTATCATTAGGAGCTTGGGTGGTTTGTTTGTTGGGTTTTTTTTAACTTGTTTCCCTGATAAGAAGGGAAAAATAAAATTTGAAAAGCTATTCTGTTCCTTTACTTCTGACAGGAGTAATTTCATCAATTAAAAATTAATCATGTAAGAAAGAATAGCTATATAGTAGAGTAATCAAGATAATGCTAAATGAAAAATATTCCATTTCTGCATGGCAAAACGGCTCCCTTATGACAAATCAAGCATTGCTGTTTTCCTTAGGGTAAATCACTCCAAAAGAAAAATATAATGTTTAAGTATAGAATGATTTAGTTATGCGTTACAAACTGTATGCTTTGGCCTTAAATGAAATGTGAAATAATCCCTCACTGCTTCACAAATATTTTTTTTTTTTCCCCTTCGGTTTGTAACATACAAACTATAACATTTTGGAAATTACGCTCTTTTTTTCTTCCAGGTCTATAATAAGAAGAATAGCAAGACACAACTCCGTATAGGTATAGCTTGAGAAGTTAAGCAGTTTGAGGCTTTTCAGATTGTTTTATTCTCCCCTGAAATTGATTTTGCAATCAGTTATGTCTTTGCTGTAATCTTGTTTATTTTAGAAAAATGTACATGAAATTCTATTTTCCTGGATATGGTTGAAAATAAGAAACAGGAGACCTATCTTTGACCTGATAACATTTTACTCTGAGTTCTCTGGCATGGGTTGGTCTCTGATGTATACAACAATTCATTCTCTTGCCGTTTCCTGTGTTTTCTTTCTGGTATACACACACGCATACATAGTAATTTCACCTCAGGTCATGTATTACCACTTAATCTAAATTTTGAACACAAGTCCTGTGAGGAGCGGCTAAGGACTCTGGGCTTGTCTAGTTTGGAGAAAAGGAGGCTGAGGGGACACCTCATTGCTCTCTGAAGCTTCCTCAGGAGGGGAAGTGGAGTGGAAGGTGCTGAGCTCCTCTCCCTGGGATCCAGTGACAGGGCACATGGGAATGGTTCAAAGCGGCACCAGGGGAGGTTTGGACTGGACATTAGGTAGCATTTCTTTACCAAGAAGGTGGTCAAACACTGGAACAGGCTTCCTAGAGAGGTGATCGATGCCCCAAGCCTGACAGTGTTCAAGAGGCATTTGGACAATGCCCTTAACAACATGCTTTAATTTTTGGTCAGCCCTGAGTTGGTCAGGCAGTTGGACTACATGATTGTTGTGTGTCCCTTCCAACTGAAATATTCTATCCTAAGTTTTCATTGCTGTCTCCCATTAGTAAAACAATCAGAAATTTAACTGTTTCCTTGTTTGAATTGAATGAAATAGCTGTCCTTGCTAACCACATCAGCTTTTGAAAATTTGTGATCCTCTATCAGTTGAAGACCAAACAGTCATAAGCCATTCAGTTTCCTGCATACCTGAATTGTGAACTAAGCATTTAACTTAAGCTTTTCCGTTGAGATATTTACCTCCTCTATATTTTTATGGTACTTGGGACAATGGAAAAGATAGAGATTGTGTGTGTACAATGCAGATTAATAATAATATCATAGTTATGTCATGCCAAGTTTCAGAAAGAAAAGACTCTCACAGGCAAAAATGAATTCTTATAGTGGCCTACCAGTATCTGAAGGGGGCCTACAAGAAAGCTGGTGGGGGACTTTTTGGGATGTCGGGTAATGGGAGGACCAGAGGGAATGGATTAAAACTAGAGACGGGACGATTCAGACTGGACGTTAGGAAGAAGTTCTTCACTGTGAGGGTGGTGAGACACTGGAACAGGTTGCCCAGAGAGGTGGTGAGGCCCCATCCTTGGAAGTTTTTAAGACCAGGCTGGATGGGGCTCTGAGCAACCTGATCTAGTGGGAGGTGTCCCTGCCCATGGCAGGGGGATTGGAAGTTGATGATCTTTAAGGTCCCTTCCAACCCAAACCATTCTATGATTCTATGATTCTTAAACCTGAAATATGAATACCCGGGAGTGCTCTAATCTAAAAATCAGAACCTTTTTGAAGAAGCTCAGCTACAAACTGTAACTTCATTTTTAGCGTCATGTTGAACTTTTTGGCTTTGGTTGATGTCAACAGATGAGCCACTATCATAAATACAGAAGAACCATTTTTCAAAAAAAATCTTATAAACAGCCACAGGCAATTTCAAAAGTATAAACCCCAACCAAACTGGCAGATTTTCAGTTGCCAGATTTGTTTGATGGTGCTGATTCTTCACTCAAGATAGAATTAATAATCTATTAAAGCTGCTTTATAGATCTGATAGCTGAAATAATTAAGTGTCACTAGGCAAAACAGGTGACATATAAGGTCAGTTAGGGATCTGAGTTTTATGGATCAGATGCATTCATCACCACTACGTGGGCAATCCACTTGACTGAACACTGCATGTGCCTCAGATCCATTCGAATTGCTTCCAGATACTGTAAATATTTTTGGAAGGTTTAAAGATACTTAAGGCAGATGTTGTTGAAATGTCTAATACCCCTTGCGGTATTCCTTGTGTTATTTTATAGTGATATAGCTCATATTAGCTCCAAAGTTCAACCATATTACGTTTTACATATTGATTCCCGAATCCAAAAGCGGTGTTTAAACGTGTCACTATCTGATGTCCTGAATTGTCAGAATGCCAGGTGAAGCTGTGTACATAATCAGGCTCGACTGGAGGAGATAACGGCAGAGAGCCTGAGCTGCAGAAAGCTACAGGAAGGTACAGAAGACTGACATAGCTCTGCTTGGCAAGTGTGAAGCTCCAGCGATATTTCAGAGACTCCTGGACAGGATATTAATGTCATTGTGGTTATGTATTCACATCTGGATGAATGCTACCTTATGCAAACATCTTACAGATGGAATGCGTACGAAGAACAAGAACTATTTTTCAGAAGTTATTCAGGGCAATGGGATTCATTTCCACCCCAGCCTTGTAATGAAATATGAGAAATGAGGAAAACTACTGAGGATAACCTTTGAGAAATTAAAAAATTATATGGCTTATAGATGTGTCTTTTGCTGGAGTGTCCAGTTTTACCCACAAAATGACAAGCGAAATCTTTCATGGGCTTAGCTAGAGAACACAAAGTAGCATGCACATATTTTTTTATAATTGTAACTTTTTGAATGGCCTCATTTGATAGAGATCAAATTAGAGATGATACAGAGATGATACACTGGTATGGTGGGTTAGCCATGGCTAACAGTCAAAATCCCACCCAGCTGCTCTCTCATTGGCCCCCCTCAGCAGGACAGGAGCAAAAAATAACATGAAAAAACTTGTGGGTCAAGATATGAGGATAAGGAGATCACTCCTTATCACTCCAATAATTGTCATGGGCAAAACAGACTTGACTTGGAAATTAATAATACTGACAATTAAAATAGAACAGGATGATAAGAAAAAAGGCAAAAACTAAAACACTTTCCCCCCACCTTCACACCCCTTTTCCCCAGGCTCTACGTAACTTCTTTCACGGAAGTGAGGCCACCACTGCATCTCCTGGCTACCAAACCCTTGACACCTACACCCAATACCATCTGGTCCATGTTTGTCAACATTCTACGCACATCAGCCAGTGAAGATAAAGCATAATCCTATGTAAGCCCAGTAATTAAAAGCCTGGACTCTACAGTGAATAAAATCGTAGGTTAATACTTCTGCAAGAGCTTGGAGATGGAAACTCTCATATAACTTTTTACGCAAGTGAAGCTACAAGATGACAGTGCCATTTTGTGGACATATGTGTGATACTAGTTGTCAGAAAGGTTATAAACTAATGAGGAGGGGGGGATTTGAAAGCATTGAACATTGGTAGTAGGCACTTCTTATGCTATGGTACTGTGTTTTTTTTCACACACATGAGGTTTGGGTTTGTTTTTTTTTTTTTAATAAATGGAGACAGAAATTATAGATAATGAGCAAGTATCTACATCTAGTCTTGAGTGGACCTGTAACAAGGATGGAGATCCAGGAGGAAAGACTCCTCGGCCTGTGAGAAAAAAAGTGATGATGATGTTGGAAATTGTATAAGGAGATGATTATCAGCTGAAGGACTTACAGAAATGCCCATGAGTAAACAATTATTCATGGCCTTCAAAGATGGCCAAAGCCAGAGGTTTGGATGTGTATGTTGTTCATTGGAAGAGGAAGCTTCTGCCAGATCAGCAATGGCCACTTGTTCAATGTGGGATGGCTGTGATTACACTGTTACTTTGTCTATTGGCTTAAAACAAAATCAGTTTGGAAAACTATTTTAACCAGAAATGTGGGTGTGTGTAAGTGCCTAAGAGTGGGAATCAAACTGAGGTTTCTTTACCTACCAGAAGAGATTGTCTCTGTTGCTTCTTTGCTGCTTGACCAATCATTTACTTCCATAAGTGGTAGTTCCTCATGAAATCCATGCAATTGGCTTTGTAGAATTATCAGTATTATCACAGAATCACAGAATCTTCAGAGTTGGAAGGGACCTCTAGAGATCATCTAGTCCAACTCCCCTGCTAAAGCAGGATTGCCTAGAGCACATGACTCAGGGCTGCATCCAGGTGGGTCTTGAAAATCTCCAGAGAAGGGGACTCCACAACCTCCCTGGGCAGCCTGTTCCAGTGCTCTGTCACCCTCACCGTAAAGAAGTTTTTCTGTGTATTTGAACGGAACTTCCAGCTTGTGCCCATTGCCCCTCGTCCTGTCATTGGGAACCGTTAAAAAGAGTCTGGCTCCATCCTCCTTCAGCCCACCCTTTAGATACTTGTATGCCATAATAAGGTCTCCCCTCAGCCTTCTCTTCTCCAGGCTAAAGAGTCCCAGCTCTCTCAGCCTTTCTTCATAAGGGAGATGCTCCAATCCCTCAATTATCTTAGTTGCCTCGCCTTCCTCTGTTTCAGAGTAGGTAGCCATAATGTTGCCCTCACTGAGCTCGTAGCAATGGGTACCTGCTAGAGTTATACTCTACAGAACAGAAGATAAGATGATTTTAAATTTGTAAGCTATCTGCCAGGTTGTAGAATTTAATTTGCAAGACCAAACTTCCGCAATATTGTGTTTATGTTGCAGTGTCATTTACTGTTTAATAGAAACATTCACAATGCCCTAGTTCCATCTGTTATAAATAGTGAAGGCTGATAAACACTATGCAAACACAAGATGCAGCTTTCTGGCAAATTATGTTTAGTACAGCCCCCAAACATAAAGCAAGATTTATAACACTTGCATCTCTCTTGGTTTTTTTTTTTCTTTTTTACTCTACAGTAATTACTCTAGAGCTTTGAGTAGATATATAAATAACACTCAGAGTTTTACATTAAATTATTGTTTGAGAAAATGGGGACAAGGATACATGCACACACACACACATTTCACACCTTCAGTTGTACTGCAGTAACAAATCTTGTTATGGCGGCGGAATTTTTGATATAACTACTTGCAAATACATTTTTTATCAGGCAAATACCGTTGAAAGGCAAGCCCACGCACCATTATGCATTGTATGAACAAAACTCTCAGTTTTCAATTAAGAAAGACCAGACGAGCAGCGATAGACTTGCAAAGGCATGAATAACCAAAGATGACCTCTTCTCCCTGGTGACAAGTGACAGGACAAGAGGAAACGGGTTCAAGTTATGTCAGGGGAGGTTTAGGTTGGATATTAGGAAACATTTTTTCACTGAAAGGGTTATTAAACATTGGAATAGGCTGCCCAGGGAGGTGGTGGATTCACCATCCCTGGAGGTGTTTAAAAAAAGGGTAGATGTGGTACTTAGGGACATGGTTTAGAAGTGGTTTTTGTCAGGGTAGGTTAACGGTTGGACTTGATGATCTTGAAGGTCCCTTCCAACCTCAGCAATTCTATGATTCTATGATTAAACCACTGCTGTTCCCTGCTCTTGGGAGAAAGGGAGAAATGGTGTAGCAACAGGGGGAGTGAGTCACTGAACAAGGGTGTCAGAAGGTGTGGGTGAGGTGTGGTAGCAAAAGAAAGGTTCCTGGTAGTGCTGTTTGGGCATGATCACATTATCATCTGCCAAGACCGAAAAACAAAGCACTCTACACAGTTAAAGGGAAAAAAACCCTTGCAATCTCAAACACCTGAGATAGATAGGCTACAGAAACACTTAAAAAGACAGAGTTTAAGTAAGTTTATGTCTTCTTTTGCTCAAGCTGGATGCCGGCAGGTGAATCACGCATCCACTCTGAAAGTGGAAGAAAGATTTTTTTTGTTTGTCTTATTTTTGAAGCAGATGATACATTTCAAAGGAATTAACTTGACAAACCTCTCCATAGTCACTGCTGACAGTCTCTAAGGTTAGTGGAAATTTCTTTCCCCGCAGAAAATGTTAGTTTGTTTTTCCAGTTGAGTTGCCCGACTTTGACTTAACTGCACCCTTTCCAAGACGTATCCATGCCATCTAAATCTTCCTAGTTGTGCGAGAAGATCATGTTATAGACTGGACTTTTTGAAAGCCAAGATAAAACACTTACTTTTGGAAAGAGAAGATGCAAAAATCTCTGAGATGAGTTTTGCATATCTGTCTCCTCAATCATATTTGATACTGGAGTAATTAGCAGAAGGAGATAGACTCTTTAAGGCAAAAGGTGTATTATGGAAAACAACTGCTTCCCAGGCTGTCACCCCAATGCAAGACACTTCTTCCATATCCACAGCCTTAGCTGAGTAACCCACAGTGCTCAAACCTTCATGGTCTCATCTTCTGTTTTTCCCAATGTTTTAAGTATTGACTTCTGAAGTCTTTTTCGCCTGTCAGTACAGGGACGTGACTTTGATGTGAGCCTCAAACTGGAGAGGAAAATGGGGAGGAAGATGTGCATATTTACAATGTACACTGGCCAATGTAGCTGTAGTTTAATCCATTAACATGTTTATTTCTGGAGTTAGCAGGACTCATTGATAGGGATTTAAACTAGGTTTGAAGGGGGATGGGGATGTAACCAGAGTGACTAAAGTGGTGCCTGGGAGCAGCATGCCAGTGCTGGTGGGTAAGTGGTCAACATGGATTTACCAAGGGTAAATCATGCTTGACCAATCTCGTAGCCTTCTATGATGTTATAACTGGTTGGCTAGATGAGGGCAGAGCAGCAGATGTCATCTATCTTGGCTTCAGCAAGGCTTTTGACACTGTCTCTCATAACATCGTCCTTAGGAAACTGAGGAAGTGTGGACTAGACGAGGGGACACTGAGGTGGATTGAGAGCTGGCTGTGTGACAGGACTCAGAGGGTTGTGATTAATGGAGCCAGGTCGAGTTGGAGGCCTATAACCAGTGGTGTCCCCCAGGGGTCAGTACTTGGACCAGTACTGTTTAACATATTCATTAATGACCTGGACGAGGGGACAGAGTGTACCCTCAGCAAGTTCGCTGATGATACCAAACTGGGAGGGGTGGCTGACACCCCAGAGGGCTGTGCTGCCATCCAGCGTGACCTAGACAGGCTGGAGAGCTGGGCAGAGAAGAACCTAATGAGGTTCAACAAGGACAAGCGTAGGGTCCTGCACCTGGGGAGGAAGAATGTCAGGCACCAGTATAGGTTAGGGGTGGACCTGCTGGAAAGCAGCTCTGAAGAAAAGGATCTGGGGGTCTTGGTAGACAGTAAATTATCCATGAGCAAGCAATGTGCCCTTGTCACCATGTAGGCCAAAGGAATTCTGGGCTGCATAGGGAAGAGTGTGGCCAGCAGGTCAATGGAGGTCATTTTCCCCCTCTACTCTGCACTGGTGAGGCCACAACTGGAATACTGTGTCCAGTTTTGGGCTCCCCAGTTCAAGAAAGACAGGGAACTACAGGAGAGAGTCCAGCGTAGGGCAACAAAGGTGACTGAGGGATTGGAGCATCTCCCTTATGAGAAAAGGCTGAGAGAGCTGGGACTCTTTAGCCTGGAGAAGAGAAGGCTGAGGAGAGACCTTATTAACGTTTACAAGTATCTAAAGGGTGGGTTTAAGGAGGATGGAGCCAGACTCTCTTCAGTGGTTCCCAGTAACAGGATGAAGGGTAACGGGCACAAGCTGGAACACAGGAAGTTCCGTTCAAATACACAGAAAAACTTCTTTACGGTGAGGGTGACAGAGCACTGGAACAGGCTGCCTAGGGAGGTTGTGGAGTCCCCTTCTCTGGAGATTTTCAAGACCCACCTGGATGCAGCCCTGAGTAATGTGCTCTAGGCAATCCTGCTTTAGCAGTGGAGTTGGACTAGATGATCTCTAGAGGTCCCTTCCAACTCTGAAAATTCCGTGATTTCGTGATTCTGACTTTCCCTGCAATACAGTATGTTTGCTTTATCTGCAATAAAAGGCAGCATTTTAGCTATATCATCAGAATACATAACCAGAAAGTGACCTTAATTGGAATATAGTAAAGTGTGAAGTAAAAAGATTTCTGTCAGAAATACAGAAATTTACAGAATATGCAGGTCCCTTGTCCCTCTGGGCATTATTTCCTTATATTTTGGAATTTTAAAAAGTGCACTCTTCCCATTCTTTGTTTGTGACCTTTCTTGTAAGGACAGGCATTTTCTTATCTTTTTCTTCCTGGAGTCAAGTTAATTTAATTTACTGATCATATCAAAGGCCTAATTCTTATGTACGTGTATTTCACTGGATTAGTTTAACTGGGTGTAAAAGATTGTTAAGTAAAGATAATAGGATGATTCGTTTGAACACAACAGGTACAAATTAAGTTGTTAACTGTATTATATACGTTGCATTGCTTATCATGTCTGATAAGCAAGCTCAATAACATTTAGCTTTGGCACTTGTAGTTGTGTCAAGAACATAACGTTTCGTACCATTTTTTAGCAGCAATGAAAGCAAAAAAGGAGGCTCTTGATTCAGAAATTGGTTTTGCCTGTGCTTCCTTTGCTCTCAACCGTCTGCCTTCCACCTGCTGTTGGGAGAAGTCAGCGTTTTTATGCAGCGGCTACTACTACATCCCTGGAAATTACAGCATGGTCTAGTATGAGGTCTGCATTTTGAGCTTCAATTACAGCATCACTTCAGTTCCAGCACCGAATTAGGCCAGCAGAGCTAATTAATTAGTCATAGAGTCATGTAGACTGGAATAAACTTCTCTCTGGAAGGAACCTGGTCCAATCCACCATTGAGAATAGGTCTGGCAGGTTTTTGCTCAGGTTGTCCAGTCGAGTTCTGAGTATTTCTAAGGGCAGAGATTCCTCAGCCTCCCTGGGCAGCCTGTGACTGCTGTGACTACTGATGTTTTTCTTTTAGTATTTTATCAGAATTTCCTTTGCAGCGGTTTCTGCTCGCTGCATCTCATGCTTTCACTGTGCACCCTCAAGAAGAGTCCAGCTTCATCTTCTGTACACCCCCCAATAGGCATTTGTAGACGACAACAGTTCCCCCCAGCCTTCTCAAGGCTAAACAAACTCAGTTCTCAGTTCTCTCTGCTCCTCATAAGTCATGTACTTCAGGTCCTAATCACACAGAGTTGATCAACAGCTTATCTAAACTTGTACATTAAACACTGCATTGCGTTCAGCTCTTGGAATTCAAGTCCTAGACACATGGCAAACTTATCTTTGTGTTCAGGAGACAGAGGAGTCAAAATGGATTACAAGATTTATCCTAGATGCATGTAAATTGGCAGGATAACCTATCTAAAGTGTCTGAATTAATTGCTGTGATCATGAGATAAATTAACAAGAAAACTGAAAGGCGTATTTTTATGCTTATATATGGCTTTAGTGCAGAGAAGAGTAAGAAATCATTATTTTCTCCTGTCTAGTCTTTAAAAATATACAACAAATACTTTCAGCTTTCTTCTGAATCTATTTTAATTTGGTGAAGTTTGGAAATCATACCTTACAGCCGGAAGGTTAAGTTAATGAATTTCACTTAGTAAGTTTAACCAGCAGAAAAGTCAGTGGTTAGTTGATCATAGTCTATCAGTATGTACATTGCGATGAGACTTAGATAAGAGAACTGTGGAATCAGTAAGACAACAATATAAAAGTTCTGTAGTTGGAAGACAAACATATAAATTCAAGCTAAAATAATATGTACATCATTTTAGCGTGATGACAATTTACAAAGAAAGCAACTTACCTTGTGAAATAATGTATTTATGACTATGTGAAGCCTTTAAATTATGATTGTGTGTCTTTCTAAGAGATGTCCTCCAGCCCAGTCAGAAATTGCAGGTCAGGAATTACTGGCTGAGGTATTGTGACCTCCATTATGCAAAAGCTCAGAGTAAATTGTCTGCATGGTTATTTCAGTTTTTAACTCTGTGGATGTATAAAGTAGAACCAGAGTGATGTGCTAGATGGTTAATTCCCCACGGCTGCCTGGACTGTACGAAATACCTTACTTCTGTGTCAGAGACTACCATGCTCCCCATTTTCCAAACTGCTAATCACCTGCATCCATTTTTGTATCACCCATGCCAAAAGATGGCAGGAAGAAAATATGTTCTTCTTTTTGAACATAAGTTAGACTGTCTCCTTTTGATATTTTAAGTAACTCAGGTTGTACCTCCTGTTGCAAATAACTAGATTTTTAGGGCAATTTCTGACCACTAAGCACAATGAAAATTAAACCCATTAAATATATCTAGCTGGATTAAAATCCCTAATAACATTTCACTTTCAGACCCTTTGAACTTAGTTTTGTTTCTTGCATCTACTGCATATGAAAATCTATAAAACGAACAAAACCCCAACAAAATCTATGCATATAACTTGAGAAAAGAACATAGAAGAGCATTCCAAACCTAGGAAATAATTTGTCTCTCTCCTTTTGGCTATATGTGGAAGCAGAAACATTTAAATCACCCAAGGAAAGCTATTAAGATAATTATAAGCTCAAATCTCTGCACTTCATCTTTCTGTGATGTTCCCAGTCAGAAAAGCATTAGGCTTCAATTTTCTATGATTTCCTCTAGAAAGCCCTCTCTTCTTCACTAGGATTCCTCCTGCTTTGCAGGGCCGGGCTCTTCGTCCCTGAAGCTATTCCATCACTTCTGTAGTAGCGTACCATGTGCATCCCTCAGCCTCCTTACAGAACAGATTGCAATAAATCTTCAATTTAATATCCTAAATCCTTTTTTATGAGGCATAGAAATAAGCTTTCCTTCAGTAAGTGATACTGCCTCAGCTTTCCAAAAGCACAACCTAACTTGAGAAACCTAAAATAAATTGTATGCGTGTTCTGTAGAAATTCTCTAAACAAATAAAACTGAGAGACATTTTATAGCAGTAATAATTTCTTACTTGCAAGTGTTTCAAAAGACTCCCACAGCAGCAGGTGTTAAGGAAGTATCCATCTGTTCTTGTTCCTCTGCACAGAAGTACATTGAATAGACAGAGTTTCTAAATGTTCAGGGTTGTCATTAAAATGGGTTAGCTGTGATCGTCACTTAAGGCATTCCTGATATTGAAATTAAAATGAAGACTATCTCTGGTTCCGTTGCAATTTGAGAATGCGATCAATGGCTCCCTGAAGAAACATCCTGTCAACTGAGTACTTTTTAAATTATCTTCTGAAAACCGCTTCAGTATTCCTCTGACTGAACTGAAAATGCTGTTTCAGCAGCATTGCTGTTCTCTGAAAATATGGATCAAAACCCAGCTGTTGCAGACACGTTAATTGATGAATAAGGTTAAGAGATCTGAAGCCTTTATACTACACTCGAAACTTATGTTTCTATTTAAATATTGAAGGCTTTTCAGCTTTCCCCTCCATTGTGAAAAGTTCTTTGAGTCACTTCTAGGCAAGGCTCCAGAGGTCTCTAAACTTGAGCGCTAGGGCATAAAGAGCGGAGGGCGGGAGCTTCATCGATGCGGCAGCGGAATCAGCATGAGAAAGGAGAGATGCACACAAGCTGAGAAACACAACAGATGGGTGGTTTTGGAGGTGAAACGGAAAATGTATGGTGCAATCGTATGAATGGATCTATGAAACATCCGCAAAACTTCTACACACTCCTGGGTGTTTTTATGCCTTTGGTATTTATATTTCAGCTACTACGCCGTCGTATATTCAGACCAGAAGATGCACCTTGGCAAGCAGTGTGAAAGTGTTAAAAATGAAAAGTCCCCCTTTGCACTTTAGCATTGTACCCGACTAAACAGGAGGGAACAAAAAACAAAAAATGTGCTACGTTTTTGCACGTAGCACATATAACAATTATAATAACTTTAGAATTAAAGCTAAAATAGTACCAACTGAGGTAGAGAGACTTGGTATTAGTTTGTGATTTGCAATGGCTGGTAACTTCCATCCAAGAAACTGCTAGCAGTACTTGCTCAAATGCCAAATTTTGATCTGTCCATTATGTTTTCACTTTTATTTCTGTATTCATCTGATTCTTTGTCCTCCCAGGAAGGCACGTTGCTTTAAATCCTATGAAACGTTTTGCCAGTTGTATGTGAATGACTTGTTCTGGGTATCTGGTAGCCAAGTATTCTCATTCCATGATGGGAGTAATTTTGGTATTGTCAACCACTACTGTTTACAGCCAAATCTATCTGCAAAGCTTCAGGATCTTAGCTTTGAGACCATCGGTTAAAAAATAATAATACAGAGCTTTGCATCTTCCAAAGAATCTTCTCAAAAAAGTAAACACCTCCAGCTGGTATAAGATCTTTCCAGATTTTAAGTCCAACCTTAAATGCAGTTAAAAATATAAACCTCACATCAGCTTTTCCTGGTTTATGGAAGGCTTTTTTTTTTTTTTTTCTCTTGGTTGCTGACTTTACTGAGATTTTTAAATCTACAAAACCGTGAGTAGAGGAAACAGGGTTTTTTAGAAAATAGTTTGTTAGCAATTTTGCAGTTGATAAGCGGTAAAATGACGAGAATAGTATTTTTACCCAGGAAAAAACCTCCAACAAACAAAAAAACCCCCCTCACTCTACCATGATCTGGAGAACAGAGCATGTGATATACTAATTTGTTGGATGGAAAAGTATAGATTGTGAGCTAGGATTGTTTCGGCACTAGGCATTTTGCTAAGCCACCTGCCAGGTTAAGCCACTCTAATAATGTAACCATGGTAATGCTGCTGGCGTCAGCGGGAAAGACTGATTTGTGCAGCCAGTGAGGACTGGGCACCTTAATGCATTAACTGGAGCTGTTAGGAAATGTTTGGGAATAAATATGTAAAACAGGTATAAAAGGTTCTTTTAGATTGTTTAGTGTTTTGCCTCGGGCAATATTTGTTAACAGCAGGCCACCCTGTTTATAGGGCTAAGCGAGCGTGGTTGCGAGCACTGAAATAAATAGATAACAAACTGCTGGTAGATAGTGCTCTGCTGCTTTGCTTTTTGTGCTTTGATGGAAAACAACTGTTTCATTTTTAGCAGTAAAAGTGTGCTAGCCCGTGCCTGTCTGTCTACTGATGTAAACCTGAGACTTACAGCAGTAATTGCAGAAAAATCTGAAAATAAGACAAACCCAACAAAACTTGAAAGTTTTATTTAGGCTCTATAAAAATGGTCAGCGAGTTGGTCAAGGTGTTGCTGCCCCATTTTATCCCTCTTCTCCCCATCCCTCTGTTGCTTTCCGTATGCTTTTCCCGCACACGCATTTCCCGCCCTTCTCGCATTTGCCTTTCATATGCCCCTCAGTTATGTGTTCTCCTCAGACCTCTAATTTGCAGCTACACTGCTCCACAAATAATGGGTTTGTTTTTTTCCAGAGAGGTAATGATCTGATGATATATTGTCTCCAGCAGCGGCGCTGACTTAATTAATTTCTACCCCTATGTCAACACAAGTGGTGCAGAACTGCAATGTGAATCAGATCAGAGCAGAGATCCACCTTAAAGTGAAAACCTCGGCCCCTCTTCTCTCCAACTTCCCGTTTTAAAGCCAGGCACCTGGTTCACACGGTAGCCCCACAAGCATAAGCATATTTAAACATAATTAAAGGAATGCCTCAGCGAATTTTCTAGGGGGTCGAACAGAGTACTGATTATTTCTGATTTGGTGGCCGGAAAAGGGAAAAATATAAACTTATAAAGTCTTTATTCACCCCCCTGTGCCAAAAAGCAATTTCTATGAGAAGAAAAAAGGGAGTCCTTAATGACCTCTCTGTATATTTATGTGTTGTGTTTACTTTGGTTTGCTTACTAGCAGCATTACTTGACGTATTATTGTTTCATGACAAGAACTTGTTTTAATTCACTGCATCTTATTTTACTGGTCTGAATTCCAGTTGACACAGGCAGTCCAAATTGTTGCTCCTCTAGGCTGTGGCCCGGTTGTTGCCAACTTTTTTTTTCATTCTTGCAATTTTTTTGTTGCCTTCCTCTAGAACTTTTTCTTCTGATCTCTCGTTTCTCTCTCTTTTCCCCTTTTTGCTCATTTTTCACGGTGAGTGCCAGTTCTCAATGGTTCACTAATTTGCCAGACAGCGTTGTGCTTTCTGGAGCGTATTTGTGTCCCCCAGGCCGTCAACTGTTGGATTCTGCACAGACTAGTTGCTGAATTAGCACGTGTATTTGCTTCTGAACTGAATCAGGAATTTTTGTAGGCTGTGGGAAAAGTGAACTTATGCTTTTGTACTGAATTAAAGCAACTACAGCTTTAAAAACAATTGTGGCAACAGGAGTCCACTCGTGGATTTGGGGCCACGCAGCTTTTTGGGTCTCTGAAGCTCTTCCCTTCGTTCTTATGCCCCATTGCTGTATGGACTCCATTTGAAATATCTTAGGCACTCCGGATAAATACCCCAGCCAGGGAAGTTCAAAGTGTATACCTGCAAATAATGAGAAGTTGCTCAGGGCTCTAGCATTTCTGTTTCTTTTCATTCCTCATCTTTGAGAACAGCAGCATTTAACCTAAAAGTTAGCTGAAACATAGAGTTGGAAAAAAAGAATATTTTGCTTTTAATAACTTAAAATACCTAAGACTGCTTTAAGGATGGTTCTATAATTCTGTAATTCCCTTCATAATTCTTCAGTTATTCAGAATATAGGGCCCAGTTCTCTACTGCAAGAAGATTAAAAACCTACTATGAAGATACGCCGATTCTTTCACATTTGTTTTTTTTTTTGTGTTTTGCTAACAGGCATGGAACAAGGAACACTGGGGACAGAATAATAACTAAAATCAACAGAGAGGGAAAAGATACACAGACAAAAGCAGAATCAGAAGAGAAAGGGTCTGAATCATTCATAAGTGAAGGTCAGCAAATAGCATGCCCAGTTATTGCACACAACTGTTAGAAGCGTTGATTTTGCTGCTGCTTTGAAGTTCTTAAGGATTTTAGTTATTTTTCTGAATTGCACTGGTTTGGATCTGCAGACTACAGGGGAAAAGCAGTGGTAAGCGAAAGCTTCCACATCTGAATAGGAAAGATGCACGGCACGGTATATTTTCACTGCCAGGAAATAACGCAGCAGCATTCTTGCCTGTTTAGTGCGTATTCAGTCATGGACAGAAAGTCAACGGCTTAGCTGGAGCCTGGCATGGATTTCCAGTAACTCGCTTTTCCTCAAGCACAAACATACGACAGCACTTGAGGGAAACCACAGAGTGAATCTTTTAGGAATCGAAAATAACCTTTTTTTAGATTTCCATGAGAAAACAATATTTATTTATTTGGTCTTTTTCTCTCACCTTGCAATTAAGCCGAGGGCTGACACAGATTGCTGGATCATTTATGCCCCGAACTGCTCATATAGGGATGATGTCTTCTGGTACTGTGTATATAAAAAAATAAAGCTTTATGGTGTTAATAGTAATAGTAGAAAAAACAATATCCAGAATTACTACACAGCCATATATATTACCGCATAATAGGTAGCCACTGTTTTGTTGCGCAGCTGCGCTCTCTAATCTAATCTATGTTTATAGTTAAGGTCATATTCTGTTTGTGTACTTTGCAGGATGATGATGCCGGTGCCTGCGTTGCTCTGATGAGCTGATCCACGGGCTTCCATCATCTGCGGTGTTTTGGGTGTCACTGCCCTACCCTACAGGAATGGGCTTAGCTTTAAGAAGGACATCACTGGGGCTGGCCAGGCAATTCTAAGGTGTTCCACCCAGGCCCACACTGCAGGTATTTTATGTCACCTTGAGAGCTACCTGACACTGTGCGAGGCGCCCTCTTGCACAACACCTATTCCACAAAGCCTTTAGCACATCTGGGAAAGCCCTCCAACTGTTTTCCCTAGCTTGTCTTCTCCATATGCATGCCATGATTTCACCATGCAGTCCTTCATGAGCAGTTCTGCCCATCACTGTCCATCAGTATCGACCTTAATTTCCCTGCAACAAATTATGACGAATTCAACTTGAAAGGCAGGGGAAGCATGAGAAAAGCAGAAGTCTGCAAAGAGCACCAAGCATTCCCTACCTGCTCTTCTTCTTTGTGAGGGCACTGTTGCTGTCTTGTACATTGAGTGACCATATGGAGAGCAGTTGGCGTTCAGCAGCGTCTCCACTGTTACTGAGTTTTGTTCAGTTACATCATGTGTATCGATTTTAGACCTGAACTGACTGCCAATGGGACGCTAATTTCTTGATCTAACACACCACGTTCATAGCTCTGGAGTAGGAGCTCATCCCACCAGGGAAGGCAAGCCAGCAGCTGAGGGCAACAGCAAGGTAGGTAGGGCAATGATCCCACCCAGGTGGGCACAATCCCACAGTACCTGAGCAGGTACCATGATGGTGAGGCAGCATCAGCCAATATTCCAGATTACGAGACACGTCTGCAGTGATGAAACAGGTGCAAGTTCAAGCCAGGAAGTCACATCAGTGGTGCAAGGATCAGCAAGGCACATGGCCAGGTACAGGCATACCTCAGGCGAGTCTCAAGGGTGGAGGCCTGAGCTTCAACGCAGTTCCCAAGCAAAGGGCAGGAGGTCCCCATGAGGCTTCCCATGGCTCCTTCTCACATGGCTCTTTCCCCTGCAGCCTGATCTGGGGCTACAGCTGCACCACCCCAGAGCTGGACTGGAGCACAGGCAGCCAAAATCCCAAGGAGGGGTGAAGAGGCTGCAGAGCCTCTTGGTGCACTCAGAGCCCTGACAGCAGCATGCTTATTTCCAGATTTCCATCCAGTCCAGAAAGTATCAATCTCTTAAAAGTAATCTTGTTAGAGACGAGGCACAGCTGTTCAGGGCTGGGATGTTTACTGCTGCCCAGTGAAAGTCTGCAAAGCCATATGCTGTTTGATCCTCTGCTCCCTGGCTATTTACCAATTCAGCGTCCAGAGGACCAGCAGGTTGAGCTGTGCCAGAATCACTGACAAACATAAGCCCTTCTGCTGGCCCTCGATGGGCCCCGCCAGCGTCATAATTACACAAGATTACATTCTGCTGTACTTAGTGATCCATCGTACCCTAGTGATCACTGCAGTGGTTCATCTGCACTAACTTTCAGATCTGAACCGTCCACCTTCTTACAAGCAGCCACCCAGACCTGGCAATAGCATCATCAGGCCATATATGAACGCCCCTATCCTGATGTCCTGGTTTGAGTGACACAGGACTAATTTCTCTTCTAATGCTTGGGAAAACTGCACTTTTAGAAGACTCTGATGTCTAAATTTGTGAAAACATTTACTTTATAGCCAGCTACGGTATGTGCGATTCGAGGTCGCAGTGTTTTCGAGTTAGCCAGCTGCAGAGATGAGGGGGAGTGAGACCTGGCCACTTGACCCAAGCTGGCCAACAGGATTATTTCATACCTTTGCTGCAAACTTTGCTGCAAACCTCTCTCTCTTCCTTGACGGAGGCAGTCCAGAGAACCTCTTGCCCTGGTGCTGGACCCCTGAGCCTTTCCCTTCCTCCCAAAGCCGTAGCGCTCGGGTGTCCGACATTTGTTATCCACTGCTGGGAGTGCACAGCTTCCTACTGATTGAATTGGCTGAGTATAATCCTCGTATATTTTATATTGGTATCGGGATGAATATTGGTTTGTTAGTGTTATTAATATTAATTATCTAGTCGTCTTCTATTAAACCTGTTTATATTTTTAACCCTTGGGTTTCCTTGTTTTTCCCAGATTCCCCTTCCCGGGTGGGGAGGGGTCATTGTGTGATAGAATAATTGTCTAAATGATAGTAAATTATTATGGGTTTCTCAAACCATAACACCTGACAACCACAGTGCCTCGGTAATTGTCTTTTGACAGCAGTGATGCTGTCTTTGAGACTGACATAATGCCAGCGTGAACTATACTTTCAAGATCACCATGGCCTGCCATACATTTAGTGACTTGCAGGAGAAGTGTGGAGCGTGTTCAAGCTGAAAGGTTCCAGAAGCCGGCAGTCAGACGACAAAATCAATTAGAAGAGCCTGAGAAAAATGTTGGACCCTCCTGGATGCGTTCCTGTGCAACCTGCTCTAGGTCAACCTGCTTTGGAACAGGGGTTGGACTAGATGATCTCCAGAGGTCCCTTCCAACCCCTACAATTCTGTGATTCTGTGCATTCAGTGAGAGGACGCCTTATCTTCAAATAATGCAATGAAGGAAGCATATTCTATAAAAGATGACATAAAACAGCATTCTCGTACTTAGGCCTCCCATCGAACACGGTGTTCAGGGCCTCCATCCCACCGTTACCGGTTTCAGCACACCAGGTTGGGGTGCATGGTGCCATAACTAACAAGTGTTACGGGCTTCTGTTCTTGCCCATTTCAGGCAGGTGCAGTCACCAGTTTCAGCTCCCCAGTTTTGTGACCCTGCTGCTGAACCAAGGAGATTTGGGCTAGAGTTGGCAGCTCAAGGCAACCCGGATGAATCAAGGCATCAGTGGGAATGTGTAGGGCCTACTGCAAAAAAACTGGCTGTCCAGCTCTTGCTGTCTTGCCCTGTGCACTAGTGTCGTCGTTTTGGCCAAATTGGCCAATGGCTAGCCACAGATGCTCCCCCTCAACCTCTCGTACATAGAGAGGAGGAGGAGGAGAGATAAAGAGATTTGCAAGTTTGGAAGAAACTAAACTACTTTAATGAAATATTAATAAAATAAAAAGGAAAATAATGAAATAAATGCAGTATATACAAAACCATATTAAGCTCCCAGGATGATGCCACTGTCAGGCACTGGGGAAGTCCCAGACTGGACTCAGTGACGGCTGGGAACTGGATTCCACAGATGCGAGTCAGGAACACATGGATCGGGATCAAAGGCAGATGAACAGGCAGGGTCCTCCTCGAACGTCGGCCATTGAAGAAAGAGAGCTGACCCTTTGATCCCTCACCTTTTATACTGAGCACGGGGCAGATGGGATGGAATACCCTGTTGGTCAATTTTTGGTCACCTGTCCTGTCCCCTCCTCCCTGCAGGTGGGATCCCTCTACGCTTTTCCACTTCTGACCGTCCAACAGAGCAAATAATGAAATTATCTGACCTTGGTTGTTATAGCAAGAAGTATAAGCAAGAGCCCCTCTGCGTACCATTCTTTGGCACTAACTGTAAACATTGATCTTATCACTCTGAAAACGAAGCGTTTTCGACACAATATGCTGTTAGTTTCAGAGAGTTAGAAGAGACCTAGCTAAGAAGTAAAATTACTGAACAGAAAGTTGGTTCTGTTTTACCTCAGACCAGGACAACTAGGTCTGTCTGTTCTGTGCCTCACTGGTGCCCTAATGGAGGTGTTCAAACAGACTGAACATTTTGTTACTTAAAATAACAGAGCATTGTGGAAATAAGCTCTTTGTCATAGATTAAGTTGTCCCAGGTCACATGGGCAGCAGTCAGGAAGAACTGCATTTTAGGTCTATCTTTACATGTTTGTCATTAGCCGGTACTCCAGAGGAGGGGCTGCCTCCCTCAGTCACATGTCATGGATTTTGTGGGGAAATCACAGGATCTAGTTATCCTTTGCTAAAATAAACAAGAGGAGCTAGTTGCTGCCTGTATTTTATTTCTGCTCTTAACCTCTTCCATTTCTAATAAACAAGGCAGATGATAAATACAGGATATGAAAGCAAAGTGATAGTCATACAGAAATGAATAGCAATACTTTAAACTGTGTCAGTTAATAACCTGAATGTAATAGAAAAACAAGTTGTACTGCATACAAATATGTCTTAGAAGCAGAGCACAGCCCAGATGAGGGGTCCTTATTACTTACTTTGGTCTTACATTACATTTTTGGACACTGTTGCATACTTGCAGTTACTGTGCCTAAGATGACATACTAAGCAATTCCCCATTTACCCCCTCTACCTTTTTAAATAGCCATTGCATACTTTGAGCATATATAATATCTAAAAGGTAAATTTAATAGATCTAAAACTTAATGAAACAATTGTATTAATTTAACATCTTACTAAAACTTAAACAGCTTCATGCATAGCACTTTGAAGATACAAAGTACTAGATATATTTTTTTCTTTGGATGAGAAGATCAATACGGATAATTCTACGGTTTTCCTTGAAAGCTGCAATCCTTTGTTAAAGATGTACCAGAGTAAGCTGTTAAGTCTCATGCCCTGTTTGTAGATGATTCAGAATGCTGTTACTATGAAGCCTGTTTCTGCTTAAAACACTGCGAAACCCATCTTCAGAGACAAATCATGGATAAACGAACATGTTGCTCACCAGCCCTGTTCACACGTGAATAGAGAAGCAGAACTGTCTTGTTCTCAGGGCCTGGAGCACATCCCCTTCCAGGAGATTAGACGGCTGAGTCAAAGAGTTTAGCTGGCCAAGTCCAAGGTCATCTTCTTGCCAGTAAGAGCTGTTACGAAGAAGGTAAAAGTGAAGCCCTGACTCTCCCCTTCCCGTGGGAGTTCCTTTTAACAAGTGGCCGTACCACCAGCCCCCACCTGGGCTACATCGCAGCCATGTCACAGCTACGTCTGTGCTCCAGCTTGTACCTCCTCCATCCTGACCTGGACTCAGACCCGGCTCCCTGGCTGAGCTCAGACCTGTCTCATCCTGGTGGCCATGCTGGGTGATCACCAGGCTGTGTCTGAGCCTGGCCACCGTCTCTGGCACTGATCCAGACCAGGGCTTGCCACTTCACATCCCGGCTCTTTATGCTGAGGTTATTGCTCCTGCCTGCCATGTTACCATGCTCTTCTCCCAGCTTGCCTTCCCTCGAGAAGTAGCGAGCCCTCGTTGCTCCATGACACTTCTTGGAGAATAACTGGTTGAGGCATTTCTTAAGATTTAACATAGCTGATTTACACACGCAGCATTTTTAAATAGGACTGTCAACCAGTCATGCATGGAGGGGCATTTGTGCAAACCATCACAATGACGAAAAATTACTTTTTTTTTTTCTTTTTGGCTGGTATCGTCATCTTTCAAAGGTATTGTAAAAAGTGATTTTGTATCACAAATTATCCTGAAGCTACACATGAAACTGCCTGGCAGGCATTGTATCACCTTCTGTTTTACCACGGTGCTAATTATTTGCCTCACTGCAGCACTGCTAACAGCAGCTAGAAACAGCAAAGATCGGGCAGTGCCCTCCGTGAGCAGAGAAACGTGCACTAATGGGGACTTCTCATGTACAAAAGGATGTGTGTGTGTGTGTATATATATATATACACACATATGTATATATCAGCTTGCATGTAATGAATTTGTTAGAACAGATGCCTGCAGACCTTTAAGAAGGACAGTGCTGGCTGCTGCGTTTTCATTATAGATGGTGTTTTGTCCCATGAGGTGCAACAGCTAGCCATATGCTGGCGTAAATTGCTAGTGTAATTGCCTGGTGATTTCGATGAAGATTTAAGTAAGCAAAAGCTTCCGTGCCTTAAACTAACATGAGGTAATGCATAAAGTCCGTAATTCTCATTATCTTCTCCTAGGTCGTACTCCATCCTTTACTAATTGGCTCTACGGGCACCCCTTTTTGAGTTTCAATAATGTTTACAACCTTTTCTTGATAATCTGATATGCAGCCAGGTCAGACTCCACATGCAAAGTGCTTTTATTCCCATTTCTTTTGCATAATAAGTGTCTGGACCTGCACTACACTTACACCTATCTGCTGGTGCTTTTCCATGTCAGCAGCTGCTACGGTTGTTAAGTGTGGAACAAGGGTGCGGCTTGGCCAGCATGGCTCTTCTGCTTAACTTTTCTGTATTCCTCAGCAGTTATTTGACAGCATCTTTGGTACAGACATATAGCAGATTTATTTCAGGGCTCTCCTTGACATTATTCCTTTGGAAGCTCATATTCGCTTGGATTCTTGTCATGATATGGGATTGCACAACCTTTGAAAATCCAAACAAGTCATATGGTTATTCAATCCATGAACTGTATGGCTGTCTGGGTTGGCTCAGTTTACTGAACTCTGTGTGGATGACTCTGGTGACTGCACTCCATGAGCTTGCATGAAAAATGAGTTGTTGCACTTTCCCCATCAATAATGCTCCCTCTGCTCATTTTTTTTTAAATGACCAGCACGAGGATTAAAGCTTCCCTGAGTACAATACTCGCTGTTTTGAGATTTTGCTGGCAGAGATCATGTCTCAGTCTTCTATTTTAAGTGGAAATTTATTATTTTAGGGCTACATTCTTTCTGTTAAGAATCCAGATCTGAAAAGCTTCAAGATTTATTACATGTGCAATGTAAGAAATTACTCAGGTTAATCTGAACAATATAGGCTTTGTTTCCTTCTTCTGTGGCAAGTTTTTTTTTTTACGATTAACGATTTTAGAAAAGACGTGTAACTTCTTGAAAAACAGCAGCCGTGTGGAGCACCACACGTACTGGTGACAAAAACTTTGTCCTTAAGTATATAATCTATGTGATAGGGAATAGACTACAATGAATGAACACTGGTGCCTGAGGTAACTGGGCACTTACAAGAGCAGTAACGATACAGTGCCATTCTTTTAAAGTATAATTCCCATTAAAAGGGCAGATCACAAACCTGAATGTTCACATCAGTGCCCTGTGTTCGAGGGAAAAGCATTAAAAAAAAAAAAAAGAGCACATTAAAGAAACACAGGAACATCTTGTCACTCTAAAGACTGAAAAAAACAACCTTTCTCATGCACAATACCCATTCAGAGGGCATGGAAAAGACTCTTTTCCTACACAACGTTATTAGTAATAATTTATAAATGAAACGCGTTTAAAATAAACTCTTCCCGCTACTAGAAGGAGGCAGGCCGCTGCCCACCCCCGAGCCGGCGGAGGCCCCTCAGGGGCCTGTGTGAGGGAGGCCTTCCCCAGCCAGGCCGGGCCGGGCCGGGCCGGGCCGGGCCCGGCCTGAGGGGGATCCCGGAGGCCGCAGGGAACAGGCAGGGAACACGCAGGGCCCGCGCTCCTCCGCCTCCCAGCCCTACGGCACCTCCTCCTCCTCTGCCCTCACTCTTTCCCTTCTCCACCATGGCGGCAGCGGCTTCCAGACAGGCAGCGGGACGCCCTCTCCCGCCACCTCCCTCATCCCCGTAGCCGCCGGTCGCGGGCTTTGTTCGTCTCTGCCTGCGCCGCCTCCGCCCCTTCCTTTCCTCCCTCCCTTCCTCCCTCCCTCACCAGAAAGCTGGCCGGGCCGAGCGCCCGGAGGGGGCCGAGAGAACGAGTGGGCCCTGCGTCCCTCCTTCCAGTGCCGGGGCTCCCCTCCACAGCGCCCGGCGGCCCCCGCGCCGGCCCGGCCCCGCCGCCCCGAGTTCCGTGGGTGAGCGGCGGCAGGAGGCGCCATGGCCGACAGGACAAGGGCGGCGCTCTCCGAGTCGGGCTGGTAAGTGGTGGGCGACCTCGGCTGCACCGCGGCCTTCCCTGCCGACGGGGCCGAGCCTCGCCGGAGCCCGGTCGCCACCCCAGGGGGAGTGGGGCCGGGGGCAAGTAATTCCGAGCAGTGGTGTGGGGTTTGGGGGGTGTTTTGCCTGTTTTTGAAGCGCGCAACGGTGAGGGGACACCCCCGCCCGAGCTCCGGCTTGCAGCCAGCGGCGGTGTCCGCGGGACGGGGGTGGCCGCCCCCCGCGGTGGGCTTGGGGCCTGTCCCTGGAGCGGGGAGCAGCTCTCGGCCCGCCCTTAGTGGCCCTGAGGAGAGGGGCCTTCCCCGGGGCCGTGAGCCTCCACAGGGGCCCGGGGGGTCTGGTGGGCCTGAGGGGTGGCGGGGCCGCGCTGCGGCCTGCCGGCGACCCCCAGCTCCTGCCGGCCTGTCCCCGAGGCCTGCCTCGGCTGGGTGTCGGCAGGCAGCAAGTGCCAGGAGGCCTGGTGCTTGCCGGTGGTCTTACTGTTTTTAATTACACCGCCCTCCCTTTCAGCAAGGAAGTTCAGCTGGAAAAAGTGGAGGTAAAGTAGGGTAAATACATGCGTGAGGCTTGAACGCGGGTATTCGTGTTTTTGAGTCGGTCCTAGCCATTGGGCACACCACATCTGTTTTGAAAGAACATGTTTCATAGAGTTAGGCTTTTCAAATATCTATTGCAAACTTTGCATCTCATTTACCAGTCTGAAGGTGTTTTGGCACTATTGATTGGAAGTTAATCTTTTTTTTTTATTTTAGTTGATCAAAGTAATTTGCTTATTAGTCAACACTTAGTGTTTTTTTCCTTAACTACTTACAAGTCTTTCACCAAAACAAAAGCTCAATATGAACTACCAAAACACAAAGCAACTTACTTTGGTTGTAACTGAGAAAAATTGCTCAAATTACGAGAAGCATTGTTATTTCCAATGGCATTTTGGGGATATTTCTATTCTGCTGTTTAACTTAATGGTTTTGCTGGGCCATGACTTCGTGTATCCCTATTTGTAAAAGATTAAAACAGGCGTCATATGTTTTAGAATAGAACAGAATATTTCAGTTGGAAGGAACCTATAAGGATCATCTGGGCCAACTGCCTGACCGCTTCAGGGCTGACCAAAAATTAAAGCATGTTGTTAAGGGTATTGTCCAAATGCCTCTTAAACACTGATGGGCTTGGGGCACTGACTGCCTCTCTAGGAAGCCTGTTCCAGTGTTTGACCACCTTCTTGGTAAAGAAATGCTACCTAATATCCAGTCTAAACCTCCCCTGGTGCCGCTTTGAACCATTCCCATGTGTCCTGTCACTAGATCCCCGTGAGAACAGCTCAGCACCTCCTTCTCCGCTTCCTCTCCTGAGGAAGCTTCAGAGAGCAATGTGGTTGCCCCTCAGCCTCCTTTTCTCCTAACTAGACAAGCCCAAAGTCCTTAGCTGCTCCTCATAAGACATTCCTTCCCTCCCCTTCACCAGGTTTCTTGCCCTCCTCTGGATGTATTTAAGGACCTTCACAGCCTTCTTAAATTGTGCACACAGCACTCAGGGTGAGGCCACACCAGTGTTACCTAGCTTTTACAGTGTTACTTTCTGATAATAATAACAACCAAATTGAGAAAACTAGTGTCTTCACGTCTGCTTCTTGGATAAGTGTATCATATGTTTCAAAAATACTGTTCTAAGCAGTTCTAGAGTGCGCAATCTTGTGATTCGTGGCTATCGGTGAACTTAAAGAATCGTAACTATTTATGCTAATTTTCATAACATTATTTAAAGGGAAGTTTTGACTGTAACTGGAAACTACCCCCCTCCCTCTTCCATACTTATTCCTGTCAGGCAAGAAGAAAGCTTTTCATAAAAGTGATTTTTACTTTCTTAGTTTTTTTTTTTTTTTTCTTGCTTTCTATTGCATATTCAACATTTTATCACACAGTTTTCAATTCTTAGTTACTACTTTGTCAGTTGAATGATTGCCTTTGGTAAATGGCTTTCAGGTTTTGGCAGTATAAATATGAGGTGCCTCTGAAACAATCTGTTATTCTGCAGTGTTTGTTTGTCTCCTTGGGGGCATATACTCTTGAATGGCTATAAACACTTGTTATTTTTGCAGTACTGCAGGGTGTGAGCCAAAGACTGAAACTGAAAGATGATTGGGCAAGTAATGGGCTGACTATCAGGTCCACTGGAATTATGACTTGACCTAGTTGCATTGGGAAGGGTAGTATGAAAGAGCGGGGAATGAAAGCATATACTTTTGAGGAATGTGAGGTGGAGTGGAAAAAAAAAGTAATGCTTCAGAAATCTTGTTTAGCTATGTGTTCATGCACTTTGAAAAAAAAAAAAAAAAACTTAGACATCCATGCTTTTAACTGTTTTGCGGTTGCTCTGATGCTTATGACTTTCCTCATATTGGCAGATCTAAAGATTATTTAACACATGTATGAGTAAGCCTTCAGTGGTATTTAAGGTAGTATATTTCTGACTATGCTTGATGGTTAAATCATGTTCTTACCAAATTATTTGCCACTGTTGCTGTCACCTCATGTCAAAATGGTATGTTTTCTTGCACAAAAATGAAGCTGAGTTTCTACGTTAAAGTCTATGCCCGCTTAAACTGCAGAAACACTGCTTGGTGTTTCAAACAAAGTAAGAAACTGTTGTTCTTCCGTAGTTGCAAATCTGCTAGCTTGCAAGATACCGCCTGTACTGATTGGATTTTACTGTAACATTCTTAAATCTGTAAAGATAAGGAGAGTTAATATAGACACTTGTTTATGTGAATTTTTGCAATTAGGTTTTTTTTTAATGATTCTGAGTACAAAGTCAAGTTATTTTTCAAGCAATAATATGGTGTAGTTAATATAGTATAGCAATGATATATATATATATATTTTTTTTTTTTCCAACTAGGTATTGTAAGAGAGTCATCTGTTGCAAAATTGCCTGCAAATTTGTCATGTTTGACTTCTAAGCTTGTTTCAATATGAGTTATGTTTTTATAAGCTTTTGAAAGATGAAGTAGCCCTACCTAGTAAATGTAACAATGGCAGCTAACACTGAGAATCTTTTTTTTTTTTTTATGGTGGTGTTTTATTGAAATGGGTTAAAGACTCCTGTAGTTTGTGTGCAGAATTGTAGTTTTGCTGAAGACATGTCCTTGCAGCTGTCTTTAAAATTGTGCATTTTTTGAGGCTAGTTCTTTTCATTATGCACTACACTGTACCTTGGAATGAGATACTGGCTCTGACTTTAGAGATGAGATACCGTATGTTTGTATTACGTTGCAGTGAAAAAGATATTCCGTCTTGGAACGGAAGGTCTGTCTTAACTTTGTATTTAGTTACTAGACACTTATGAGGGCAAAGACTAAGGAGGAGAGAGAATTACCTTTTTGTATTGTTATAGTTACATTCATGAATTTTGGAACCAATTTTCCAGTGTTCCCATTAAAATATGGACCTTAATGGAACCTGAATTATTGAATCCAATTTTCTTGCTAGAAGTGAAGTTCAGAAGGATTGCAGAACACACGCTCCTATGTGAAGAATGAATCACGTAACACTTCTTGCTATCTTGCAACAGATTTTTTTTTTTGTTTGTGTTTTTTTTTGGTTTTGTTTTGGTTTTTTTTGGAAGTCTCCCAGGTGGCATTTCATAAGAGAATATGACAAACCAGGACCTCTTCCATGTTCTAGGTCTTTACAGAACTTGGGAATTTATTACATGGAAGTACCTATACATTGTCAAAAGTGAACAATATGCCATGTCCTCCAGCAGGTTTAGCTTGTGGTCCCACAGGTCTTGGGTCTGGTGACTGATTGATCTCTGAATGTGGGAAAGCAAGAAATGCAAACTGGATAACTAAAGAATTTTTTAATACAACTGAATGTACAGGCGAATTCCTTGTCAAATAGTACAGATTTCTTTAATTGCAGTGTGTGATGCCATAAAAATTAGTAAGCCTATGTAAAAAATTTATAGACTTGTAAAACTTCACATATTTTAAAGATTATGTAAACAACGTTCCAACTATGAAAACTTATTCCCAGAGATGAAGAGGAATTGGAATTGTACTGGTTGTTTGGAAACAAAAGAATAGTGTTTAGTGATCCATGAGAAGTGTAATTAGATCAATGTAATTTTGGATTTATATACTTTGTGAGTGAAAACCATGTAGTTGGTGTATACCAAACTATTTTAAACTGAATTTTAGGTATTTCGTCAAGTAATGTGCTGCATAATGGCTAACTTTGGATTTCAGATTGGTCTGTTCAGACTCATTCTCTGTAGGACCGATCATGTGATGTGATCCAAGCTGTAAAGCAAAAGCAGGTGCGTGTCTGGAAACCAGGGGAAGTGCTCACAGGGGTGAATCTAACACCTCTTTCTAAGAGTGCAGCAGGAATTTGGCAAAGTAGTCAGTTCCAGGATCCTGCAAGATGATCTGCTTTTCCTACATGTTCTTTTGCTGTTGCACCGAAACATCTTTGGAAAGCTCAGCTGAAACTGGTCCCTGCATACAGAGCAAGCCCAGGCTGGATACAAGATGTTCCTTAGACACAGGGATAATCCAGTGATTCACAGAAGACGTGCATCTGTTTTGAGGTTCTTGATGCTCCTTTTGTGATGCGTATATGCATTTTGTGAAGTCTGGTTGGTACTGTGAAATCTCAAAGTGCCAGTACAAAAGAAAATGCCACATCCTTGCATTTTCTTGTTTGTTCAGGTGTATCCCTTACTGGCTGGTCTGATCGGTTTGTATTCTCGCTGGATCATGAATAATGGGTTGTTAGAACCTGAATTCTTTGTGTCATTTTCACTCTGGAGGAGCAGAAAAGGTCCAGTGTTTTACCCTCTGTTAAGGGAAACAAGCCCAACAAACTAATACAGATAGTTCAGATAGGTGTTTGGGGTTTTTTTTAATTATTTTTTTAAAGAAGATGCTAGGTGGTAACAAATGATTTGTATCAGATGGAATCATCCCAACTTTCACAAGAAGTTGATTCACGGCTATAACTAGTAGTTAAAAAGATGCAAAGATGCATAGCTAAAATAAGGAGAATGGAGGAAGGTAAGGGACTAACATGTTTGAAGCGCCGCAACTTGTAGAAGAGAAAACTGAAGGGAGAACTTAGTGAGGTTTATGTAATCTGCAGGCAGTACTTAAGAAGAAAGTAGAACTGTTACTCACCAAATCCTGAAGAATTATTGCTTACTGAATGCTGCAACACTAGAATTAGAGAGTGCTTACCAATGCTAGTGGCAGACTGGTTTGAAAATGGGTAAAATATTTGACCAAGGACCTCAACCAAATGCTTATTTGCCAAGGATGAAAGGTTATCCTGCGGAATAGTACAGTTGGTTAAAAAATGAGAAACTAGATAGATAAATGATTCCTTCAAGATGGAAAAAACATTACCAGTAGATATCTTCTAGGGTTTATCATATTAAAAATTAGTCTTAAGGACTGATAGTGTTGTGGCACCGTAACAGTTTGTTGATATATGGGAATTGGTAAAATCTAAACTGACAGTGTATTTGCAGGAAAAATCTTATGATACCATTGCCCAGTGATTTCACATGCAAATACAGTTCAGTTTTGGTGGAAGCCAAATGATCCTCTTTCAGGGAAAAATAATGCGAACCTATCTACACAGTGATGAACTCTAAATTCGATAATGTTACTTACTCAAAGAAGGGCAGTGGCCAGAAAGCTATTGGGAATTATTCACAAAAGATAAAATAATTGTTAGGTTATTATGTATATCAATTCTATGTCCAAATTGTTAACAATGTGCATTAATGTAATCATCCCAGCACAGCAAAGATTTCATAGATGGTGAAAAAGGGGATGAAAGGTGTGGAAGATCCTCTGTGCTGAGAAGATGAAGATCTTTAGTCTGGAAAACAGAATAATAAGGAGAGTGGTGATAGAGGTCTAGAAAATCCGTAGATCATACAGAAATGATGAATAGAAAGCAAGAATAGCTATTTTTCTTAAGACAAGAATTAGGCCACCCAGTAAACTAAAGCTGCTGCTACCTGATGAAAAGTAAAGCAGCTTTTCAAGCCATGTGTAATTAAATTGTGGATCTTAATTGCCACATGATACTGTGGAGTAGAAAAATATAAGTGGGTTAAAATTGTAATTAGACAAAGTCAGGTAAGGATAGATGCACTGAATCCTGAACTTTACCAACTCTTTACCAACTACCAACTCTAAAATGGCTGAAAGCTAGGAATTATTCCAGACACATCTAGATATTTGGTATGTTTTACATTCTTTTTACCTGATTTACCTGTTAGCTGCTTCTGTCCACCCTTGAAAAAAAGGAACTGTGTTAGATAGATTTAGACTGCATAAGTAAAAGCATCATTTATGTTCTCATTTTTATGTTGTAGGTAAGTTTTGTCACACTGTGGTTCTGCTGGAGACAGAACCAGCAGTCTGTCTCCAGCAGAGAAAGGATTTTCTCCTCTTGATTGGAAGGGGGGGGAAGAGGGAATGGGAATTTGGAGAGAAACGAAGAGCACTGTTGGAAATAAGAGAGAAAAGACAAAGCAACTGTGATAGTCCCCCATGCACTCTCTAGTGACAGAGATTGTAGGGTTTTTTTTTTGTGTGTGTGTATGGTTGGACTTGATGATCTCAAAGGTCCCTTCCAACCATGAAGATTCTATGATTCTGTTCTATTCTATGACTCAGTCTCACCTGTGATTTCCACTGCCTTACTGCAGCTCAGCCTCCAGATTTTCATTAGTTGCTGGGAGAGACTTTCCTTCTCTGGTCTTGTTATGCCAGATCTCAAATCGATTTATGCATCATCTCTGGGGATGCAGACTTCACCTGCTGGTTTCTCTGAATAATCTGCTAGGAAGCTGAAGCACTAGTACAAGATCTAGTTGATTTATAGGATTGTTGCAACTTAGAGTGAAGATGTTGCTACTGTGAACCCTTTACTCCACAAAAGAAAAAAGGCAAAATAAAAAAAAAAAGAGGAAAGAAAAAAAGGTTGGTCTACTTGCAATGCACCTAAAGCTGAAAGTCCATCAAATTGTAACAGACCTTTTTTCAACACCCACCTTTTCAGTGGCCTTACTTTTCTTGATATATTGTGTTTCAGGTGGATTCTCTCCAATCAGTGAGTTCTGTAGGAGTGTGTAGGCTTTCCATAGCTAGTCTCCTTTTTGGAGTCCTTGGTGATTTCAGATGTATTGAGTCTTGTTTCAGAAATTACTTACTTAGCCTTGTAATTCATAGGCTTTGCTATCTTTTTGAGACACAAATACTTTATCAGGACAAGTGTCACCTAATGTTTTTGCCTCAGTGGCGTACTAGTGTCTCCTTTTGTCCCTGTGGTCTGTGACTGACCTGCTGGTGAGGGGGGGTAATGTTGGAGAGAGACAGCCTTGATGCTTTGAAGCACTGCTCAGCAGCAGCCAAAACACTGGTGTGTTCTAGCTGCCAATACAAAAGCACAGCACTATGAGGGCTACTATGAGGAAAATTAACTCCACCTCAGTCAGATCCAATACAGTCATTCATACTGATAACAAACTGATATTCAGTAGGCTTTTATATCTGCGTATTTTACATAAGTGTTACTGCTGGATAAAATACATCTTAATGTAAATAATACATGTAGGAGTATGTAGAAGTATGAAGCTGTCCTGAAGCTTAACTTAGATATAATTATGGTTAGAAACGTTGGATTTTAAAAATCCTATACATTGGTTATTTTTTTATAGATTGTTTATTATGTGATAGTCATAACATTATTAAAATAAATTTAAGACTGATTCTCCAAGCTGTGCATATTGTTTGTGTTTTTGGGAGTAGTACGTTTTCTGCTTCTTTAGAGTAAAACGAGGATATTTAATTCCAATAACAATAACTCTGATACAGCTGACAGAAAGAAGGAAAGGCTGTCTGGGGGATGAATGGGGTGTGAATCTTTCTAATCACATTTTATGTACTTAAGATAATGCATAGTTGTGAGATGTCAGAATTTAGGAAGACTGGACAGATCTAGGACTGAAGTACCTTTCAGCTGCTTCGTGCATTTAAGGAAAAAGAAAGTTAGTGGTTTAAATAATCTTTGTAACACGGGTAAGTAATTGAACCATGATGGGCATTCTTGCATTGGCATCATTTTGAGCCCTTCACTTTGAGAAATGTAGCATAGGTATTAGAAATGGGAGTGATGGCATTAACTGACAGCAAGCGAAGACTTACTCTAACGAAGAGTTAGAGAACAGACTGCTGAAAATGCTTCTTTCTCAGAGAGTGCTCTCTGGGGACTGTGGTCAAGACTGGCTTTTTCTTTGCTGCTGTTTGTCTCATAGTGCTCCAGGAGCTTCTTGTGCTGTGTCATGTCTGAAAAAGAGCTGTTGAGGAAAGCCAGAGGAGAAAAAACCATGTGTGTTCAGACAGCTTCAAGATACTCTCAGTGGCGTGGCAGCTGTGTCTTTGGCACGGCCCCAACATTTTCCTGGGGAAATGTGAGTGAGAGACAGTATTCACAGCTTGTATCTGAGCAAAAAAAAAAAAAAAAAGAATTTCATTAGATGAAGAAAGAAAGAAAGAAAACCTGTCTCCTTGTTGTGACTTTTTTTGTGTCAAATTGCTGTGGCCTGTTACAAATCATGGAGTAGCAAATCTTCTCAAGGAGCAAAGAGCGCAAGAGCTCTTGTCCAGCGCTTTCTGACTGCAGGGGCTGTTTTAGCATCTGCTGTATTGCAGCAGTGCTGCTTGCTGAAAGCTTATCAAAGTCTGAACTTAGTGAGGTTATCTTGGGCACGTTTCTGTATGTTGCCTGGAAAAGTTTGACATTTTTGCATCGCGGCTATTACTGCTGGATAACAGTGTGTGTACTTATCACTAAATCTCTTCTATTAAGTAGTTACAGAGACTCCTGTTAACTTTTTTTTTTGCAATCTGATGACATTTCAATCCATTACATTCTTTTACTGTTGCAAAATACAGTATACAGTTATCTCAATATATAAATATTTATTTAGATGTGAGTCAAGATATACCATTAAAACATGGGCCATAAGTGTATGCTGTCCAGGATCCTTTACGAAGTGCATTAATGCCATTATTTTCCCATTTTATGAAGATGTGAACTCACTCACTTAGCTCTGATATTGATGCCAGTACACTGAATGGGGAAAATGCACCTTTAAACAGCTAGATCATATTTTTATGTAGTATTGCTTGATAGAACGATAGAAATAGAAATTACCATTTATTTTGGAAGTACATTTACATTTCTTTTGGTTGAGGTTACTGTAGTTACTGTTAGGGTAGTTACAGTGGGAGTGGGGGAGAATTTAAAAGGCATCAGGGCATTAAGTTTACTAGGAGGTTCCAAATACATACTTTTTTTTTTATTTGTTAAACTGTGATCTTGTATCCAAGACATATTTAAATGCAAAGCAGGGATGTTGAATTCTGAATTACTTTTTGGAATGGTAACACTAATGAAGCATTAAATTTTTCAACTTCTTAGAACACTTTCTGTTTTGCAGTTGAAAGTACTTGCAAGTGCTGAGGTTTCCGTTTAACTGTTATTTGGAGGGAGAGTGTGAGGGGGGGGAAAAAAGTCAGTGAAGGCGTTGAAGAGAAGGTGGGTGATTTTCAAGGGTCTGGTTCTGACTGTGCAGAGTAGTGATTTCTGAATGAGGCATAGTTTGTGTTGAAGCGATGAACTGCTAAGGAATGCTGAGAGGATCCTTATGTAAGAAAATATGATCCATCAAACTGCTTTTTGTTGAAAACAGAATGTATAATGAGCACAGTCATGATTTTTGGTTTTAGAAACTTACTCAGGGTTGTGTTTTTTAATTTGGATGTAACATACATGTACACTTGTGTAATACACATAATTATTATATATTATATTATATAGATAGAGAGTCGCTATTCAGCTAGTCTAAGAAACATCTTGGAGTTCTGCCTTGTGGCAAGTACTTGCCAAATTCCTCTGCAACTTGTCACTTGGGTGCTGTCTGCAGTTTTATTTATTTTTGATACATAATATCAAATTTCTTTGTCTGTAACTATGAAAATCAGAGTAAATGAAGGAAGTGAATGCATCAGTGTGTATACTTAATATCTTAAGCTAAACCAGGTTGAGTTTGTTTAATAGTTAAAATTGTTTTTGAATATGTAGCATATAATGATTTCGAACCATTTTTTGTGTCATTAAGTGAAGTATGTAACAATTTTAAAGTATGTAAGAACTTTTATTTTATTGTTTTTTTTAATGGCTGATGAAGTCTTGTACTGTCAAATTGGCCTGAAGCTTTTCTTGCATACATTCCAGAATTTCCTTTTGAAGGATTGGCCAAACTGGAGAAAATCCTTGTGGAATGAGCAAATGAGAAAACAAGCTTGGAGTGTTTTTTATGCTTGAGGTGTTGAGTTTTGTTAATCCACAAAGTTTTCAACCTTGATAGATACTTGTTACAGAAATCCATGATTGATGCTTGTTATGATCTTGGACACTGAGACAAAAAGATTCTCTATTGTGTGGTTTTTGATATGGAAAAAGATTTCCTTGGATAATGCTGCTAAGGATTTACCAGTGTATAATTTTCTCTAAGTTTGGGAATGGGGAAGAGAAAGGAAGAGGAAACGTCTTTTTAATCATTTCATTACTCAGTGTCTGTTCTGCTTTCTTAGTTTACATTTCAGTTCCTAACCTAACCATGTCACCACATGGTAGTAACATGAAGAAATGGAAAAAAGCATAGTAATGCTTTTACAGTAGAAATGGAAATAGTAGAAATGGAAAACAGCATAGTAATCGCTGTTACGTTCTAGCTATTACCATATTTTCTTCATGCTACTGTGCTAGAGACGTGAACTCATTGCTTTATAACTGCATAATTCCACTCTTAAATGTTTTCCAGTTTCTTCTTTAGGTTTGTAATCTGTAATTTGTTTGTTTGTAATTCTTTTTTTTTTTTGTTTTCTTTGCAGAATAATTACTGTGTTCCATTGTTGTTTCGCTCTTAAATTAGTAACATAATTTTTACCATCTGATAACAGTAATAACTGACTTCCCCTCTCCCCCAGTTAATGACTGACCTCAAAAAAGTAACTTTCTGTCAGGTGAAATGTTTCTGTGACTGACTTGGGAAGGAAGGGAAGTGAAAGGTAGGAAGTTGAGGTAGACCATCATTCAAAAAAAGCAGAGAGAATAAAGACCGTATGTTGCTCTCCTGTTACGCATCGGCTGGCTGGCAGGTTAGATCAATGTCTTGAGCGTTAGAGCCCTTAATATAAATCCTTACTCTTCCTGAGCCCTCAATGCTAAAATACTAAATTGAAAATATTAATTAAACTAGATAATATGAAAATAAAGCCTAGAAGTGAAGGAACTACTTCAGCACCTGATTTTTACCTATTGTTTCAACAAGAATGTTGTAAGAAGTAAACCATATGAAAGGGGACATCATTTGGTGTCTTGCCATGTTTCTTTTTTGCACTTTGTTTGTAGCAGTTGCAGTGAAGTGCAGTGCAGGCTTTCTCTTGTGCAAACTGGTCTTTTAATTTTTAGTAACTTTGAAAAAGTGTTTGATATAGTAAAACTTTGCTGTTATAGCTACAAGCATTTAAATAAAAAATACTACCTGTTAGGAAAAGTATGCTCCTGGTTGCATGTTCAGACTGCACTTATGGATACCTAACTTGGTTTTGCAGTAGTTTGGCTGATCACTGTCATATTTTTTACAGACCTATGCTTGTCTGTGGATCAGTGGTTGAATGAGACTCCTGTAGCTCATGTGGAGCTGATGAACTGAATTTTGGAAGTAATTCTTGGAAGCCCTTTAACAGATGGAGTAGTATTTTTTAGTTTTAGAAATGTATGAATCTCTGTAGCTGTAGAGCTGTTCAAATTAATTGTAAACATGTCTTAGTTTTAGTGTGTGTTCTTTTATGTTGCAAGAGTGTGCATGCCTTCACGTTGTTTATTTTGAGTGATTTTTTTTTTTTGTAAATACACTATAAATCTAGTTTTAAAGGTCTGTAGAACTGGCTATTTTTAGCATAAAGTAGAATAAAAAGAAACCTGGCACTTCTGCGGGGTTGAAAATAACTTCTCTCTATGCAGAAGAATTTGATGTGAGTTAAAATTACGCAAATAGTAAAAGGGATGTGTGTATTTTAAGCATTGATGACCACAGCTGTAAAATAAATTATTTTAAGCTTGGTGTTTTCAGTTGTAACACATACTTCTTTATTGCAGTAGCGAGTATTCATCTTTCATCTTTATTTTATGAGCATGTTTGTTTGTTTTTTGGTCAATTTTGATATGTACGATGGATGGATGTGTGTGGGGTGTCTTCAAAAGTTACGTTTTTTTTTAGTTAGAGCACTAGAATCAATTCCGTAAGAACAGTAGTCACTACAGGAGCTATTCTTGGGGACTTTGTGTTGGTGACAAAATTCTGTTTTACATATTTCAGATAAAACTGGAGGCATTTGCTTAGCATGTTGCTTTGCGAGTCAGCAAACACTGGGGATGTTAAGCTTCTATTATTTCTGGAATTAATAGAAAGTGTCTTGAAGCAGAAGTAGTCCAGGTCTTTGACACTGATATGGAAGATATGCCTTAGTAACAAAATACCAATTAATAATGTTTCCAAGTTTCATTTTGTAGTTTTATGGTTCAGTGCTGTTTCTGTGTGGTAATAAGGTGAGATTTTACAGCCTGAATTGAGAAATATTAATAGTCTCCTTCATGAGTACAGTTGATAAATTAAATAAGGTGATTAAAAAGAATCAAATTTATACTTTATCTACTAAAGATATAGCCTTCTGTAACTTATATGTATGAATATTGTATGTTACGTAGTCCAGTCTCAATAGTCAATTTTTAAGTATCCTTATAGACAAAGGGCACAAAATGTTCCTTTGAGAAATCATTTTTTGGGAATTATTTTTTATAAAGATGCCAGGTTTTGCTTTGTTTTGAGATACTCAAAATGTCATTTTAAAAAAAAAAAAAGCTCGCTTGGACAGGCTCTGGGGAGGCTGTCCTAGTCCTAGCCCTTGCTCAAAGCAGGGCTAACTCTGAAGTTAGATCATCCTGCTGAAGGCCTTGTCTCGTTGAGCTTTGAATATCTCCAAGGTGGCCTGCTCCAGTGCTTAGCCACTCTTTGGGGAAAGTTTTCTCTCCCATATGTATGTTTAAGATTTCCCGTGTTTCAGCCTGTGTCTCTTGCACTTTATCATTTCACTCCACGCCTCTCAGAATTGGCTTTGTCTCCTTACACCACTTTCAGATAGTGGGGGCGGGGGGGCACATTAGTTCCTCATTTGGTCTGCTCTTCTTCAGGCTGAACACACTTGACAAACCAAACGGCTCTCTCAGGTTCTGCTCCTGTGACATGGGCTCCAGCCCCCAAAAACATCTTTGGTGGGCCTATTTTCAGTTTCTGGGTCTTCTCTCATAATGGGGACCCCTGAAACTGGACATGATATTTTAGACGTGGCTTTTCGCTGAGAGCAGGGGAATAATCACATCTCTTGATTTGCTGACTACAGTCTTGCTATTGGCAGCCCAGTATGTCGTTAGTCTTTGCCACTGTATGGCCATACTGTTTTGTGTTCAAATTGTTCTTCAACATGAACCCCCAGAGCTGCTTTCTGTCCAGCTGCTTCCCAACCTTAGTGGTTGCAAGGGCTATGGCTCGACCCTTATCTTTGAGCTCCATGATGTTACTTTTGGCCAAGGCACTGCTATGGTGCTGCTTCTTGCATAGTTCAGTTTTTACTAGTGTGTCGTCTCCTGCAAGTACTTAATATGAACCATTATTGAAATGTCTTTTTGGGTCTAGCAGCTACTTAAACTTCTAATTTCTCAAATTTATGAACTGGAAACTAACAAGAAAGATCCTTCATTTTATGTGGAAGTGGTATTTTGAGTTAATTTTGCTACAGATCCAAGAAACCTAAATTCTTCCATTCCCCATGCACGTCTTTCCTTGCTCTGTCTCTACAGTGGATCTTGCAGTTTCCTTTGGTCTGTCGATCAAAGTTTCTGTCCCAGTACTGTGTCTCTAATCAGATCCAATAACTGATGTCTGTAGAGAAGCCTGAGAGTGTGACAGATATGCAGAGAAGATGTCTCGGAATGTTTCCTCAGCTTTTAACTTGTTTTTTCAGCATTTCCTCAGCTGGACATTTTCTTTCTATATTAAATAGACTTTTGATGAATTTCATCTGCATGGATCTGTGCAGTTGTTTTTTCACCCTATGTAAAATTTTAGCAGCCACAGAATAGTGAATAACAACTTTATGTGCTGTATGAAACACATTTTTTCTGTTTGCTGAATTTCCCTCTTGCAAATTTAAAGACAGTGAATAACCAATCCCCTTTTTATCTCTTCAAAGTCATTTGCAACCACACAGATATGTTAAATCTTTTTCAGTCTTTTTCATGGTGAAGAAGCCTATTCTGTGTAGTTAAATCTTCAAAAGAAAGGCGTTCTGTGTGTTTGATCAGCTTTGTTACTGTCAAATAAAGAAGGACAGACAGAAGACAGAGGATCCTGAAAGGAGGGAGAGTTCAGGAAAGGAAGTGATCTGACAAGGAGGAGGAAAATGAAGGGAGATAGCTTGTAGATACATATCATTCAATGTCTGTCCTTATAGAGGAAAGCACCAAATGACTGAGAAAATGTGACGTGATGCACTTGTGGGTATTATTCAGCGCCCTACTTACCCCCAAATTAACAGCTTATTAAGCTAAATATAATGCATGATAAATTACATGCAGGTTTCAAAATTGCAAGCGTGTGGCCTTTGGGTGGTGCCTTTTAGCCCCTCATGTACTTGAGAGTTTGAGTAAAAGGGTGAGTGTAAGAGTGTGAACAGTCATTTGCAGATACAAGAGGTAGGGCTTGGCTTGCACAGGCTTCTGTGAGACTTGGTGACAGGACATGGGTATGTTCCTATGTCATTAAACATGCAGAATAAAAAGGTTTAGCTTTATCATGCTATCTCTCTGTGAAGATGATATAGCTGTTTTACTACTAGGCAGATGAAGTGTCATCAGTTACTATTTCTCAGCTGAGAGGTGGTTATTTCTTGAGATGTCTTATCTCAGCTGGTTCTTGCTTTTCTGCCTGCATCCGTTGGAGGCCTGACCCCATTGTATGCTGTGAATTATATTTTTCTATGGAATGCAGATGTAGATTTCACCATGTACTGTTTAGCTTAATGTTGTGACATACACTTGATTTCACTAGTTGTTAATCAGAATATTAGGGCATAAGCTTTAAATAACTTGCATTAAAGAAAGTAAGTAATCTGGTTTTGAGTCATAGCATCATATGATTACTTGACTTTATTGATGAAATGAAAAATAAGCTATAAATAAGCTTTTGAGAGCTGTGAAAATGTGCTTGTCTTCATGCTTGTGCCCTCCACTCCTAAAATTAAATTCATTATTATAAGTTTTCCCCTTCGACTCCTGTGACCCCCTGTTGCAGTGCCCTTGGTTCTGTGTGATGCCTGTGTACTATCATTCCTTCATTTCCTTCTCGTGGTCTGTCCTACCCAGACACATTTGACTTCCTTTCACGTCCCTCTGTTTGGCAAGCACCAGCGTGTGTTATGGCTGGTTTGGAGCTAGGCGAGTGCTTCAATTGACCACTTGATTGCTGCTGCTCGAAATGGATGAGAGCCAAGTTCAGTTTCCCTTCTCCACAATACAACTGCTAATTTGTATGTCTTGCTTCTACCCAGCAGCCGATTTCTGTGGAACTTGGGGGAACTCAGTGTCTCCGAGACCTCTGTTTGTCTGTCAAATTTGGCTGAAATTGGTCTGCGTGATTAGAATTCATCAGTGTGACAGGGCTGCTGGACAGACTGCATAATATATAATCATTGTTTTCTCAGGGTAATTGAATTCAACTGCATTTTAAAAACTTTCAGATTTGTTTGCTGAAACAAAAATGAAGAAACTAGACTTCATGTGAAATGGTTTATCTGTTTAATCTGTGAAGTGTTTGTTTTTTTCAAGTATTGAATACAAAAAGAGGGAGGGGAAATTTGGCAAAAGTGTCTGTCTCTTCCTTGTGCTTGTTAGTGCAGTAGCTGGAGTGTTTCAGTATAGGTGAAGTGGATATGAGCTCAGACCCTGGGGATTTGAACCATGTATTCTGCCTCCTGTGAGAGCATGCTTTGTCTGTGAATCCCTAATAGATGCTGTGGTGAAACAGTCTTTCTTCTTTGATGCCATTCCATGTTTTATAAATAATCAAGCTTCCTTTAGAATTGCCTCAACATCTCAGGCAAATTACCCCTTAGGCTTAGTCAACCAGTCTGTTGGTTTTTTTCTTTTTTTCTTTGTCTCTGTGTGTATTTTGACATTTGGAGCAACTTCAACAGAAGGAATCGACAGAGGCTCAGATACCTAGCACTGAAACTGTGAAGAGATGCTAGTGTTCATGCAGTGCTGTGATTTGAATTCTAATTTTTGTGCACGATGTTATTCTTTGTACAATTATCCACTGCAGTTATTCTTTGCTAGGAAAATGTGCAGCTGTGGCAAAGTGTTTTTAATCCCTTCGTGTTTCTAGGAGCAGAGACTGAGCTCATCATTCAAGACAGGTTGGAAGTGACCATTTCCTGAAAGACTTGAGAGGTAAATAAAATTTCAACAGGTGCAGAAAGGATATTATCAGAATTTGTCCAAAATAAAAATGGCTGAGAGGGATGTTCTTCTCTTGTGATTTAGTTTATAGGACTTATGTGGCTATTGGCAGATAATTATGCTGCAAAGCATAAGAGAATAATTTTTGAAGACATTCTCTTTGTAGAAAATAAAAATTTCAGTGCATCTTGTCTTGATTTGAGGCAATGCCTTCAAAAGAAGATGATGATCCTAAGCGTTGCTTTGCAAATGTCACTTTTTCCCTGCTGATGAGGCACCGTGAGTCCTAACTCTGAGTTATGTTGTTCTTTTCTCCCTGGGAATCAGAAAACAGAAGTTGTGAATTTAACTTCTCTACTTATCCTGATGCATTAGTTTTGCTCACTACCACCTCCTCCCTTAGTTGGTAGAGATCAAGAGCAGATGCGGGCTAAGGTGTTTAGCTTTTAAATCTTCAGACAGAAGCAGACTGGAATTTAACTGATTGTGAAACCTGTAAGGAAAGCAGAATCTGAAGTAGCTGGGTGGGGGTGGAGGAGGAAAGGATTAATGAAGGATAGCAGAATTGCAGTCAGTTCTAAGTTTCAATTAATCTGCAATACACAGAATAGATAAGGGGACATTTGCTAACATACTAACTCCAGTCAAATAATTCTAAAGCAAGAGAAAAAGCAAGAAAAGAGGAGAAAAGCATTTTAAAAAAGCAACAAGTTATCTGACAAAATGGCTGTCATACTAGTTACCTGTTTGTGACAATAAAGACAGATTCGTGTTGCTCCGTTCTTTCTGGATATCCATTCTGAATTCTGCTGAAGGAACATCAGACTGTAGAAAACTGAGTGGTCTTGGTTGAAGTGATATTAAAAAAAGAAAAAAAAAAAAAAAGCAGAGACAAGTTTACTTATTTTGTCTTTTTTTTTCCCTAGCTTTGTTCTGCATCCTTATATGTCACTTCTGTCACCCTTTTTTTGTCTAAGTCCTGTACATTTCTTTGTACTAAAGCTTGCAGTTTTCAGCCGTATAAACCGTTTAAAGAGACTTTCCTGTCAAGGGAAAGCTGCAATGTATAAATGCTGCTGATGGCTGGAGCTGTCTCCTGAAGTCTTAGCCCCATACAGCATCCCCCACCCCATGGCTTGCTCACAAATTACTTCTCCTCATCAGTAAACGTAGGTGGAGCTGTGAAAACACTTGTACTTAATGTTCTGTAAGTTTTCGTGATACATTGTCATGTTGCCTCTAGAGACTGGAGCGGGAGTTCAGTAACTTCAGACACATTAAAGTTTTCAGGCTTATGAGCAGCATGTCTCAGTTTAATTCATATGAAGAATACTTTGTGATGTGCATGCTACTATACAGTGTATTGCGAGGTGAGACTTCACAGAGTAGTTTGTGACTCCAGTTGTTAGCATGGAGATCAGGAATTTTTATATATCCATCAATCAAACTTCAGAGGAGAGATGAGTGTGTGATTACACGTGAGGTTAGGCAAAACACATAGTAAAGGATTTGTGCTGGCTGCAGAAGAACAAGATGATGCTTGGTTCAGGAAAGAGTCTGTGAGTAAAAAGGGAGTTCTCCGAACAAATTTCATAGAATCATAGAATGGTTTGGGTTGGAAGGGACCTTAAAGATCATCTAGTTCAATCACCCTGCCATGGGCAGGGACACCTCCCACTAGACCAGGCTGCTTGAAGCCCCAGCTGCGCCTGGTCTTGAACACTTCCAGGGATGGGGCATCGACAGCTTCTCTGGGCAACCTGTCCCAGTGTCTCACCACCCTCACAGTAAAGAATTTCTTCCAAATATCTAATCTAAATCTACCCTCTTTCAGTTTAAAACCATTAGCCCTCATCCTATCACTACATTCCCCGATGAAAAGTCCCTCCCCATCTTTCCTGTAGGCCCCCTTCAGGTACTGGAAGGCTGCTATAAGGTCTCCCCGGAGCCTTCACTTCTCCAGGCTGAACAATCCCAACTCTCTCAGCCTGTCCTCATAGCAGAGGTGCTCCAGCCCTCTGATCATCTTCGTGGCCCTCCGCTGGACCCATTCCAAGAGGTCCATGTCCTTCTTGTGCTGAGGACTCCAAAGCTGGACACAGTACTCCAAATTTGTATGGACAAAGCAACTTTGAGATCAGGACTGTGACCTGTGCTATTTGATATGGCTATTCGGCCGTTCTTCCCGAAAGCCAAATTTTCTGTTGTCAAACCATTAACTTCTCTTAACTTCTAGGTAGTAAATAGTGTAATAGTTTGCCAAGTGCAGGTAGTGACTCTTGGTCTTTCAAAGGGTTATCAGTAATGTCAGAGAGATGGGGGCAGTCATGTTTGTGGAGAGGGATGTGAAAATGGTCTCATGAGGAACATTTTTTTTTTTTTAATTTTATTTTTGAGTAGACATTGGCTAGATCCTTAAATCTGTAAAGGCAAAATAAATAGTTGGCCATAAAGGGTAAGCACAGTCTGAGTGTACAGGAAGACAGAAGCCCTTACTGAGTTGTTTAGGTAGGCATTTACAGCTTGCCAGTAGAATATAGAGAGGGGATAGGGGAAATGCCTTCTATTTAATCTCTTAGTTTATTCAAACATATTTTCCTGTGTTCTATGTGAGTTAAAAAGTTCTGATGTATTGAAAATATTTCTGAACCTTTAAGGTCATGAGGAAATTTTGTAGCATGTATATCTGATATCATGACATTAATAAAATACATATTGCCAGAATAGAAGAATGGGTAAGCCAGATGCCAAGTTGCTTTGAGCGTACTTACCGAAGTACTCTTTACCCACCTCCCTTTAGATATTACTGAGTTTCTCTGTAATGCTTTGCTTATGGTCTCCTTATTTTTGGATGGTGATTTGAGAGAAAACTGCTTTGCATCAGGTTCAGGAGGCTGAGAAGTGAAAGGGTGGAAATTCTGACTAGGGATGGAAGCAGAGTGATGAGGAAAGCTGGAGTTGGGATTTTCAGAAGTGTGGAGTTCATTCGTACATTCAGTGCGTACTTCTAAATTCACATGAAAATGCTAATTATCAGACAAAAAGTGTGATTTCGAGTAGGGCATTCAAATTTAATGCTTGTCTTGTTGACATTTTTAACTAAAATCTAGCTGTGCTTAATACCATATTGTGAAAGGAAGGTAATGTCATCTCACCTTACAGGAGCCCTGGAAGGCAGATGTAATTATTTCATATTGTTCACTTGGATTCTCTGATGACAAAACAATAACAAAAAAAAATAAGGGTGACATAATTTTGTATTTAGTGTGGACTGCAAATAGTAGCTATTGAGAATAAGAGTGACTGCCTATTATGGTCTTGCCTGTGCCTCAGATATTGTGTGTAAATACACATAAAAAGACTGTTTGACCTTTAATGTTCTGGTATTGTCTTTGAAACCTTAGTGTGTCTTGAATATAATTTTTGTGTAGTAATACATAGATTTTGAAAGCAATCTGTAGATTTTTCTATATACCCTATTAGATAAATTATTGAGAGCTTTATTTTTCTATTCTGAATTTTCTATCTACATGTGAAAATACGGTTATAAAATCAACTTGAGAACACTGTGAGAGGCAGTGCAAGCTATGGCTGTAGCTGTGCTGATGGCTTTCAGTTGTGGTGCTGTGTGTGCTTGGACATGGTGATTTTCAGGAGGGATGTCATCCGGTCATTCTGACTTAGTGCTGTCTCCCTTCTGTGCTCTTCTGGAAATCTATTGCAGCAGCCATTGGTGCTGTAGGTGTAAAAGTAACTTGGTGTTTGAAGTAGCAGTTTTATTTGAAATCATCGAAATCAATCTCTATATCATTTTTGTGAGCCAACAAGCTCAGTCATCGGTGGAGGATGGTAAAATGATTTTTTTTTTAACTTCTTGGGCAAGTCCTTTACAAGACTGTCTGCGTAGTAGCTATTTCTGTCTTCCTATTAGAGGAAAGAGTGGGAAGCACAAGTGAAGTTCCTCCTAAGAAGGACTTTTTCTTCAGTATTCAGGAAACTAAGGGATTTCTTGGAATTCTCAGGAGGCTTTGATTATGTATGTACATATTTTCAATTGTTATTTCTGACGAGAGAATTTCCTTTTTCCTACCATTATGATTTTGTCTATTTTTGTAGAGGCTTTATTTTGTTCTGTGACTTACTGAAAGGCTATCTTGCAGTTGAATTCAAGTATAGGGTAAATCTTAGCCTGTGCTTTGGAAAGTATAGCTTTTGTCTTGATGCTTGGTATCAAGAATGTGTTGTCTAGGAGTTACGCTCCAACAGTAGACACAGGCTTAATTCTCTGTCAAAATTTAGTTGTCTAAAATTTAGATGCCTGTGTTGCGCTAGTTACTCTTAAGTCTCCATTAAATTTGCAGAAATAATTACCTCCAGAAAGCCATTCATCTCTTTCGAAGCTAGGTGTCCAAGATAAGAAAGATAAATTGCTGTGGTGATTACAAATGGAGCAGAGAGTGACTCGTTCAGATTCAAATATCTGGCTTACTCTCTGCAGCGAGGGTCACTGCATCTCATCAGAACTGCTCAGGTGGCACTAGTTCAATTGCAGATTGCTTCTTCCCTTTTCTAGCTGTGGAGATAAATATATATATGTGTGTGTATATATATATGTATATGTGTATAAAGTGTAAGTTGGCCCTTGCTGCGTGCCTTTGAGGCTCTGGAAGTTTGGATGAGCTACTGCTGTTTGCTTCGAATTCTGATTTTGGAGGCCCAGTTCAGAGGGTCAGTGGTAGTTCATAAAATGTTCCTTTTCACCTGAGCCATTTTAAAAGGAGTATTTGTTTTCTGGGTTGTTTAGCTCTAGTTAAGATGGATGTATAATACAGGCCAGTGATATATTTTTTTTATTTTTCTTTTTTTTACCATGGTACACAATATTAATGGTTTTTGCTTTTTAATTATGTTTTTAATTATAGCAGCAGATGTAATAAATCACTGTATGTAAAATAAATATGCTTTTTTGCTGCCTTTTCCTTGGAGGAAGATAACAGAGGAAGGAGTGTATTTTTGTGTGTGTGATCTTAGCAGTATTTCTGAACATGAGGTATAATGACCGTGTTGCTTCAAATGTTTAGTTGTTGATTAAGACGACTCCAAATTTGCTCATCAAAATAGCCGCTTTTTGCCTCTGAATGCTCCCTACCTCAAATTCAGTTTTCCCTTCAGTGCTTTTGTGAGGTAGAGGAATGTTGTTATCGCTCTTTTTGTGGATGGCAGCTGTGGCAGAGGCTTTGCTTTCCCGTTGTAGGCGAAGAGGGCAGTGTGCCCGCATGAGCCCAGTGCCAAGTCCTGTAGGTGTCTGATGCCAGTGGAGACTAAGGGCTGGCAGGTACGACACACAGCTTACAGGAGTCTGGGATGAATCTGCTGGGATGCGTCTGAGCTGGAAGCTGGTGGTGTCTCAGAACTACTAGGTACCTTAATAGAGAGCTCTTTAAATTAACCACATGAAGATTTCAAGATCCTTGTTACTGGAATGCCTTGATTTCTGGCATATTCATCTAGCATTTGAAGGCTCCAGTTCCTCGGGGAAAATAAAATCTGCGGTCTAAACTGAAAAATTTTGCATGATTTCTTCATTACCGCTAGCTGGTAAATTAATTACTTCCTAAAGTAGGAAACTTGTAAACCTAAAGCTATTTATAGAAATAAAGCAACTTTTTTTGCAAACTTTTTTTGCTTTTCTCAGTTGTAAAAATGGTGCAACGTGCCCTGTTACAGTTCTTGTGTGTTTTGACTTGAAGTATGACAGCTTGGTGGCATATTTTTTTTGTAGCTCAGTGTGCTTTGAGTTGACATCAGTGATGCTACACTGTTAATACTGTAGCAGGTATGTATGAATACTTAATTGTAAATTAAATAAATCCTTGTGTTAGGGTAGTGAAGTTCATTTTCACTGCTTAAATTTTGGTATTTTTTGTATCTCTCCTGTAGTTATAGAAGACAATATAAGACTAAACTCAATGTGAAAGTTTCATTTCTAATTAAGCAGGAATAATTGTACTGGTAAACCTTCTGGATGTATTTACACTGTCAAAGTTTGTAGGGGAAAGGTATGCCGTGGTTGTGATTTCCTCAGAAAATGCTAATGACACCAGGAATGATGCTACAAAACCTTAAAGTCATAAATCCTGAGAAACTGTCTGTATTACATTGTGGCAAATATTTTGACAGTGAAGTTCCTGTTTTAGCCTCTATATGGGGAAATATAAAACAGCAATTCCAAAACTTAGGGTTGTTACCTGAATTGGGATTCTGACAGATGGAAGCAGGGTCACGAAAACAAACAAAAATCTTTTTTTGTCAATTCTGTAATAGTTTTCCACCAATGCTCTGAATTATCTCAGCTGTAATTGTGTGCAAATGCATTGGATTTCATATTGAATGCTGGATGTGAAGCTGAAAGTTACAGTTAGCAGTATCAAAATGTCAGAGAAGTATTAGAGTCTGAGAAATGTAGTTTTTTGAGGCTTTTGAAAGCTGCTGGTGGTGCTGGCGCACCCATTTGTTTCTTCCCCATACTCCAGAATATTTCCAGGGGAACTTGGGTGAAGATTAAGTGTTGACTTTAATTAAATTAAATAAATAAATAAATAAAAGTTTTCTTGCAAAGAAATAGCTAAGGTTTTACAGTCTCTGCGTTTTGAGGCAGCAAGGTTCTTGTATACTGCAAATCCCTTCCTAAAGAGTGGACTATTTCTTATGTAGTGTCACTGAAAACTCTTCTTCCTGGCCATCAATAAAAGTAAGGGCCTTCTGCTGTCTAATCGTTTCTCCTGATTTTGGATCTATCCCTTTGTAAGTTATGAGTAGAAAGGAGCTCTGTTTTTTTTTCATCCTGTATGATTTATACTTTTTTAATGCTGAAACCTTATATTTTGTTATCATCCTTATATATAATACATTTTTTTTTCACTTTACTCTTTTATCTGTAATAATGGTAGCGATCATAGATGTGTTTTCTCATCAAGGGGAATGAACTGGAGAAAGAAACGAAGTTTCTTCAGCAACAGTTCCAGTAACCTGTAAGTGGTTGGAGGGGATCAGCTGTTGTAGTGTTGGCTTCCAATTCAGGGATCGGAGTGTTACAGTCAGCCCAAAGACATTTTTGCAAATTATGAAGGAACCTACTAGCTGCTTAAATTTAATTGCTCATTGTGACTTAATTTATTTGCAGTAGCCATTAACTCTTGTTTAATTGGTCATTTGTAGTCTACAGCTAGGTTACGTGAAACAAGGTTATAGGAGGATAAATCTGTTCTGGAAACAGGTGATCTGTGTAAAAACAAGGGCTACAATGTATGCATGACTGTCAAGTGGACTCTTTGAAAGTGATTTATTTTTTTTTTTAATCTAAAGTAGTAGTGTTACTGTGGCTATGATGGGCCAAGAATAAAAGGAAGCAAGATTTATAGGAAGAGGCAGTGAATTTGGGAAAAATGAACAATCTTTTGGGCTCAGAATCCTTTCAGTTTTTAACAATGAACAAAATGCAAAGTAAACACAGATCAATGTAAGTATAGTTTTTCTGGATCAACAGCTAAGCTTTTATACTTAATATCTTTTTTGCGGGGGGGGTGGGGGGGGGGGGGGTGGGGGTGGGGGGGGGGGTGGTGGAGAATTTAGCACTAGGTAGGCAGAGGGAGGAGAAGGTGGGAGCAGACGCACCCTTTCCTTGAAGATCATGCCTGAGACTTTGAGGTGCATCACTTGATTTATGAAAAAGGTTTTTCTTGGTGTCTGGGAGTTTTGCTTATTAATTGTTTGAATTCCTTCTGTGGTGCAGTAGCTTAGTTTTGTCTGGGAGGTTTTTCTCTATACGTTGAGCTTCTCAAATGTGAATACTCCTATGATTAGTGTGTCTTGACTTTAGGAATCTGATAAATCTTCATGAATGCTGCATCTGCGTGTAAAATTGGGAAATTGTTTTCCAAAATACTTTGCCATGGCATGATGTTATCTTGTACTTAGCAGGAGATGAGCATCAGTGTACAGGTGCATATCTCCAGGAACGCAAAGCTGTTGCATTATGCTGAAAATGATCTTGCTTTTAGTTTATTGCCGTCCTGCTTTACTAGAATGAGAATAGGAATAGCCCTTTGCTCTAACGCAGCTTAGGCTAACAAGTAAGCATTTTTCTTCATGGGCTGTAAGAGGGCAGGCTAGAACCAGCCTATTTCACACATCTTGATAAAAAGCTTGACAAATGTACTTTAAGAAGGTTATGAAGCCCCTCTACTTCCAGTAAAAAACAGTCACCTCCTGGGAGTTTGTATGGACTGGGATTGGGGAAATATGCTGAATTGCCTAACAATCTTAGAAAAGTGTTTTACAAGATATCGTCATAGCACAAATACACTGCTTTGTTAAATGAAGGAAGGGAATGAATTTACCTTTTGTAGCTAAAGGTGTTTGTAGCTGCCTGAACTACCTGCAAGCTGCTCTTTTGATGGCAAAGCATACCATGTCTCCATAGAAAGTTTGAGACTGCCACTGAGAGGTTCCGGATAATCTTTGCCCTGAATTTCCCTACTACAGATAGGCATAGCTTCCTTTTTTTTTTCTCCCTGGGAAAGATATATTCATTCTCTATTGTACTAGTGCAGCCACCCGAATTCATCATAGCAAAAATTTTGCTGTAAGATGCTGCCAGGAACTACTTGGCTGCTGTCCCACAACAAGAATAGCCCGCATCCAAGTTCTGATGCCAAATCATGTGTAGGTTAACCTTTGTAACCCATTTCAAGTCAGCGTGCACTGTCTCTGGGGAACAAATCTGGCCTATTTATAGGAATGCTCTGCCTGTATTTGATAGCTTGCATGCAAACTATGCAATTAATGCCTCGAGCAGTTGTTGCTGAGAAGGTTCCCCACTGTGAGGCAATGTCTGTGAGAAACTACCCTTGTAGAAAGTAAATCCTCTTTTCACTTTAAGATTCTACGTGACTGAGTCATTGAATATGGAAGTATCGGTAAGGTGCCTATTGCTGAAATAGTGTCATGTGCAGGAACAAGTTACAGTTCGTGTCTGTTCACTTTCCTCTGACATATGACGTGAGCAGTAACTAGCAACATTTAAGTGAAAGGTTTTGTGACCTGTGATCCAGGATGTCATGTGAGGAATGTGAACACCGCAAGGCATATTGTAAGCTGACATCCCTTGAATTTCAGGTGCCGTGCTTGAATGCTGGCACTTAATATGGTGTAATGGTCCAGCCACTAGCAATTAGCACGGAGGGAAAATTTAAATGAGCAGGTGTACCCCAAAATCTGAACAGTAGAACAAATCTTTTGAGAGAGAAGCCAGTAAATATTTTGTGTGGTTGTTCCCCCCCCCCCAACTACCTTTAATTAGGGTTCAGAAATACACTTTTTTTTCCAGAAGATATTTCTTTATCTTGCCCCATAATAAAGTAGTATCACAAGGAACAGGAACAGGTAGGGATGTTATTGTATGAAGTACTCCTTTCTTACTTTGTCTTTGATCTGTTCATCTGGATTATCTCCATTGGGGATTAGGTTCAAGTTGTTGGCCTATAGTTAGTTGTGTAACAAGATTACCTCCGAAATGCCTGCTTTTTGCTATATGTAAAATCAAATGATTCACACTTCATACTTTTGTAAATGTGGCAGCAGAAAAGCACTGGTAGAAAAGATTCATGAGCTTTAGCCATTGTTACTGCTCCTTTAGATTTTTTTTCATGTAAAAATGAGAATCTTAAAACACTCAGGCTAACATTGTGTTCTGTAAACAGTTTGATAATTTTTTAGTGTTTTTATAAACAAACATAATAGGATGACAAGCAACCACAAACAGAAATTTAAGAAACAAGGCGTGACAAGTTTTGACAGGAAAAAGCAGTACTGTCTTGTATCTTTAATGAAGCTTTTGGAGGTTTTTTAGATGCCTAAGAGAAAATGTAGTTTATATACAGCGGACACAGTTGCTTGTAAGATGGGGGATTACTTACAGTATGAGAATATAAAATCTGACAGGTTGCAAGCACTTCAGCAGCAAGTTTTTAGAATTTAAAATGAACTTTGAGAAGGATGCAGAATGCAAGGGAAACACAGGCAATGTATTTAAATAGGTTTAATGCAGATTATTTTGTGGGCCTAGGGTAGGATTAGTCACCTGTATATCATAGGGTTCAGAAACAGCAATTTTTAAAAAAAATATTTTGGGGCTTTTTTTCTATTCTGTTATATACCATACGGAGTATGATGCAGTATCATGCTGTTGAATGGGGTATAAAAAGCAACTCTTCTGGTTGTTACTCGAGTATGATGTTTGTAAGATACCTGAAAATGTTCTTTCCCTTTGGCCAGCGCTGTAAGGCAGTGGCTGGAGTTAGTGTCCAGTTTGGGAACAGCACTGTATGAAAGGTGTGTGGGTGGGGAGAAGGGAAGAGAGAAAAAGAAGTCTAAGTAGAGAACTAGGAAACAGCATGACATTTTAGGAAAAGGCTAAAAGAGTTGGGGTGGTTCAGTTTAAGAAGAGAAGCCTAGGAAATTCAAGTCTTCAAATATTTCAAAACTATGCTCTCCTCTCATAGCTGTCTGTAATACTTCAAGGGCAGTAATGATCAAGATATGATCAAGGAATATAGTCTTGACTTCTGCACCTATTTCTGCACGTACCTCTGCAGAGTATACTTGGGTAAATTTGTTTTGCTTGTAGGATTAATGTGTGACCAATACTGAAACTAAAAATAGTGCTGATTAGATAAATTACTATATGATTTATAGCCGAGCACATAAATCCTGTATATTTGCAAGTGTTATAATACTGTAGTAATATGGATAATGGTGTACTTTCTATGAAATGTATTTATATCGTGGATCTTTTCTCATAATATTGTGAACTGCCCATTTGAAAACTGTCTTGTCATACCTTGGTCGTAAAGCCCTGCTATTTTACATGCCTTCTTGCATATTACTACATGAGATCAGCCTATTTTTTTTTTATTCTGTAGTCCTCCAGTTTGGGAATGAGAACTGTTTAGATCCATGGGGAGGCAGAAGATAGGGAAGGGAAAGAAATTGAAATGAACCCATCCTCCATTAACAGTGCTATGCATGCTTATCTTACAGCTTCAGTTATTTTAGATAAACAAGGAAACACATCATCCTCCTGGGTTAATTAAAAATGTCAACAAATAATGGCTATACATGTAATGTCGCTATTTGAAGACAAAATGATCAAAACAAAGAGAGGCAGGCTAGAAAGGGGAGCATTTACCAGACATCCTTGCCTTTGTAAGTCATTGATAAGGTGAAATCTCAAAAGACATAATAAGGTTTTGCAGAAGTTTTTGTCCAGTGTTGATGATAAACTCAATTACTTTCCCAGTATTAGCTTTGAGGTTTAGAAGACTGAAATAAAAATGTTGATTTTGGTGATTAGGAAGTAGTTCTAAAAACAATTCATGGACTTCAGCAATAACAAATAGTTTAAGTAAATTCTATTAACCATACCAAAATTCAGACAAAGGAAAACCAGTTCCAACAAATGCAAGCATGAGCTAACCGCCAATTTTTTTTTTGCCTGTGCTTCTGGATTCGAATTTTTAAATGTTTCCTTTTGTTTGGCAGAGAACTAGTTGTTGATGGTAGACTTGGCTTTTCTATGCAGTGGAATGCCAGAAGCATCCCAGCCTCACTTTGTACCTTGCAGTAATAATTTAGCATAAACACTGTAATTGCTGTGTTTTACCTTCATTTTATAAGTTGGAAAACCGTAGTTATAAATTGCATGAATTAGAAGGCAGTAACAGTAGTTTGAGTGCAGGAGGAAAAGAGAAACAGTACTAAATTGATTAAAAAATGAAATAACCAAGGTGGTTCTGGAACTACGTATTGACAAATACATGCTTATGAACATGCAATCTAAAATTTGACAGCAAGATAATGATTTAAAATTCGTTCTATTTTATGCCCAATCAAGTCTTTTAATGTGATTTTTATGTCATCAGGTTACTGCTGGTAATACTTAATTACTAGTTAGCTTTACTATCATCCTTATCCGCATCCTAAATGTAACCCTGCCTTTCTTTTGTGCCTATGTTGAATAAGAGAATGGTTTCTGTGGGTGAAGGGTTTGTGTCTGCTCAAGTTTTTCAGTGCTGACTTCCAATGAGAGCCATCAGAACTGGTGATTTTAGGGGTGCTCTGTGTCACCAAACTGCGTATTTCTATCATTTAGTCAACTAAGTGGTGGTGGAATCTTAACTTTGGATAACTGGTGGCGTTGGTAGACTAGAATGAATTGCTATGTTCCCCCCAGGTATTGAGCAAACAACCTTAAAAATCCAGCCAAGTAAAATCTCTAAATATCAATTGTGAAGTTGCATTCAGATTCTTAAAAGTGGTTATAGAATACTTAGAACTTGTAGTTGTGACTGATTTGGGGGGGGGGGGAGGGACAGACATGACACAAATCAATATCAGTAACACAAAGACTCAATTGCCTACATTTATCTACGTGATAGTTTCTTACAGATCTGTTCCAGTATTGGAGGCATTATTGATTCTCGACTCCTTCCCAAGTCATTAGTTGATGAAAATACATACTAAGTTCCTGTACAGTAAATTACTACTTCATTAGGTGTGTTGTATATGCTGAAAGCTGGTCTTGGTTAATTCTTGCCTGGCTTTTTATAGAAAGCTGAGCTCTGTAAATCTGTCATGTAATCAGCTTGGTTACACAGAGGCCACATAAGTATCAACTGTTTACTATATGTCTTATAAATGTTAGTAAATGAAGACATTAAATTATAAAAGAATTGTAACATTTGAAGGCATATGCTTTGAACCTGTGCTGAGGCAGCAGTACAAACTGCAACACTTCATGCTCTCAGGTGGAAAAACCTACCACGTAGGGTATCAGATGTATTGTGAACTGGGATGTGGTGTCTTTATCTCTCTTTGCCAGTATTGGCAACTGACTTTAAATTTCTCTTGTACTTCAATGTAAAATGTATATGGTAATTTGTTTCCTAAAGGACTACCAAATCTATTTATAGAAGCCAAATAGCTTTTGCTGTGAGGTATGAAAGAAAACAAGCAAAACACTGACCTGAAGGGCTGACAACGTCTGTGAAATTGTGCCATAATTCCAATTGAATTTAAAACCATGGAAAGAAAAGTAAAAAAAAAATAATATATATATATAAACCCAACATGGAAAATGCATTAGCTGAAGGCAGCATAACTTTAGGTTATTTAAAACTATACCTGTATGTTTGCATATTAAAATGTAATGTTCAGGTACAGCTGCAAATCGGACTGAGTTCTTGAAATAACTAAAGGTTGACTGGAAGACATAGAATCATAGAATGTGTTGGGTTGGAAGGGACCTTTAAAGGTCATCAAGTCCAACCCCCCTGCAGTAGGCAGAAAGTTATCCCTGAAAGTTATCTTAATTGAAGCTTCTGCTCCAAGAAGGACTCTAGATCAAGGCAGCTGCAGCTTTGCCTTTCTGTGTCTTGAAGAAGTTCAAGGATGGAGGTTCTGCAACCAGTCTGGGGAACCTGTTTCTGTGTTGCGGTGTACGACCTGTGGTGGAAAGCTGGGTTAAAAATTAAACAGCTTGTAATTTTCAGCTTTTATAACTGAAAGTTATGTACAGCAGCACTGTTGCTTAGTAATTTTGATTCGATTTGCATTGTTTTATAAGCTGTGTCTTGTATTGTTTTGAAAAGAGATCCTAGTATATTCGTTGTGTGTTTTGGACTGCTACTGAGCCATGAGTTACTGTCCAGAAAACAACCACATGACTGCATATTTTTCATGAATGATAACTAAGTTAGGGCTCAGGACTGAACATGTTGTGTTATGGTTGTTTTCTTCTCCTTGTGCAGTACTCTGTATTTATTAATGTTGAAATTCACCTGATGTCTTATCCTATGGTCACAGAGGACAGTGAGCTTTAGATTTTGGTGTCATCTAGAACTCTATATAATCACCATCCATTGCCACCTTGCTGTCCAGTCCTTTGTCTTAATATTTGTGGTATGCAATGCAGAGCAATGAAATACAGCCACTATTGACTAATCCTCTGGAAGAGGGACCATGTTTTTAGTATGTGAGAAAGGATTAGTCTTTCTTCTTGTGCTTTAACAATTCAGTTCCTTTAAGAACCTTTGGTGAAGGATCTTATCAAAGCTATCTGAACAACAGTCTTTCCACCTCCTTCTCCCTGCCCACTTCCCTCTCTGCTCATTTTCTTCATCTTTCAGAGAAGTCTAATAGCTGCGGGTGGGATAGGAGTATCGACTTCACCTCAAAACTCACAGGGTTCTCACAAACTTACAAGCTACAACAGAAACTAGAATTTGTATGAGTTTGCTCATAAGGGTCTATGTAACTCCTGGTTTTCATGTGACTGCTCCTTTTAAAAATACTGCATGATGTTTTACTCTATTCCATTCTTCTAGTAGAGGTGTTGATTTGAAGCATGTCAGCAACGTTGTATTTTGGCTTTTGTAGAGCTCTTGGGTGAATGCTTGCTGGTCCTGGTGGATGTTGTTGTCATTGTTGTATTTATTCTTTTATATTGTAATATCAGTTTGAGAAACTTGCTTAGTTACGTATTTCAACAATAACTGTAGTTTGGAAACCTTCCAAATCTGTTGTAGAGATAGAGTTTAGAAATAAATTAAAAAAAAACTTACATGTTATAGCTTTTTCTTTATCAATCCTTTTGCATCTCAGTCATTTGTCAGCCTTGTCATCTGTCAAGTTTCTTGCATCCACTTTGAAATGTCTGTATTATTAGCTTCCATCAAATTAATCCTCCAGAATATTTTTGGTCGGTCTTTCTTGTGACTTCTGTTTTGTTTGGTTGGTATAATTAACCTCCCTTTTTCCTTCGAAGAATGGCCATTAATTCTTGGGTTCTAAATATAAAATTCACTATCCCTTTACCATTTTGCCTAAGCCGTCAGTAATAATAGCCTTGGAATGAAGTTCTCTGGGAAGTTACAACAGCATGAAACTTTTTTTTTAACCATGAAATAATAGTTCCTCACAATTTAAAAATAATTTCTATAGTATCTTAAGTGTCTAATTTCTTATGAGCTTTTGGCTGTTTTCTTGAGCTTGATAGCAACTCATTCTATCTATAAGATTCTGTATGTAACTATCTATACGGTAAAGCGAGAGCTCTATGCATTTTTAATTTTCACAATAAAAAGATAATATGCAACCACTGAAGCAGAATAGAGTTCTCAGTTTGACTCAGACACTCCTAGTTTTATATACGTGGTGGTGAAACAAGTGATTTCTGTGTCTGCATTTTGATGTGATTGATGATTACCTCTGGGTTATGGAGCTTGGTTGCTTCCAGTAGAGAAAGTTACGCTCTGTGACTCCTGTGTTCATGCAGGACCAAAGAAGTGGAAATACAGTCATGGGTGAGACAGGTAAAAGTTCATTCTGTACTGGTGCTAAGCAGCTGGTGATTGCAGTCTTTTATTTGAGGAAAATTCTGTTCTCTTTCATCCTTTCAATCTACTTAATTCCCTACTTCCTAAGAAGTGTTTCAGATCTTGACATCTTTAATATGAAAAATTTGTACTTTGTTAGATAATTTTTGAATGTAAACCACCTGTCAAAGTATCAGTTGCATTTGCAATTGTTTTAAAGTTGAAAATAAAATGTCTGTTTACTTATGTAAGCCTTGAGGGTAGTTAACCTTTGCATATACTCACAGTGCTGCTAATGCAATTTAAAAGTATATCACAAATAATGCTCTGAAAGTGCAGCTGTACAATTTATTAAAACCTACCACATGCAGATCTGACAACTTAATTTGTAGCTTTTATCCTGTCCTTCAGTGATTTCTTACCCTGTTTACAGATACTAGTGAAAAGAGATGAGCAGTACAGCATTTGGTGAAGGCCGTCTAATGTGAGCTTCTTGAAAGCATAAGGAAGTCAGTTCAACAGCTGTGCAGCCCTTTTCAGAGAGTACACTACTTCGTAGTTTCTTGTCTATTCAAGTGAGGCCTCTCCACATGCGTTTCTTCCTTTCCCAGTCGTTTGGTTGGAGAAGAACGGTGGGTGTCCTAAAACCAGCCTCTTGTAGAACTCTGTGATGAGACATTCTCTAATTTCTAGTATTTCTGACTCTTGCTCAGGGCTTTGCAAGTGATTATTTTATGTTCTTCTGTTGGAAACTGAGATTATAAAGGAAAGTTGATTCTGGTTTTCAGTTTTGCTTACGTAGTTTAGATAAAGCATTTGGTAAGTGGCATATATTGCATTTGGGAAAGAACAAGCATGGAGTTTGAGGTTTTTGATGGTTGCATTATTGGAGATGGAGATGTGGCTGTAAAGGTGTTAAGTTTTATGTTTGGTTCAAGCACAAAGTTTTTTCTTAATTTTTCTGTTGTGAAATGTTTGGGAAAGCTGTGCTGCCAGTCTCATAATATAGTTTTAAACATCTTTGTGTTTTTAAAAAAACTAAAAATTGCATTCCCAGCAGTAGGAATTTTATAGAAGATAACAGACTTGCAAAAAGCATACATCACACTACGTATGTCACTGTGGGAGTTACTAGTATAAACGCCTCACTAACGCAAGGGTTAAAATGTCTTAAAATGCATGTTCTCTGTGTAAGAACTTGATGGAGAGTATGCTGAAAACTTGCTTTTGATTCTTAATTTTTGGAATGGAGTCATTTCAGGGAGGCTGGAGGGAAAAAGAAACAATACATGTGCCAGTAATTAAAAAGAGAAGAGTGGTGTGTGGGTCTAGGGAGGTGTGAGAGAGAATGATGGACTGTCAGGCTAACCTAATAATAGACTTATACTTCTGTTTGCATGTCAAACTTATTGAAGAGTAATTCTGAAACTATCTCTGGTTACTTAAGCTTTTGTATAAAAATAGTCCTTGTCTTTTGGAAGTGGATGAGAAGCTGGGTTAGTAAAGGTGACTAAAAAATCATGACACACAGACTTTGAAGCACTTGAAGTATTGCAGGGAGTGGTGGGGTGCCTTCTGCCTTTGGTGACCCCTAGCAGAAACCTTACCACCAAATCCTGTCTCAGGACCTACTGACCCAGGTATAAGGCATCTCTCCTCTCCAATATTGTTGATGCTGGACTAGTATTGCTTATGCAATGAAATAATTTTTGTAGTGTTTGCTATTGCATATGCTTAGGACTGTAATGATCCTAAATTATTGGTCTTTATCCCACTGCACTTTTTTCTCCACCTCCCCCCCCCCCCCCCCCCCCCCCCCCCCGGCCCTTAGCTCTGAGTGTTTGCTGTACTTTCCTTCGGTCATGATTTCACTGACAAAATAGATTTTACTGCTCGATAATTAACTTGTGTTTACTTCCCCATATTTAAAAAAAGGAGGGGGGGCAGTGGTGTAACGTAAAAAAAAAAAAACAAAACCCACACGCTTTTTTCGTTTGTTTTGTTGTAAAAATCCATTGGCTTTCTTAGCTGTTGTTTTTATTGAAAATCAAGCATCATAGACATCTGAGAGAGGTTTAGGTCTTAAATTTTGTCAGCTAAACATCTGAGAACTTGAGCTTGGGAATACATATTTTATGAATTCCTTTCTGGGGTTTCAGCTTGACCTGGGCTGGAGACTGCACTTAAGGAAGTGGTGTATTCCCAGGAGTGAAAAGTTAGGTAACTGGGATGCAAGTTTAGCTGCCTGGGCAACTGAGGTGCTGTAGTGGCTGTGCAGCAGTTTTAAGAATGTCAGTAATATTTTAAAGATAGACTTTAGTAGCTTGGTATCTGTTCATCTAAGTGCTTATCTAGTTGCAACCAAAATTCTGTAATTCTCAGTGTGCTTTCTGGGTGGTGCAAATAGGTTTTTGCTAGCATAATTCCAGTTAAAACTTCGTGAGTTTTTAACAGTCATAGAATACAGTACATTCTGTTATTTTAAAATTTTGGTTTTGCATCTTTAAGGAGTGAAATAGGGAAATAATTTAGATTAAGTTCCTGTAAGGCAATTATAGAACTGGTTTGACAGTACTAAAAAGTACTAGTACTGGAAAGAATGGCTACAGATTGTTCACTGTCAAAATCTGAGGCTGTATGAAGGCATCTTCTAGGTCAGGTTTTATTGGGTGCTGTCCTTAAACACCTGGATGATGGAGCATGAAGCATTAAGCTTAAACACAAGATAAAGTTTCTTAGGAATGTGAAGCTGTGAGTGCTCAGGGTCAGAGTTCAAAGTGTTGTTAATAAATCGGAAAAGTGACAGGAGAACAAAAATACACTTGGGTAGCAATAATCATCAGTATAAGTACAAGATATAGAGGAGAATGCACCAGATGCACAAGATACAGAGCAAGATGTAGAAGATGTGGGAAGTAGGTCTTTAAATGTGGTTGCAAAAAGGAAAGGCCCGATCTTTTCTCAATGGATGTGGAGAAGACAAGAGGCAACAGAAGGCCATGCAGCAAGGTTAGATGTTAGGAAAAGCTTCGCTTTTCTGGGTGTGAGGATATTAATAGTAAAATCGCCAAGAATGCCATTTAATCTACATTTGTCATTCCTTATAGATGTTTATTGTGTGGATAAAGGATCAGTTGGCCCTAGTTTTGGCAGCGCTTTTGAATCTTTCTAAAATCTTCTCTATTCTTATTCACCCTTAAGTTCCATTTTATTTCGTCTGGTAGTTTGTGTAATACTACATTATTCTTCAAATAAAAAGCTGGAAAGTTGAAGGGAAGAACAGTGTCTGTTGCCTTCCCAGTATTATTATGCAGGTTATAGGGTATGAAGAAGCCTTCTTTAAAATCTGATTTTCATATTTAGCATAATAATGTTTTAAAATACGTTATTGTTTTAAGCAACCCTAATAATAGCCCCTCAATAAAATTTGTAACATTGCAGTGTTATTCCTTTATACAACTGAAATTCAGCAGAACATTTTGAAACCCTATTAAGAGAACTCCCAAGTTTTTGTAATGGGTAATACAGGAGATACGGTTCTTCTGTTATGGAACAACACTGGCACCCAGTGGTGGTCTCTTACTAGTGCATTCTTTGAAGTTGTGCTTTGCTTTATTGTTAAAATTGTTCTCTCTTTTTTTGTGGTGTTACCAAGTACGAGAAATTTGAAAGCTCCCTGCAATTTTTTTTTCCCTTTAAAACCTTTTGTATGGAATGATTGTATAAATCTGCTTTCTTGGCAAAGTAATGGAAGAAACGTTTTGATTTTTGCATACACACGTTGAAAATAGCTATCTAAAATTTACTATAAAACTTCAACATCTCTGGCAGTGAATTACAAAAAGTACTGTTAGTGCAGCTTCTGTTTTGGACTAACATCACAGTGATTCTGTGAAGAATTGTGAATCTGAGATATGTAAATTTCATAAAGCAGGTTTATTAATACTAATTTCCCTTATTTACTTCTTTCCTTAAAAAAACCTTCTCCTTAATGAAATGTTAATTGTAGAGATGATAGGAGAGAATTACAGAGGATTTCTGGAAAAATGTAATATTGGATAGAAAAAGGATGGGAGATTGAAGCTTGTGGTTGCACACGAACTGTTAATTACAAATCGAGAAAACATGCCTTTCAAGAAAGCTGCTTGTGAAAAATAAATATTATGAGGAAATTTGTTTACCTGGTGGATTTAATTCTAGAATTAAGTTCTTATTTTAAACCTTTTAAAATGTGCGTGTGTGTATACTTTCATGTTTGTCTGCAGATCAAATATTTGATCCAGCAGTAAAGAGCAGACAAGCAAAAATTCATCTTCCTTTGATCCCACTGATTTCTTTAGTGTTTCAGAAATAGGTGGTAGTAGTGTAGTGGTACCAAAATCTGTCTACTTAGGCCATGTCAGGTGTAATCTGTTCTTGATGAACTAAAGCAGAAGATAAAATGAGATAAGTAGAGGCGCAGGTGAGATTGGTACTACAGAGGTATAGCCCTTAGCAATGGGAAATACCGGAAAGGAGAATGCGCACACCTATGATGTGCAAAAGTAGGTTATTAAATTGATATCATACTTGATATGAAGGAGCAGTGGGTAAAACAGCTCTGCCTGTCACTGATGTAATGTGTTTTTCTGTGTATTACAAAAGAAGAATTACTAGAGTGTCTTTTTCATAGAAGCTTATTGAGAACGTTTTGACAGAAAAATTGCAGATTTGGATTTATATGTGAATGGTTCACATAGAAAATGCTGTTTCATTACTAATGGCTTTGTTTTAATGTTTCATTTGAAGGTAAGGTAAGAATCGAAGTACTTTCTAGGGGAAGTTCTTCTGACAAAAGCTTTTGCTAAGAGGATTGTGCTGTGACATGCCTCAGATGACTGGAGCTGGTGTAGGGGCGTGAGGAATAGGTGAGATCTCCCTCAGGTTTCAGCAAATGTAACGCGGAAGAATTGCAGCAGAAGCGTATACTTTCCTCTCTCTTCTGGTCTCCTTTCTCAAGAGAATGCTCCACAAATAACCGTCTCAACCATTTGCAGCAACTTTGTGCCCATTTGGTTGTAAACTGATTTTATTTCTGTTTTTTAATTTATATTAATGTGCCAAGGCCACAAAATCCCTATGTGACTCATGCAGCGTTACTTGCTATAATTCCTTTGAAATCAGTTGAATTGTCTGCCTTACTTCAATTTATAACTTTTGAAATTGTTTTAAAAAGTGCAACGCAGTAGTCTAGTGAGTATGTTTTTTCTTGGAAACCAAAAGTGCTTGCAATGTGCATTATTTTAGGTACCAATCCTCATAGAGGAAAGTTCAGCACAGTTTTGTGTGTGTGTTGGGTTATTTTTGTGGTTTCAATTTTTTTTTAATTTCCTCAAAAATATAAATATCTCTTTAGGATGCTTAAGATTTTGGTGGATAAAGCCCAAAATGAAGCTGCCAGTTGGAACATAGTTGCCTCCTTTTAAGTCTTCCAGGCTCATTTTCCAGGGTAATATTTTTGCATTGCATGTTAAGGAAATAATTTGTCTTGTTGCTGTCAGCGTGAGATGTCAGTGGTCAACCACTGACTAGCCTTTGGCTTCTTAGAGACCTTTGTGGAGCTTGGCTGCTTCTCGCTCTGTGCTTCTCATGCATATATTTTACCATTTATTTATTCGCTCCTTCACCTTAAGCAACAGAGCATAATTCTGAAATGCTTGTTTACGGGAAAGACAAAGGGAAATTTGTTGGTTGTAGCAGCAGCGTTTCTGTGCCAAGTCATTCCCTGTGCCACCTTGGCCTTTTTAAAAAAAAAAAAAAAAGGGGTTGGGACAGCTTGGTTGGGATGGAGAGATGGAGAGCAAGGATTGAGGAGGAAACTGCTTGTACAACACTGCCAGGTACCTCCTGGGGAGGTGCTTGAGCTGCTTCCACCAGTGCGGTCCGGTTCATGGGTGGTGTAGGATTGCTTCCTGCCCCTTGGCAATAGGAAATGTCTTGGATTAATGTAATAGGATCACATTGTAGTTCAACTTTCATTATCTAAGGTTGTGATAGGTCGTGATGTTTTGCAAAATGTGCAGAAGGGGTCATGTAGGTGTTGTGAGGGACTCGAATGTAATAGAGACACGGAGCTGCAGGGCTGCTCTGTTTGACTCTAGAGGAGGGGTTTTGCTGTCTTTGGTTTTGTTCAGGGTCAGTTTTTTTTTCCTTCATCTAATACAGAGAACAAAAAGATGGAGTGGCCTTATTCTGTAAAGGTCCTACCTTAAGCATATCACATGCTCTTAATAAGAGCAGGTAGAAAAGGGGACTCTGTTTCCTTCAGAGCCTGGGAAAAGAAAATTCAAACTTAGTAACCTATATGTTGTGAGGGGAAGGATTATGCTAGCTGAAGAGTTAATTTTTTACTATTGTAACTCCCTTTTCATACTTGAGAGATACAGATGTATGTTTTTATGTATAAATACATTTATTTTAAAACAAAAATTTCCTAAGAATACTGATTTTGTTTTGTGTGGTTTTTTTTCTTAAGTAATTTGTGAGCCTGTAGCAGGAAATATTCAGACCTAAAACTTAGGTAGTTCTTATAGGAGACTGTACAGACAATAAAGAGAAGAGAAAATAAAATAATGTATCTGAAATAAGAACTTCCTGTAGGTTTGCTGTCTAAATTAGTCTGTATAAGAGAGTTATTAGGGCAAAATGGAAAAGACTGACTTGATATACACTGGTTCCAAGCTACTATTAAAAAAAAAAATCTGTGCTTTGGCTAATTCTGGTGTACAGTGTTTCCTGATTGCAGTTTGTTCCCTGACCAGTTCTGGACCATTTCTGATGAAACCTGCAGCTTTACATCCTGTTGCACAGAAGCAACACCTGATGCATTACTGGAAGTCTTTGCTAATTTTGTTTTTCTCTCTGCCGAAGTTCTTCAGCATAGTTTTGCTGACATAGTTGCTGATTTGATCTTTTTTCTTGAAGGCAATTTTGATCCTGGTTTTATGTATTTAAGTAATTTATGCTTTCATGTTATAAATATCTATAAAAACCAAATCAACCAATCCCAAACTATACAATATCCCCCCACACACACTTTGATGTTTGCAGATTTTGCTTTTTTGAAGACTATTTTAATAACCACGTTAATAAATCTTTTGCTGAAAAGCTTTACTGTTTGCTTAAATCAAACTAACAGGTGTCCCCAATGGCACTTCATGGTTGGTGCCTCTGTTACGTTGGCAGAGATTTCAGTCAGGTGGGCAATGTTTCTGCTAAGTGCTATTGCTTAAATTACTGCAAGTCAAAAATGAATAGTCTTTTCCAGTGGGGTTTCTCTTTATCCTTCTGTCTCAAAAAACCTCCACAGTAATGAGACAAACTAAACTGAAAATTTATATATAAATTTATATGTAAAAAGTTATAAACTGATAATTTTGACTAAAGCTGAGTGAGATTTTGACAGCTGTGATTCAGTCTTCACTTTGAAGTGAAAAAACGTGACTCAGCAGTGAATTTGTGATAGCGGAATTTATCTTGTCCTATATAGGGAAAAATTAAGTCTAGGTCAGCTTGTTGTTTATTCATTCTCTAAAAACATTTTTCTCTTGCTGGAAAATGGTAGTGCTTGCATCTAAATCCTAGGCTAAGTAACTCCGTAAGAGAGCTGCAGTCCTGCTAGCCTTGGTAGAATTGAAGATTGACTCCATTTATGTTAGGAGCAGAAGAGGAGGAATCTTTCCACGACTTCCCCCACATTTTAAAACTCAGTTTAGGGATTTTGTACTCCCCCTAACCCCTGATGTTGAACTTATGTTCAATTTTACGCTGAAGATGACAGAAGGTAGACTTGCAGAGTTTATGATACTGCTCTTTCTAGGAAGTCTATTAGCGTAATTAAACGCATAGTTGAAGCCTCAAGAGTAGGATAGTGCCTGTAGGATAATGCCAGTTTCCTCTGGCACAGAGTGGGAATGCTGTTCTATTTTACCTTCTGACCCAAGCTAACAAGATCTGCTTAATTCACAGTAGTTACCTGAATCTTCACAGGACGTAGTACTTGAGCTCTGAGTCGCTCAGCTGGGAAATCTTACATTCCCATGAAAGCCACCAAATCTGGCCACCTTATTCTTCTCAAGCACCTGCCTTTTATATAAAAAAAAAAGAGGATTGTTTCTTCTTATGCTTTTATATTTGTATTTTTTTTCCCATTCAGTGCATCTGGGTTTTGGGTTGTTTTGGTTTTGTTTCTTTATTTTTTGGTGATGGTGGCTTGAATCCTCAGGATTTCCTAGATGTCACTGTCCAGCTTGGACAGTTAGATCCCATCCAGTGTCTTGGTTAGAGTACAACTGGGATCACTAGTTAGTCTGGGAACACTGGCAGGGCTGGAGAGGGTGACGTTAATGTTACCTGGGCTAGAATCAAAAAGGCCTATCAAGTGTATTTTCCTTCAAATGTTTTGCTTTGTTTATATCTTACACTGTGGATGTTATTTTCTTCAAAAAGAAGTATTTCTTGAAGCACTCAGGAATAGTTATAATATCATTTGTAATATTAATGTATATTAAGCTTCCTTTCTTAAATCATTCTTTTATTCTTTGGGAAATGGTGATTTCTTGGTAGGTAGTTATTTAAATGTTATTTGGGCAAGTACTGTGTTTCAGACTATCTAGCAAATATCAATTATTTAATGATTGTGTGATGTATTTAAATAAAACGAAGAGCTGTGCAGAGAAGGCAGATTGCCAGCTACATAAAAATGAAAACTGAGGCTTTGAATAGGAAATATTACGCAAAATGAATCACAAATGTCACAATTTCTGACCACTCAAGTTAAAACTATCTTTTCTTTTGTTTTGTTTTTGGAGGTTAGAATAGGACGACCCTTTTGAATTGATTAGCTGAATCCACGTAAAACTTGTTTAGTTGTCAGATGAACAAAGTTATGGTGTGCTTACAGAATTTTTGCAGAAAGACACTGATCTTATTTAAACTTAAACCATATTTGACTGTTGATGCACTGTAATACGTTTCCATTTTTTTTTTTTGTAGCCTGGGTAAGCAAGAATACATTTTATAGGGTGGCAGTGTTATGTGCCCCAGTCCTTGATGGTTTAACTGTACAGGCTTGCTCTTTAAAAACAAATATGGTTGTGTAGTGTGTTGTATGTGGGGTGGAGTTGTTGTAATTTATTTTGTTTTTTCCTTGCAAGTTAACGAGTTAAATTATGCTACTTACATCAAGTAAAGCCCAAACACTTGCTTTTGAAACCAGGTTCCTATAATTTGGAGGGGCAGGCAAGAGGAGTGTAGTGTTACCCTGTTTGACATAAACATGATGATGGCTGTTTTTACTTTGTGAGTAGAGGGTTTTTTTTCTTGTTGTTTAGAAATTACAGAAGAAGAAATCTCTTATTTAATCTCATCTCAGTGTAAGGAAATTTATTACATGAAGTCATTTTCCAAGTGTTTTTAAATCTGTACTTCACTGGCACAAAAGAAACAAACTGAAGACAATAATGGTATACACAGCAAAAATGTTTGCCTAATAGATATATCATGTGATATTCTAATATTTTTTTTTTTCTTTAACAGGTATCTTTCAGATGAAGGAATTGAAGCTTGCATAAGTTCCTCTGAAAAAGTTAATACAAATGATATTATCCTAGTTGCCCTTAATGTAAGTTATGATTGTGAAAACTTTTTTCTGACAAATCATGCTAGAAATGATATATCTAATGGCTGAAGTGTAGGTTTGTGTGGCTAATTAAGTGTACCATTGTCTATGTAATTTATGTAAAGGACAGCGTACCCGTCTCTCTCCTTGCATATATGAATTGTGTATTTTATTTGCAAATAACATATATTCCAAACTGTGAAACCTGGAGGAGAAAAATGAACATAATTTGCAGTAGGAAAATACACTTATGAAATGTAAATCTAAAGTCAAAGTACAAGCAGTAAAATCAGAAGTGCTGTACACTGACATAGGTATCAAATTGTAGTACAAAATATTAGTAGTTTGGGATGAATAAAACATTTTTACTTACTTTGACTTCTGGACATGATACTCCTTAAAGCATATTCAAAGTAATGGTGAATTTTCCTGTGACAGTACATATTTATGTAATTACAAACAGAGTTTTTTGTTGGGGTTTTTTTGTGTTTTTTTGTGTTTTTTTTTTTTTTAAATTTACTGTAGAAAACTGGATTAGTAGTCGTTATTCCTGTCAACAAATAAATACAAAAATATACAAGACAGAGAAACAACTTGGAAGCAATAAACCTTAATACTTTTGAGGACTTGAGAGAAGTGTGCATGTGAATTTCTGTTTTTCAGAATTCTGGTATATCCATTGTTGGTAAACATTCGTTAAGTCTCTCCCTTTCAGTAAGAATGAAAAGAGGGCAGCTACTTAATCCATGTATTTGTTACTTATTTTTAATTTATTCTGTCCAAATCATGACAGAGGGTTTTGAAAATGTTACATTTTCTTTGTTTAAAACTTCAGTCATGCATACTCAGAAGTTCTAAAGTCTGTATGCACTGTATATGGATTTATGTAAACTTTGTCCTTTGTAATAACTATATGTAGTTCCAAGGGGAAAACAATGTAGTAGAGCACTTAAGAGAAGAATATTCTTAATGAAATTGTGAATGAGAATTGTTAGGGATCATTTTGTCCATCTTCCAGATTCAACCGCTGTTGGTTTAAGATGATAATCGGAAAAGATTATCCCCTCTGCTCCTTTCATTTATTCTTTGAAGCATGTGTTTGATCACTAATATGTATGCATGCACCAATTCTTGTAATGAATTTGAAAAGAAGTAAAGCAAAACTGTAATGCAAAAATGCAAATAATGTAATACAAAACATACAGAGAGTAAGCATTTGGTTTCTGACTGTAGCCCAGGCCATGTAGTAGCATGCCTACATATATCTGAGAATGCATTACTGCTTTATGAAAAAATAAAATACTTCCAGGTTGCTGGGCATTACCCTACATGTAATTATATGCTGGAACAAGTACTAACATGATCATTTGTGCATCTGTGTGTTGTATTTCCAGGTTTTTTGATAGATACTTAACGTTTCTGGTTTATTTTACTAAGTACTCCAAAGCCAGTTTTAATTGCTTATCAGTATTTTTGTCACGAAGTCAGTTGCTTTGATACCCAGAAGATTAAGTTGCTTGTCGGGTAAGTAAGGAATAGCAGTGTGGCTTGAGCAACAGACTAACAGTTATTTTTAGATTCCACTTCTCACAAATTCACAAATTCTTTCCTTGACTGCTAGAGACATATTTCAGCCAGAAGAAACCAAGAAGTCAACTAGCCTTTTTTTGTGTGAATTGCTTAAATAAGCACAAAATAGACATAAACGTACCTTCAGTCCTTCAAATGTTTTTGTTCTGTATAAGATCTTGCAAAGAGTTTGTAAAAGTTGCGTCCCTTTCCTGCTGCTGTGATTGCAAAGCACTTTGCTGGAGACTGATCAATTATATGGCTCTGGAAGATGAGGGAACAGTTTATAGGAGCCTGTGTGCTATTCAGAGATAAATAACTGACAGATGACAGATCAGTTCCTTCAGGTGGGCTCAGATTGAAAACCAAATGTGCTTTCTTATCCACTCTCTGTGGCTATCTTGGGCAACAGAAGGTGCGTTGAGCATTTATCCACACTATAGATACTCAGAGTAAATACACTGAAAGAGAATTCCTACAATTAGTTTTCTATTTGTATGGTACCAGTGTTTCTTGCTGAAAAACACAATAAACCACTTGTTTACAACATTTTAGATACGAAAACGTAGTGCTGCTCCATTCTAGATTATAATGCTGGAATAATAGTCCATTGGCATATATTAATGGCAAGTTAGTGTACAGGTTCTAGTAGTAATTACATTCAGCCCTTTTTCTTTTAGAAGTGTTTATGATGATAATAAATAAGGAGGGTTTTCAGCTTCAGTACAGTAATTTGCACCAACATGTTCTATTTAAACCAACAGGCTTATTTCAAGCAGTGGAGTTTAGAAAGCATAGGTGTTTTAGGCTGCACTGCTGTCCTTTTTTTTTTTTTTTTAACACATGTAAATGCACTAAAAACCCAATGTGTAAGGTTTTAATTAATTTTTATTCCATTTCTTATTTTCACATGCTGCATCTTTTAGCTATCCAGTGCATCCTTTTGTCACACATCACCCTGATGGATATGCTTGTCCAAACAGTGTTAGGTGAAGAAAGTGCTTTTGTGGAGATTTGTTCCTTTGATCATATGAATTCTGTAGTTTAATGTTGTCAGGTGCCATGTTGCACAGTTGCTGAATAGTGTCATGCAGCTGTCTACCACGCTTCCAAAAGAAGTAATCAGACATTTCAGTTGCAACTTACTTCCATTAAATGCTTTTTAAGCTTTTACTCCAGATATAATTGCAAAAAATCATCCCAACCTTTTATGAAGGATTTCTGCAAATAAAACCACACAAACTAAAAATGCTTTTCTTTAAGTGCCAGATGGAGAGTGAAGAAAGTAGTTTACCTCTATTAAACCTCAGAGTTATGTCTAATAATTAAACATTACTTAGTCATTCCGTTTCATCTACTAAAAACATTTAATCATCTTTGAAAATGTCCTTAAAACAAGAATATAATTTAAAAAGCAAAAATATTTGTTTTGTAAACTCTTTTAGTTGAATTCTTTTCAACGTGCAGTTGGAGGAATGGGTTTTTCATAGTCTATAAATAGTTGGCATTATAGAAGAAATACCCTTCTTTTTCCTATTTTGGGATGATATTTTTTTTTTTAAACAGGATATTTTAGGTTAATATTGTCTTGTTTTCTGTATTAATTTCAGACAGATTTAAGAACGATTGGCAAGAAGTTCCTCCCCAGTGACATCAATGGTGGAAAGGTGGAAAAGGTAGACAATATTTTTACTTTACTTGTTCTGTGATTTTGTGTGACAACAGCCTTCTATACTGCATTAGTCTGGTTTTGTTATTGTTTCACATACAAAAGAACCCAATATTTGAGTATATTAGAGAATAAATATATGAGCATATTAATTTGCCTACTAGGCTTCGTAAAGAGAGGACGCTTTCTTTTTTATTTCTCAACTTTGAAATGCTTAAATAAATGTGAACAATCCTAGAAACTTAATTTATCACTCAAAAGTCATTTAACCACTTTGATCTTGACGTGGAATCAGCAGTTAATTTTTTTTCCCCTGCTTTATTCTTGCGAGGGCAACAGAGCAGGTTAGGAATAAAGCAAAGCAGCTGTATGATTATGATACAGCGATACATGTTGATGCTGCATTACTTGACTTACTGATATGTAATTACAGCTATACACTTCATGTGATTTTCCTATGACTGTGTATCCTATAGGTTATGTGGATAAACCATGTTAGATGGTATAGCACTTTATATGCTACAGAATAGTATTCTGCTTGAAACTTGGTTGTGATAGATTTTTAATGTATGTTTTAAGTTTAGATAAAAATTTTGGCCCCTTCAGTACACCTTTCCTTGTTTTCTTCCTTAGATGCAGTTAAGAGAGCGGATAAATGAAGGAGTTTAAAATAAAACTCAGTAGTAGTTATCAATTCAAATCATTATCCCTGACTTCCAGATATTGTCAGCCTATATCACTGATGTGAAACTTCTGGGGAAACGTTTCATTACTGTTGAAATTCAAATAGTGATAAATCAAGGCAGGTTTGTTTTAAGAAAGCAAGATTGGTGAGAGCGGCTGTTAAGACCTGTTCAGATTTGTTTTTTCTGCTGATGCTATTGTCTAAATGGACTGTAAATGCTGGGCAGAACAACAGCAGGAGCATTATTGTCAGATGTGAAAAGCCCACTTGAGAGGTAGTGTACTGCAGAATCATAGTTTTTAGCCAGGCAGCAGTCTGTGCATGCAACATGCTACTTCTTAAACTAACTTTCTGGGAAAAGTTTTAACTTCAGTTCTCATTTTGTGGAGCTATGCTTTTTGCAGGTATTACTTAAAAGACAAAAAAAAAAAGATTGTTTACCTGTCTAGGTTTCTGGATAACGTGCTGTTCAAGATACTTCAGTGCTTAAATAATTTTTTTTATCACCTAAAAGAATTTGATTTAGTTGTTTCTTATGTCTATGATTTTAATATTTTTCTTCCTTTTCAGTATCCTGTTTTTGAAACATGGAAAACAAGGAAAAGAATTGCTTTTTATGGCATTTGTTTTTGCACTGTTCATTTCTCAGTTGCTTTATTGGAGTATTACTAAATTTTTCTTTCAGATCATGTAATATTCACAAGGTCCAAATGTATTTAGTTAAATGTAATTTTCCAGAGTATTAAGGTTGTGTATGTCATAATGCTTGCCTTTAGTTTTGCTGTTGTAACATGATTCCAGTTCAAAGTGACTTTAACGATACTGTTGTTTCAGAATTTTGTTGGACTATGGTAGGATTTCTTTAGAAGTAGTTGTTCAGTTTTCATTCATGACTTGAGAATATGCCTAGTAACTTGTACATTTCCTTTAGAAAGAATGTTTTCTAAATTTCTGTTGTCATTGCATAGTTCAAGTGGTCAAATAAAGGTAAAAGTATCATTAAATTCCTCAAAGCTTTGATGGACTTTATATATGAGAATCTACTTACATGCTTTAAAATGTTTTCTAGTTTAGGTGCTGAAGTCACAACTTGAGTTTTTCATGTTTCTCAGCTCAAACTAGAAAAGGTGCAATTGTGCTGTTTGTTTCCACAAAATACAAAACCTCTGTACAAAAACAGGGAAAGTGTGCTTGAGAACTGTGGCTGGTTAGTGCTTTGAAATACCTATGAGATAACAGCAACCCTTTCATGGGAGAAACTTTCTGTACCTGTACACACACAAATCCTATTTTGTAAAACAGAACATATCGGAAAATGACAAGGTGAGAAAAATCTAGTTCCAGTTTAATTTTCAAGGATCCCTATTAAACTTGCTGCTGTCCCCTCAGTGTATGCTCTGCTTTGTGTTACTGTGTGGGTTCTCATTTTTGTTACTGGCAGCACAAAACAGTATATATGTAAGATCCTAAAAAAAAAAAAAGGAACTGTTGCTGAATGGAGTTTGATGAGTTTCCACAGTTGATGGAGATGGAGGACTGGATAACAGGATTGAATGCTGCGGGAATCCAGTCCAATCCAAACTTTCTTCTTCTTTTTGAAAGTTTTTGATTCAAGGTATTTCTGTTTCCCAGATTGTCAGATAGTTGGGAGAGAGAGGTGCTTACAGACTTCTTCCATTTTTAATAGTTAAAGAGGAAAAAAGTATTTTTTTATCTCTTAGATAACGACTCCTAACAACAACAGCAGGAATTTTGAGAAGCTGTAGGAAACAGGCAGGACAGAAGAAAACTGGCACCTAATGGCCTTTGTTAAAGACACATCTTTGTTTAACAAATGGTATTTGTTAAATTCTAGCGACTTACATACTTCTATCAGTATTGTTAGGGAGCCAGGATTTTTTACATGTGAACTTTTAGTAAAATTTAGTTTGGTCTTACTTTAATCAACTGTCTTTATTTGCATCATAGATCTTAGAAAATTACTCTAAAGAAAACCCAAAACAAAACAAACACCTGCAAACCATTTGCTGGAGGACGATAATCCTACATGTTTTGAAAAGAAGTAATGATTGCACAGAAAAAAATCTGGTTTTAGCCCAGGTTATTAGTGTACTGTATCTTTGCTTTCTTTACTGTAGCATTTCCTTTTTTTTTTTTTGTTTTTTAGTAACATATAGCAAATCTGACTACCTAATAAGTGCTGCTATTTACCTTGCAATGTATACAAATATTTTATGTTACAGAACTGTCTGTTTATAAAGGAGAGTATTTGCTTTATGCAGGTAAAGGATACGGTTTGGATAGGACTGACTTATTAATACAATCTGTCAGTAGAAAGTAGTCATTTGTGATTCAGAAATGCTTCAGGAAACAATAGAAATTATATGCTATTATTCTTGTCATTCAAGACTAGGATTAGTATTATTTATCTGTATCTTGAGAACGTATGATGTATTTCCATCTTGCATAGAAAATAACTTTTGTAGTATTAGTGTAATAGGCAAATGCTGGGTTTGCTTTTGCATAAAAGCTGGCATAGAATCCTAGAGTGAAACAACACAGGTATTTGACCATTATAGGTGGTTGTCAACTTCAGTCACTAATACACAGAAATGTTTTATTCACTCATTTTTATCTGTCTTTTGTATGGATTTAAAAAAAAAAAATATTACCAGCACTAACCACAAGATGGCCACATTTGCATAGGATTTGAAAAAGCTGAACCCTCCCATTTCCATCTAGATGGCTACATACTATAAATATACATCAAGTATTTTTACTGAAATAAAAATGCAAAGAAGACTATAAAGTTATAACCTACAATTTAGTAATGATGTTACATTTAAGGCATAACTGATCTTGAGTATTTATGTTCCATTACAATGGAAACATTCATTCCAGCAGTAGCATTCAGAAAGCATTTCATTTCTGAGCTCAGAGAGGTGCTTTCTGAGTACCGACAGATTGATGGTAAGCAGTTAAAACCTAAGTTGCCAATGATTCTAATTCCTGTTTAAGGTTACTCATATGTTTCCCAGTTTCTGTCTCGTTACTTTAATACAACTAACTGTGCTTTGTTGCCTTTTAGTGTCTCTTTGATTGTGGATTTTGGTTTCCTACAAGTGCTTTTTTTTTTTTTTTTAAAAAAAAAAGGGGAAAAAAAAAAGAAAAAGGGATGATCAGATTTGCTGTTCCACTTACAACTGATCTGGATTTAAAAAAAGAACTTCCCTCCAGTCTTGAGGTGCTCGTCTTTACCTTCCAGTGAGACTGATTGCTGTATCAGATCTCCAGATGCAACTGCATTTGAAAGTGTATGTGTCAAAAATTTTCCTACGTATTTTTAGTTGTTTGCTTTTTTCCAATTGAGAAGACTTTGACAAGACGATGCGTATGGTAATGATGACACACCAAACTGAGTCGTAGTCTTTTTAGAAATAGCTGTTTGGCAGCCTTAGGTAAGCTGTGGGCCTTGAGCTTTTCAATTTGATCAGTGTTTTGATTGTGTTCTTCACTCTTAATGCCTATTTCAGGAGTTTTTAAAAAGGCATGAATAATTCCATATTTTTGAGTAAAAATATATAATGTTAGATATAATAAGCTAAATTTTTGTGAGAGACTGACTGGTTTTTGGTTTCAGACCAGTTTGTGTTAAAGCAATGCCTCTAGGAAGACATTGCAATAACAGGTTTGAAAAGAGTAGAATATATTCTAGTTGCTATATTGCAAAACTTGTTGAAAATTATTAGCCAGCTGTTGGGCATTGTTTAAAATTTTATCTCTGTAACTTAAGGATCTGAAGAGATTGATGTGTTAGAACATTATTTTCTACCTTGATCGTGCTGGCAAGCATGCTTCTTGATATTTTGTCACCCTAGCTTGATCTGGAGCATCTCCTCTCATTCTAAGGATGGCATTAGTGGTTTAATCCCTGTTTGTGAGCAGTAATGTCCTAGTTGGCAGACATTGAACCGGGTGTAAGCACTTTTTGAAGAGCACTGGTACAAAATACTTTTACTGACTTTCAGGATTTGCTGGAAAGGATTTGTTATAGAGAGAGGTTAATATTAGTTACCAGTTCATATTAACTAATAATAGTTAGCAGTTAATATTTCAGAATGTTTTTTTTCTGAACATGATGTGATGTAAGTACTTAATTTGTTTCTTCGTATTAAAAATGGCTATAAACTAACTACATGAGTGAATGATGTTTTAATTAATTAAAACAGTGTCCAGAAAGACCTGAGTATATTCTGTCGTATGATAGTGTGGATATTTGTTTGCTTTGGTGTTTTTTGTTTGTTTGTTCTTTCTTTCCAAGAGTCATGTGTGTTCTTGAATTAGCACTGATAGGTTTTGTGGGTAAAGAGGAAGGAGTGGGATGTAGTATGTCTCAATGACTTTTTATTAAACTTTCATTTCCAGTCATTTCTTCTACGCTTCTTTCTGCTATTTCAGATTCTGACTTACCCTTTAGTTTTCCCATACATTGATGTAAACCCTACAGTATGAATATTATAATAGCATTATATAGTATAAGATATTATTATTATATTTTTCACCTTGAGCAGGGCATTAATTATGGGATTAATGATGGATAAAGCTAATCTTCATTACTCAACTAATTTAGTGTATGTTCTCTACTCTAAACTTATTTACATCCTTTAGACTGTAATCACTGAAAGCTGTTCCTACTACTATGGCACATAACTTTAATTCATAAAAAAAAAAGTAGAAAAATAAAGAAATTGCATTTTAACTGAACCACTTCTCATAGCATTCCAGCCTTAACATGTGTGCAGTTGCTTGTCCAGTTTGTAAATACTTCTGCAGAGAGCAAGCTACAACTGTACTATTTGGAACTTAAGAACGAAGGCATTACCTAAATAATAATGTGGGATTTTATACAAGAAAACAGTCACAGAATCACAGAGTGGTTGAGGTTGGAAGGAACCTGATGAGGTCATCTGATCCAACGCCCTTGCTCAAGCAGGGCCACGTAGAGCCGGGTGCCCAGGATCATGTGCAGGTGGCTTTTCAGTGTCTTCTAAGACGGAGACTCGACAACCTCCCTTGGCAGCCTGTTCCAGTGCTCAACCACCCTCACAGTAAAAAAGTGTTTCCTGATGTTCGGATGGAGTTTCCGGTGTTTTACTTTGTGCCCACTGTCATTCTACAGGCTGCACAGTCCCAGTTTGCTCAGCCTTTCCTCATAGGAGAGATGTTCCAGTCCCTTAATGAGCTGTGTGGCCCTTTGTGTCCAACCTTGATGTCCACCCTGTAATAAGTTTGGTCTTTTCCACAAGATCCATGGAAAGGTTATGGATGGGCCACTGAGTTACACTACGGTGGCCCATTTAAGAGTTCTGGGCTTCACTGATGTCTCCATTATGGGGTGTTTGTTAGGATTTCTGTATCAGTGTATTTAATTTATTACTTTTTTTGCTCTCTCATCTGTTAAGTATGCTGAATAGCCATTAAACTCTACAAAACATTGTAAAATGTACAGGTTGTAGAAGTGTTGAAAGAAAGAACTTGCTTTAATCACAAGCCAAACATACTGTCCCTTTTTAGAAATAATTAAATTGATCTAACAGATGTCTTGAAATGTTTTCTCTTTCTTCCCCTTCAGGGGGCGATGTGTGCATGTGTAACCCCAGATGATGTAGGAATTGTCTGATATGTTCAATATTAGTGTATGAAGTGTTCAAAGTGTTAGTAAGAGAACTGAAAGCTGTGTTTTTTATAATGGAAAGTGTCTCACAACCTCAATATATTGTTGGGATATAACCAGCCAGGTATCTTTGCTGGATATACAAAAACTGTCTCGCCTTTTTGTATCTGACATATATGGATGAGGATATGCTGAATTTTTAGGTAACCAGCAGATAGTGATGTCCCTTGAGGTTGTTACGTTGTGGTTGCACCTCTGTTTGAAGAAGCTGTGTTCCTAGTTAGGGCTTGCAAAGCGGTTGCACTTGAAGCGTAGTTTTGATATCACCAGATCGTCTTCAAAGCTGGCTGTTTGTTTCTTTAGAACACTTTGTCAATGAGACACTGAGGTACAGCATGTAAAATCTTACCTGGACTCCACAGTACGTTGGCAGTGACAATATTTGTGATTTTGTTTGTTTGCCCCCCCAACTCTTTTCATTCACTTCTTCTCCATAATTGGTATCGCAGACACGTATGAAGCATCACAACTGTAAAAGCCATTTTTTTTTATCATGCTTTAGAATGTACAGTACGTGAGTGACAGAAATTGAACATGACTTCCTGATCAAATTTGCTTTGCCTGGGGGCGTCTGTTAGCGTGTCTGTATATTACAGTGTGTTTGCTTTGTGGGTGTTAACCGTTTTGTCTTTTCTGTTTTGCATATGTAGCTGGAAGGGCCATGTGTTCTGCAAATACAGAAAATACGCAATGTTGCCGCACCAAAGGATAATGAAGAATCTCAGGCTGCTCCCAGAATGTTACGTTTACAGATGACGGATGGACACACAAGCTGCACAGCTGTAGAATACAGCAGTATGTCAAAAATAAGGTGAACAAGTTTATTTTCAAAATTTTGCTTTGATAATGAAATGTCCTTAAAATAATGGAAGTGCTCTTAGTAATATACTGAAAATTTGCTTCACAAAACAGGTTTCTTTCTCAAATTTTGTGTGCAAAGGAGAACCTTAAATTCTAAATTCAGCATGCAAAGGTGTATATGAATGTAATTTACAATACGTTTATGCTGAAGTACGTAATGGAAGAAAGTGGGTTTTTGCAGCTATCAGATGAGTTGAGTTGACACAGCACATGGCGTTTTCGTGTGTGCAAACTTGAGCCACATTCCCAGTTTTCAGTAGTAGCAGGTCTTTTGTCTGTCCTTGGTGGCAGGAGCGTCACAGGCCTGACACACCTAACATTGCAACTAGTACTGCCTTACCATGGGCAAGGCTTTAACTCGGGTTGAGTGAGTAAATATTTCTTCAGTTAAAAATGAAGGTTGAGAGGCTAATTACTGATGAACATGGGCATTTTTTTGTGTGTTTAGTTATGAAGATGTTGAAAATTATCTCTAGTGTTTAGTCTCTAGAGTCATGGTGTGCTTTGCTGTTCACTCTAGTTCGGATTACTTTGGTTTAAAAAAAAAAACAATCTTCCTCTCTCTCTGCTAGCTGCAACAGTTAGATATAGACCTTTTATACTTCAATTTTAAATGTCATCTTTTACTGTTAAACTGCTCCTTATGAGAAGGAGCCAGCTTGCAGTTTAGAGTGATGCTGTCTTAAAACGTAGGACACTTAATGATTTAGCTTGAGCCAGCAGCACATGGAATATCATATTCCAGTGTGAATATAAAGACAGCAGAAAAGGAAAGCAAAACAGGCTCCAGTGTAAGTAGATTCTAGATCACAAAATACTTAAAGAACACTCAGTAGTAGACACAATTGGAAAGCTTTTAGATAAAAATCTCAAAAACATCAGAGAACTCATCACTCTAATAATCATGTGAGCTCTTCTTTTCAAGTAACATTGTATGAAAGTTTAATTTGTGTTGTATGTAGTTGTTTCAGGTTTGAAATTGGACTATTAACCTGGACTAACATGCTGTTTCAGTACATAGTCTTTCTTTAAATAAATAGTAAAAAGCATAGTTTTCTTCTAATTTAGAAGTCCTTCATTATTAGGGTTTCCATTTACTGCTCCCTGCCTTTGTAATTTTTTTTTCTTCCATATTTCTTTCTTGTCTGTTTTTTCTGATCTCATTTTCTTTGTTTTTATCAGAACGATACTGAAAATCCATTAATATTGTTAAGGTTAATGCCACTATTGCTGAAATTGACTGACTTCACTGTGAATGTTCCTCACCGTGTGGTGTGGTCCTCTGATTGCAACGATAGTTTTAGCGTATTTTGAAGAGGTTATTGTTCCTTGGTTTGAAGGTTATAACTGACTGTGTCCTGTTTCTCTCAAGAAAAATCATAGTTTCCAGATTGTGGTGCTTGTCATATCTTTCAATTACGGGTTGGAGATGTGTGATTCTTTTATGCATCCGCTGTTGTTTTTCATAGGGTAGATTCACATGAAAAGCAGGTAGGTACCCCCTTGTGGGAGTAGACCACGGAGAGCATCCATATGTTTTCAAATGGTAGAATAATGAGAGAAGCAGCACTACAAGATGTATGTTTTTTTATTCTGGTACAGTCCTGGCTGTTAGTAATGTATAGAAAGCTTCTTTTCTAGCAGCTCTTTTTTTTTCTCCTAAGTTAAATATCTAAAACAAATGAGATGGTTAACCATCTGGAGATTTTCCATTCATTAACTATAAATGTATCCTAGGATGAGGAGCTTATTCTTAGACAACTGATTTTGAGACATCTTCTGTTAGTCTAAACATCATATCCTTAGTTTGGTATTGTTAAATTGGATTTTAATCAAACAGACAATTTGCAAACATTCATCTCTGTTAGAATCTAATTTGCAATATGGCATTTTTGTGTAGTGAATGGGAAGCATTCCAATAAAGCTATTGAAAAGTACTGTGCATACTGAAGGAATTATCGCAAAGGTTTTTGATGCTATTTTTTGTTATGAAATATGATAATGTTGGGAGTAGAGTTTTATATGTTTTTGGTGGCAGAATATTAATAAACAATTTTGAAATATTTGACTGTGTTTCTACTTCTAGCCTGAACACTCCACCTGGAACAAAAGTTAAGCTTTCAGGAACTGTTGAAGTGAGAAATGGATTCTTGCTGTTGGATGACAGTAACACAGCAGTTCTGGGAGGTGAAGTGGAGCATCTTATAGAAAAGTGGGAATTACAAAGGGTGAGGTAACACCACTGGAAATGCTTGTCTTACAGAATGCATATTACGTTTAATGACATCAAGATTAATGTGTTGACTGTGAACTTTCAAATGATAAGCTTTTAAAACGTTACTGTCAGTATTTTTAGGGTTGAAGCCAAATACGTGTAAATAGGTCCTGTGTATAATGTATCTTATAAGTGATCTTTGCATGGGAACTGATTCCTTTCATAGTCAGCAATGAATGAAAACATTGATCAAATGTATGAAATAGTGCAATCATGGGTGGTTACTTTCCTAAACAGTGTGTTTGGTACCAAAATATAGTTGCCTTTGACAATTACCATCTGTAGACTGCATCTTTTTGAGGGAAAAACAAAATAATAGTAAGCGTTTGGAAAGCATTGAAATTGGTAACCTCACGTATGAATTCTATATTGCGTATATTTTTAGCCTGATTCCTGTCACAATAGAACAAAATTTTCTGCAGGAAGACTTTTTCATACATTTTCTCACAAATGAGTGAAAGTTCCTAGGGCAGGAAGTTGTGACCCTGCTACAAACCGTCCCAAGTACTTGCTGGATTGACTGTCACTACTACAGACACACATCCCTATATTTTTACATCCACATCTCTGAAAGGGAGTAGCTGCTTATGAACACGATGATCATTTCTGTGTAAAGTACTACTTTTATTGTTGCTAATGCTAAGTTTGGCACAGTTTATTTTGTTACAGCTAGTTTTCTTTGATGTTGACTTGCATTTTATGGATTTGAGCAAACTGGACCAAAATTTATCTGAACATTTGAGTTACGCAGTGTTCATTCTAACAGATTCTGTTTGGCCTCTTTTTTGTGCTTCTATAGGTAAAAGTTGTTTTTTAAAGACGTTCCTGGTGTTAAGTGAAACTACCTGTTTGATTAAAAAGAAGTTTATGGGATCAACAGCAAAACCTATCCCGTCTAATCATTTTTTATTCATATTTAGTATAAAGTCTTGTGAGTTCTCTCTCCAGTTAAAAAGCACTAAGCTTTAAGATTGATGGGGAGGGAAAAGAAACACGTGGAACTAACACGTTCTTAAGAATGCCAGCTAATCGGTAAGAGAAGGGTCAGTAGAATTGGTTAGCTTTATTGGTGATATTTTGGACAGTCTCTTTTCATGTTTATTCTACCTAGACTTCCACAAATAAATGCTACTCTATAAATATTAGCTTGTTTTCAATGTCAGTGTCAAGAAATAATTCGGAACACATTCTGTTTACGAGAAGGGAAACCATTTAATAACCGTTGGCATGTTGCTGACTACAACTTTCAGCACTTGCTGTTAGCAAGTTCTGTTGGCTTTATGTGATATGTTTAAAAGAGAGGTAACTAGGTTTTCACTGATGTACTCTGGTAATATAAAGTATAGAAAGTTAACTATTGCCTGTTGCTGTCTCCTCGGTTCTCTGGTTCCATCTTGCAATTTCCCAGAGTATTGTTTTATTTTTCTCATTGACCAGCTCACAGCACACCATCAGGTGCCCAACATAAATGTGGCCATGGCAGAAAAGCTGCGGGTGACAAGAAATCGGTTTGGACAGATGAACCACGACCACTGGAAATCATAGTTCCAGTTCTATATCCAGACTGACAGATAGACATATAGTGCTCAAATGAGTCTATAGAAGCCAGATGCTACTTTGATAGCAGTTTCCTCGTGAACTTGATGTTCCTGTCCTGTTCAGAAAGCTTTACAGAAGAGAATGGTTGACAATAAGCAAGATTGTCAACTCTCAAAGATATTTGAGTGGGGACATTGCCATTCCTTGTCTAATCTTGCCACTGAAGCTTAAATGAAATGCTGAACTGTGTTTGCATAAGAAGACAGAAAACTTGTATTTGTGTGACTATTTCAAATTACTTGTTTTGAAGCCAGTTTTTTTTTTTTCTCCACTGCAATGTCTGAGAAGCGTTAATTGGGCTTCTTGTATAGATGATGAAATAAGTTTCTTTTATACTTACTAAAACAGTTAGTGTTATTAAGTCAAATAATATTACAGAACTTCAGAATTAAAGTAGTTTGTCTAGTCAAATTATTGCCCTTGCACCTATCTGTCAGCTTCTAGTTGTGTAGTTGTGTTACCATTTTTTTCCATTCAGAATGTTGTTTGAAATTGCTTTCAGGAGGAATCAAGTTTTAGTACTGAAAGACTCACACTACAAATATAGTGTATGTGGAATGAATGCAGTATTATCACACTGCAAATACAGTTCGTGTGGAATAAATGTATACTTTGTAGCATTTGATTTTATCATAAGGTAATTCTTACCTAAAAATTTCAATTTTTTTTTTAAGTGTCAATGTTTAAGTGACAGTAAATGAATAAGTAAGGAGTAAATGAGAATGTTACTGTGTTATCTTTTTTCTAGACTATTTGAAAATATAAGGTAATGTGTCATGGACTTATTTAGATGAGAATACTGTTCCAAACAACACTGACAGTGTTTCAGTCAGTGAGGATCAGTATCTGTGAGATAATTGCTCGTACGCTTCTTATGAAGAAAGAGTACTTTGTATTGCTATTAATCAAAATGTCAGATGATCTGTAAGTGAAGGCTGAAGCAAAGTTTGCTGAGATGATTGGTGAGACTGTTTGGTAGGCCCTTATATTTTTGAAACACAGAATCTGGCAAATTACAGATTATCTAAAAGTAAAGGTCTCTAGTATACTCAATGATTCTTCTATTTTGGTGAGGGTGAGGCTAAATATTGAGGTTACTGGTAGGAAAAGGGAGTAGTTTTATGTACACTTCAAAATTCACATTAGGAAGAAGTGTGAGGGGATAATAGTGTGTAATATCTAGGAGTTCAGTCTCATACTGTAAACCTTTGTTTCTTAAGAGATTTCCTAGGAGGTATTTTTTTATTGTTACAATCCAAATGCAGCAGAAAGGGTAAAAGAAGCATGCTAAATGTATTAATAACAAAGTTTATTGTAAGTGGTAGTTACTGCTCTGCTACAAGCAAATTTAATTGTAAGTTAAAAAAGCCAGTTTGCTTTTTATTTGGTGGAAAAACAGAGTTCAATTTCCAAAGCAGTTTTTCTCACTTCGCAGCAGGCAGTTCTACTTGAGAAGAAAGAGTCAAGGCTGTTATTTACCCTTAGGCAGTGTTCTTTCATTCTGGATAACAATTTTATGCAATAAATTGTTATGATTCAAAATCCATGTAGCTAAATGTTAGTGAATGTGCCGTCAGTTAAGTGCTTTTTTGTTATTTGCCAAATTACGTGTTTGAGCAGTAGTTTGGAACAGTCTTTTTCTTGTATGTGTTTTCTTGATTCTGATTTGGGGAAGAAAAAAAAAAAATGTGACCTTTAACTTAAGCGTGTTCTTCCTGATTGTAGGACATGAGGAATTAACTGTGATCAAATGCTCAAGTTGTTAGGCTATCATATAAATATTTTTTATTATAATTTGATTCAGGGCTGGGGTTCATCCCAGAATTGCCTACATTTCTCTAGATCCAAACAAACAAAAAGAAGTGTAGGGTTTATTGTACCTAGCGTGCCGACCCTGAGGAAGCGGAGCAGCTTGGGCATGAATTGATTGTTGTACTGTGCTGCTTCAGTGAATAGGTACAGGAAGGTATGAGTGTGCTACAGTGATCAGCCCTTGGTTAGCTCACAATTTGAAGCAACACTTGAAGTGAACCGATTGAAACTAAAACAGAAAAAAATTATGATTTCTGCACTTTTAAGCGCTTTGCTTTGAATAATTTATTGAATGCTTTAACAGTGTTTTTTACTGCCAAGGCATGAGGAAAAGGATATATAATTTATTTTTTTCCACCCTTGAAAGGAATTAATAACCATTAATGATTTAGAAAATGGTCTTTGGTTCCTAAATAAAAGTAGTTAACTTGAAAAGAGTGGACCAAGTTTTGATTTGGGTATTACTTAGCTATATTTAATATCTTATTTTAAGAAATTCTCTGATAGTGTAATGGCTTAAAGCATATTCATGTTTATAGTACAGTTCTCACATAGTGGAATTAAATCAATTTTACATTAGGGTAATAAATACATAGGTAAATGTCATATATAGCCTTAAGCAATTAAAACTTCCTCTGCCAGTGGAGAGCAGTAAATGATGTATGTAATCACGCATGACTTTCCCAGTGAGAAAAAAGGGACAAGAAATGAAGATGATGAAACAGATGCATTATAGGAAATGCATTTTCGAAGCATTTTAACAGCATTAAGGACCTGTTCTTCCTTTTTTCCACTTCTGAAACCAAATATTTGTCTAATACAAAGTAATTAACACAAAACCGAATGTCAATTCCAGTGAATTTTGTTTTCTTGCAGGTTGGTGCAGTTCTCACAATTTGTAAAGAAAGAAAAAGTGTATCAACTATGAGCAGACATTTTAATGCAATGTTTTACAAATCCATTTTTTTACTGTTGTTGGCCACTATTAATTTTTATTATTTGAGGATGCTTTGTTTTCAGGCCTAGGTCACTAACTGCCCAATTGTGGCTAAGAGTTTAGAGTGCTTCTGTTCTATAATTACTAAGTATCAATAATTGCTGTGCTTATTGGTATGGTCTTTGTGATCCAAAGATCTGGTGATGAATTCAGAACATGTACTCTACTTTTCATAAGACCATAGGGGAAATGTTCTAGTGGCACAGTATTTTGTTTCAAACAGTGGCAAAAAGAGATGGGGTTTAGGAGGAGGACACAGCCTATGCTCTCATACAGCCATGACATCCAGAATTGTTGTACTGTCTTTATCAGGGAATACAATCCTGACTAATCCTTTCAGTATTTGCTTATATGTGGATGCATGAATTTCACAGAGTGGTTGAGGTTGGAAGGGACCTTTGGAGGTCATCTTGTCCAGCCTGTCTGCTCAAGCAGGGCCACCTGGAGCCAGTTGACCAGGACGAAGTCCAGGCAACTTTTGAATATCTCCAAGCATGTAAACTCTAGAGCCTCCCTGGGCAACCTGTGCCAGTGCTTGATCACCCTCACAGTAAAAAAATACTTGGAGGGGGGGGAATCTTCTCTGTTCCAGTTTGTGGTCCTGTCGCTGGGCACCACTGAAAAGAGCATAGCTCCATCTTCTTTAGTCTCCTGTCAGGCATTTGCATAGATTGATAAGATCCCCCTGAACCTTACCTTCTCAAGGTTGAATTTGTCTGATCTGTTCTTAGATGTGTTGAAACTGTATGCCATTACAACCTCTAGTCGCAGCAAGTTCACTGGGTGCTATACTTGTTCTTCTGCGGGACTTTCACTTACCAGATGTCTGGTGGAAATACAATACAGCAGAGAGGAAACAGTCTAGGAGGTCCCTGGAGTATGTGGAAGATAATTTCTTGACACAGCTGGCAAGTGAGCCAACTAGGAAAGGCGCCCTGCTAGACCTGTTGCTCGCGAACAGAGAAGAACTTGTGGGTCATGTGATGGCTGGAGGCCATCTTGGGCATAGCGATCATAAAATGATAAGAGTTTTAAATTCTTGGAGAAGTAAGGAGGGAGGTGAGCAGAACTGCCTGTCACCTTGGACTTCTGGAGGGCAGACTTTGACCTGTTCAGGAGCCTGGTTGACAGAGTCCCTTGGGAGGCTGTCCTGAAGGGCGGAGGAGTCCAGGAAGGCTGCACATCTTTCAAGAAGAAAATCTTTCAGGCGCAGGAGCTGGCTATCCCCATGTGACAGAAGACAAGCTGGCAGGGAAGAAGGCTGGCCTGGCTGAATAGAGAGCTATGGTTGTAGCTCGGGGGGGAAAAAAGGGATTTTTTTGACCTTTGGAAGAAGGGGCAGGCAACTTAGGAGGACTACAAAGATGTTGTGAGGTTATGCAGGGAGAAAATTAGAAAGGCCAAAGACCAATTAGAACTTAATCTCACTACTGCCATAAAAGACAATAAAAATGTTTCTCTAAATATATTAGCAACCAAAGGAGGGCTAAGGAGAATCTCCATCCTTTCTTGGATGCCAGGGGAAACATAGTGACCAAAGATAAGGAAAAGGCTGATGTACTCAATGCTTTCTTTGCCTCGGTCTTTAATAGACCAGTTGTTCTCCGGGTACTCAGACCACTGAGCTGGAAGACAGGGATGAGGAGCGGAATGAAGCCCCCATAATCCAAGGGGAAATGGTGAGCAACCTGCTATACCACTTAGACAGAGACAAGTCTTTGGGGCCAGATGGGATGCACCCAAGGTTACTGAGGGATCTTGCGGAAGTGCTCAGCAAGCCACTTTCCATCGTTTATCAGCAGTCCTGGCAAACCAGGGTGGTACCAGTTATTGGAGGTTAGTAAATATGACAAGAAGGGCCTAAAGGAGGATACAGGGAGCTACACGCCTGTCAGTCTGACCTTGGTGCCTGGGAAAGTTATGGAACAGATCATCTGTGTGCCATTACGCACCCGTGCAGGACAACCAGCTGATCAGGTGCAGTCTGCACGGATTCCTGAAAGGCAGGTCCTGCTTCACTAACCTGATCTCCTTCTATGACAAGGTGACCTGCTTAGTGGATGAGGGAAAGGCTGCGGGATGCTGTTTACCTAAACTTTAATAAAGCCATCGACAACATTTCCCACAGCATACTGCTGAAGAAACTGGCTGCTCATGGCTTGGATGGACCTACTATTTGCTGAGTGAGAAACTGGCTGAGTAAAACTGTGGTCAAGCACAGAGTGGTGGTGAATGGATTTAAATTCAGTTGGCAGCCAGTCATGAGTGGCGTGCCCCAGGGCTCGGTGTTGGGGCCAGTTCTCTTTAGTATCTTTTTAAATGACCTGGACGAGAGGATTGAGTGCACCCTCAGCAGACAACACCAAGTTGGGTGGGAGTATTGATCTACTCGAGGGTAGGATGGCTCTACAGAGGGACCTGGACAGGCTGGATCAATGGGCTGAGGCCAATGGCATGAGTTTCAATAGGGCCAAGTGCTGGGTCTTGCACTTGGGTCACAACAACCCCATGCAGCACTACAGGCTAGGGGAAGAGTGGCTGGAGAGCCGCCTGTCAAAAAAGTACCTGGGGGTGTTGTTTAACTTCTGGCTGAATATGAGCCAGCACTGTGCCCAGGTGGCCAAGGAGGCCAACAGCATCCTGGCTGGTATTAAAAACAATGTGGCCAGCAGGACTAGGGAAGTGATTGTCCCCCTGTACTCGACACTGGTGAGGCCCCACCTTGAGTACTGTGTTCAGTTTTGGGCCCCTCACTACAAGAAAGACATCGAGGTGCTGGAGCCGGTCCAGAGAAGGGCAGTGAAGCTGGTGAGAAGTCTGGATGGGGAATAAGTCTTATGAGGAGCAGCTGAGGGAGCTGGGGTTGTTTAGCCTGGAGAAAAGGAGGCTGAGGGGAAACCTTATTGCTTTCTACAACTACCTGAAAGGAGGTTGTAGCGTGGTGGGGGTTGGTCTCTTCTCCCAAGTAACAAGAGGTAGGATGGGAGGAAAGGGCTTCAAGCTGCACCATGGGAGGTTTAGATTGGATATTAGGAAAAGTTTCTTCACAGAAAGGGTTATCAAGCATTGGAACAGGCTGCCGAGGGAAGTGGTTGAGTCACCATCCCTTGAGGTATTTAAAAGACATGTAGACATGGTGCTTAGAGACATGGTTTTGTGGTGGTTTTGACAGTGCTAAGTTACCGGTTGGACTTGATGATCCTAAGGGTCTTTTACAACCTAAATGATTCCATGATTCTATGATCTGCCTATTTGTGTGCTGCTTTGTTCTGTTAGTGTAGATTTTGGTATATAGCTGAATTTTCTCCATTTTCTGTATGTTTCCTTCATGATTCTGCAATTTTTTGTGATTTTCTTTGTCTCCCTGCCCCCCATCCAGCCTTCTCCTTGCTTAAGAAGTGCCCCAGGATTTCAAGTATACTGTAGATTTTATTTTTTATGCTTAAAATGTTCATCTTGCAAGTTTCGTGTACTTTCTGAAACAGAGATGTTTATCATATGATCTGGATTTTGTTTGCAATTTATTAATCAACTATTTTCTTTTACAGAGTTTAGCAAAACACAATAGGAGTAACATTGGAACAGAAGGTGGCCCTCCCCCTTTTTTACCTTTTGGGCAGGTATAGTATACTTCTCTTTGTCAGTTCGTAGAAAAAAATCTGTATCATGATATCTAGAGGACCTGGTTCCAGTTAGATAAAGGCTGTCAAAACACCTTAGATCATGATGACTTGGATCTAAAACAGGAATCTTTAAAAAAAATAAAAAAAAAAGTGTTGATCCTGTCACTTTGTTGTGCCAATTTATATTTAACATTTTTCTTCTCAAACTTAAAATTTTATTTAGTATGTGAAGCCTTTGATACTTCCTGTCAGATCTTGATCTTGTAGGCGCTAACATATTCCCTTCTTAAACGACAAAGGTATTTACAAGAATCATATTAGCTACATCATGAACTAAGCTTAAAATGTAAGTCATTCGTTTTGGCCTGTCTAGTGGACCAGTGGAGTCTGCTTTCAGCAAAGACATCGAGATGTGTGAGGTGTACATTTTTGCAGTCATGTTCTTTATCTACAGTTGTGCTACTCTAATGGAATAATACTTTATATTATTTCAAATTAAAGTAGGCAGTAGAGTTAATTAAAACTTTCTTTTGCATTTTCAGAAATGTGCTTCTCACGTGCAAGTGGATAGCAGAGAGCTTGATCGCAGAAAGACTCTGCAAATGACAAATACTGTAAAAACTGTTGCAGACAATGATGAATTTGAGAAGCAGAGAACAGCCGCTATCGCGGAAGTAGCAAAGAGCAAGGAGGTCAGAATGCATGTGTTGCAGCACTTTTACTTACTGTGACTCATCTTTTCTTGTTATTTTAAGTATTTCTGTCTTAAATGACAAATGCTTTCTGTTGTTTGTTGCCTTGTAATTCTTCTCATTTATCTTTGAAGAGTCCAAAATAGAGAGTCCTTTTGGATTGATGAGTATGTTCTTATTTTAATAAAGCTAATAAAGGTATCATAATGTTTTATTGCAGCTATGATTTTGGTTTGATACCTCTATTAAAAAATGTGGGGCTTACAATTTAGCTAATGAGATTTAAGTAATAAATACACATTATCAATTGTCATCTGCTTTTTTCAGTTCTTAAAAACCCCTGATTCCTTGCATTCAGTCTGAAAGAATAGCTAGGAAGTTTAGTTCTAACACGTCAGGCTTTTATGTCCTCCCTTGGTTTTCTGTTTAGTTTATTTTTCCAATTTGCTTGGTAAGTCATAAAAACTAGAATTATGGGGGAAAAAAATAGAAGTCCTACCTAATAAATTTATCTTTCATGTGTGTAAATTAGTGCTTTATTTGTCAGTGCAAAGCATAATCATAAAAATAGAGCTGCATCAATTTTACTACACTTTTTCTACTAGCTAAATATTAAGGCTTCTTTTCATAAGTTCTGTTCACTGAATTGTTATTTTTGTGCTTATCTAAAGACCAAGACTTTTGGAGGAGGTGGTGGTAGTAACAGAAGTAATCTCAGTGTGAGTGCTGGAGGGAATCGAAACAGGGAGCTGTTCCAGAAAGAGAAGATAACAAAACCTGAGGGAAAGAACGAAGGTGTCTACCGAGAACTGGTAAGGCGGAAGACTTAAATGGAACCTTAAACGTGTACTATTAAAAACCAAAACACAAATGTAACAAAAATAAAACAAAAAAAGACACTGAGGAATAAAGGCTTTCCTTTTCAATTTATTATGAAGTCCGTTTAGAACAATTAAGGTGCTTTTGTAACTTACTGTGAGATAGTTATGATTTTCAACATGATTTTTGTAAAAAAAATTTAATGTTGTCTTATCCAGTAAAATTTAAACCCAAGTCCTCACAAAAGAATAGTAGTAGTATATGTGGTATAGGACATTACAGTATAGTTTTATTTTCTTGTTTAAATAAGCTTAACAGTTTTGCATGTTAACGTTTTAGGCAGGAAGACTTTCATCCTTCAATTTCAACATATCAAATAATATTTTAATGTAGCTTTTCTTCTGAATTAATTTAGTATTTATTTTAAGAATCTGTATTAAATCATTTATTTGATATTGAGAAAACTTAGTAGTACTCTGATATTTAAAACAGAAGTAAAAATACTTTTGTTGTGACATGGGAATATCATGCTTACATGCTCACAAGTAATGTTCCATTTTGAGTAAGGTGGGTTACTATTGGAGAGTCTGAACTGTGTCCCTTAATCCAAAATATCACCTTCCAATGTATTTCGTAACTTTATTTAGTTTTGTCCACACCAAAAGTTCTCACTTGAGTGCTTTGTGCATAGTGCAGATGTAGTGTTATTTTCTGTAATTATTGTTCTGTGATTCTTGCATAGCCTTCTTGTCATCATGTTCTATGTAGTTTAGAATAAGAAAGCCCATATTTCTGCAGAAGTAAATTGTTTGTATTTCTTTGCTTTCTTCTACAGAACTTTTAGCCATTATATTTTCTCCTTGTTTTAAGAAGTGTATTGCTGGCTTTCGTATTGCGTGTAAAAGTTGTGAAAGGGTTCAAACACGAACAAATGGCTAGTTTTTATGCCAGTATTACTTTGAGAGATTCCTTTTAGTTTTTATCTCAGAAAAAGTATATTAGAGCGTGTCATACTATCCCAGTGTACAGTGAAGCAAGGGGTAGACTAGAGGAATTTGTGCTTGAAACCACATAATATTAAAACTGAAAACTGATTAATTAAAAATCATCATAATAATATTAAAAACAGCTCTACTAGCTGATTATTTGGACCTAAGAGAGATTGTATGTGAAGATTTTATATAAAACTGAAATATTTATCATCAATGAACTATGAAACAGCGTTTCAATTAAAAATTAATGAAAAATTAAAATCTCGTGGTTTTGTAGAGTCTCTGTTGTATCTTATGATTAGTTCTGTGTGTGACTTTTTTTTTTCCTCAGGTTGATGAAAAGGCTCTAAAACACATAACAGAGATGGGTTTCAGCAAAGAAGCGGCAAGACAGGCACTTATGGATAACAGCAACAGCCTAGAGGCGGCATTAAATTTTCTTCTGAACAGCAGTAAACAGAAACCCATTCAGGGACCACCACCTAGAGGTATAACTTGCAAAGAAATGCTTTAAAGCAATGTTTATGAGCAAAGGAATTTGTTTATGGTGGATTACTAATGTAGTTATAGAAGGACATATCTGCATGTTTTTTTTTCCTGCAAGTTCAAGTGTATTCCAAACCTGAAAGCAAATACTTAGAAAATACCTCTGTATATTGTATTCTTGTCAACATTTTTGAATTTGATGTCACAGATTTGAATATCCTTAAGTGGAAAACATCTGTATCTGTTTTGTGCATAATGGACTTCTTTAAAGATAGAAAATACAAATATTTTATAAATCAAATATAACACTTTTTTTTTTTTTTTTTATTCCCCACAAATAACTTTTGATGACAGGTAAAGGGAAGGGCCGAGGCCGAATAAGACCGGAAGATGAAGAAGAGCTAGGAAGCACCAGACCGTCTGCACCAAGCACACTGTTTGATTTCTTGGAATCCAAAATGGGTACTCTAACAGTAGAGGGTAAGTTATTGAAATTAATGTATCTGGAATCAATTTTGGACAGTGTTGGTGGAATTCTTTTTCCTAACTTTGTTATCTAAAAGGTGGTTCCTAGAACTTCCTCCACAGTCAACAGTAAAAAAAAAAAAAGAAGGATTGCTGGAGAGCTATTCCTCTCCTTTGAAAAAAGGTCAAATAAATTGCACTGTGGTGGTTTGTACTTCTGTCTTGATTATAGAAGAGCTTAGGGTGTTTGTTTCAGGCTTAGATGTCTAAAAGTCAGTAATTTTGAAATAAGGTGACACAAACCCCAGTTTGCTAATTTAATTTGATAAAGACTCTCTCAACGTTAATGGACTTCTGTGTTGTTCAGAAGTAAGTAAAGAAAAAAGCCATAATTACAGTCCTCCTTCTTCAGTTTATAAACAGCATGTTTTGTGTGCTGCCCAGTTAAGAGTTTAGGAATTGAGATAAGCTTAATTGTTTTTGTATTCCCTCTATCTGAAGAGAGGAAAAAAAAAAAATCTTTATAGCTGATGTAAAATATTAAACAGCTATTGTTTTCCTGTTGAATAACTGTGAGGGCTGAGGGAAAGATAGGATTTTAGAAAGAGGGAAGCCAAATATTCTCTCAGATTTAATGCGAAAGACCTGGGCTTTTTTTTTTTTTATTGTCCTTTTAGTTACTTTTCTTTCTTAAGAAGCCGTACAAGAATGTGGTCTGTGCATCAGGATGTCTGTTTAGGTCTAAATCATTCAGTACTTTGGAAACTTTAACAGACAGATGCATTAAAAGAAAAAAGAGGAAACTCCATGCATGCTGAGGTCTCTAGAGGCTGCTGTAATATTAAAGTAAAACTCGGGGTAAGCTGAGTAATAAATGGAGATCATTTTTCTTTTGGGTATGGCCTTGGAGGTGTTTCAGTGGCCAACATGAAATGAAAATATCTGCTTCAGTTATTTGACATGAAGGTTTTGTGATGGAGTTGTAGTTTTTTTTTCTCCCTATAAAATGACACTTTTCATAAAGGGTGAAAAAAAGTTCATATGAGTTTATATGTACTGTTTGATATTTTTGAATTTTCTAAGGAATGAATGCATTTAAGGAGTGACTGCATTTATATATAACTATTTTTTGAACTTAAGTTCCAAAATAGTCTTTGTCAACTGTTGATAATGGACTCATACTTTGTGTGTTTTCACTGGATTTGAGATTTTTTTTTAAAAAAGGTGAGTTGTTTTGTTTGTTTGGTTTTTTGTTTTTTTAAAGTAATATGGAATAAGCAGAAAACAAGCTTCTAGTAATTGGAAATGAACAGGTTGCCCTGTTGGGAAAGGTATGAACGGCTGTAATGCCAGTAGACACCTGCATCTGAAATGCAAGTAGAACATCCCCATTGCTCTGGTCAGTCGAGTGAGAGATCTTTTGTTGAAAATACTATTTTTGTTTGTAGCTTATATTGTAATGTGTAAATATTTGTCTCTTTTTGCTATAGCAGTGAATTTAAGGTTAGTTGTATGAGGGTCGTTATTGAATTAGAAATGAAAACATGAAGCCACGTATAGTCTGTCAGTGCACCAAAACCCCTGTTTTCTGTGAGAATTATTAGGACTGTCTGCTTTCCATTAAATGCATGGCATATTTTTTTCAAGATTTATTTTTGTTAAATCTTTCAGGTATTTGAAGCTGTACATTTACAGTTGTTACTTGCGTAAGCAGCGTAGCATTTTGTGTTAATGTGTCTGAATATTTATTGCAGCCTGTAGCAACTGGAAGTCAACATATTCAGGTGGAAGGAAACACAGCAGTCTTAGAAATTCAGTTCTTGGAGGTGTACAGAGGACCCCTTTCTCCAAAAAAGAGGAAGCAGCAGCAAAGAGAAAGAACACAAGTTTTCTCATAGAAAACTTGCCTCAACAAATGAGCTCAGGACTTAGTGAACCTGCTGCCAAACCCAGGGGTCTCCTGCTGCTGGTGGTAGGATTAGATGCACTGTGAGACGTTTTGGAGTTCACAAAACATTTTTATGACATTCTAAGATTTACCTATGAACAGAAAGGCATTTTCTTATAAATGTGATAGGTTATGGTTCTTCTGAAAGCAGATACTGTATTTTTGCTGTACCTAGGTTGAGATTCATTGAAACAGTGTCTGTTTTGGCCTGCAAAACGAGTCATTTTAAATAGCTAAATATTGTTCTGTATTTTAGTTGGGTCTAGGTGTTACTAAAACAGTTTGTAGAAAGGGAACAAAAAAAGTTAGTAGAGTTCCTTTTCTTATTATGTATGTTGTTTATAGTTTGTTTATGGTGAGTAGCCACAAGTTTATGGCTTTCTTTATGGAAACAAAGCTAGTTGTAGATTGAACATCTATATAGTGAACTTCACTTGGTTTTGTCAGAAATTTAAAACATTTAAAGCAAATACCTTTCAAATACACGAGCATTCTGCATTAGCTGCTACAATGTTGTGAACTGTTCAGGTGATGCATATAATCACAATTTCAAAAGCATCTGTAGGGAAGTATGCTTGAGAGATATTTTTGGCAAGGCATTTTGTTTACCAAAGAGGAGTTAGATTTTTACAGTGGAAAGAAGTGAAAACAGTTGTAGTGTTTTTCTCTCACGTTACAACCATTGTTTTTTTTCTTTGGATAAGTTTAGTACTTATATTGAGAGATTAGAGAAAGCTCTTATGTGTGACAGAGATATTTAAAGGAAAAATAATAGAAATAATCCCTGTGGGATATATGCCTTTCTTATTGTCAGTAATTTTATAGTAAGTAATAGTATTTTATTAGAATGAGTGAATTGCTTCTTTTAAAATATTGCTGATTGGTAGTGTTTGCTTAGGGGGAGTTTTATGATCCATTGGGTGTAGTACATGTATGTAGCCAATATCCTATAGCGTAATAAAGCATAGTGTCATGTGAGTAAAAAAAAAGAAGTTATATTAGCATATGTACTTCAGTTTATAATCTTCCATATTGTGTGTTAAACATAAATATGCTTTGCTTTTGTGTATTTTTCCCTCTTAAATAAAAATAAAGATTCCATAAATGTCATAAGAAGAAAAACACAATTCTATGAAAACTTTGTAAAGGCTTTGTACTCCATCAGTTGCCAAAAGTTCTGGCATATTTCCTAACGTGACACACAGGGTTTTTGGTTTTGTGTATGTTAACACTATATTGGGGTCTTCTTAGCTTTCTCTGAACGATGAATATGCAATCTGATGCAATTCCCAAGTTATGCTTTTCTGAAAAAAGCCCAACTTGTTAGCATTTTTTAAGAGTTCAGAAAGTATTCTGATGACCCTTTGAAAAGCTTTTTTAATATTTCTACCTTTTTTTCCTTTTGAAGACATAGTAATATATGTTCTTGTGCTTTCTATTATTTGGAAGTCAATGGGCTTTACAATGGTTGCTCAGTTGCATTTTGTTAGTTTTTATTTTCCTTACTGAAGGTGTCTAGCCCATAGGATTGTGCCTCTGTTTCCGTGACAGGTTTTATTTTTATCTTGCAGTCTACTTCAAATGAGTTTTTCAAGGAATACATAGGCATATGCTGAATTGCAGGCTTTTTGTCTCTTAAGTGTGCTTTTTTTCTTTGCCAGGTTTGAGAGAACCTGTGCAGTCTGAATTCAAACACATCTTAAAAATCATTTAGTGAAAGTGTTGTTTTTCTGCCATTTTTGTGCCTCTGTGGTTGAAAATAATCTCATTTAAGTTCTTAATGATTAGTTGTTTTAAGTTCTGTGCAAACCGAGATGACGGTGTTTGCGCAGTGATGCTGTATCTGCAGTGATTATACCACTGTCAACTCTTTTGTAGTGGAGTCTGCATCCAAGTGTTTGCGGAAAACAGGATATATATTACTAGCACCTTTTTCATTTAATTTGATCCTGTCAGTCGTTAGCAGTAGAGACAAGTAGTTCTCTCTTAGTATTAAAATAGTAGTGGTCAGAAATGAAAGACACATTGGGGAAATAGCTAGAAACAACTCAAATATGGAAAGTTATATATCCAAGAATAAGATCTCTTCATTGATTTTTCTGCATAGTAACTACTAAGGAGGGCCCAGGCGGGCAAGTTTTTCTTCATTTATATGTAGCATAGTACAGCCTCCATTCAATATGAAAGAAGATTGATTGTTCTGCAGTATCTTTGGCCCCTTGCTGTCCCATATGGTCTCTGAAATCCCAGTTTGTTTTTTAGCTATTCAGAGAGATGGCCTTTGTATAGGGATAGTGGTTTTGAATAAACGAGCACACCCCTGCTATTACACTAATGCGTATGATCAGGAGCATATGATTACCTGGAATTGCCATATTTATCATTATCAAAAGCATTAGGCTTCTGTACCCTTCAGACAGATTGTAATTTCTTCTAAATGACTGAGAGTCTATGTAGAAGCAAAAACAAAAGCACTTTTGCCTAACTGAGGTAAATACTTTTTAATTCTGTGCCATGCCACATTTTCTTCAAAAAAAACACTTATGTCATCTGGGAAGAAGGTGTCTGAAAAGAGGAATTGTTTCTTTTCAAGCACGCAGAGAATTGATTTGCTTTTCTCTGTGCATCCCTCCTTGTTTTTCTTACCTAGTTTTTCTAACAGCACCTGAAACCTCAGTACTGTTGAGAATTTCCAGATTCACGTCTGGATTTGCAGTAACCAGGCAAGGTGGTTCCGTTTGTAAACAGGAGCTGCAGAACAGTTGTTCAATTTGTTGTCTTTCATTTGGTACCTTTTTGTAGTTGGCTTTAGACCAAGTAGAAAAATACTTATGAATTGAAATACCTTTGTATTTCGTTTCAGTAGTACTTGTGTTCCTTTTTAGAGATAAGACAGCACATTAAGCTTTTTGTTGTTTGGGTTTTTTTTTTGAAGTACAAATTAGTTATTAGGAAGTAAGTTATTAGTCTTTTGCCCTTTAGGTAGTGTCTTGTGAGTTTTTTGTGTCTCCTTCTTTCAGAGTTAATGAAAAACTGTTTTAAGTGATTACAGCTGTCAAAAGTATTAAATACCTGACTCCGTGATCTGCTAGTTCTTTAATTGTAAAACAGCATATACTAAACATACTTCATTTAAATGAAATGCAAAGAATTAAAACAAACAAGCCTGTAGTTTTATACTGCAGATCTATTTTTTCATTTTTAACTGCAAATGCTTGGTGACACCTATGAAAACATTTCGGTGTTGAAATTAAATAGTTTAAGTTTTGGTTAGAGGGAGAAACCTGCTGACTGTGAGAGATAACAAAAATAGTAGACACAATTGCTGTCAGCTGGCTGCCTTTGCTTGCACTTGGATTATTTCTGCTACTGAACACAAAAGATTTTTTTCCATTACTCTTCTTATTTTTCTTTCGTTATGAGGAACAATTCATTCATTTTTGCCAGCTTAAGTAAGTAAACACAAGGATTATCAGGGAGAACAAAACAGTGCCAAGAGCTCTGACTATAGAATTAAGGAATAATGGACAAAATGCTGAGAACCAGGCATGTTTCAGATATTTTCTCTCTCTTCGGTTCTTAGGGACTGAGAACAGGCTGGTGCTTCCATCTGTCCAGGATCCAAAGCCACAAAAGCTTTTGGCAGACATCTACATCTTTGAAAGACTCAAGCAAAGATCATTTTTCTTTAATAATTATTTGTTTTTAAATGGGGTAGGTGGTGAGAAACATAACAATGATTTTGGGCATTGACCCCCAGGGCGCAGAAGGCCAAAACCTTTACAGTTTCAGATTGTGCAGAATTGCCTCTTCAGTCCTCCCAAGAAACAGGCTGTGCATAGGATGAACATTTCATGCTCTTCCTGTTAAAATGAACCTCCTCTGCAACAAACTGTAACATTAATGTGCTCGTAGAAAAAGCAAGCGGGAGGTAGCATGTCTCTGTAGTCTGTTAACAGGGACATTTCAGGAGAAGGAGAAAGTCATAGGCTGTAGTCTCTGTTTCTTCCTCCAGTAATTAGGCTTTGACTGAAATACAAATTTAGACATTCAGTTTTGATTTAAAGGTGGTGAATAAATTCCAGTCCAAGGTTGATTCCTTCAGCAATTAAAGATCAGCATTAAAAAAAAAAAAATCATTTCTAATCTGAAATTTTCTATACTCAGCTTCTTATTGCTGTATAATATTATGCCTTTCTTGCCATATAGAGCTATCAAAGTTTGCTTTCCTAGTAGCTCTTTATAAGACATAACAGACTATATTTTATCCGTTAGCTGTGTGGGTTGAGCTTTTCTAGCCTCTCATCAAAGACTTTTCTTTCAGGCTGCTTTCTCTCAGCAAGCTCATTTATCAGTTTTCTTTTTTCAAATATGCATCCTGTAAGTATAGACCATACTCTTGTAGCGATTTGAATGATGCTGTGTAACATCAGTATTATGTGGACTCTTGCCTCTGCTCACTCTGCATCTTGAGAATCCCACCTAATTTTGCTCCAGTTACCCTTACGTTCTCCCCCGCTGGTGTTGTCTGCAGGAGATAAGTAACAAAAGAGGTGCTGACTGCGTAGGATCATTTGCAAACAATTGCCTTTGGCAGAGGTTTTCTTACTTAGCTCTTTACCCAAATGTCCCTCAGAAGAAACAGAACTTTAGTGGAGAGTCAGCGTTTATTGCAAGCAGAAAGACACACAGCCAGACTCTTAGGGATGCAGGCCCAGAGATCGCCAAAGGAACAGGGCATTTCTGTGCTTTCAGATTTGCATTTCTGTCATTCTCTTACTTAACTGTTTATGCTTGAGGTAAATCAGGATGTGTGGTGTATGGGGTTTTTTTTGTTTCATTTTTATATGGTAATGTATTCTTTGGACAATTTGGAGCTGGTACATCTTGTCTAATTTCAACAGTCTTTTTCTTGTTTTAGTCCATTATGATTTATATATTCCCAAAATAACTTAAAGGTTTGAAATAAGTTGGTAATGTAGAAGAATATAATTTAAAAAAACCCATTTGTTTCATTTCTTGGCCACAGAATTTATTTGAATATCTAGGGACAAGGGAACTTGGGAGGAAAAAGAGAGTCTGACCTTTTGGAGTTAAACAGAATTTGTAATATTTGGAATTTACCATTTAGTAGCTGTGTTTTCAACACACAGTGCCCTATTTACAGTAAGGGATCCGAATTATGAAATAGTCACGTTTATTGTGCAGTTTTACTTCTAAAAGTTGAGTTTCAGTCACTGTTAATTGTGAATATCAAGAAAATCAAACTTTTTTTTGTTGTAGTATTATGTTGGCATTGATGACATGTTAGGAGACTTTCTGTATTTTTATTTTTCAGTAACTTCTCTTTAAATATGTGAATGAAAATATAGTAAACTTCATAAATTTAAAGAGGAATAAACAAAATCATTTTTTGTTTCAGTACTTTAATCCTGTAAATTCAAGTTGGTAGTGAATCCAGTGGCAGAATGTTTTGGTTTATTTTTTTTTTTGCCACTTCTTTATTAATATCCTTGTCCTCCTCAGCTTGTGTTTAATTTGTTTCAACAGAAACATGAACTGAGATACCAGTTCCTCAGTGTTACTACATTTTAAAATAATATTGATATTTATGTAACTTGACCAAGCTCTTGACTAACCGGAATTTCACTCCGTGACATGAAGTGTGTGCAAATGTATTATTAATTTCTGTCTAATTTTTTAATCTTTTGGCCACTACAAAATAGAACATGGCCTGGGGGTAGCTGTTCGAAGACATGCTTTCAGAGTTGCATAAAAATGTAATTCAAGTTGGAAGAAGAAACCCAAATCATTGCCACCAATGTGGGAAGGGCTGCTCTCTTTGAGTTTAACCACGTTGTTAAACATGATAAAATCCATAGGAGAGAGCTGCGGGATACCATACTGCCTAAATTCCATTGTGCTTTTTAAATTGTATTGGCCGGGATTTCCAGCTGTAGCAGGTCCTGCTGGTTTCCTGTAAGAGAGGGCATGTGATTGGTTCTGTATGGTCTTCTTGGGTCATCACACACAAAAACTAAAATGAGTAAAATAACTAAGTGGTGGTTTCAAACTGAGAAAACACTAGTCATCATCTTAAAACTACCCAGCAGGTGACAAAAGCCTTGTTATTAATTTTCAAATGGATTATTTCCAGACCATGTTCCTAAACATCTGGTTAGAGTGATGATGACTGGGCTGATGCATCTCCCTGTTTGACAAGAACAGTGTACCAAATCTTCTTGTTAAATGCAAAATTAATATTTGTTTTTCGCTACCCTGTAGGAACTGTTACTTTTCTGGGAACATAAGCTAATGGTTTGTTGGGAGCGGGGAAAGAAGAAGTAGAAGCAAGTAACAGCAGCAGCAGTAGACAATCTGTGAATAACATCCCTCATCGCTTCACTTTTTCTCTTAAAGAAGCTTTAGATTCCCTTCAGTTTTTTGGTGATGAGGCCAGACAGGGCAAATTCATGAACAACCTGTAATATTCTCATCTCTAGGCTTTTTTTCATTGACTGTGGTCGACAAAGTAACATTTACTGTTGTTTGGCGGTTTCCATTTGGGAATGGGTTGTGCTTGAATGTTAAACAATTGCTCATTCATGGCAGTTGTGTGTGATGTAGTCCCCTGGGTAGCTTAAAGCACAATAACTGCATCTTTATAGAAGACATCATTTTACTAGATCTTATATCTGTTAGAGTAGAAAAATATTGGAGGTTTTGTGAACAGCTTTTACATGTCTCAGTGAATAGACCTAGAAAAAAGATGCTTATTTTCAGTGTTTGGAAATTCTCTAGTCTCTTTCCATGCCGTCTAACGTCAAGTATTATTTTAATTTTCCTATACTATTTAAAATAAAATCTGTAACTGAAAGTTCTGACACACTTTAAAGTCAGCTTGTTGCTTTTGTATCATAATCACATTATGTTGGATATAAATAATTTATTGGATCATCCAATAGTCCTGGGTTTGCAACTGATATATTAGAAATCTGTTTTTGTTAAATAGATGGCTTTTTCTGTTGACATATTGCTAGAATTTCTGTTGTTTGAAAAAAAGGAGAAAATATATAATTCTTCCGAACTACTCAGTTCTGGGTGGAGCTGTTCATGCCAATGCTTAAATGTGTTGCTGTTTTTTCTTAGCAGTTATTCTGTTTTAAATCTCCATGCTTCTTTGTGGAACGGTGGGTTGTAACTAAATGAAACTTCTTAAAAGTCCTATTTTACAGGTAATTCTTGTTAATTAGGTGGATAGCACTGGAGTTATTTCTTTCTAGATTTTGAAGATTAATATTGCGTTTCTGAAGACAGAAAATACTGTCTCACATGAGAGTGCTTGTAACTTTTTTATTGGAAAGCAGGTCAAAGAGGTGGAAGAAGGGTAGAAGAGAAGATCTCTGCAGCTGTGTGACCGAAGCAGGTTGCTTGGAGATCTATTATATCCAGATACTTTCAGTGTCCAGTAAAACTAGTTATTTTCATTGAGGCGCCTAGACGATAGCTAAAATTACTTATTACATGGTATGAAATTGAATAGAAATTTCAGTAATTTTTTTTTTTTCAAATTATAGAAGAATATGCATATCTTTCAGTTTTTCCTCAAGGCTTTAACTAGTGTTGTATCTGTTCTGCATGCTTTGGGGATAAGTCTTGAAGTTGTAGAGTCCTTGTATGTACTAGACGCTGTCTGAGGTCACTGCTTGTCTCAGCTCAGAAAATGTTTCTTCATTTAGAAAACGGTCGAAGGACAGCCCTCAAGAGGAAACATTTGCATTTTAAGTTAAGCCTAAAACCCTGCCAGCTGGCAAAATATTAACATGCCAAATCTCGTCTTTAGCCCATTTCTACTTTTACCGTTGGAACAACTTTCCCCTGTGTGACCGACTTTGTTTAATGGATTTCATGTTACAAAATATTAGATAAGATGATTTATAATGAAGTCTCTTAGAATTATATGTACACCTTTATTTAATGGTGTATACAAGTCAGTAAACATTCAGAGGTCATCAAACAGTTTGATCATTTCATGTGTAGTTAACATTAGGAATAGACATGTGAGTTTAGGTTGAGAATAGGAAGAGTGGAAGCCCAAGGATTTTACTACCAGAGGAGAAGAGGTATAAATTAAGAATATAATGAAGGAAGACAGTTAATTAATTAGGAAGATAAAACTTTCTAGATGATAGGAAATCTAGAAGATTGGTATGTGTTATACAGAAGTGGAAAGTGTAATGAAGATACTTACAGAAAAGTTACAGGTATAAAACAAAGAAAAACAATATTTTCATGTTCCATTTGTAAAAGAGAGATAAAGAGGTACTTCTCAACTTGAAGGATTTCGTCCAAAATTTTAAAAGTTACAAGATTGAAAAAGTCATCTTTTCATTTTTAAAAAAGAAACCAAATATCTATGAAACTCTTGGTTCTTTGAGCCATACATATTTGCATATGCAGGCATTAAAAACATTATTGGTTTCAAATAAATTTTGCAGTAAGATGTGGGTTTTTTCATGATTATGATTGGGCTAAGCCTCATGTATGCTTATGTCACTTCAAAAAAAAACCAAAACAACACTAGATCATTTTAGTCAAACCTATTTTACTTCTAAAAATTAGGGTAAATGAAGTGTATTTAAAAGTAAAACTAGATTCTTATTAGCCAATGCAGTCAATTAAATTGATAAAAATTCCATGAGCTTTTAATAACAATGTGATGCTTGGAAGTTTTTTTTTTTTTGGGGGGGGGGATTTAATTTAAAAGGCTAAAATTTACATGTTAATTTTAACTCTTACCTTGTAGCAAGTAATTATGAACATTTTTACGTGTGTCGTCAGACATCAGCATCCGTTGCTTCTAGTGGTAACATGTAAACTGAAGTTCTTAGTTTTTCCTTCCCATAGGCGTGTACTTAGGGCAAGGCAGCAGAGAGCCTGAGTGCTTAGTCCCACCAGGCCCCTGCACACACACCAGAATCATACACACAGTACGTACACGGCCAACTGCCGTGGATGGACATAGACAAGAGAACGACACCTCTGCAGACACCCACATGACACAAAATTGCTCATATAAACATGAATCACTCTCATGGGTTTATGCTTTCCTTTTCAATCAGGTTCAAAGTCTGCTAGCAGACTTTATACCCGACCACCAATTCCCCTCCTCCCCAGCATCCCATAGCAAGTTCGCTCTTTCTCATGAGATCCATGACAATCTTGTTTTTCTTCTCATCAGTTAGAGTTCTGGTTGAATCTCTTGAAGGTAATGCTTGAGCAATTCCTGTTATGGCTCATTGATCAGGGTCTCCGGAGTTCTGGCCTTTATTACTATTGCTGTTATCTACAGTTTGTCAGCTGTGTTCTTTTTTTGACTTCTGTTTCTTGCCTTTGACTTTTATGCTGAATACCTGTTAACAAGTTATTTTTACAGAAAGTTTCATTTCAGATTAAAAGTGTTCCCTTTTTCTCCTAATTTTCCTCCCTTTTCCCTTCTCTGTGTTGGAATTCTACTTTTCTGTCTTAAATGGCTGTTAATCAAGTGAGTTATTGGTGTCCATAGGGAGAAACGAGTCACCTCCTGGAAATTTGTGCCCGGCTTTTCTCGTACTGGTAGGTGGTTTGGTTCTGAGTACAGTCTGAAGTAGTGTATGCTTTCCAATAACTAGGAATTACAGTTCAAATGTCTTTGCTAAATTTTCTATGTACTATTCCGTTTCTGTATCACAAAGGTAAATACTGCATACTTTTCTAAATAGTACTGTTGCTTTGTCAGTTAGGGTCTGAAGGAGTATTTCTAAAATATGTTTATGTGAAATATGTTAATAATTGAAATATTTTTTTCTTTGTAGAACCAAAATTGCAATTTCAGCCACCACATCAAGTACAGCACAAAGTTATGAATACAGAACAGAATGGCATCAAAGAGAATCACTCAAGACACATTTCTCGCAATGACATGAGACAACCAAGGAATGAGAAACCCCCTCGTTTTCAAAGGGATATTCAAAATTCAAGGCAGGCTTTGGAAAGTGGTGGGTTACCAAGAAACAGAGGTCCTGAAAGGCACAACTCTTTAGAACATTGGACAGATGAAAAAAATAAAAGTGACAGACAGTATCCTAGAAATGATAGGCCAAAGGATTTGGGTTATCCCATAACCGCTCACCAGAGTGATATTAATTTCAAAAAAAGGGATAACAATATGCAAAACAGAGTAGGAAAAGGGGTGTCTTTTACAGAATTCAAGGAGAACTCTGCTGCTCAAGATTCTACAGACAACAATAACCAGAAACGTGGGAAAAGGGAGAACCAAATACATAATTCTGAAAATTTTTGTGATAGGAAGGCACGAACAATAAGTAGTGAAGCCTTTATGGTAAAAAGTGAGCAACATTTTGGTATTAATAATGATTACCAAAATGCTGGCAGAACTGATAATTTTAATGCTGTACCAAATGGAGATACTGAGCATCATCAGAAGGGAAGACGAGTAGGACCTATCAAATCATCAGGACCCACTACGATCCCATCTTTTGATGATAAAATGTTGTATTACAACACCGGTCCCAAAAGGAGGTCTGGGCCCATCAAACCAGAGAAAATATTAGAACCATCAGTTCACATGGAGTACGGAAAAAGCTGGAGACCAGGGGATGAATGTTTTGCTCTTTATTGGGAAGACAACAAGGTATGCCTTTGCCGAATCAGAATTACCTCAAATTGTACCTTTTGTTTTCTTACATACATGTGGGAGATCCAGCACAGAGACAAGGGGCTTTGTTCATAGGTGTCTAGTGTGCTGCTTGGCTAGCTGCTTGTTCTACTTTTTTTAATTTACTTATGAGATATGTCGCTTGTATTCATTGTGTGAAACTTTTAAGTGCTTAAATTAAGTCATCTTGAAGGTGATTGTTTCTCTGATTTAGGTGGAGTTTAGGATGACTAAGCTCCTAACTGAAACATTTAAGTGACAAAAATTTGAAGGTATGAATATGGATCTGGGTGCCCGTATTCTTTTCCAAGGAACAAGAAACAGGATGCTCTGCTATATCTGGAATAGTCTGTAATGGTAAATGTGTAATGCCTTTTTCTGGAATAAGTCAGTGCACAACCCGTACTAGCTCAAGGGAAGACTGCAGGAACGGGGCTGTTCAAAAAAAAAAAAAAAAAAAAAAAAAAAAAAAAACAAAAAAAAAAAAAAAACACCACCTCCCTCTTGTTTGAATCATTGCAGAAAGGAAACAGCAAAGCTATTATTTTTTATCACTGGTAGACTATCAGCTGAAGTATTTGTGGAACAAATGAGTTATGCTGCATGATAGTTTTGTTTTACTGATTTTTAAAAGTTTAAATACTTCCTCTTCAGATGTTTCTCCTATTAATAAGATTTCTCTTGCAGCAAGACACTTTCTTTTCATCTTCTCCTCCTTTGCTAAAACATTTTAGGCTATTTTTTTTGACTTGTTATTATCTGTTGAGGAGTTCTGTCACTCTCCTTGGGTAGTTTCTTCAGTTTTTGACCCTTTCAAACAATCTGAGAAGAGAACTACCTTAAATACTGGTGTTCTTTGGAAAGGTTTTATTCCCACTATTTTCTGTCTCTTTTTGTTTGTTTATTTTATATTTATTTAAGTTTGTTTTTTTCCTTTTTTTGGATCTTTTTAACAGGAACTAGATAGTGTTAGCTCAGCAGCACAGCTTTGTTTTTCTCTTCTTTGCTTGTATACTAAAGCAGATAAGGCATGTAAAGTTTTTGGTAGTGGCAACACATAGTGAGTTGACTTTCTGAAATAGGAATAGGAATATGTAATGGCATATTATGGAATTGTTTCCTATTTTGAGAAGGATTTTTACATTACTGTGAGATGAGTTTCTGAAATTCTGGAAAGTATGAAACTTGCAAAATAAGTAGATATGAGGTAATCCCAGACTGTTACCTGAAAAGTATTCATCACGTTAGAAGGGTTTTTTTGGAGGGATGTTGTTTTTTCTGTAGTTACAGCTGCTCACATCTAGGACAATTTTGAAATGTGATGATAAAATACAGTACTGAGTTTAACCATGTTAGGATGCAGTGATCTCTTTGTGTTCAGTAAGATAAGTGATTGAATATCTTCAGGAAAGCTGTGATCTGTTTGCATAAATGTAAAAAAACAAATCAAGTTTTGTGTTTAGAAAATGGACTTTTTGAAGGGGCAGTTTTATCATATTTTTATCATATTTTATTGTGTGTTAAAATAGGTATATATTAGTATGTACAGTGTATATGGCTGATAGCCGCTTACTGATACATGCATTTTATGAAAAAGTCTTACAGTAACACTTCTATTTATACAACAGCGTTTGTTAGTGATGAATTTGTTCTGCTTTCAGAGACATAAAAACAAGTCTTTTAAATATTCAGTCTAATTTCATAAACTGCAAGTTTTCTCAATGAGTATTCTAAATACATTCTACTGTGTCCTTGTAGTCTACCATGTGGAAGTTTAATACAACTGGTTTAATATCTGGTACAAATCTTATCCAAAACAAAATGCTGACTAAGACTAAATTTATATCTCTTTTTTATATATATATATATATATGTGTATATATATACACACACATATATATCAAAAGGTAGTTGTTAAGCTGTTTGTGATATTTCAGGTAGTTTTTTATGACCTCTGAAAATTTCTCTTTTAAGTTCTACCGGGCAGAAATAGAAGCTCTCCATTCTTCTGGGACAACTGCAGTTGTTAAATTCTGTGATTATGGAAATTACGAAGAGGTGCTTCTCAGCAACATCAGGCCTGTTCATGCGGACACATGGGTATGTGATAACAAATTGTATTAAAAAATATAAACTACGTAAGTCTGCACAAAATATGTAACCTTTCAGGAATTAATGCCTACTCATGCAAAGGGTCCTAATTGCATATGTAGAAAAATATTTAAACGAATACACGAACAAAATCTCAACTTCTAGTTGTCTATATGAAACATAAAAGTGTATTATCGTGTGGTATTCTTCCTGTATAATATATTTTAATTGTATTGTTTGAAAATGAATAATCAACCTGTTGGCCAACAGTTTTATGCATATTTTCTCTCTAAAACTTGTTTCTTACTCTATTAAACACAGTTTTCTGTTTGATTTCATGTACATTGTATGTTGCTCGGTAAAGGTTAGGAAACAGTCTTTTAGAATTTATATTCTGAAGTTTTTTACTACGTGTGTATGTATGGCTAAAAACAGACATCTGTATTACTTTATTTTGTATCATGATTTCATTCTTGTTTCAATGATTTCTTCTTTGCCAAATATTCTGGTGGAGGTATATGCCTCAATATCTGTTTTATGAGGTTTAGAATGTATTAGCCTTATGGAAGTTGGAAATTTCAAAAGACATTATTTGTGAATGTCATGGGAAATGGAGGTGTGTTTTGATCTTTTTTTTTTTTTAGAAAAATATCAGGAGTGCACAATTCTTTGCTGTTTACTCTTACTATAAAAAGCTGCACAAAAGGTAGTCATATTTGTATATTGATTCCTTAATAATCAGTTGACTGTGCTTATTTTCATTTTTTACCTCTGGGTCATATAGCCATATTACTACTGCTGCAGAGGCTGAACAGTCAACTACTCTTCCCTGCCAGTGGTCTTTTGACTTGTGTTCTTACTGTAGCTCTCAGATGTCCTTACAACCTCAGAGATGGCCTTTTTGTACTTAAAAAGATATCTGAAGCTCTTCCCAGCTGATACATTGTTGTTTCCGTGAATTTTTTCCCTTTTTCTTTTTTCCTTTCCTTTTATCCCAATAGCTGAGCTGTAAGGTGCTAGTTTCTTACGGTATGATTGTGCTTATTTTGACCCTTTTTCTGGGTTAATAATCAGCCTTTTCTTCACGCTTTCGATTACAATCTTGAGGAGTGGCTTTTATTTTACTTTAACGCTCTGAAAGTTAGCTCTCACGGCCTGTGAACTTGAGCTGGTGTTAAGTCCAACTTGTAGTGAGGTGCCAACCTGAAGCAGTGGTCCTTCTTCCTGCCTCTTCTGCCTATCTCGACCACATGTTCCTCCCATGTTGGGTCATCAGTCGTGTAGCCACAGGATGAGTCAAATGATGGGCCACTTTGAGTTCCTTTGTTAAAGATGACACAAGATGGTGGGACAACATATGGAAAGGGGATTCTGCTGCTGAAGTAGCATAGTCCTAAGATCATGCTGCATCCTGATCTAGTCATTGATGCTTCCTCAGTTCTTACTGGGGAGAAATAAGGATTTTCCAAGGACCTTTCAGTCCATTCAGAAATGAAAGATACCTGATACCTTTCTCCAAGTTCTTTTCACTCTCAAGGATCCTAAGTGAATAGCGTAAATTCAGACAAGTAAATTTAGATCATTATAGTTATATAAGACAAATAACAACCAAGCACTTCACAGTAAACAATTTTTTTATGTTTTTTTTTCCAAGGTTTTACTGTTTTGTTGCTAAAAGATCCTTGCAGCTATAGGATTTTTGCAGGAGAAAGTGGATTAGCACCTGGCTCTTCACTTTTTTTTTTGTGTTTGGATGCTAACTCTAGTCCTCATTATGCATTTACAGTTCTTAATCACCCATTGGAGTCATGCTGTGATACTCAGGTTTGTCTTTTAAGCTGAACATTGTTGGTCATTTTTCTTTGTTTCAGTGTTCATATTAATAGATAAATCTAGATGGCACTCACAAATGCAAAATGAAGTTCTCATGCTGCTTAATACATAGTTCTTTGTCATAAGATTTAAGTAACTGATATTTCCTCTTTACAAGAGAACAAAACAGGATTTTAAACTGACTTCAGTAATTACTTTTCTTTTACTGATCGATGTTATCAACAACAAGGAACTTGTTTTATTACAAGTATTATGCTGATTTTTATTTCAATCCTTCCAGGTAACTTCCAGATAGCTAAGTCTTTCTTAGCCGTTTGTACTGAAGACTTGTTACTAATGTAGAAATATACTATGTGTGAGTTCTGATGTCCTAATAATGCCAGTTTTTCAGACACCTTTTTGAAAGAGTTATTGATATTAAGAAAAGACATAGTGAATTGACTTAAAGGCATTGACATTCAGTCTATGTGTTATAATTGATTATTCTTTACTGTTTTCTCCAACATGCTTTTTTGGTACTCATGTGTTGAATTTAATTTTTTTTTCCAACAAATATAAACTGGTCAAAGTATACCATTGGGAGGAAGAAAAAAAAAGGGGGGCAAAAAGTTGCTCAACTAGTCACTTGAAAAAACAGCCTAAGTAACACAGTGACTTTATTTTGATGACATGACCTATTGTTTAAGCATCCGACCTTTGGTCTACTTTTGACAACCTTTATAATTATTAAAAATAGTAAATTAATGAAAATTCTTTACGTTAGTAGGTTTAATATAGTTTCATTTTCTCTTTACCCCCTGCTGTGGTTGACATTCTGCTCTCTGTTCCTGATTATTCTAATAATGAACTGCAATGGTGCAAGTTTTGTGGTTGTGGTGTTTTTTGTTTGGGTTTTTTTAGTGTTTGTTTTTTCTTGACTGTAGATCGAATCTGCCTGATATTCTCAGGATACATTGTGCTTTCCACTTTAATGGAAAAAGTGTTAACTAGGTTATCTTAAGACTCCTTGATTGTATACTGTCCATCACCCAGTTTGCTCTGAGACCTTGTAAGTTTTCAGTCCCTCTGACACCTAACATGCTGCTATTTATCTTTCTGGTGGCTAGAAATATAGAAGATAAAGCTGTGTGATTTACATAAGGTAAACCAAAAGCTAGTGGGGATTTTTTCTTATCAATAATCACGTACAATACTCATATATGTAAGAACACTAAAACTGTTTTTTTTTCTTAGTGCTTGCAAAATATGTCTTAGGTATGCAATTAATAAATAATTTTAATAATAAAATTACATTTGGATTCCACGGTTTTAGAGTTCTAAGTATCTTGGATGTAACGCTACAATGCTGTATCCTATTTCCCTCAATGTAGCAGGGGTCACTTAATGAAAATATTATAATTCCAATGGAAAAAAAATCACTGAAAAGCCATTGTACAAAACAGAACTGCTTGGTTTTTTCATGTAAAATATGTAAGATTATACTAACAACTGAAAAGCATGAAACGTTAAGGGCCTTTGTGGCTCACTTAATAAGTAGTTTGTTCTGTGGAAAAAAAATTAAATAAAGTCAAGATAATACTTTAAACTTAAGTCTTAATTTTATTCTCTAACTTGTAGGATTTTCTTTCCTTAATAAACTATGAAAATGTGTAGCCTAAGTGCTTATCTTGTGACATTTTTTCCTCAAAGCCAAGTCCTTGCTTTCCCTTTTCCATTCTGCATTTCCTTAGTCATGTGATAGGCTTTGTGCTGCCATTTACACTAGGATTACCCCTCTTTTTTTTTGTTTTCTGTTATTATATGAAGGAAATAAAGATTGTAGTTTTCCCACCTATATATGTTATGGCCTTATTGTGATTGCTCTCAAAAACAACCTAGAATTCATATGAACTTTTTACTTTCACTTAAAAATACTAATTGTGAAGTGAAGTGTGTAGTTTAGTTTCCTCTTCCTTTATTTCTGCCTAAAGAGCTAAGAAGGCAAAAGTTATTATTAAGGTATGTATGATCCTAGTTCTTCTACAGTCTGTTTTGTTCTGTGGAGACTGAAAATGTACTTTGCAGCTTTCTTCAATTCATTCCTCCAGTAAAGAATGAATTGAGGAAAGAAAATAGCAAAGGGGTCTTGGATTGTAGTTAATTCACGCTGGCAGAAATTTGGAAGCTCAAATTTGGTAATGTGTCTTGTACCTCACAGAGCTCTAAGAGCTTCTACAGGTGTTGAATTACCTTAAATCAAGCTATAATTCAGGGCTTTCTTATACCTGTTGCCTGTTCCAGGTAAGTAAAGTAAAATCCTGTGAGTTTTCTGAAGGTGTTCAAACCTCTTTCCAGCAATGTAGAGAGCAACACTATAAAACACGCTGAATCATAAAGACTTAAAGCTGCCTCTTTAAGCTGGAGAACACTTTTTGACTATCTGTTTTATGGAGGTTTTGAACCCATTCCAGTGTCTTGATTTATGACAGAGGAATACTTATTTGAAGGATTGGGTGCCATGTCTTCGTGGCTCTTGAGCCTGGGCAGCCTTGGCATCACACCAGGATCTTTCTGCGTTGTGGGTCAAGCAGGAAGTCTTTCCAATTGAATAATTAAGTAGGTGCAGTAGATAAATGTGTCTTGGTTGGATCTCTTATCTAGCTTCTGTCCACATTGACTATACTAAAAAGAAGGCAGTTAAAAGAGAATTGTATGGTCTCCTTAACCAGTTCTAAGATTACTGTGGAAAAAATGTCCCTTATATAGTTGCATCAGACAGGAATTTGATGTCTTTAGTTCTTTGGCTTCTGTACTGGTAGGAAAATATCTAGAATAATTTTACAGTTCATAATTACTCATTGACTAAATAAGTATTTTGGACTACCCTTCTTCCTGAGTGGTGGTGCATATTTGTTAATTTTAATCTAAAAAGTTACTAGTGTGGATTTAGTTTCTACAAAAGGCTGTCTTTCTGCTTTATTAAAACACTTCAGATTTAGGCAGGTATTTTTTGGGATATGCCTCATTTCCCATCTCGCCTGTATGTGGTGATTTCAGTTGCCTCTGTCCTGCTGTGATGAAAAATTACTTTTCATAGTCTGTCCTAAACTTTTTTTTTTAATTTTCTTACCAGAGACTCTTTTACTTAATGGAAATGTTGCCTTATAAATTCCATCACATCTTTTGCAGAGCATTGTCATACATGCCTTTACACAAAATTAACCTTCAGGTTCTGTCAGGATAATTCTTTATATAATTTATTTCCCCAGCCATCTTTTAAGAGGCAGTATTCAGAGACGAGTGTTGTGGGAAGCATTTATCCTGATAAACTACTAGTAAGTATTTTTCTTTAGCACCTCTTTCGCTGAGAAACAGCACAGTTTTTCAGGCTTTAGCTTGGTGTATCCATGTTGGAATATAGACAGATGATCACAATTTAAGTTAACTATTCCTCTGAAAGTTACTGGCCCTTGGCTGAAATGTAGGAACTGACATTTAAAGGTGGTTAAGGAACTGCATTTTACTTTTTAATAAACTAAAAGCAGGCAAACTTCAATTGAGAGGAGGTAATTTATTACTAAGTGTGCATAAAACAACGGCTTTCGTTTTTCTGTCTGTATCATTAGGCATTGCAAAATATGTTTGAGTCTTCCACTTGAGCATTTCATATTCATCAGACTATGAAATATCATTGCAAATTATTGCCAGCTGTACAAATCAGATTAAGGACCCATTCTTCTTGGAGTTTGTAATTATTGAAAAAAGTTGTGACAGTTAAAGACAGACACTTGGAGCATTACACTGTTCTTCCCCCCCCCACCCCCCCCACCCCCCCTTAGTTATTAAATGTAATTTTGCATTTTGTAAAATTGCATATGATAATGATTCATTATTTGGACTCTGGTTATGGGCTCCTTAGGTTGTTTATTTTGAGAGAAACTGTTCCCCACTAAACACCTTCCTTTAAAGTGACTTGAGATAGCATAGTTTAACCTAGTATTGGATTTGATCCTGTTATCATGTGGCGAAAGTCCTTCAGATTATTTTTTTGATACTTCTAAAGGATTTTATGCTCGGGTTTCTCTGTACTGCGTGTGTTGAGGTTGAACATGTTGAGTCTGTGAGAGAAGTTTGGTGTGTAAAAATGTCTGGACTATTCCTGCCATCACCATTGCTCTTTTATGTTTTGGTGTTCTGAGTTTGTCCACTTTTAATAGACTTAATTTAAAGGATTTGAATTAAAGAGGAAAGTGGAGGAACTGGTGTAGTATTCCTGACTGATTGCTTTCTAGGGAAGAGAGATGGGATACTGTTGGCTTGATATCGCAGAAGAGAAGCTATGATAAACCTGATTTGTAGTGGGGTATGTGTCTGTGGTTCCTGATCTGACTCCCTCTTACTGTATACAGCATGTGTGGAGTAGACACATCATTTAATGTACTGAAGTTTCCTTGTATAGGCATGGTTAATGTCTGGAATGCTTGGGTGGTTTTTTCCCTCATTTTCCTTTTTTTTTCTTTTTTTTTTATACTTGCAGGTGTTATCAGTAATAATACCTGTAAACAAGAAGTCTTCCATAGTGTAAGAAGTAAAAAAAAAAAAAAACAACCAAACAAAACAAAAAAAATCCAAAAAACACCCCCCCAAAAACCAACAAAAACCCCAAAGTTGACTGTGAAGACAATTTTTTTGCAGAAGGGCGATTTGTTTTTTCTTCGTAAATGTTAAAGCACATGAAATTACTCCTTTTTGGGTTTTTTGTGGGTTGTTTTGGTTTGGTTTTTTTTTCCAGTGGTTTTGGGTTTTTTTGCAGGGGGGTGGGTGTGTTGGTTTTTTGGGTTTATTTGAGCTGTGTTTTTCTGCTTCTGTTGGCTTACTTTCTTAGAGTAAATTTTGTAAGGTTTGTAACAATGACTCATGCTTTATTTTCTTCATATTAGTAATGTCATTTGCAGGTTTCATGTCCCAAGAGAGACATTTATTGACTATTATTAGAGTGCATGGAGATGTCTGAGCTACACATAATTGTTCTGATTGTCAAAGAATAGCAGCAATTAATCAGAGTTTCTTGGAATATCTTTAGAGAGCATAAACAGAAGATGTTTTGGTCTGACATCTTTCCTACAAAATCTGCTTGCTTTCTCATAACTTGATTGGTATATCTGGATTTTCAAAGTTTAGGGAAGTAGTATTTGCTTCAGCCTTACACAGAGTATATAATATCTTTGCTAAGTTAGTCAAGATGCATTTTTTAATAAATATAAAACTGACTAATTATTTTGATTTACTGAAGGTAGATAGAATTTCAAAGATTTTGAGATTAATTCCGTATTCCTTTTAAAAATTCAGTGTGATGTTGAAGAGCTCTTTGTCAAAGTGGAATACCTGTTTCCCTAATGAGAGCAAGAGTTGGTTAACAAGAAAGCAGTAAATATGTGATGGTTATATAGAGGTTTTTGGTTTTATTTTCATGTTTTGTGCATTTATTGTGTATGTCCCACATTCTGAACATCAAACATCATAGGATCTTGTAACTTGGGACATGCTATCCTGCTGGAGGGTATCAGGAATATCTTGATTGCTCAGAAAGATTGTTTCAAATTCTCCTGTGCTTATGAAGCACGTTTGTCAGTGGTCTTTTTGGTTTTGTTCTTTCATTAACCAATACTTGCTAAGTATTTTTGTTAGTACCTAGTTGGAAATGTTATTTCTGACTTCTTATGGAAATCTTGAGAGCTTATTTCATTTAGGTTCATTTCAGTAGACATAAAATCTTTTGCTAAAAAGGTTTGTGTAGTTATGTCATAGTATCCTGTTTCCTTTTTTAATTTGTTCCTTGGGTTGATCTGTTTTCTGATCTGGGGATTTTCGTTCTTCACCTACATCGTATTTACTCGTATAGGACTTCCAATGTGGGTCAAATGGCATATAGGAGAAAATGAAAACAATAGTGTTTAGTTATTGCAGTAATCGTTGTTTCTTTCCTGATGGAGCTCCCTTAGTGTACGTTTTCGTTCTAGGACACTGGGTGAACCTTCTTGAGTGCTAGGGCTGAAAGTAAAAAATTTTACAACATACTGGATGCAGACTAGGTGGGGCTTCTCTTCTTGCTTGCTTTGCTTCTTGGCCCATTCCAGTCTTGCCGCTTTTCCCTGTGCACATAATCAGTCTCCTTTTGATGTCTGACACCCATTAGCTCAAGTCAGCCGTCCTCATTACTGGGTGTTGTGAGGCCCCACCATTGGAAATTGCATCATAGCCATAGTTTCATCATTGCTGTCCAGGGAGAGGAGAGGAGTTGAGTCTCCCACGAGTTCCAGGCCAGTTAGAGGAGGGAGCTACTCAGCAAAGGTTGATCTCTTGACCTGGAAAAGGAATTCCCTCCATATGAAGGAGGGAAGGGAAGTACCGCAAACGTGAGTAAATTGGTGTGTGTGTGGTTGTTACGTAGTGTTTTTTGCTTTTCTTACACATGGATAAAGTTTTTTTACTTTGGTCCTAACTTATTGACTAAGTATGTATAGACATAAAAATTTGTTGAAGATTTGTTCTATCCTGTAGCAGTTTTAAAAGTTCCTGATGTTTATAGGCATATTTTGCCCATCATAACTTTTTGATCCTGTTGCAGAACTTGCAGGATGACACGTTCTATTAATTTTTTTAAAGTAGTGGTTAATAATTAAAAAAAATAAGTGCAATTCCACATATTTTATTTTAAAATATAAGCATACAGCATATATGTAATATAGAGGTCCTGACTTTTAAGATACTGTCTTTTTTATGGGGCTATTCTGAGTTGCTTCATGGGCAGTTTTACTTTTAAGACTTTGTTAAATTGCTGTGTCCCTGCACCACCTGTAAGCAGGTTTGGTTTCTTTTTCTTTAATTAGGAGTTGGGTTATATTTCTTTGTTTACTTTTTTTCTGTATATTTACTAAAATATCTTTTGCCATGTTTTACTTTATATTTTTTTTGTGCAATTGGTCATTCACAAGTAAAATCACAGTCATCTGTTTATCACATATACATGCGCGTTTGACATTGGGGATTTGTATGCCAAATTTTGTCATGTGTGAGTGTGTGCACACAGCATTTTGTTTCACCTAAAACGTCACCAAAACTCACTGCTTCCCTGTTTAGGTTTTGATAATGATTTAGTGCCCTAACAGCAAAGCATTAGATAATTCCTTGTACTATCTTTCTGATATTTTTGTTGGCAGAATTTTCTGATTACATACTAAAATAAGACTAGCAAATACTTTCTTCCCACGTATGGATGCGTATGGTTTTATTTAGGAGCGTGCTTAGTGTAAGGAAACTGAATGCTGAAATTTTTTCCCAAGTCTATGCAAGTATTCCTTTTGGCTATATGTTTAGGCCCTGTGTCTGTATTACCAGTGTAAACTGGACCTTTCCAGATGTCTTCATTCAACTTAATGTTCTGAAAAACTGGATGAATGTTTTATTTACTACCAAAAAAAAAAAAATAGTTGTCGAGAGGGATGGGCTAAGAGTTGTATATGAGGGGAGGAATGGAGATGGACCCTTAATTCACTGCTGTTTTCCAAAAACCGGCACAATTACTCCTTCCTTATAGTAACATTACACCTTATGGCACATAACTCCTGTAGTGGTTACTGTTACTGATTTCATGTTGTTAAATTTATGTGTTTTCTTGAAAACATTTCTACTTCCAGTTTGTGGCTTTCTTCTTGCGGAATTGAGACAACTTGATGTGTTTGCTGGTTGTTTGTTATTTATATAGTAGATCTCACTTCAGTGTATGTACTTTTCTTTTAGAAATTATTAAAAAGAAACCTTTAAATATTTATAGCTTGATATTGATACTACTCAATGTGAAGAAGCTTTTACTAACAGAAGTTGGTATTTCTGTTTTGTTTTGGGCATATGGTATAAGTGGTTTAAATATGTAATTCTAAGGAACTTTTAAAATTCATGACTTATTTCTGTATTAAGAACATGGTGACAACTTGCAGGAAAGGGAATATTTGTTTCAAGCACAAATGTCACAAGAAGAGTTGCACATTTATTTTAATATGTGCCACAGGGAATGACTGCAAGTATGAATAACCTGTGCTATACCCTTAAGGGGAACAGATAAGCTAGCAAAAAAGGCTCACGTCATCCTAGTTTTATGGAAACATAATTGGAATGTAGTCTATTTAGAAAATAGAGTACATTGTTTTCGGAGTTGAAGAAAAGCGATGAAGCACAGATAGATGTCTGATTCCAAGTTAACTGTTGTTATGCTTTTAGCGATCTCATATTTAAGTACGTAATTCTTTTCCCTGTCCATCCATCTATTGTCCGTTTCTTGATTTTTCTGAAGAATCTACAAATTTTCTGTCACGTGCTATCTAGTGTTTATTGCTTTAATCAAAACTCAAGATGTGTATTGTCTTAACAGAATCATTTGAAAATTAGCTGTGTTGCAAGCTCATCTACTTTTGTCGCACCTTATATTTTCAGTAGAGGAAAAATGAGATAAATCTGTTTTAAAATGTTAATACTGTATATCCATATTTTTCTTTTTTAGGATTACTGAAATTAATGTGTATTAAGGCTTTAGTTGATAAATTGGTGGCTCTGAAGTATGCTTTGTAGAATTTTCAAAAACTGGCCAAGAAAATGTAAAATTATTTGGCTTCTGATGTTTGGTTAGTGAAAATCAACAGAAAAGATTTATTATCATTGATTTATTTCTGATGTTAAAGGAAAGGTACAGGGCATCTTGAAATTTTTATTTTGAAAATGATAAAGCAACAGATTTTATGGCGTAGCTCTAGGCCACCTAGTTTTACATAGCATAGTTAGGAACATATTTACTTGGGGCCCATGTGTGTTCGGTGGAGACAAAAACATACCCTCATAAGTATCAATTCCTTTTTCTAAGTGTAAATAAGGGAAACAAATAGTTTGTGTACGTTTTGGTTGAGTTTTTTTAATTACATTACAGCAAATTTGTTTTAGTGACTTGTTAGAAACTTTTGAAATTTAGTACTCCCACGTTAGAAAAACGATTAACTGAATTTGTTGCATAAAAGGCTTTGTGCAGAGCTTGAAAGTAGAATGTAGTGTTTTAGTTGTACGGTACATCAAAACCTCATGCAATTTGAGAAACAGTTGATGAGAGAAAGATGGCACTAGTATAGAAGGTTACAACGTTATGTAAAGGTGTAGGAATTATTCTGGCTGTATATAGAATGTCAACAAACAATAATTGTGTAGTTGCAGTTCACAGGTAGTCCCAGGAGGATTTTAGTAAGTCATACAGTACCACAGAGCAAGTCAGTTGTATCCCTTTAAGGGCAGTTGAAATTACATTAAGATTTTGCAGTAAATCTCTCAGTAACTTCTGTAATATGTTTAACACTGCTATTTCTGTCACCACTGCCTTATATTGTATAGCGTAATAGAATATTTCATTACGGTGAAGCTGAAGCTAAAATCTTCAGCAAAGCAATTGATGGTTTTGATGTAAAAGTCAAATCAGAGTAACGTGGAGTACTATACATGCATATATGTGTTTATACACATGTATGTAATCTGTACTAATTACTTAATGCTTGTAACGTCCCGTGTGTAGCTAGATGCTTATGGGATTGTGACTTTCAAATGGGAAAAGAATATATATACTCTATAAATCCTTTACAGTTGTGTATCATGTCCTTTACAGAAAATAATGCCAATGTATCAATGCAGCCAGTAATAAGTATCTTTGAATACTACGTAGTCCCTACTATTGATGGAGTTGAGCTTCCTTACTGGAAGTGGCCAAAGTCAAGTTTCTTAAGGCATGCAATAGTAGAAGAAATTTAAAATAAGTTTGACATAAAAGTTCTTGATAAAATTTACTTTGAAATTAAAATATTTTCTTTTTGAGCAGACCTTACAAATTGTTACCAATTCAGGATAAAAGTCCTGTTGCTTCTCAAAAAAAATCCATTTGGACAATAAGGCCAAGCATTTCAATGTATGAGATCCTTTCATTTTCTTCCCACTTTTTGTTGAAACTGTTTCCATACATTACAAGTAGATCCTGGTTAGTCTACTGATTAAATATCCTGTGGTTCACCAACTTGCTGGTTGTATCCAGAAGTCAACACCAAAACAGAACTTTCTCACTGTGAGAGAGAAAAACTTGAAAAAGTTCATGTAAACATTTTCTTCATATTATGGGATTTTTGTTTTACATTTATTTGGATAACTTAAAGATGTATTCTTGGTGTTCTATAGGTTTTCTATACGCTGTTAAGAACAGTCTAAATATCAAAAAATTTCTCATCCAATGCAGAAGATAAAGTGCTTATTTTAGCTCTTTCTTTGTCACGTCAGTAAAATTGTCTGGATGCCTAGAAGTGTGTATATGGAGAAAGGCAGAGATAGAGACAGAAGGATGAAAAAAAGAAGGTAGCTTGAATGTCATTGTTCTGGTTTTGTGAGTTAGAAATTGCATATTGCCTTTCATATGTCTCATGATTTATCCCCCCCGCTCCCCCCCAGCTTTCATTTGGGATTCAAGAATTAGAAATATCTGATTCTTTATTTTTGAATTGTCTTTGCCTTTATTTTCACAAGTGCCATGTAGAGTTAACAGTTTTATTAGCAGTTAATGGTTTTGGTCTTTAGAATATTTTAAAGTTAATTAGAAATCTGTAGACTCTATTTTAAGTTCTAAATTTGCTTACAGTTCATTGCAATTAACTATCATGCTATTTCAGTTTTAGAAAATCTGAGCAGGTCGTGTTTACTAAAAGAAGTAAAGCCATAAAACATAGGACCAGTGAACTCTATACTATAAAAATGATTCTGCATTAGAAGACCTGGTTGGTAGTGGGGGTTAACTGTCTCTCTGTTGAGGTGTTGAAGTTTCACACACCCATAACATTTGAACAAGGGCAGACTAATTGCACGTTCCATAAGATTATTTTAATGGGAAAGGAGTTTAAGACTGATTAGGAGTATGATTTTACGGACTGAGCTACCATCAGCTATCAGCTCTGAGAGGAGGAAGCAGTTCTTCCTCCCTAACACTGACCATCCTGGCTTTTGAACCTGCATTGGTTAAAGGTTGCAACTCTACATCTGAGCAAGAAAGGGAAAGTGAAAAGAAGAGTGAAGAAAAAAGGGCAGGAGAAGAGAAAGGAAAACAGTTTCAGCAGTATTAGGTTGTAAATTTAAGGGTGTCACATAGTTGATTTCTTTGTTTAGTTATAAAAGATTTAATTGTAGTGTGATGATACACTTCAAAAGATCAAGGCCAGAGTTAACTAACAATAATAATTGTGTATCTTATTAACATTATGAATGATATGTTAAAAGGTTAACTTAAAAAAATTATAATTTAATTACTACATTATAACTTTTTTTTTTAAAGGAACATTTTTAATTTAAACACAGCCATACCCTTTCCATTAGTTATCTGTACTTATAGTCATCAGTGATACATTACTGCAATGTCTTGCATGATATGTGTGAGCGTACTGAAAGTATTTTTTTCTTAAAATGTAGTGCCGCCCTGACTCCTTTAAAGGCACATTAATAAGGCTAAGAGTTTATATGGATTATCTGACAGCGGTGAGGGGTCAACTCTATGTAGGTCTAGTGGTATAACCTTGAATCCCACTTGTCCTTCTCGCTCATAATTTAACTCAGGAGTTTGTATGGCCATAGGCCCAGTCTAATACAGTTGTGTACTGTGAAAAAAAAATTATCAGCATCTGCAGACTCACAAAGATTACTCTGAGAGGATTATTGTCTGAGAGGAACTGCTGGTTTAAGTCACAAGAATAACTTGCAAAGAAAATTGATATTGTTGTAAAGAAAATATGTTGAGTAATTCTGTAACAGACGCTTCAAAAATGCTCTTCGTGCAAAGTCAGTACTTGGTTAAGATCCTTGAAAAATCTACGTTAGTGGTAATTTCCCTTTTACTTGGAATTTTCACACCTCATTTGTTAGTAACTGTTGAAATTATGCCCTAAAGCTGTTCTAAGATCATATAACTTAAATAATTAAATGACAAAAAGTATCTTTTCACAAAATCCTGTTTTCAGTCTTAGTTGTTCTAGAGTTCTAACAACCCTTTAGATATTCAGATAAAGTAAAAGTTTAAGGGAGTACTGTAGCACTTTAGCCAATGATTTTTTTTTTTTTTGTATATATGTAATATATTGCAATTTAAATATTTGTTTAGCTTTTTCTAGCAAACTTGTGAATTTTTCAATATGGCCGTAGCGTGGTTGGGTTTTCTATTTGTTTTGGGGGTTTTTTTGATACGTCTGGAAAATCTTACAGTGTATTTTGGATTGATATAAGCACGAGCAAGTAGAAACTGCAAAAATCAAAGCTTAAGTACTCAAGGAGATCAATGCTGGACGATTAGGCAAAAGAAGCAAGTTTTAAGAAAGGAATTTGCCCAGCAAAACAAGAGATCACTTGGTGGTGTAACAGCAGGAGACAGCTGTTGCCAGCATAGTGGGCAATGCAAAGAGGCATTAAATCTGGACGCTGAAATGGGAGTTGAAATGCACATGAAAGAGAAGTTAATTTTGCAAGGAAGCAAGCACTTTTCCTTTGTACTGTGTCCAGCAACTTTTCCATGCACTGAGTCTGTGGGTGAAGTTAAAACCGCCTCTGAAACTGAAGCGGTGATTTGACGTTACTGAAATCTGTTTTCTTTGCCTTCTGTCTCTTCTTCGTCCAATGGTTTCTGGCCCCACACTGCTCCTTCATGCCTCCTTGCACAGGCCCTAGTGATCATCACTTGTCAATCCCACAGAGAGCTATAATTTGAAAAGCCTTAGCAGAAGGCCCCAGTGAACAGAGCAGAATTTTCTGTTCATAAGCGGGAATAGACAGAGGTAACCAGTCTGTAGGTGGCAAACTGTTGGAGCTGCTCAGCCACGACTTGCAACTGCATCCTAAATATATGTGAGCAGAACGTTCAGCAAAGCTTTTGTGTAACGCGTAACTTCTGTCCTGCTCTTTACTGTCGTCCACCTATTCATTGTTCTCAGAAGTTATACAGTAAGTATTCACTTTAAGGACTATATTTAAAAAAAAAAAACAAAAGAAGTTCCTAAACAGTTCTTTTAAATGCACTGAAAGAAGTCTTGAAATAGAAATTCAATGAGAAAACTTCTAATGAAGTATAAATTTAGTCTGCTCTAATATTGTTAATTTTAAGGGTAAATTGGTTGTTAAAGTATTTCAGGTGCTGGATTTATAACTTTATTGTGCAGCTATGAAATCCATTGAACTTTTTAGGTAAAAGCATGCTGGTAGTCACATGGCTGGACTGAAGTTACTTTGCTGATTGACTAAGCTCAGCTGGTGAAGTATGGTGGTGGTGCAGGCTCTTCAGAATATATGGGCCCAAAATAAAAGCACTGAGTGTGCATATATACTCACTTTACACTTATTTAGTTCTTGTCTATCGTGAGGTGGAACAAAAATTTCAAGTCACAGGAGATTTTTCTGTGAAAATCTTGAATAGAAGCTGAAATTCACAATGACTTAGGCTTCCCTGTTCACCATCTTTTTTTAAGTACCTGAAGAATGCCGACATCCTCCACCCTCTCTCTCTCATGTCATTCTAACATATTACTGCAATAATTTATTTCTGCATTTCACTGTTTGCATTGTAAACCTTTCCTTGCTTTCTTCTATGGATCTACTAGTTTTTGCTGTCTTTTGGAGTTGTGCTTCGTGGTTTCATTTAATCTCAGTGTACGTTGCCCTAGGTAGGTATTGTGCAAGTAGTAGAAAACTCAGTCTTGGATCCTGGAATATTAGATAAATAATGAATAATAAGCTGAAGGATGGAGATAATAAAGTATATAAGTTTTTTGAGTATTGTATCAATATGAAACCTCTACTGGTAACAGAAGGAGAATTAAAATGCTCTGAGAAATTTGTGGCCACCTTTGCTTTATAAAATGTAATCTAGATCTTACATGGAGAAGGAAATAGGAAATGGAATAATTTAGAATGAGTCACCAGCAACTGATAAATTGAAAGCAAGCAGCAAGAAAGACTGGAAAAATAGAGTTGGTGACAAGATGTGTGACCTAATTCACTGCAGAGTTATAATGGAAGAAATGTAGACAGCTGAAGTTTTTAGGTTGAAAAACAGAAAAACCAAGGAGGAATGGCAGTTCTGAGCATAGGGTGGAGAGATTTTAAAGTAAATTGAGATAAAGATGATCACAGAAAAAAAAAATCCTTAAGATGGAAATAAAATAAAATGGCAATAGAAAAAGGATGAAAGATCAGCAGTGCTGGCTTGAGGGTCGGTGATCGAGCAATGGTGGAAGAAAAGAAATGCAATTACTTGCAAAACAAAAAACAATGTGGCTTGGCAAATTGTTATTTTGGAGAATGTTAGATCGAACTAGAATCAATTGTGAATAGTTAAGACCCAAGAAAGAAATGACAATGTGTCATCTGACGTGAAGGTGGCAGACTTCAAGACAATCAGTAATTCTTCGTGGGGAGCCACTGTGCATAGAGAATAACGAGGGAACAGCTGAAAGGTGTTCTGTTGCTCCTTCATTCTTATAACTTGCTGCATTGCTCACTTTCATTTCATTCAGAGCCTCAAGAAGTGAATGTGATTTCACAATTCATTCTTGCCTATTGTAATAAAACCACCTGAACTGGAAGGCGTGCATCTGAAGCTTTTCGTTCTATATGTAAAGACAACTACACCAAAATAGAAATGTGTAAGACAAATACTAGTTTTAGTTTGACTTTACTGAATTCAAAGGATCAACATTAACTTTGAGGTTTGATGAAGATTTAACTGCTCTAGAAACTTACTCTGATATACTTATCCTCAGAAAGAGGTTGACTATTACAGGTGAGACACAGTGCACTAAACTATTCAATTTCCATTATTTTTGAGCAAAGACTGCCAAGGTTTACAAATAAAAGATTCATGTCTAATTCACTACAGTCTCATGAAAATACCAGTATGCGTTGCTAGATTTTCAGTCATGTATGTGCCATTTAGTTTTCCAGTTTTAGAGAAATCCAAATACTGAGCACATGAAAGTTCACCTTTCATTTATTCTCGAAGAGTGAGCTCCTTTATGTTAGACTGAAGCTTTGGCAAAGAATTTTAAGAGAACGTGCAATTGCATCTTTCTTTACTCTTTTGGCAAATAATATGGAACTATTTTCAGCTATTTAGGTTTCTTGGAGTATACTGAAAGAGCTATAGGTATTTAGACCACTTCAGGCATCTAGCTTACCTTTGAACATTTTGATGCTATGTACAGCTTGCATTGTCAGTGATGGGAGATTACTTCGTATATATACTAAGTTGAGGGATTGTACTAGGGCTAACAGTATTGCAAACTGTGGATTTTTTGGTTAGACATCTGTTTTTCTATTTTTTTTTTCTTTTGGATAATCAGTGTCTCTGAAACTCTTTATATGAGGGAATCGATAGTGCTGCAAGCAGTAAAAAAGGTGCACTGAGAGAAGTAAGTTTTATGGTAGAATTCCATGTTTCTCAGCCTTTGGCTACAGTGAAATGAGAAGATATAAATCAATTATGCTGTATCCAATTGTGTTGAAAATCTGTTTTCTCTTACAGTTATTGCAGGCTCTCTGTGGTAGGGCTTAATATGTTGTTCTGGAAATATAGCTATAACCACAGATGTACCCTGTAAATAGGAGACCTTACCATGAGGAATGTGGTTGTCTGTAACTTATTTTAAAAATGCATGTTTATTGATATTCGGGCTGATTCAGAAAGAGATGTTTCTTGAGTAAGATCTTACTTTTCATAACAGAAAGAGACTTAGGCTGTAGATTTTCCTTTCTGTCTCATAGTGAAATATGTTACTGCTGTGACTGGCTTAATCTTTGTTATATGCACTCTGAGACAGCTCCTGGGTGTTGGAATTGTTGACGAACTTTTAATGAATCATTCAGTGTTCTTGCTTTGTGTTCCTCTATGTTCCTGTGTTGTGAGTGAAAGGGAATTAAGAATTATATACTCAGTACCTTTTCCCAAAAGTGGATTTCTTACAGCATGTTTCCTCTGGGCCTGATGTTTGCTACAGCGTAGTGTTAGGGTGTTAAAGAAATTAAGTTATAACTGTTCCTTGAGACACCGTTTGACAATCATACTTATGTTCAGATTTTTTAAAATTTTTTAGCCTAGAATTTTTTCTTCTATTTCTCTTTATTATCAACTCTAACGCTCTTAAAATTCTTCTGTCTTTAATGTGTACCACCTTTAAATATTCCTTCAGATGAGTGATTTTCCTTTCGGTATTCTTTTACCAAAGTAAATTCTATTTTAATCTTCCTTTGTAAATCATTCTCCAGTCTCTTGATTATTTTGGGGACAGAAATTCAGAACTCCATGTAATCGGTAAATATCTTTCTGGTATTGAGATGCCTAGGAGTGAATGCAGTATTGCAAATATGTAATTACCTCTCCTGTCATTATTCAGAAGTTATATCTATTATTGCTGCAAATAGCAAATTCGTATCGAAGTTGCTGTCCACTATACTTGTAGGCTTTTTTCATTATTACTGCATCACAGATTTTTATCTACTATTTCAGATCTGTGTTTCTAGTATGCATATTGCCAGGTGCTGTTTCTTGCATTTCCATTTCCTAATTCTTTTATTTCATTCCACACACATTTCTAAACTACCAAAAGCTGATATTTCTCTGGCTCTGGCAGGTTATTGAGGTTATCTTGCTTCTTGAGTTTGTTGCCTGTATGACTCTTGGAAAATAATCTTGCTTTAATATAAATGCTTTTTTTTCCCTGCAAATATTTAATAACTTCTGCAGCTGCCCTGGGGATTAAGTTTTGAGATTCTCCATCTTGTTTTTGTTAGCTTTCCTAGGTTTGAAAAACCCACTCGCGTTATCTCACTTACTTTATTAAGTGGTCATCAGCACAGAAGCAGCAGTTGCTATGTGTGCATGAATTCCTTCATACGCGTATGTTGTGTGTACATATGTATGCATTTACCTACTCATGTATAATGCATTTACCTACTCTTCCATTTAAAACAATGCTGTTTACCTGCAGGAGGAGGAGGAAGAAACATATGAGCAAACTCTAGAATTCCGCAGAGGAGGTGATGGTCAGCCAAGACGGTCCACACGACCTACTCAACAATTTTATCAACCCCCAAGAGCTAGAAACTGATTAATAAGAAATAAAAGGTAAATATATAATATTGACATTTTATTTATGGGATTAGGTTTCAAGAGAAGTAGATCCTGGATTGCTTTATTTTTCAGTGTTCTCCAGTCTTTGTGAAGTTCATGAGAGAACTTTCTACAACTTTGCCAGTAGCTGGTTGCGTAAGAACCCTCATCGTTGGGTTGCAGGTGATGAATATTTTGAACAATTAAATTATTGTAGTCACCATTTTACAACCAAATAGACAAAAAAAAAAAAAGAATTAAACAGCAGCACATGTATGACCTGCTTTGTTCAATAGTGGTAAACTATTTATAAGGTGCAAGCACAGAGCAGTGCTTGTTACACCTATGGAGAACTATTGCTATTAAATCAGTGTCTTACCATTTAAGTGTAAGTTTTATGGTTGTGTCTTTTTAGTTTGGAAACCACTTGTTGCGATCGCCTGTGAGGAAGATATGTTTGGCATATTACTTCTAAAATTTTTTAGGGATATTGATATATTTGTAATAGAAGTTGGATATCTCTGTTTCTCCAGATTTTGTGGCTGTAGGAAGAGACGTAATATACCTGTGGGAAGAGGGAAGGCAATAAAAACACTTTGGCAAATAGCTTTTTAACTTCGCTTTATGTAAGGACTCATGTCATCTGAGCAAGCTTTTTCTTGATACTTTTTCACCTGAGAGCAGCAGCAAATTTCTGCCATTCACATACGTTGGACCGGCTTCCTCTCTGAAATAAGTGGCTGAAGCCCCTGCTGAACTCAGTACTGTCTGTCTCTGTCCAAGGTCCCATATCCTAATTTTTTGAGCCATTTATGTGAAAAACTATTCCGTCATCGTTTTGCTTAGCATTGGAAGGAGACTTTGCAACACTAAAATCTAAAAATCTGTGAGCTAACCATTGAATGGGGAAGTACAAGGCCTAAGAATATTTACCATACTCTGAATCTTGAGGATATATTTGCATCTATACTTTATTAATTAGCAGAAATTAAGAGATTATATGTCATCCTTGGAAAATATACTTGATATGTACATTAAGAAATCTAAAAAGGCCAGCCAGATAAAACAGTTAAAATTCTTTTACTAAACAAATCAAGTGCGCTATACTGCTTTCATTTTACTTGTGGATCTTCTAAATCCTTAATTTTCAAACATTGCTTGAAAGACCTGAATAAAGAAAGCTTTGTAAAGTTGCATGCTATTTGGTGTACATCTACAGTGTGTCTTTGTCTTGAATCTGATTTAATTTTTTTCCCTATTAGCCAGTTTATTTTTACTGAGTTCTTTTTAGCTCCTTTCCTTGCTCCAGTCCTCCACCTTCAGTTGGCTTCAGGTGCTGCTGATCTCTGCAGCTTTTGATATTTCTGACATGTAATAACGTATGATTTCACTTTTTTGATCATATGCTTTCCATTTGCGGGAGTACTGGCAATATATATATATATATATATATAGGCAAAATTTATTCCTGACTCTTGCCAAGGTGATCATTGTTCTATTTTTGCCCATATCATTCAATTTTCTATTTTAAGTAAGTGTGTCAATCACTATCAATAAACACATCATGAGATAATTTATGCTGAAATAATTGTGGCGTAATGTGAGTTTTAAACCAGCTCAGTTGACACGGAGGAGTGTTGGTGTGATCAGCTGAATGAAATTTGCTCAGTGTAGAAAGTAGTCAAAACCAGGGAGGCTTTTTTTTTTGGTGTCTTTAGGTAATATTTTTGGTATTTCTCTAATTTTACAGTATAAATCTGGAAAACTGTGTTTGGCTTTGGTCAGATGGGAGAAGGGGAAAAACAGATATTCAGAGAGAATGATAGTAACTCCTGTATCTCAAGAATAATGAATTAATTGTTGGCAAGCAAGGAAGCAAGCAACAACCTTTCTAAGGCACAGGTGGCTGTTCCTTGCAGATTTTCATGTACCTTGCTGTGAAGATTCTAACAGGATCCCAATTTAAATGGACAGCAGACTCTGTATCAAAACCTACCTACTATAAAAATAAAGTTACAGCCCTTCCCCTGCCAAATACTTCAAATACTATTGTTTTCTGTCAGACATCTCTAAATAAAGGGGTTGGTTTCAAGTGGCAAATAGTATCAGTTAAATATAAAACTAAAAGCATTTGTCAACAAGTAGCAATGGACTCATCCAGGAAAAGAAAATAAATCAAAATATATTTTGGAAAATGTTTCATGAAGCTGAATATACTTTTTCAGCAACTACTTGCTTTGCATTAAGAAGTCCATCTTCTATTGATGATATTTCCAGATATATCCTCCTTTTTCTTCATAATAATTTAAAACTCTGTTCCGCAGTTGATGAAATGAGGTCTTTCCTGCGTTCTCTTTTGGCCCAGGACTGTTTACTTCAACATCAGCTCAAGCTACATAGTGCCAATTTGTTATCCAAACCTGAACTTATTAACCCAGTGCAATGTACAATCAGTGGCAGTTTAAACCTGGTAAATTTTGGCTACTTTTCTAAGTCTAACTCTGTTGGAATATTATGCGCTTTATCTTCTACAATACAAATAGCAAATATTATAGGAGTTATACATATCTTAAATAGCCATCATTGTAAACAGTAATTAATTATAAGAAAATAGAACTTACTGCGTGATAGGAAGATGCATTCCCTGTAGATCGAAACATTCAATGCCATCTTCTTTGGCTGCTGTAACTGAATTGTCTTGAACTTTAATTAAGTGGAAACTGTCTCTAAATGGCTAAAATATAGTCAATTAGAATGTTTATGTATTTTATATTAGAATGATTTGCTATAGCTAAATTATCTGGCTTATCAGATTTAGGTTTGTGTTTGGAAAACTTCCAGAATTAAGCTCGACTACATTTCAACATAAAATAATGTAACAGCTATCGGATGTTAACACCAAAAAGGTGTTGTGGAAATATGAAATTAAATACATTGGTCTTAGATTCTTGAAACACCACAATCAGTCAGGTAGAAAAAGAAAACAGAGAGGCAAGAGATGTCTTCTATGTAGGGGCTGGATGGTGCCACTTAAACAGTTAGCTCCTGTATTAGTTCCAGTCAAAGCAATCCTTTATTTTGTCTAAAATTTGTAAGATGTATTTTTTCCCTTTCTGCTCTGTTACAGTGAATATTTGGAAAACTGAACATTGTGTTCTTTTCTCTTCAAGAGTGTGGCATTTGCGGTCATCTCTAAATAATGTCCAAAAGTGGAAATTCTTCCTCAGTTTAAGAGCACTCTATTGCCAATCTTTTTGAGGATAAAAATATTGCAGTGCTGGATCCAGGAGCTTTTTCTGTGTGGTACAGACTAGCTTTCGCCTGCTAGATTTGCTTTCTGAAGCTCACATCGAGTCCAGCGTAGCTGCCCTCATTTCCCTTGTTTGATAAGTAAAGCGATGTGAGGAGATGTTTATTGTGGTGCTACAATGGACGTATTTATCAGGTATGGTTATAGCTCCCCATAGTACTTCTCATGCTACCATATATCTTAGGTTGCGTTTTGAAATTCATTACACGTGACCTAATGAGGTACTGGTTGAAGAAAGTGGAATTAGAGAGAAACCAGTAATGCAAATCTACTCAGCTTTTCAAAAAATAAGTGGTGGATGTAGTCATTTTTTCTAGGCAGAAAATCAAACACAATCCTTTTCTAAATTGCTTTCAGCATACACAGACTTGTACAACAGTGTAGCTTTAATGTCTTGACATGTGAAAATTCAGGAATATTGAATGTTAGCTCCTAGAAGTGGATTTCTATGTGTTTTTTCCTCCTTTTTGTTCCTCAGAGCTTTTTGAGAGCATGGCTTATTGTTCTTATTTCAAGTTTTTGATAACCTGTTAGGTGAAGACATGATTTATCAGGGGAAGTTTTAAGGGATCCAGTGAGGCATAGTTTTACCACAGCCTTCCACTGAAGGAGGCTTTTTCTTCACCAGATTATTCATTAATGATACCTTTACTCCCTGAGAGGGAGTACCTCTGTATTACGTAAAGTTACTTAATTATTTTTTTCCTGAAAAGAAATGGAGAGCCCTTGTTGATGATTCTTTTATGTTATAAATTGGTAATTTGTTTAGAATTTTAATACTGTAGTATCTAAAATTTAAAATGCCAAAGTGCCTTGTTTTCAAAGGCAGCTTTGGCAATTCTAAAAGTAAAATTTGCTGGCCATATTTGTATTGAGAATGACAGGGACATATCAAAGATGAAACATTAGGTCCATATAGTAGATGTATCACCTCAGACCCAAAAGCTCTTAGACCTATGTATATAATGATACATCACTTGACAGGGAGGACTTATTAGCACTGGTACAGTAATACAGAAATGAAACTATACTGCTTCCTGGATTAGTTTTCAGCATACTCATTTAGGTGTTGAAGTTGCCCGTACAAATCTGGAATTAGTGTTGACAAATAGCAGCTCATAATCTATGTCTACAGTGTAATGGGGTCTTACGTGTGAGACGGGTTAAGTTTTTAAAAGCCTGAGTTATTTTTTAAAAGTGGAATTTGCATCCATGGGATTGTCTAGCCTGGAGAAGAGAAGGCTCCGGAGAGACCTTATTGTAGCCTTTCAGTACTTAAAGGGGGCTTATAAGAAAGATGGGGACAGACTTTTCAGTAGGGCCTGTAGTGACAAGACAAGGGGTAATGCTTTTAAACTAAAAGAGGGTAGATTCAGACTAGATATAAGGAAGAAATTTTTTACAATGAGGGTGGTGAAACACTGGAACAGGTTGTTCAGAGAGGCAGTAGATGCCCCATCCCTAGAAACATTTAAGGTCAGGCTGGATGGGGCTCTGAGCAACCTGATCTAGTTGAAGATGTCCCTGATCATTGCAGGGGGCGCTGGACTAGATGACCTTTAAGAGGTCTTTTTCAACCCAAACCATTCTATGGTTCTGTCCTTCTGAAGAGCTTCTTCCTACAGTGTTCTGTGCTTCAGGTATTAAGAACAATTGCTGCAGGCTTGCAGGAAATCTTGACTTGGTGTTTATTATGAAGACAGAGCAATAGAGCAGTCATGTTAAGGTGAAGTAACAGAAGTATGGGGTAGTCATTACCTCACTGTGGTTGCAGTTGACTTAGAAATGATCGTTTATTAATATCCAGTAGTGTGAGGAAGAGAACGCTCAGAATTTTATCAGAGCACTGCATTGAGAGCCCTTGAACCCCGGTTCTAGGTTGTTTATGATATGAGTCAAATACTAACTTTAACAGATCTGTAAAACAAGATACTAACACAGAATCACAGAATGGCAGGGGTTGGAAAGGACCTTCTGAGATCATCCAGTCCAATGCCCCTGCCAAAGCACGTTCACCTGGAGCAGGTTGCACACGATGGTGTCGAGGCAAGTTTTGAATATCTCCAGAGACGGAGACTCCACAACCTCTCTGGGCAACCTGTTCCAGTGCTCTGTCACCCTCAAACTAAAGAAGTTTTTCTTTATGATAAGACAGAATTTCCTGTGTTCCAGTTTGTGCCCATTGCCCCTTGCCTGTCCCTGGGAACCACTGAAAAGAGTCTGGCCCCATCCTCTTGACACCCACCCTTTAGATATTTATAAGCATTGGCAAGATCCCCTCTCAGTCTTCTCCAGGCTAAAGAGACCCAGGTCTCTCAGCCTTTCCTCATAAGAGAGGTGCTCCATTCCCCTGATCCCTCCACTGGATTCTCTCCAGTAGTTCCTTGTCTTTCTTGAACTGGGAGCCCAGAACTGGACACAGTATTCCAGTTGTGGCCTCACCAGAGCAGAGTAGAGGGGGAGGATAGCCTCCCTCAATCTGCTGGCCACGTGCTTTTTAATGCACCTCAGGAGACAATTAGCATTCTTGGCCACAAGGGCACATTTCCAGCAGGTCAGCCCCTGACCTGTATTGGTGCATGGGGTTATTCCTCCCCCAACTCTCTAGACTGTCCAGGTCTAGCTGAATGGCACCGCAGCCTTATGGTGTGACAGCCACTCCTCCCAGTTTTGTGTCATCAGCAAACGTGCTGAGGGTACGCTCTGTCCCCTCATCCAGGTCGTTGATGAATATGCTGAACAAGACTGGACCCAGTACTGACCCCTGGGGAACACCGCTAGCAACAGTTCTCCAACTGGAGTGCCAGTGATCACAACCCTCTGAGCTCTGCCATTCAGACGGTTTTTGATCCACCCCACCATCCACTCATCTAACCCACATTTCCTAGTCTTACCTATGAGGATGTTATGGGAGACAGTGGCAAAAGCCTTGCCAAAGTCGAGGTAGACGATGTCCACTGCTTTCCCCTCATCTACCCAGACTGTCATGCCATCATAGAAGGCTACAAGTTTGGTCAAGCATGATTTCCCCTTGGTAAATCCATGTTGACCACTCCCGATAACCTTCTTTTCTTCTACATGCTTAGAGATGACATCCAGAATGAGCTGTTCCATCACCTTTCCAGGGATGGAGGTGAGGCTGAGTGGCCTTTAGTTTCCCGGGTCCTCGTTCCCCTTTTTGAAGACGACTCCTAGAGAATCAAGATATAAGAATTGGAATCTTAACAATAATAAAAACACATCCTAAACTTACACTTCCTGGATAGAATGTCATGATAGTATGAAAAAGAAGTGAGAAATTAGTGTTTTGAATGATCATACTCTTGGAGGAACTTGAAAACTTAAGAGTGTGAACCTATGAGTACTTGGTCATTATCTGTTTCTTGGGTCTTCCTTTGCTCCATGACCGAATTAATCTACACCTTGTCAAACTTGCTATAAAATCTGTATTGAAGTCCTTACCAATGGAGAAACTGCGTTTTTGTGAGAAGTCATTGACAGAAAGCGTTCTTTTCTTGTATTACACCAATCATATTTATTGCATTGAGGTGTCACCTTCTTATTTAGTCTTTAAAAGACTTGTATCTCTGTAAGTACTGAAAAGCAGATATCCACTCTTTTGGAGGAAGAAAATAACAGTAAAGCATATGTTGCATGAAGAGCAGAGAGGTTTTATGCTTATCTATTGTATTTATTTTTTTCTTTTAGCAACCTTCTCGGGGTGGGGGGAAATTCACTGGCAGCTCCAACTTGCAGAAGACTTCTAGAGGAAATTCTGGCTTTTTCCAAGCAACAGGATGGAACAAAGAAAGCTCGTGTGAGCAGAAGGAATTTGGACCTCACACCACAAGAGACTTTTTTAAAGTTCTTAGTTACGTGAAGCTGAATACTTTTTACATATGAAAGAGGCAAATTGTCATTGCTGCCATCAATAAAACCACAGTGCACTATTCTATTCTTTGCCTTGTATTCTTTTTACTGAGCCTCCATTGTTAGGTAACATAATACTAATGTATCATGATTTTTATTCATTTTGAATTGATTTTGGTTTGAATATTGTTTCTAGTAAAATTTATATCTTCTCAAAAGCAGCCAGGATTGGACCTTTAATTTAGATTTTAGACTAGCATTACTAAAACCTGTTAAAAATGTTCAGCTAATTATTGTACAGTGAAATTCTGAATAGGTTTTGACTGTGTTTTCTGTGTTTATTTTCCAAAGTTGCTAAATGCCAAATTACAAATTTGCCTATTGTTTTTCATGATCTGTGATTAAGAGATTGAAGGGGAGAACAAAAAAATTGTCATTTTCAATAGGAATTTTCTAAATAATTTTAGGTAAATATTTTCTTTGTAGGAATATTTATATTACAGAAATAGAAACATTTCTAGAAGGTACAGGAAAGTAGTTTAAACAAAAAATACCGAAAGATGCATATGAGTATTTTAAACGTAAATACGTGTATAAGTGCACACATGTGCAACCTGTTAAATAGTGAGTTCTAACTTTCTTGTAACATTAAACTGCTTTTATTGCTTCATATTATTAGAATTTTTTCAACTATCATTGACGCTTGAAAGAATCTTATGTCAAACTACTTTTCATTCTAAGCTATATCTTTGAATCTTATGTGAGTATAACAAATAGTTGAAATTTCACTGTTTCTTTAGCTGAGAAGCACTGTAAGTTCTGTGTGCCATGCGAGTCCCTTCTAAGCTTTATTCTGATCATTTAATTCAGATTGAAATACCACATATGTTTTAAGGTAGTTCTGTAAAGACAGAATTTTACCGGAGATATGCATTGATGGTGTAAGTTGTACGATTAATTCTACTGAATTTCTCTCTGAGTGCTCATAGAAAATTCTGTTTGGACAGAACCTGGTTTATTTGGATGAAAAGAAGTTTTATATTGATGATGTAATTGAATGTATTTGCAGTACGTAATGTGGATTACTGTCCAAATGCAGTGAAATCTTAGCAAGCACATAAATATTTGCAGAATACTAAAGAACTAAATGTTTTGCTGCCTTAAATGGATCCTAAGCAGCTTTTTGACAATTATAATGCAACTCACTAATAATTCTAAAGAAATTTGGAAGCTTAAAACATGAGCTGTACAGTGTTCTTCACTATCAACTTGACAAACAACAAATTTTATGAAGTTTGTTAGATTTAAGTTAGAAATCACTTTCCAAATACTATGAATCATTCTGGTCAGTTCTGCTAAATTGTACCAGCAAATAAATAAATTGTAGATCTAATACATTGGATGTTGGATGCTTTACTTCCAGAATCACTGCTAAGACCACTGATAGAAGCTATTCAGCTTCATAAAGCTATGCAGCTGTAGCATCGTTTTAAAAAGCAGTTTTGATTCTTCTATACAAATAGACCGTGCATTGAATGAGAGCCCTACAATCAGTGTACCAAAGCAATTTCTGAAATTAAAATAACTTTTACATTCTTTTGAGCTTTCATTCTTGCTGTGAACAGAATCATAAAGGTCAGAAAACTGCAGTCTGATTTAGTGAGCTGTAAAAAATCCAAAGCCTACTTATGAAAATTTGAAGACTGTAGAAATACAATGCAGCATTCTTCTGTAGTGGTTGTGGCGTTCTGAAATTACCACATGTATGTGCAGTTGTCTGTAGGCAAGCGAAATGTATTTGAGACGTCCTGGTCTTTTCACTCGTGCTGAGCAATTGGAAAGCCAGGGTAAGCAGCTGGAGAGTCTCCTTGAAAAGACATGTGGTCTTTGTGTGTTTTATGATTCTTTTCTGGTTTGATTTCGACTGAAAAAACTTCTTTTGAAAGCTCTGCCTGTTTAGGATCTGAAGAACCAGTGATGAAGTAGATAAAAACTATTTGCATCAACCTGTTCTGAAACGCAAGGATTCATGTATTCATGCTCATTGATTCCTGTATCTGGAAACAACATGATGATATACTAGGTATGTATACAAATTATTTTCTTGATTCGCATAATCCATCAAAGTCACAAATACAATAATTTGCCAGTCATAGTGTAGTAAAGTTTACATACATAAGTATAACATTAATTTATTTAGCTTTTATGTTCGGAAAAGGCTATCATGACTAGGTAGGTCTTCAAAACTGATGTAAAAGTTAACATCTAATTTGTCAAAAGCAACAGCAAAAGCAAAGTTCTGAACTTTGTATGGCTATGTCGGTGTAGTTAAACAAAAAAGGCTGAGAAGGAGCACTGGATCCTGATCATCTACACTATTTATTTACTAGCTTGATTTCTGACTCTGTTGTGGAGTGCTCTTGACTTAGCTGTTTCTAAGACAAACCTGTCACAAAGAAACTTTGCCCTTTGCAAGCTGGACACAAGCCAGTCTGTGCCTCTTGACCTGTGAACCAGTACGTCCATGGTCATGGTTACGGATGTAGCTTGTGAGAATTTCTGTCTTGAATGTTAGGAATGCAATTCTAATGAGATGTTTTCCTTGCCATGGACTTCTATATAACATTTTTACCTGAAGGAAATAATAAAAAAAAAGTAAGAATTTCTGATTTAAATTATTCCAGAAGTTATGTTCTAAATTGGTAATAGTATCATTGAATAAAATTTTATTTTACTTTTTTTTCCCCTTTTATATTGTTGAGATATAAAATCATTTTGAAGCAGAGTGGAAATGTTGTGGTTTTATCTTACACGTTTTCAGGGGTTTGTAACAAAAATTGATTGAAGTTGTCATATTTTCATTTAAAATTCTGCTTTGGACTAACATTTCCTGATAGATACTCGTATGTATTTTTTATATGTATATAAGTATAGCTCTTTCTTTTGTCACCAACAGGTACTTTCTTATTAAGTCTTTGGCAACAACTGTACAAAGTGTTTTGAGGATCACTTGTCAAGGTCGCCCGTCCAAGAAACACTGCTGGAATTTTCTCTGTAGTGACTTCAGCCTTATGCAAATGAAACTTGTTGGGAATATGGCTTTCCAAAGCAGTGTTAACAACGCATATTTCCATTGGGTGATGAAAGGTTGATATCACAGGAAGGACAAGTCTTATCCAAGAGATGCACTTGGCATTAGATACAGAATGAGTAAAAGCTTAGTGGGAGGTAAAGATTTAGCTTGAGGTAAATCTGAAGAGACATTTGCAAGAGAACGCTCAAACAGCCAAACTAGCTAATGAAGGTTGGTCTAATGTTAGACAGTGTAGGGTAAACAGTCCCATTCTACCATTATGGTTGGAGAGGACTTCATAAAGAAAAATCTCCAGTGCTTTTGTGTAAAGGAACATATCATTTGGAATGATTGTCTGTTGATGCTTTCTTGAAGGACAGTTCAGCTGTTCAAGTCCTGAGGAAAAGGACTTGGGGGTGCTGGTGGACAAGAGGCTCAACATGAGCCGTTAGTGTGCACTTGCAGCCCAGAAAGCGAATCGTATCCTGGGCCGCAACAGGAGAAGCGTGGCCAGCAGGTCGAGGGAGGTGATTCTCCCCCTCTACCCCACTCTTGTGAGACCCCACCTGGAGTACTGCGTCCAATTCTGGAGCCCCTACTACAAGAAAGATATGGACGTGCTGGAACATGTCCAGAGAAGGGCCATGAGGATGATCAGAGGGCTGGAGCACCTCTCCTATGAGGACAGACTTGAGAGAGTTGGGGTTGTTCAGTCTGGAGAAAAGAAGGCTCCGAGGAGACCTCATAGTGGCCTACCAGTATCTTAAGGGGGCCTACACGAAAGCTGGTGAGGGACTTTTTAGGATGTCAGGTAATGGGAGGACTAGAGGGAGTGGCTTAAAACTAGAGATGGGATGATTCAGACTGGATGTTAGGAAGTTCTTCACCATGAGGGTGGTGAGACACTGGAACAGGTTGCCCAGAGAGGTGGTGGAGGCTCCATCCCTGGAAGTTTTTAAGACCAGGCTGGATGGGGCTCTGAGCAGCCTGATCTAGTGGGAGGTGTCCCAGGGGGAGGTGTCTAGGGGGGTTGGAACTAGATGATCTTTAAGGTCCCTTCCAACCCTAACAATTCTATGATTTTACAACAGTAAAATCTTATAACTTTCTTGAAAACTATATAAGCCTCAAGAATGGCTAATGGCACAATTTTGGCTAACTCAGTTCAGCTTTATACTTTCTATACAACTATTCAGGTGTTTTCTTGTTTGGTGATTTTTGTTTTGTTTTGTTTTGTTTTTCCTTTCTGGAATCTTCTAGAGCAACCCATTGCAGGAGAGCAGCTAAACTACAGAAGATACTCCAAACACGTATGCACTGACCTTCTCATAGCATGATACGCATATGAAAAGCTATGTGTATTAGTGGTATCCTTCAAAGCAATGGTAAACACTCATAATTACTTTTTTTCCCCCCACTATTCATTTCATATAAATTGCTTATGTTGGTCTGTTCGTTCTGGCTTTAATTACAATTTTGTTTTGGGAATTTGAGAACGGTTCCAAATAATTTAAAAAGAAGTAAAGACAAAAATTACGTCAATACTTAATTTTTCCACAAGATTTAGAGATCATAAAAAGTCAGACATGTTGGTCTGTTGATGGACGTAATTATATTCTGGAAATTATGGTGTTATGAATGAAACCAGAATCTGGTATATGTTAAAAATAAATCTTACATGTGTTCAAATAAATAGGAACTGTGGGAAGGCAAATGATTAGGCATATAGTGTAGCAACAGATCACTATAGATGGTGTACAAAAAATCCTGCAGCGGCTTCTAAGGAAAATGTTTGCAATCATACTATATTCCCTTGTAATATTTCATGCAACTTGACTGGTCTATTTCTATCTTAAAATGGATACATAGGTAAGTATCGTGCAGAAATATTAATGTAATTTTCAGGCAGTTTAGTATGTCATGGGATCTTGAATGCTTTGCTTTGATTTTATACCTCATCTTTCTAAACTTCAGAGGTTAAAGAGCATAAATAATTTTTTTGTATTTGTTTTGTAGTCAAAATAGTCTTAACCCCAAATATATTTTGTTAGTCATTAGATAAATGGCTATGCCTCTGCTAAAATAGATGCAATCTTACAAGACTGTGCACGGATTTAAGTTGCAACTAACCATCTATTCTTCTGTAGCTATTTAGCAAAGGAACTTGGTTTTTTTACAATAAAAGTAAAAAGCGGAATAAATTAGGGATGCTCTATCATTTTGACATGTCACAAATTAAACTGTTTTTTGTGCTGGGGGACTGGAATAGCATATACAAAGTCAGTGTTCCATGTGCTATTTCAATGCGCGAAATAGCTTTCTTCAAAATCGAAAATTTTTTTAAGGTAAAAATTTGATAGTTTTTTCCCCCCTGCTAATTAAAACAGATTTCATCCCAGTTTATTTGATGGGATAAAACAGATTATATACTCTGACATTTCACTGCTCTTGCCATATCAGTCTCTTTGGGTGTATTACGATCAAATGCTCGCAATAACAGATATTCTTGATGGCCAGGTACTGAATGTGTTTTTTACTGCAGTTGGTTGGATTAAAATGCATGTAAAAACTTGAGATTTAGCATTGTACGTGGCAAGGTTTAGATATGTCATACTGACATTAATCTGGATTAGGAGCTATAGTCAAGTTTCAGTGTACTTCAGCTGCGGAAATGACAGAATTGAGCCTGTGCTGCTCCATTTTGCTTAGTTGCTTTAACTTTGAACTCTCGTTTTCAAAATAAAAAATAAAGAATAAATGCTTACAGCTATACATAAACCACTGAAAATGTGACAATTTAAAACAAGAAGCCGATGCCTACTACACTGTTAGAAAGAAACAAAAAGTTGCAAGAGTTGTGAAATGTGAAAACACGCCATATGTGCCCGCCAGGAATGTTTGCTCTTTGTGGCTGTGGAATCTGGCTGCTTTTTTTTTTTTTTTTCCCAAAATACTGAATATCTGAACAATTCTGATATAGAATAGTCATATTTGAAAACCATTTACCCCAGCACTTCTTTGAGTCTCTGTACCCCGTGAGGAGCCTGGCTTCGGTTATCTGGCACTCTAGCTTTCTCACAGCACTTTGCAAGAAGCCGGACGGCAGTTGGGAGTCTCAGAGGAAAGCTGATAGAGGGGTGAAGATACCGGTGTCGCGTTATGAGTTCCTCCTACCTTAATGTAAGAAGCTGTACTCTATACTTGGAAAATATGGAAGAAGCCAGGACTCTGTGATTAAATAGCTGTTAAGCATGAGAGCTGTATCATCAGTGCGTTGCAAACTGCAGTTGTGCATACTTGAACAAGGACAAGACAGGCGGAAAAACAACTATTTAAATGATGATACAGTAACTTAATTTTGCCAAATAAAGTATGCCATCTGCAAAGTACTTAGTATTCTGAAACGCAGCCTCTATTATGGTAGAATGCACAGTGTTTATAGAAAGAATCTCAAATTTAAGATCTTTTGAATGTGTCAGCCATATCAACGTTATTTGTTTGACTTTTTTGTTTTGCAATAACGTGATTATCTTGATGCGGACGTTAAGAAGGCCTTTAACACTGTTTACCTGAGGTGTAGGTGAGATGCTGTTATTTCTAGTAGGCCAATAAAAATAGCCTGCTGCTAGATTATTTGTTTTCTCTTTTCATTCGTGGTTAGAAATAATGATAACTATGTATTGTTTCCTTGATGCTAATGGAGGCCACTCTTCTATTAAGAGCAGGCCATATAGCCTCTTAAGGAGGTCATATGCTGAAGCCCAGGCAATCTGTACTACTGAATTGGTGTCCTCATCTGACCAAAACACTGATGTCTCCTCCCATCATTTTTTTACCTCCTACTATAGAGAAAACATTCGTGAATGATGAGTCACACTGCTTGTTACATCCAATTATTTTCTGTTTGGGCAACAAGTGCCCAACAGGAATCACTCAAGAAAATGTGTGTCCAGAGTGTTTGTCTGGACCACACTCTGCAGTTGGGCTGTTTCTGACCTGCAGTCTGTCAACTGTTAACCGTTGCATTAGTCATTTTTGTCACTTTTCCCTAGGTAACATAACACCTACAATTCAAAGCCAGTGTTATGCGGAATAATAATGATATTTGGGTTTCGCATGTCGTCTCTTCCTGGCAAAAAAAAATCTATTGTAAAACAGGAAAAAGTATCCTGCTTCAGGATTAACTAGGCAGGAGTAATACTACTGTGTACTTTTACCTCAGATCCTTTCATCAAAGCCTGCTTATCAGTGCTACTCTACATTTTAGTATCGCATTTTTAAGGCTATTTTGACTGTTTCATCACATAGGCTGTAGGCTTTTATCCGGATAATTCTTCAGCATAGCAAATTGGAATCTCCTGAGTCCTCTGCATATGAGGATTTTGTTAATTTTTTGTGGACATTGATTACCTTATCCCTTTGATAAGGTTCCTTAGCTCTTGAAAGCACTTAGCTCTGTTATTTCCAATTACTTCTATTACCAGATTGTTCCCAAATTTAATTCCTCACAAGGCTAAAAATCTTCTAATTACAGCCTAAATGTATTCAGTTATACACGCTTGTGCTTGTGTCACCATTGACCTTCAGTTTAAAGAGCTCTCGACTGACCCTTGAGGTGTTTGTGGGCAATTTCTGAACTGTGCTCAGTGAGGGCATGGAAGAAGAATATTCAGCGAATCCTGTTCAGTAACCATTTGCAGTGTGGTGGCATGCCGTCATGGGGGGTTCTGTGACTCATGCGGTCCTCCATGCTTATACTGTGTGCAGTAGTTTCTGTTCAGTTGTACGTACCTTCACCGAATCGAGAGATTCTTTGAACTTGTAGTTTCATGTGCCTGCCTTCTAGCGATCAGGGAAAAAGTCTTTCTTTAGTATTCTTTCTATAGTATTACAGAAGAGTGCAGGTTAGAAGGGACCTCAGGAAGCGTATCTCTACGCCAACCTCCTACTCAAAACAGGGCCAGCTATGAGATCAAGTAAAATTGCTCAGGGCTTTTATGCGGTCAGGTCTTGAAAACGTTCAGGGATGCAGATGCATAACCTTTCCGTGCACCCTGCTCCAATGTTTGACTGTCGGCCCTCATGGAGGGAAAAAGTGTTTCCTTACATTGTCTGAACCTGTCGTGTTTCAGTGTGTGCCTGTTGTCTTTTGTCCTCCTGCTGTGTGCTGCTGTGAAGAGCCTGTCCCTGTCTTGATAAATCTCCCTATGGGAAGGCTGCTGCTAGTTCCCTCTGCAGCTGAACAAGCCCTGTTTTCTCGGCCTCTCCTCACAGGGCAGGTGCTGCTGCCCTTGACCACTGTAGTAGACCTCCATGGAACTCATTCTGGTGTATCGATATCTTCCTTGTATTGGCAAATCCAAAACTGTATGTGATATTCTAGTTGGGGTCTAAGGAGTCCTGAGTAAATGAGAATGATAATTTCCCTTGATACACCATCTGTGCTCCTGTTGATACAGTCCAGGATACTGTTGGCCTTCTTTGCAGCTGGAGCATACCAGTGGCTCAGATTCAACTTGCCGTCTATCAATACCAACAGGTCTTTTTCCACAGAGCTGCTCCCCAGCCAGTCAGTCCCCAGCCTGCAGCGCTGTGAGGGGTTCTTCATTCCCAGGTGCTGGATTTTTTATTTGTTCTTCATGTAATGAGATTCCTGTCAGCCCGTTCCTCCAGCCTGTCTAGGTCCATCTGAAAGGTAGTCCTGCCTTCAAGCATATTACTTTGTTCTCCTCCCAGCCCATCTCCAGTTTGGTGTCATTGCAAACTTTATGAGCAATTATTTCATTGCTTCTTTCAGGTCACTGATAAAGATGTTAAAGAGGACAGATCGCAGGGTAGACCCCTGTGGTACTTCTGTTGTTACTGGCCTCCAGGCCAGTAGGTTTGTTGGTCTTCTGCAAAGACATAGTATATCCACACTCAGTGACTGCTCTGGTCCTTGAATCATCTTCTAGCTCCTTAATCACTGTAGATACCAAAGGAACATTGGTAGAACAATGCTTAATTGGTAATAACAAGAGGTAATTATTCAAGTAATTGGGGGCTCGTCAGACACTAATGATCTGTGCTTCAGAAGACAAGTGAAACTTCCCAGTAAGAGGGATGTGCAGTAAGACTATATGGCAAGGAGCACCTGTTACTGCAGCATACCATGTGGTATTTCTTATTCTAACTACAATTTCTATGCATTTTTTTTGAACTTACAATGCCTCATCTCCTTGTAAAATATTAGGAATATCCAAAAACAGGCTATTCTTAAAATAATTTGAAGAAAGCAAAGATAAAGCTATAATTGTGATAGAAAGAGTTACTTGGATTGTACATTCCAAGCCTGGCTGACCTAATGCTGCTACTGTAAATTTGCCCTGATATGTTTCTGAAATAGCTGGACTCATGCTCCCTGTATGCCAGATGACTGTTGCTCAACAGAACAAAAAACTGCTGGCAGATATTGGAGTTTTGTGTCAACCTGCTGATGTTTCTTGACAAGATGTTGACCTGACTGGTTGTTAAACTCCACCCTGAATATAAAGACAGGCGAAAAGTTGAGCACGCCTGACGCACAAACTCAAACAGCAGTAACTGAGCCTGGGGAAGAGGTTGTTTATGATGTTGTTGATATTACCAGTACGAAGCAACCTTATCTTAAATATGCTGTTTGGAGTGTTTTGCAGTAGGGCAGGGAAGCCATCTACTGACAGCGATATGTTGTGTGATATGGTAGGACCCAGAAGCGAAGTAGTCTAATGCTGTCAGAGTAAAATCTCTGTGCTGGCTACTTGTGTTTCCAATGTGGAACAGAAATGAGTGTCTCGGACAATGTCAGGAGCAGGGCCAGCCTTGGGCACAGGATAAGTAAAGTCTGACGAGCATTGACTTGGCAACAGAGGAGCTGGACTAATGTGTCTATTCCCAGCAGCAGGACCTGAGGAGCTGGGCGCTCCTGGCATGGTCTCCAAAATGCCTCCAAAGAAACTCGGAACTGTACAAATCATAAGGGTAGGCATATCCTGAAGTACCCATTTAATGAAAAATAAATGCTCTTTTCCTCCAGGACTTGCTGTCAATGAGTATGTTTTATTGCTAGCAGTTGCCAGCAGGAGCTGTAACATATATCTGTTTATCTCATAAAACCTGGAACAGACTGTGCTGGTCACAGATTAATCTGAAAAACTGGAGTATCCTATTTTCTGTTAGATTACCATATCACTTTAAATATGTTTCTTCCTCTATTTTTGCCTGTGGACTGCGGAATTAAAGCATCACGCGAGGATTTATGCAAGACTTAACTTTAAAAGTCTACATTTACTGAGCCTTTTTTAGTCTAGTTCCTCCAGCTGCTTACTTGAATGTACCAAAGTTGTTAGCATATTTAAAACTTCCCTTTGCATGGAGATTTATACTGTGAGTTCATTTATCATGAGCTACGATATGCTGTAAGATAAATAACCCAAAATACGATATAAAAGTCAACATCTATATGTGATTAATCAAAGGAGTTATGGAGGAGAGACCTCAGCTGTGCTTGGCAAATTCAGAAAGTACTTCCAATTTATCTAATGCCAAGTAATACGTAATGAACAAGATCAAATTATAATGCTATGGTTCATTGAGCATGGTTGATTAAGATCATTGTTCATTCACCAAAGGCCTGTCATTTAATATTTACATTGTTGGAGAAATGCATGACTTGGAGCCTAGCAATGCTTACCTTTTCAAAGAAGAGATATTTATAGAACTTAGTTCATAATAAATATCTTAGCACAGGTAAAGCTGGGCCTAGAATACATTGAAATGCGTTCTCTGCGTAATAACTAGATCATGTAAGGGTACGCTTTTTCCTTCCTGAGCTAATTATACTGGTAAAAATCCTCCTATTGCAAAGATTTACAATCACTTAGAGGATCGTTCCCTTAGAGAAATGCTTTACATTAGTATAAACACTATGACTGTATCAGTATAGCCAAAGCAGGATGATTTTTATTCATGTCCTTGTGTCATGTGTCCATGTGCTCCGTCATACGAGCAGAGTAAGGACCTGCTCTGGAGAGCTCATTGGACGATGTTGGAAATGGGCTGGCTCACCAGCTTCGGGATCCCCTGCCCCAGAGGGTGGTATGGCTGCCTCTGCCCTGTGGAAAGACAAGGGTCGGTGCTACGAAGGGCTACAAAGATGATTAGGGGATTGGAACACCTCTCTTATGAAGAAAGGCTGAGGGATTTGGGTCTCTTCAGTCTGGAAAAAAAAAAAAAAAAGTCTGAGGGGGGATCTTATCGATGCTTATAAATACTTAAAGGGTGGGTGTCAGGAGGATGGGGCCAGGCTCTTTTCAGTGGTGCCCAGCGACAGGACAAGAGGTAAATAGGCACAAACTTGAGCATAGGAAGTTCCACCTAAACATGAGAGGGAACTTCCTTACCCTGAGGGTGGCAGAGCACTGGAACAGGCTGCCCAGAGAGGTGGTGGAGTCTCCATCTCTGGAGACATTCAAAACCCACCTGGACGCGTTCCTGTGCAATCTGCTCTAGGTGACCCTGCTGTGGCAGGGGGGTTGGACTAGATGATCTCCAGACGTCCCTTCCAACCCTACAATTCTGTGATTCTGTCCTACTCTGCAGTACAGAGATTGCATGAAAATCATCATCTCTCTCCCTTTTTTCTTCTTACTGCGTAAACAAAGGAAGTCACGCAAGCTTTTTCCAGTGAAAATTCTGCCCGTACTTCACCCCGCATATTTTTGGCTATATGGTAACAGCAGTCTATGAATAGCTGACCTCCTTCTATCTGCCTTGTCCCACCCATACCACATTTCCTGGTGTGGATTGTACTAACCTAATACGACATTTTTATTTCTTCTTCTACACAGGGAAACAATCCTACAGTTAACAGAGCCTGTTGTAATCAATAAGCCTTTTACCTGGTAATTCTTACAATTTTCCATTGCAATTAGGTTATAACTTGGCAACAAGTAGGAGTGAATGCTGGCTGTATTTTACCCATTTTCTCATTGAGAGAGAAAATTTTATATTATTATAGCAATTAATGGTAAATGTAGAGCAGCCAGACCTGAAATGTCATCATCTCTGTGTGTTCCGTGTATTTTTGATTTGCTACCCTACTTCTGTACCTTTGCCCATTCTGTTCCTTTGCCCATTTTTGCATTTTCCTCAGTCATTTTACAGGAATCCAGCTTTGCATTAATGGGTTTAACTGCTCTTTTGAAACTGTGCAGAACTGCATTTCTTCTAACTAGAGCTGAGGGTTTAACTGCCGCGCTATAAAAATGTTTTAAACCTCTACAAACAGAACAGTTTTGAATACCTAGAACGCTGTGTCAATGTATTAAAGACATTTTTTTTTTTATAGTGCAGGAAACAGTTACTGTATTGGAAGGCTATATGGTGCAATATAGAAACATACTAAAAAAGAACGTCACGATTGCAAAGCAGCATCTGTGTCAAAACCAGTTTAAAACCTCACTCATACTTCTTATATGAGAATAAACGTTGCTTCCAGAAATAACATTTAACTGTTTGGCATTCTAGCATCAATTTTAAAATCATTTTCGCTCTGGTTTGATGCCTTTGTTTTGAATTGTGGGTTCTCTGTTATATTAATTCTGATATTCACTATGGTTTATGCGATACTTTGCTTTTTCTAGGGAATAAGATTTCTCTGCATGCTGATATCCCTAAATTTCAGGGTCAAATCTGTTAAAAGTAGCAGAAACGTAAGTTTTTCCAGGATATACAGAAACACTAATTAGCACTAATTAGAATTTTTTCTTATTTGTATTGTAAAATAGGGCTTGATTCTGAAAGGAAATCTAAATAGCTTTTGTACTCCTCAATTTAAGAGAGGTCAACTTGAATGTCAGGAAGCCCATGGAATTTGTCTGTTGAGCTGGGTTAGCTCAAAGCTCCCTTTTGAGTGATGCAGTAACAAATAGATAACCATTTTCCTAAAAAAAAAAAAAAAAAAAAAAAAAAAAAAAAAAGAAAAAAAAATCCTGCATTGTCCTTTTGTTAGCTCCTCCTTGCCATGTGGTTTTTAAAATATATGTTCTAATAAAACATTTGAAATGAGCTTTCTGTTTGTGCTGTGCTCAAAACATTGTGGAAAAGGTATCACTGATTATGAATGCAGACAGATTCACTAAATATTCACTAAATAAAATATTTTGTCTCCAATATTTTACTTACAAAATAATGTTGAAAATTGCTGTTCATATGAGGAGAAGCACTGTATGACAATTTCTTTTAAAATAGTTAATTAGGAAGTGCTTCATCTAAACATACGGAATCCTTTTATCTTTTTCCTCCTGGCATACATGGGAAATCAAGAGAAAATGTTGCTCATCCTGGTTCTCAGGATCCATTCGCTGTCGGTATGTATTAAAGACTAGAATAATTAGAAATAGCTAAGAAGACTAAACATATGCGTTTATGTATGCATTGTCTACTGCCAAAAAAGTATGGTTTCCAGGAACTGGAAAGGATTTTTACCTGTTAATTCCTTATTAATTAACTTGCCTTATTATTTTCCTCACATGGTTGAGGTTTCATTATTTGGAAGCTGCTTCAGCAACGCTCCATTTTGTAAATGCTTAATCATTCCCTGTTACATTGGAACATTTCATAACCCCCAAAAATTATTGTAATCCTGGGATCCCTTTGAGGGATCCGGTCCTAAAATTCCTTGTTACAGAGCACTTGAATGCTGCCTGATGAATACCATTGAATCTGCATGTAATGAGAAAAATCCCTTTACCCTTGACCACTGAATCATATTAATGTGGGAGCTTAGGACGGCCCATGTTTTCAGGGTAAAAGAAGGGGGTAATCATGTTTATTTGGACAGAAAGCACTTGTATTCGGGCAAATACATAGTTTTTCGCTTCAATCTCCTCAACGCAGGATGCTTCACTTTTCCATCTTTGAGGCAAAGGGAATTAATGGACTTTCTGGAGTCGGTAAAAACTGGATCTTAATTCTTCAGTGATACTCACATTAAGGATATCTAAGCTTCTGTCTCTGATGTGTGTTCTTCAAAGTGCTTATGTTGATTACTTGGATTTTTAGCACCTCTTGATAGAGTTTTGTGATTCTCTGGTAATTATTTGGAGGAACATCCAGGCAATCTTTCAAACTGAATCCCTCTGGTTCTGAATGAAAAATGTCTAAATCAAGGTTTTTCAGATTATGCACAAATTTAAGAATATAGCTTGTTCATTGGGTATAGTTTCAAGCAGATACTACTTATAACGGTGGAGAGGAACATGTCTGACAACCGCAATTTCCTTTTTCCCTCAGATGTGTTTCTGTAATGCCTTTCCGTGCGAGCATCTGACTTCTTGAGCAAACTTCTTTGAAATGGAAGGTACAAAAACATGGGAAAAAAAAAAAAAAACCCAACTGGGTTAATTTCTGATTTCAGTTGTGTTTGCCTTCATTAATAAATGCAATACGTTAGACTTCTCTGTGCTGGCTAAAATTGCCCTGTGCTTAGTGATGCTCACGGTTCAGTCTGTGACCTTAGTAGGCTTGTGTCTGTTGCTGTTTTGGAAAGCTCCGAAGTTTTTGGTTTGTAGTCTATGTTTATGGTTTATCTAAACATAGTCGTCCCCACTGCATCGTTTAAAATACAGTAGTTGCCTTTTTAAATTGGTTTTGATTTCAACCCCTTATTTTCCTGGAAATCTTGTATCCTTTGCTGTCATTAATAAGCAGATCGCTGTTGATCAACAGACCTACATTTAGTAAGCAAATTTAACGATTTGTTTGCAAAGGTGAGCTGGAATTGTGGGGCTACGGGCCATGGCTACCTGGAGGGCCATCCCTTCTTCCTCCCTGCCTGCCATCCCAGGGAGGGAAAATTAAGAATGCAAGCCAGTGTTTTAGATCTTCCTGACAATAAAGAAACGATCCTCAAAGCAATCCACATGGAGGTGGTTGATGGCAGGGTGTGGAAGTTTTGGGAGAAGAGCTTGGATTTTCCCAGATAAATCTACCATAACCTGAGGCTGACTGAGTGAAGTTCTCCAACTTTTAAAACAGAGTTCTGTGAATTTCCAGGGAGAAGAAGTTCTGGCAGTGTGGTTTACACTAACTGTCCATCCAGGGATGCTAGAAGCTTATGGCAGTTTGTGACTTCTGCTGCTGGTACAGACCTTACCGTGGGAACTCACAGGTGGGTGGCATATGGAGGCCGTGCATTTCCCGGCCATTTCTGTTGAGGGACAAAATGTCCTGGTGGATGTCCGCGAAGTGGGTCTTACAAGAGATTTCTGTGAATCTTCTGCTTCCCCCTCCCTGCTTTCGTGTCACAGGGCCTGTTAGCCTGAAAGCGAGGATGAAGCAGTGGAGACTAATTGACTTTCCAGCACGATTTCACCTCTTAAAGTGATGTACCTTAGCGTGAAGGGCGAGACTGCGGTTGCAGGCAATAACGGACAAAATGGTGAATAAATACTTGCAATGGAATGCCTTTATGTCCAGCTGAGGCGTACAATACTGCTTTAGGGTCTCAGTTTGAGTGGTGATTATGTATTTTCATGGAACACTTTATTTTTATTTTTTTTTTAAAACACTGATTCTATTTGTGAAGTGATGTAAAGGAAGTGTAGTCCAATGTAATTACTAGTTGCATTATCAATCCAGTACTTAAGATCTGTCTTTTCTAGTAATAGAGCAGTACCTCTTGCTCCAAGAGTACGTTTATCTTTCTTTGCTATTATTAGTTCCAGGAACCCTATACAGTTTGGCTATTTTGGTGGTTCCCTGTTACACAAAATTTTGCCTTTCTTTACATTCCTTCTCTTTCTGTCCTCAGATAGAAGGCACTTCTCACAGAACAGTGCAGAATTTTCTGGTTAAATGGGTTGCAAGGAGGAAATATATCTGTCTCATTTCCATTTTTATTGCACAAGGAATCTATTAATCTGGTTTTTTTTATTGGTTTATAAAATGTGAAGTTCAACAGCGAAGGACTGCTTTTCCCATTGTCTCTCTTGCTTTCATCTGGCAGTTGTTTCTCTGTTCAAATTTTCTCTTTTTATTGCAGGGAAAACCTTACTTTCTATTTAATTTGCCTTTTTTGTCTGCTTTCAAAGGAAGAGAATTTAATACATTTTAGAATTAGAACCAAGTCATGCAAACGGAACTGAGTAATCCTGAGAAGATTTGCTAAGTTGATTGTATTAATGTGACTATCACAAATTGCTATGAGTTTCCAGACTTTTAATTAGTGCCTCTAGCAGTATGCTCTTTTCAGCTCTAGGTGTCGTTTTCTGCTCTGCAAAGTGGCCGTAGCATCTCCACTGCCATGAAGTGGAGCTCAACTTCAGCTCCTCTTTCTCACCACCATTCTCCCCTACCAGATAATTTGGTTTCTTTTCAGAAAAAGGAGGGACATGAAGTGGATGAAGATGATCAGAGGGCTGGAGCACCTCTCCTATGAGGACAGGCTGAGAGAGTTGGGATTGTTCAGCCTGGAGAAGAGAAGGCTCCGGGGAGACCTTATAGCAGCCTTCCAGTACCTGAAGGGGGCCTACAGGAAGGATGGGGAGGGACTCTTTATCAGGGAATGTAATGATAGGACGAGGGGTAACAGTTTCAAACTGCGAGAGGGTAGATTTAGATTGGATATTTGGAAGAAATTCTTTACTGTGAGGGTGGTGAGACACTGGAACAGGTAGCCCAGAGGATTGTGGCCCTCCTCTGGACCCACTCCAGCAGGTCCATGTCTTTCTTATGCTGGGGACTCCAGAGCTCCGGATAACAGTATTCATAAATTCAGAGTCTAGTTTGACAGAAAATAAAATAAAGGAATGTGAATGTACAAAGAATTTAATCAGATGGGAGCCATATCCCCAGAGATGCATGTGACAAAGGCGCCCCCCAGAACTAGGAGGTGATGCAAATACAATTTAAAAAGGCTTACAGCAAGGACGACTGACTAAAGGTAGAAGTTTCTGTGACCATTAGGAAAAAGAAATAGAAATAGAGTATGTGTGGGAGAGAGACAGGTTCACTTTCTTATATTAATAAAGTGAGGATTACACTTGTCCTTAAGTTCTGTGGTGAGTGGAGTCAAGGTCCCTGGCACTGGGCTTGGCCCTGCTTGCTTTCCATCCTTTTTTTTTTTTTTTCTTCTGCTTCTCTCTCTCCTCCCTGGCCCCTTTTGCTACATGCAAGATCCATATTTATGTGAAAAAACTTACCCTGATTCTTATGGAGTCTTGTCAGATTCATTTGTGCTAACAAAAAGAGGCTCTTAACTGGCAAGCTCTGTTTGGGGTAGTACCAGTAAAGAATAAGAGCCAGTCCTGGGTTGTCAGGAGAGCAGCATACGGCTTCTTCCCCCAAGAGCAAAAGGGAGGTTCCAGAGAGCCATTACCTTGGAAATTCTTTTCAGAGCCGGATCATCAAGAGCTCACAGCTCTCTCTAGGTACTGGCTGTTGCCCATAGAAGGAGGCTATAGTATCATGCTTGGAAGGAGAGTTGCATCATCATGCTTTCCATTCCAGGTCCGTCATAGGTATTGCCATTCCTGAGCTAACCAAGAAAGCCTCCAATTAATTGAGAAGCATTTGAGATTGACTGCTGATCAAGCCCATCTGCTCTTCCTTATTGCTAATAGCTCTTAGACATGGCTGGGCAAAACCTTACTGTTTAAGTCTTGCAGGTTTGGATCTGACCTTCAGTTTCAGCCAACATGGCACTGAGTCAGTAGACTGGGTGGGTGCAAGCTAGGAGCTCTGTGGTTTTGGTGGTGGTGGGTTTTTTTTCTCTTTGGCTGTACAGCAGGACTTACAGCTCTCTTCTAGTTTGTTTTTTTTTTTTTTTCTAGTTTGTCAAGTTTTCCAATTCTAATGGAGAGACGAGGACAAATTTAATGCAACTATGGCAAAGGGTAATGAGTGGAACAGCCTACTGAAGAGGAAGGTGCATTCTTGTTGAATTACTCAGAAGATACAGACCTTTAGTAAGAATGGGGTGATGCTGGGGAGGAAATTGTTAAAGGTCTGTTCCTCCCAGGTATGACAGAAAGGAATTAGGGTCATGGAATAGAGTGTATGAACCTATTGTATGAGTCTTGGAAAGGTGAATGGCTCTGCTGACTCACATAAATAGGTACAGCTGATGGCAATCAGCCCAGGGGAGCTTGTTTTCAATTTAGAAGTTTCAAAGTTCTCCATGTTATGTGAGGAAAGCTTTGGATAAAATAATTCTTGAGATAAAGGAGGCTATCAGTGGAGAAGGGAGATCTGAAGTGCACTGTTGTGTCATTTGAACCAAAGCAATGTGCGCTTGCTGCAAAGAAGGCTGATGGTATCCTGGGCTGCTTTAGTCAAAGCATTGCCAGCAGGTCAAGGGAGGTGATCCTTCTCCTGTGTTCAGCCCTGGTGAGGCCACACCTGGAGTGCTGTGTCCAGTTTTGGGCTACCCAGTACAAGAGAAACGTGCACATAACGGAGAGTGTCCAGTTAAGGGTGAAGAAGCTGATGAAGGGACTGGAGGATCTCACGTATGAGGAAAGGCTGAGAGAGCTGGGACTGTTCAGCCTGGAGAAGAGGAGACTCAGGGGGATCTTATCAATGTATATAAATACCTGCACGGAGGGTGCAAAGAGGAGGGAGCCAGTCTCTTTTCAGTGGTACCTGGTGACAGGACCAGAGGCAATGGGCACAAACTGAAACACAAGAGGTTCCCTCTGAAAGTCAGGAAACACTTTTTTTTTTTTTTTCCTGTGAGGATGACTAATCACTGGCACGGTTTGTCCAGGGAAGTTGTGGAGTCTCCATCTCTGGAGACATCCAAAAGCTGCCTGGACATGGTGCTGGGCAACCAGCTCTAGATGGCCCTGCTTCAGTAGGGATATTGGGCCAGATGACTTCCAGAGGTCCCTTCCAACCTCAACCATTCTGTGATTTTGTGAAAGTAGAGTTATTTTCTCTTAAGATGAAATTGGTAGAAATGTCCTTCCTCCCTGCCCCCCTCCCCACCTTTTTTTTCAGTGGGGCAAAAAACAGTATCTTGGAACTTTTCTTGTTGAGATGGTTAACAGGAAATAGAACCAGTTTATGCAGAGTAAAATGCAATCAAAATGGCCAGAGAGTAGTGAATAATGAGTGTCTGGTGACAGGAGTAGTAGCAGCTCTTGACCTACATAACAATTACAGGAGCAGTTTTTGTTCTGCCCAACAACTCCTGGGAAAGAGAGACCTTAAGTGGGTGCAAAGACACAGGAACCTGCAGTAGATGGGGGAATCTTCACAGAAGTGGATAATTTAAAATCTTCCTGCTGTGATATCTGTAACTAGCCCTGAAATGGATTCTCCATCTGGGGATACATCATTAACTTGTGAGAAGCATGAGATGCTTAAGGCTATATAACTATTCTAGTTTGGTTTGAATTAAGATAAGAAGCATTTGTGAAGGCTGTAGATGATTAAGCAGGAGATATAGTTGTCTCAGACTTTAGCCCTACAGGATTTTCTGAAGAGACAGAGAGTTCCTGAACCGTATGGCTGAAACCAGAGATGACTCTTCTCTCAAAAGAGCAAAACAAGTGACCCCAGAACAATTCTGGGTGTTCCCAAGGGGAGTCTGGAAATGACATTGTTACAACTGGATGCTGGGCCTAGAGATGGCAGCAGTACCGATAGAAATACAGCTGAAAGCGTACCTGGGCAGCAGACCATCAGAAGACTCCAGACCTTGAGGTATTTCACTTGTAGAAAAGGGGACTTACACGTTGAGACCCTCTCATCTGCTTTTTTTCCCCCACAGCTAAGCTGAACCATCTTTTTCCCATATGGTTTTTGGAAAGAAGTTCAGAGATACCTCCTCATCAGGAAAGGCAAGATTTGCTGGCAGAAAAGGAAGGGTCCATAAATTTTCTTTACTTTTTGTAAGGAAAGCCAGAAGTTTAGAAGCTATGCCCACCACAAACCTGGTCATGCTTTTGTTCCTACCTCAGAAACGAGGGGAGGACTGGTGAGCCTGCAAGGTGATGTGGCCCAGTGTGGCAGGAGGAATTTAGGCTCTACAGTCAACGAAGTCCAGACAGGTGTTTCTTCAAGACCAGCTTAATCTTGGGGGTGTGTGAGAGCAAAAACTAGTAGCTGTGGATAGAGGCCGGGTAGATAAAATCTTGAGGCAGGCAATTTGTGCATGGGCATCTGTATGCACATAAAACTTGAGACTGCAGCCTTTTTTTTTTTGGGCCATACAGAATTATTTTGGCTCTGTCAAGGTAACAGTTAGTGAAGTCTAAACCCATTTGTGGGTCATGTTTCTTTTCAACTACTAAATACCTTTTTTGAATGGGTCAAGATGGAGAAAGAGAAAAGGTCGCATTCACATGATGAAACCCTGGAAAGCTTGTGAAGTGTGCTCTGGCCAGCTGGTTCCATCACGTCGGGACATTAGCACTTCCAATGTTATTGACAACAGTGAACATGAAAGAGCCATAATTGCTTTTGTCAGCTTTTAATGAATACCATGAGGAAAAAATCCCTGGTTTGTGAAGCTGCATATCCTACTTGTATGCTGCAGTGTAGGTTTAGACACCCCAAAGATACTCCCTGTTAAGCAACGTTGCTTGTCTAAGCATAGAAGAGGAAGCGTATGCTCCAATTCAACCTGAGAGGAGGGAAAGAAGCCTCTGAGAAAGATATAATAGGCTACACAGGCCTTTAAATATCCAGGAAAATATCTAGAATTGCTGGATAACATAAATAGGCACAATCGATAATAGCGGGGAAAATATAGATGGGTAACTACTTATTTTACAAGTTTCAATCATCCATTTAGGAAAGAAAAAAGTTTTCAAAAAGGAGTCAGTCTCATGTACAGGCTCAAGTTCAGTCCCTCGTGTTTGGGCAAGGACTCTTGTATTTATCTTCCAGCTGTTCTGGCCCTTATTCTGTATTCCATTTCTCAGAGAGGACTTCATTCTCTATGAACTACCCCAGAAGCTGTTCTTGCTTGCGGGTACTCACCCCTGTTTTTTCTTCTTCCTTGGAATTTAGAAGAACTGAAGCAGCTTTTTTTTTTTTTTTGTGAGGTTTTTTTGGTTGGGTTTTTTTGGTGGTGGTGTGGGGTTTTTTGTTTTGTTTTTTGTTTTTTTGTTTTTTTTTTTTCCCCAAGAAAGATCCACTTAGCTGAGAGATGCCTAAGATACTGCCTTTCAGGCTAGGAGAAGGCTCCGATTCGGTAGCTGTGTATATCTTTTCTCTTTGCGGTGAAGTGAAAGGCAATTCAGTATGCTTTGCCTGGCTCTACAAAGTCAGGTCCTTTCGTATTCTTGCTTTGTCACCCTACGGGACAAGCAGAATCAGAGAAAGCAAGGCACAAACTGTGCCGCTGGGTATGGGCTCTTGCCCGCAGCCTTTGACAGCAGCCAGTGAGTGGGACTCGTGTGCAGGGCTCTCTGCGGCTCCGTTGCACAATGACCTTCCCGGACTGTAAGACCCACACAGACCTTCCGTTTGTGTGAGGTTATTTGTGTGAGAAGCTGATTTTAATCATACAATAATTTGAACATGGGCACAGCGATGCCTATATCACTGGATCATTAACTGAGTGCAACAACAAATTAATATAAATTGGCTATGAATACATACATCTAGGCTGGAAATTAGGAGTTACCTAAATTAGGTTTGAAACAGCCTAGCGATATGCTGTTCTCAAGTTCATTCTGACCCCTGTGAAGTTTGCTGAGAACTACCACAGACCCCCAAATGTCCTGAAGGCTAAGTATACACTTAATCTTGACTCCGGGGTTTAACACTAGGGTCTGTTGTGCCTTTCCTGCCTCAGGTGTCATCCCAGCCATTCTGCCTCCCTGGCAGCAGCTTTCAGCTTCAAAGTCTGCACAGTTCAGTAAAACACCTCGTTGTTCAGTCCCTATCCCTCATCTTCATTCAGCTGAACCCCTGGACAAATCGTACTTTAAGCACCTGCTAACCTCGGATGAGGCTGTCAATAACCATAGCCTTGTTTCTGCCAGCACCTTCTTTCATCCTGGCCACGTTGGTCTTGGAGGACCTAACCTTTTCTTACTCCCAGTGGCCCAATTCCTAATCCCAATTTTGCTTAATGCTAGATAGATTTCTGGCTAAAACACCTCTCTTATTACAGACTCCTGACTGCTCCCTGGCCCTGATTAATGGTGTGCAGGAAGTTCAGCTTTCCCCCTGCTGGTCCAAAAGCAAATCCTAGCCACAGTCCTGACCATAATCTGAATATCCTAATTTTGTAATCTTTATATCCTACTTCTGCAATTCTCTGAAGAACCTTGCATAAGGCATTTGTGTTACCCTCTTTCTATCTGGGTTATCCTCGAAGGTTGCAGCAGGTTCCTAACTGTTCCTGGAGTACAACTAGTATGACCAGACCCGTTCTATCCCAGAGTTGCTGTAAGTCATTTCTGCTCTCTGTGCTGTGGATGATTCACTAGGAAATTTAATTCTTCCATTCCAGCCGTACAAAAGCCTAACTTCGCAGACTAACAACCTTGTGTTTTCTTGGCTAGGATTAAGGCAAAAACTATCAATATGCCACTCGGGTCTTCTCTGTTCTGTGATGTGTCTATTCCACAAACAAATAAGAGATCTCCAGTTCCTCCTATCCCAAACCATTACTGAGTTTCTGCTTAAGGCTAGAGTTAAAGCCATAGTCCAGCAAATGTGGTCTGCCTCAAAAATAACCAAAACCCATTACTTTTTACCAGCTCTGACCCTTATACTACTTTTATGGACAATGTAGGATACTACAACAAATAGCCAACACTAAAGTTAACTTTCCAGACTCTTCTGTCTCCAGACCTGGATAGCCCTACCTCTCTACTTACCCGGGATCAAATGGAAGTCAACATCTCTATGACAGCAGGTCTTACATTATCCATTGTTAGTCTACAACAATTTGTCAATAGATCTCCTCTTCCCCTCTTTTCCCCCATCTTACATCTTTCCCCCAGCCTTAAGCTCCCTCTACAAAATCCAAACTGATTCTTCTCTTTTGCATTTGCGTATCACGTCTTCTAAATCTGTAACTGTGAAAAAAATCAACAAATGCATAAAGATCATCCTTTTACACAGCGTACTTGGAGGTCAAACAAACTTTTGACCTGATTGTTAACTGAAAACTCTTTCAAAAAACTAGGGTGTTATCAGATAACATGGAAGTTACTCTTTGGGAGAGGTTAAAAGATTATGAAGTGAAGAACAGGAATAATCAATTTTCCAAAGGGGAAATGTCACTGGTAAAGTGTTAGCAAATATATCTATACTGTTTAACAGAGCCATAAATAATCTGGAAAAAAAAAAAAAAAGGGAAAAAAAAAAGGAGTGATTAGTGAGATAATTTAGTCTGATGATTGATTATTTAAGGTAGTTATAACCACAAAGATATAGGGAGAAGAAAAATGGGTACTGGCTACTCTGGCTGTACTGAAGAAGGAATGATGGGACAAGGATACCTAGTGAGATAATGAGGAAGGATTGACAAGAAAGGAATCAAGGGGATGCGTGAAACATTTAAAGCTCCGTACACCAGCTCTGATTAGGGTAGGTGAAGGGAAGCGATTTGAAAAAATACACAGGACTGTGAACAGAGGAAAGTGGGTAGCAGAAGTAAACCTATAGAATACAGGACAAGCAAAAGTGTGTAGGAGGAGACCTAGCAAGTGACTTAGAATAAGGTTTTGTGTTGGGAACAATAATAGGAGGGATAGGTGTGAGAAAGAGAGGGGTGGACGGACCCTCTCTTCCACAGGCACTGTGTAGGTGTGAGACAGTCAGCGCCATTCGACTTCAGAGCTGTGGATCAGTCTCTAGACCTCTTTTCTCCACAGCAGTGTAGGCTTCACTTTTGTGTATATGTTGACATGCGCACACAATTTACAGCCTCTGCAAAAGATAGATGTATATGTACACTCTTTTTTTTTTTTTTTTTTTTTTAATAGGAGAAGTTGTGAGTCTTCTCTGTGGGGTGAAGGAAGGGAGAAACGCAGCTATTACATGAAGAGTAGGAAAGGACCAGTCCAACTGAGGCTCTCACTCCCTCCTGGGATCATGGTGGCCTAGAAGTTTGATCTGCTCACAATACCAGGATAGGGAGCAGATGACCTAGGCTGCAGCCCTAGGATGGACAGGAGCCGGTGTAATAGTTTAACAGTCAGGGTTGGGATTAAGTTTAGCGATACCAGGAGCTGAAGAGCTTGATTTATTGGTGGATTCTGTGAGCTTTGCAGGTTTAGGATGGGGTCACGTTCTGGTAAGGCAGAGTTAGCTCTAGGATGTTGTTTTAAGATGAGGGTTGGGTGTGGGATGAGGACAGTATGGCATAAAAAGTCAGATTTACTGAAATACTGAGGTATCCTGAGGGACAGGGGGACATTAGAGAGACAGGTGAGCTGAAAGCAAATAAGGAAATGAAGTTAATTTCTTTTAGATTTGCATATGTCACTTCATCTCAATTTACCTATTTCCTTAAAACCAAATTACCACCATAATTTAAGGGTACTTTCCAATTAACAGTCTCGGTGCATTTAACCAACCATCTGTAAATATAGACGCAGAGGTGACATTCAAGCCACCCACACAACACACACTGAATCTTGTTAGTGTTTGTACAGTGGAAGCTCTAGAATAATCCTTGTTCTGAAAAGGATAAAAAACAAGTTTTTCCTGCATCATTTGAGCAAGAGAGAAAAATGAAGACCAGTTTTAAAGAATGAAATAGAAAGCTTAATAAAATCCATCTGGAGACTGAGAAGGAGCTCAGGTAGCTCACTCTAGGGATGGATTTTGCCTGTTCTGCAATGTGTGATGCTTTTCTACCTGTTCTTTGCTTCCTCTGAGTTAAAGAATTGTGCAGTTTTTTCTTTCTTCCCGTGCCGAGTAGTGTATATAGGATAGTTACATTTCATCATACAATGAGGTTCCACATTGTTGTAATTTGATTCTGTTGTAGTTTGTTTTTTAATCACATCCCTTTACCTTTTCTAAATCAATATCCAATCACTGTTCCTTCAGGGGAAAAATTTGCAATTCGTTACGGCTTGCCTGAAAGAAGAGTGTGAGTTTTATCTCAATAACGTGCATGCCAAAGTTCACTGAATCATTTGAATCCTTTTCATTGTTTTCCACTTCTCATGTGATGGAAATATCATTTTGGAGTTAGCAGAGAGCAAGGTAGCAGGACTAAACCAGAAAGCCCGTATATAAAACACATTTTACAGGGCTTCCTATCTCAACAAAGTATTTTATCATTCTTGAGAAGGTTAATCTTACTGATGTTAACTTAGCAATCACCAACACAAGCTTTTGTTCGTGGGTTGAACCTGCCTTTTTCAGGTCTTGTATAATAGAATGTTTCAATATTCTGAAGTGTCGCAACTGTTAAAATAGTGGTTTACCTTTCTCCCTAGCTGTTTCCTGTGCATAAATTGATGTCTTCAGCTATCTAACGGCAGAAGGATTTTTTCCTTCTGTAGAGAGGATGGAGCCAGTCTCTTTTAAGTGGTACACAAATGGAGGGCAATGGGCTTAAGCTGCCTCAAGGAAAATCCTAATTAGACATTAGGTAAAAAAAAAAAAAAAAGGGCAAAAAAAAACCAACCAAAAATCATAGTAAAGGCAATCAGATATTGGAAAAAGTTGTGGAAGATGCTTGAAAATACTCTGAAGTCAATTGGATAAGGCCCTGAGCTACCTTATCTAATGGCAAAGCTTCCCCAGTTGCATGGTCAGACCAGATGACTTCCTGAAGTCCCTTTCAACTAAAGTTAGTCTATGATTCTGGAACACTCACCAAGAAATAATCAAGATGCCTGTGCTGACTGAGAGCCGTCCTTCTCGGGATGTACTGACACTATTTCAGTCAGCAAATTACTTCAACTGAAAAAATGTGCAATGTTTTTCTAAATATAGGGCTGTTACCTGTTGCATAGCAAAGCTGCGTAAGTTTGTACGTTATCCCGATCTCCTTAGTCATTGCCACTAATGTGCAAATTAATGTTTCTGTCCTATTGCATCTGTTTTTTGCAACTGTGTGGTGAAGGAACTGATAAAGATGGTAATAAACTGGGTGAATCTAGGCTGTACTGTCGCATATTGGTAGGAACAAATGGGAAAGATTCAGCCTGAGACTAGTTAAAAATCTGAGTCCTTCAGTCTATGAAAATACTAAAGAATTCAGTAAAGTCTTCTTGCTATATTTTGCTTCTGCGGTTCAAATAGCCTTTCTCATGTGGTAAATTTTGATCTAGCAGTGGAACCCAAGTTAGCAGCAGAGATGATTCAGGTCTTTTTGGCATTTTCTGCAAAATTTAGTTCAGTCTTCTAAAAGACAAGAAAAAGAAGGAGATTTGAAACTTTGAATGTGACATTTGATGCTATTTCACATATATGTTTCCCCATATAAGATAAGGCTTCAGAGATCAGTCCAATGAAATATAAAATTATATGTTGGTGTACATTTCCATTTAAATCTGAGAATAATTCTGCTAGGCAGAAATAATGCAATAATGAGTTTATCACTCTACACTGTAAATTCTTGAAGCATAAGCTAATGTATAAGCAATTATAACCTTTGGGGAGAGGAAATAGAGGACCCTAGGCTCTGTTGCCCTTGTCTGGTTTTTGTGGTTTGGCAGTGCGGAGAAGCTGTAGAAAGAAAAATCTTGTAAGCTGAGTCCGTGCATTTATTTTCAGTTTTATATGAGGCATTTGCTAATGGCAAAATGTCCTTGAGGTTAGGGAGAGTTTTTTTGGCACAGCCGAGTTTCTGCATTCCAATTTTATTATGATTTGCTCTTTGCAATTAATAATAAAGCAGTTTGAGAGAAAACAAAAGAAAGCAATGACACTAGAGAGGCCAAGTTATTAACCCAGTGTTATTTCCCCCCTTATAAGCAACAAATATAATCTAGGGCACACAGGTACCCTTAAGTCTGTCCCATAGACCATCTCCTATTTCTTTCTGCTACAGATTTACTCTCATATAACCTCCTTGACTTCAAATGGTTTCAAAATGCAAAAGCTGCAGAAAAGTGGTACTAGGATGATGAGGGAATGCAGAGCCGATCTTTCTAGAACAAGTTAAAAGAAACAGGCTTGTTTAGTCTAGCAAGACAAGGTCTGATTGCATAGTAGAAACACATCCAGGGTGAATGCTAGCGAAACTAGAGTTAAAGGAGGGTGGTAGAAGAGGAGCCAGAATTATTCCATGGGTAAAGTTAGGTTACAAACTAGGAGAAGGTTACTAACCTTCAGAAGGGCGTAGGCTTTGGATGCATTTACTATAGGTGAAATAGCTTGATTGACTCCATTCGGAGATGCTGGCCTTGATTCAAGAGGTCCTTCTAATCCGTACCCAGGGGAAATACACAAGAGTATGGAGCAGTGTGTGACATTTCTTAACCTCTCTCCAGAATCTTTTGAAGTTTAAAAAAATTTCAGTCTGTAAGAGAAATTTTTCCTGCCTTTGATACACTGATGATTATTTGTTTCATGGGGGATGTGATTTAAGCAGTAAAATGCCATTCATCACAGGTGATACAAAATGCAAATTTGTATTTTGTTTTGGCAGAAGGCTTTTCAGTATGTTCATTTGCCTAAATGAGTCACTATCTCTAGGCCTAAGATAATCTCCTATTTTTTTTCTGAAAATTTCAAATTACTTAAAAAGTATTTTTATAGCACAGAGAGAATTCTATTTGTCAGTCTCACTGAGACTGGGCTTGTGTAAGTTTCTAAGCTCATGATTTTTTTGTTACCCTCTTTTTCTTCTTGTCTCCTTGCCTTTTGATAGGAAAATATGTCTTCCACGGATATACTAGTAGAATGACTTCTTAGTACTTTTAAGCTGGTTTTGCATGGATCATATCACTGTTTGTCTTACAGTAGTTTTTCTTGATGTCTGGCTTGCTATCTTTTCATTAATTTCTCTGTCTCCTGGGGTGCAAATGTGCATTTGTGGTCTTTGGGTTGAAAACCTGCCATGAATTTGAGCTTTCATCTGCTTTCTAGTCATTAATTAAGCATATTGACATATTGTTAGTAAGGATGATAGCTTCCTGCGGAATAGCTGGCAGCAGCATTGATTCTGCTGTTATATTTATTTATGAGATATCATAGGAGATGGAATCATCGCTTTTTTCACTGAAATCTTTGTAAATTATGAAGAATCAATCTCTTTCCATGCAGAGAAACTGTATTCTTCCCATTGTGATTCAAAGAGATATTCAGAAGTAGGTAGGGGTCACTGGCCTTAAAAGTTTGGGGAAAATTACCAGGTGAACTTGCTATGTTTTTTAAAGGACTTCAAGAGTAAATGAAGCACATCTGGGCAGATTCTCAGCTGGTGTAAATTAGCATCACTCCACTGAAGTGAGTATGGCAAAAGCAGTTTAATCAACTGACAGTCCCTCAAGTTATGCATTTCTTTCTTGTTTTGCTGCTGATTTTGAAATGAAAGAACTCCAAGTGAACTTTTTGACCAAATTAGTCTCTTGGGGGTCAGAGCAGGTCATGAATAAAATAAGAGTACGGATCAGCTCTGAGCTCTTTCCACATGAGTTATACCCTAATCATGGCCTCATGCACTCCCAGAACTCGATTCCCTGCAGCCCCTCCCCTGCTCTGCCTGACCCTGATCTGGAATTAAATTGTTATCAGAATCACTGTAGCATATATTGTATTACTGTGTATACCAAATAAAAGCTGGAAATGGCATATTCAAGACTAGGAGTCACCTCATATATCTTAAAGCGCTTTCAGAGAGCCATTTTTCCAGTGAAAGCACCAGCATCTCCAAAATGCTCTCACTAACAGGACTGAAATTTAGTATTAATGAAGTATTAAGACAATATATGGTGCAGCCGTTCAGTCTGCAAGTGAGTTAGCTCCTACTAACAGTCCTGATCAGATTTCCCGATGGGGAATGCTGTGCTTTGTCAGATGACTGCCAACCTCAGTGTTGCGTTTTTTTTGTGGCATGCTTTGTTATTCTTAAAACATAAAGATGTTTAAAAAAAAAAAGGCCAAAAAAAGCAAAATTGTTTTTCTCTTTACTGTCTGAAAAACATTTTAAACATGATGTTGCAACTTTCCATTCAAATGTAAACCTTAATGATACGAAGTCCGGCAAAACTGTTCTATTTGCCAAGAGTGGCAGTTTTTACAAAAATAAAATTAGCATCTAGAAACGTTTTTTCAAAGGAAGTTCACACTTTAATGATTATTTTCATGTAAATAGTTTATGCAATTTAAATACCTACCTGAATTAGGCCTGTGTTTCCTTTAAACTTCAAAAGTGGAAGAAATGTTTCAGTGTGGATTGTTTCCTACTTTTGCAGCAGGCAGAGAGTCTGAACCTTAGGTGTGTGGTGAACTACTTCCTTCCTTCTGGTAGTTACACTTTGTAGGGGGAGGACATCTCTATGTACAGACCCCACAACAGGTAAAGCCAAAATATCATTCAGGATTCAAAGGGCTGGAACACCTCTCCTATGAAGACAGGCTGAGGGAGTTGGGGTTGTTCAGCCTGGAGAAGAGAAGGCTCCGAGGAGACCTCATAGCAGCCTTCCAGTACCTAAAGGGGGCCTACAGGAAAGCTGGGGAGGGGCTGTTTGCAAGGGCATGTAGCGACAGGACGAGGGGCAGTGGTTTTAAACTAGAGCAGGGTAGATTTAAATTGCACATTAGGAAGAAGTTCTTTACAATGAAGGTGGTGAGACACTGGCGCAGGTTGCCCAGAGAGGTAGTGGAGGCCCCATCCCTGGAGACATTCAAGGCCAGGCTTGGTGAGACTCTGAGCAATCTGATCTAGTTGAAGATGTCCCTGCTTGCTAAAGGGGAGTTGGACTAGATGACCTTTAAAGGTCCCTTCCAACCCAACACATTCTATGATTCTAAACATGTCACAACATGATTTCACCAGGCACTGCCGAATTTCGGAAGGAAAGATGTTGAAATGCCAGGTTGGTCCTTAAGGGATCAAACCAGTCTATGCCACATCCCCCTCCCTTTTTCTCTATCCACATGACAAGTGTGTTCAGTAGCTTAATGAAGTTAAACATTTTTGATGTTTCATCCAGGGTTCAATGATGGGTTTTGGCCCAGGGCTACAGAGTCTGTGTGTATGCGTGCTCATTACCTGCTGGGTCTGATAGAACGGGGCTGCCCTGGTTCCCTTCCCCCTCGAACAGGGAGGTCACTCCTTTAAACTAATCAGACACTTCTTACTGTGAGATTAATTCAAAAATTAGCTAGTCAGTGTGTTCATATCTCTCCTTTAAACAATGCATGTATTTACCTTAATTTCTGTTTTAAATACTCTTCTATAAGAGTATAATCTTCTATCAGAAAAGTTGAGTCTATATTAGAGTTCTCTTCTATTAGGGTAACAGTGGGAACCTATGCAGCATAGCCTTCCATTAATAGCTGTTAATTATTCTGTAATTTAAAGCTATGGGCAGGAGTGTCGTTGCATCCATGTGGTGAGAATACGTTAAGAAATAGGAAGTTCATGTTGCACAGTGAAATAAGGCTCTCTTCCCACCCCCACCCCCTCCCATCCCCCCCAAATTGCATTCTTGTATTTCCTTGGGGTTTGGTTTAGTTTGGAAGAGATTAATTATATAAATATAATTTTTATGTATTCTAGTTTAATATTTGTAAATTGATACATGGTTAAAACAACTGACGATGCAACCATTCATTTTGCACGAGTTAGTTAGATTTTGTTTGGCATCAATGAAAGAAACGCTGCTTTTTTCTTCTTCTGCAATTATACTGATTACACTATTTTTTTATTTTTCCTGTATTGTGAGCATTTAAACACAGAACAGCTTGTTTCAACCTTTGAAAATGCAAGGCTTAATGAAATATTTTAATACAATCAGCTCTTGTTCTTGCTAAATGGAAGAAAATGAAAGTGCAGAACAAAACCATGTTTTTCCTTTGACGACTTAGTAATTAGTCTTTGCCTTCTTTTTGAAGTGCCAATGTTCTGCCACTTTGCTATTGGAATTTAACAACATTTTCAATGTTTTACAAAAAATTGCAAATGATTGAGCCAGGTCTAGTTTATTACTAGACTGTTGTGCATTTTAGAAATATAACATTCAGGAATAATTTCGTATGCTTTTCTACTTTGTGCAATTTAAACTGCAACAACCGAGGTTTTCTGTTGCCACTTGAATATACTTGCATTTTACACTGAAGTCAAGAGGATGTCTGCATGAGGGCTGGAAGCTGTGTGACGTACACTAGTGGAAGGGCTTATATTCTGAAGTGTCCAAAGAACTTGGAGGTCAAACTGAAATCTGTGGAATTACAGAAGAAATGGAGGGAAAAAAAAAAAAAATCTAGCTTGATGCTACTGCATGGACTATTTTATGAAAATAGCACGCTTCCAAACATGTAAAAAATGAACATTCTCAAATTCTATTTCTTTGATCTATCTTGTTGTTGGATATTTAGACACCACCCCCACCCCACCCCCCCTAAATTCAGTATGAAGCAAAATCAAAGTTGAGTGGGAACAGATTGAGCAATCAGAAGTATCATCAGATTTCCTTTGTGATGAAATATCCTCATAGGAACGCTCTTCCCTTGGGCTGTCAATTTACCTGGTAATGCCAGCTGACTGATGTGGTCTCTTGGTATCTCCTGTGGACGTCTCCCTTGTTGCTGGAGAACTCTCTTGTGGATTTGGACCTCAACTGAGGCTTCATAAAGTGCCCCGACACAAGAGGGATAGCAGCTGATCCATGCTTTGGTCAACGCTGATCAATGTCGGCGTTATCCACAGGCACTTCAAACAAAAAGGGGTCTATCTTCTGTGACGCGGTTCTGGGTCATCACAGTTAAGGGCCTTTACTGAGAAATGCAGCAGGACTAACTGAGAAATGAGGCGAGGACTCACAGATGAGCCAGAGGAGAGCTGGCTGGCTGTTCTTCGAAACTTCTGTGGTATTTACGTAGTTATACACGTATGCAGTCTGGCTTCTACTGCCTTGAATGTATTTATTTTCAAAGCTGTCCTGTACAGCTGGATCTCCATCCTTCAACAGGGAGGAAAGGGTTCTGGCCTAACCCCGCGGTAGATCATGCAACGATTTTCTTAACCCTGTGGTAGATCAGAAACTTGAACTTGGCTCTCATGAACACAAAGACATGCTCTAACCAGCGAGCTTGCATTCCTCATGGACAGACTCACAGCTTTAAAGTAAACGAGTGGTTTTGTTTCATATTTTTTTTTCGATGCTGGTTTCTACATGTGCTGGACAATTCCCTGTGTGTTTTGCAGCAACATGTTTATTGTTCCAGATGAGATTGACTCCTCGGGGAGTTCATCTGCGCAGCAAACTTCAACGTACTTCGCTCTAAGTTGGAGCCAGCGGCGGTGGAGAAATCGCTATAATAACTCTGTCCCACTGGAGGGCTCCCCAGCACTTGAAGTAATCCTCTTTTTTAATAGCTATCTCAGTTTTAGGGCTGCCTCTTGCCTGCAGTGCAACGCAGAGCCGCTCATTTGCAGCAGAAGAAATGAGTTTAGAGATGTGGGGGGGGGTGCAAGACTCATTCCTGCGCTCCCCTGTATGTATTTTTAATCACTGCCCTCAATATTGTTAACAAGCAAATGATGTGCTAAATACAACTCAGAAATTAGTGTTGCTCATTATATTTCGCATTTTGTGTTGATTTCTGAGTGAGGTTGTCTTCAGTGCTTCTTAACTGATTACAGCTTTAGAAAGGTAAGGGCAATTATTCTGGAATTGTTCCCTTTATTGTACTTCAATTTTTAATAGATGCCATCCAACTACTTAGAAGTGCTCTAAAGGGAAACTAACTGCACTTGAAGTTGTCTGCTTTGCTCTTTCTCAGTCATGTTGCTTTTAATTTCATTTAGAGTTAAAATAAAATCACTGCTCAATTTACTTCATGAACAGTTTCAAGTTTCTGTTGATATTTCAGGTGGTTATTGAGTCTTGAGGAGTCAAGTGCTTTAGAAGGATACTCTGACTAGAAAGCTCAAGTGATTTTGCAGGAAAGAGTATGAAGGCAAGTTAGTGGTCTGTTTTGTGTGTAGCAATGGAATAGCTTTCTACAGCGCTCCATTTCATCTGAGATAAGGTAGATGTGTCCGGCCATGTTGGAAAATGTCAGTAATTGTAAATGAACTCTAGTGACTATCGTAACTTTTCAGCTGCTCCTAAAAATGTTAGTTCATGGCAATTTCAATATTTTCCTTACAAATAGATTATTCTGTTTTCAGACTGGGTTTCATACTGGCTTAGTTTGTATCATCTAGTTACTTTTGAGTTCATGATTGCTTTTTTTTTTTTCCTGCATCAGTTGCATGCTGTTTCAAAAGTCTCATATTTTAAGTTGGATGTAAATACCAATTGGGGTGGCATGCTAGCTCATCTTCGGTCTCGTCTTTAAGACAGCAATAATCGCCTAAGCCCAGTACATTCTTACTCAATGTCAGCTGATAGAAAAGGACTTCTCTGGGGGCTGTTGACTCTAAATCACAATTCTTTCCTATAGAAATTCTCTCCTACGGTTTGCCTGTTGGTATCCAGAAATGAGATTTGTTTTTCTTTTTCTTTTTTTTTTTTCTTTTTTATATTCTTTTAATCCATCCATGGTGCATGTTTCTTCTTGTTTCCCAAAGCAACTTTCTGCAGCCTTTCCCTCTCCCCAACCCACTGCAAATGCTGAGGCTTATTCTGGGATTTAAAAAGAATTATCCTTTTTAATTTCATTGTGTGTTACTTGAAAGGGGCTTCAAAGCATAATTTAAAAAATCTCCACTTGTACCAGGAGTTGTTCAGCTGTGAGGAAAATTGTTATTATTGGTAAAACTTTCCCGTTCAGCCAGGTTCTTAGCCAAGGGATATTTTGTGAGTTTTATGTGAATGAATTTTTGTTCATCCTTCTTAATTCTCTGCTGACATTATTTACTTCCAGTTTGCCCTGACATAGGAAAATATCCACAGCGAGGTACAGTGAAGCTATCACAGTGTTTAATGTCCTTCACTTAGAAAGAGATAGCAGTGTAGAGAACATTTCCAAATTATTCTGTGCATGGAGATATTAGGATTATGTATTAAATAGAAGGAAATTGTGGCACAGTGGCTTGTCTGATGAGTATCATCTGAGGGGGATGGAGCACATTTTTTGGTTTGTATACCCTATGCACTTTGCAATTTCTATTTCATCCTAATAGCCCACTAGAAATGCAACAGCTCATTTTGACCCTTTGCAGAGCTGGAGAAGAGTACCTGCGTGGTCTGGAAACCCTGTTAAAATTCACGTGGCAATAAAAGTATCAATCAGGATTCCTTTCCATTAGAGACATTGTAGTGTCAGTGAAGTGTAACGTACAAACCAATAATGAACAGACTGTACAGTTTATAGTTTCTGAGCTGCACAAAGTGTTAGCTTTATAAATATATTTTAAAGGACCCACCAGCAAATATTTAAAAATAATTGCAAATTCTTCAGTGGTGTAGACACATAAATGAAGGAATTTTGCTAGAGGCAATTATAGTGTCTCCTGCTGCTGTGCTGAAAGGATTAACATGATACATGAGACCTCCCACTGTTTGCACATCTCTGCAGTAACCAGAGATTTAAGGTTTAGAACTTGGAGGTGAGCTGAAAAGATGTTGTAAATAACTGCACAGCGTTTCCAATCTAACAGGATGACTGCGGTGCTCTAATGCTGCTGCACTTGTCCAAGAGGATTCGCCACTCTCTGTAAAACCTTTGGGATGGCTTGTCTTTTTACGTATTGCAGGAATGGACCATAATTAAAGCATTCAGGCAAATGGTCGTTAATGTGCTTACAGACTAAAGACTTAGGAAAAACATGTACTTTCCAAAGCTTGAATGGTTCTGTGTATCCCCCCAAGAGTTGATGTCACTTAATTCACAGAGCAAAATGGGGGAAAAAAAGGCTTCTAACAAGCCTTTTCTTGTTAGAAGCTAGCCTTGCTTCACCTCTTCTTTTCTCTAACGTGATGAATTTGTTGCCTGTTTTTTTCTGAGCATCTCATGACACCTCGAGGCAGGAAGAAGTGCTGTGACACCATTTTATAGAAGGACAGCGGAGCACCTTCTCTGGGGTGAAGAGCACAGCCAGAAACTGAACCTGGCATCCTCACTCCTAGTTACACTCTTTTTCCCTGCTGGCAGGCTGAGGGTACTGTGGATACAACTAAGTAAAGAAATCTTGGTAAGTTACTTAAATCCAAATATCTATGACTTTTAAGTTTACATATACTTCTCTGAAATTAAGAAGGTATTCAGAAATGCGCACTGGTTTTCGAAGCTACTTGTGCTTTATGTGTCTTAATTTATCTTTTTTTAATTTTGAATAAACTTGATTCAAACATTGATTATGTGAATCAACATTTCCATATTTTTCTAGGTATAAATCAGATGATGAGTGTATGAGTGTTGGAAGAGATTCTCTGAAAAAGTGAAGATTTAAATTTTCTTTGAAATTTTTCTTCAGTGGTCATTAAAAATGAGGCAAACCATACAGCGAGTGTTTCCTCTCCTACTGTTGAAAGCTCGCTGATGTGCCGGAAAAACTCAGGGCTTTTCTAATCTATCCGTCTGTTCCTCTTCAACCTCCCACCTCAAAGTCACATCTCCTCTTTTTTTTTCTAATCCTCTTTGTCTTTATCAATTTAATACCCATCTTTTAATGAGATAATTAAGTTTAAAAATTTAGAGAATTATTATCTTCAAGTATACCTAGGTGATGCTTAAATTATGCCTTTTTTTTTTTTTTCAGAGGTGCTTTGTCGGTGTTTCTGATTTCATACAAATCGGTTATGACACATGAACTGAAGTGTGACCATATCCAAAGCTTGTGGGCATTTGGATCTCTGTGTGCAGCTGAGGACCATCCATTTTACCTAGACTGTTGATGCTTTGGAAGACCTGGAAACAGATTCTTAGAGGTGGTCAAAATGTACTTTCAGGTGTGTAACCGAGTCCAACCTGTGTGTGCAGGAAGAGTCGTTCCATGTGGATGCAGATGTCAAAGTACTCTTGCTCCTACCCTGTGATTCTGAGTTGGGGATGAGCGTGAAAAGGCACGTGACCGTGTTGAAAAGCTCTTCCTAGGGTTTATCTTGTTCACCAGCATTTTAGCCCTTAATAGGTTCTGGTATTGTAAAAATCAAGTTAAAGATTTTTGTTCTTATTAGCATTTCATTTTATAAGAAGACATGCTTACTTCTCCATTCATTTTTGACACTGTTAAAGTAGAGAGTCGGTCCAGCTGTGAATTTATCAGCTGTAAACAATGCTCTTTGCCTTTGGCCAAATTTTAGTCTCCTAGTCTTTTCACTCTGCCTGAAGTGAATCTCTGTGACCAACAAATCCCTGAAAATAAGAACATATAATGGAAAAGCTGACAAGACCCTTAACAGCAGAGCCATGGGCTTTGGTATAAACAACATAATAACAGAGTGGATTTGAATGTCATCCTGGAATTTCAGTCTTTTGTTGCTTTTCTTGTCCAATTGCCCGCATGACTATTTCACAGCAATACTTCCTGGCACATTCCAAAATCTACGGTTATTCATCTGCAGGCTTCTGCCACAACCCAGCAGTACAATGTACACCGGGATGTTAACTGCCCTTGCTTTTCTAACAGAATAAACGTAGCAAAACCAAGCTGGCTAGGGGATATGGTAGTAGCTAAATTAAGCCTAAACAGGTAGCTCATTGGTTGCGACGTGCTGCGACATTGAGGCTTGTCAGCATGAGATGCTGTGACAGTGCTTCGCCGTGTGCTAATGAGACACAGTGTGAAGCGTAAAAAAAGAACACAATCCCCTTTCTTCTCCTACTACTTGACCCCATGTCTTTATGTGAAATGAAAGGACCGTGGGTGAGATGCAAGGACAGTCCTGAAACAGGTTTCCCTGTACAACACATTGCACAACCAACCACCGAAGAATGGGGTTCTCAAAACTTAAGAAGCTTTTTAGGAGGGAATAAAGATGCAAAAGAGAGGGAAGTTGTTTTGCATTTGGCTGTCCTCTTCTGGTCTGTGAAAAGCCTCTCCTTACTTCTCTCCTACTCCATCTCCAGATCAAGGGCTTTGAACCCTTTTTGTCATCTCAGCTGCTTGAAGTTAGGGGAGGATAGTGCTGCAAGTGTGGCCTTTCTTTTAAAATATTTGTAGTTGTTCCACTGCTATTGCCTTTCTCCTAGTTGGAAACACATTAGTTAAAACACTCAGGGAAAGTCCAGTCCCACGTAATTAGCTTATGTACATGTTACTATTAAAATCAGTGTCCCTGTGGAATAGCATGGCAGTTCCTATTGCCTTTCAAAAAAAAAGTAGATGTCTCTTTTGCCCCAGCTCTAAACAAGGATCGCATCACTGAATAAAGATGCAAGGTTTTGCTCACGGGTCACACTTTAGGTATTGTGCCCAACCCAGGAACAGTTCCTAAATAATTTGGCTGGCAAGCTTGTAAGGTAAACATCAAATAAAGCTTAGGTGCTTTGCTTTGTACTGCTAATACAACAAATCTACCAAAAAAAAAAAAAAAAAAAAAAAAAGAAAAGAAAAGTTTGTAACCTGCAGTGATAACACAGCTCCTAACTTTTTTTTTTTTTTTTATGTGCCAAAGGCTACATGACTGGGTTTTGTTATCTGATAATTAATGAGCTCTCCATCCTGTAGTAGGATGTGAGGAGGGATAAACTCAAATTCCTGGAGACAGGGACAGGAGAGTAGGAAAAGAGGACTATTCCTAGACTGCATTCTCTCTGTTAATTCTTTTCCTTTATTCATATACCCAAAGCTACTCTGCTAATAAATTGGAAAGACAAGATTAAGATTCCAGACCTGGAGAGATTCAGGTCATACTGAAACACTTTAAACATAGACTTATTAATAGAATTTTCTGTTTTCGATAACATGCTCTCATACTTCACCTGTCCTTGACCGCTTAAGATACAAGAAGCCCCATCTGCAGTTGTTATGAGGTTACAATTCAATAGATAATCCCATTATATGCCTTTCTGAAGCTAGATCAAGAACGCATACAGAATTGTATTGATTACATTTTAATGCCAGCACTGTCATGGCAGCAGAATGGCAAACACAGGTCAGCTGCCACGAAGCAGGCGGCTTGCCAACGTGTGCAATATAAGTCTTGTGAAGAAACAATTTCAGTGGATGCTCAGATGTTTAATATGTGACATCCCTGAAAGGTAATGACTTGAAAAGTTACCACCTAAACTTGCTGATTATATGGTTAGTTTTTATCTGTCCTAGTGCCGTGTCCTGAAGCTGTGCATTTCTGTGTAGGGTTATGATGAATGCTGTGGTTTGCTCATGTGGGAGAGTCCCAAAGATTGAGATGCAGAGAAAAACCTCTCTCCTTTATGCTGAAGCAGCAGTGAGATTTCAGCACTGAAGTGCAAACTTGTAACCCATTCATCTGCTGCCTGATGTGAAGGGGCTTCACTTTTTGGCTGGTGCCTACACTTCAAAAATTCACAGAAATGTCTTAATCTTGGTTTTCACAGTGCTACCTACCACTTGCCAAAGGAGGACTGGACTCCAGACACTTAACTTCCCTTCTGCTTATGTTCCCCTTTCAAAACACTGCAGAACAGATGCAAGTGAAAGTGGTTATGATGTGAGAGCATTCACAGTTAACCTGAAAGTCCCTCCTCCATTTGATGGGAATCATATTTGCATCTCCCACAAATTGCCTTAGCTATTAGGCAGTAGTACATCTGAACAGACAATATCTCATCTCCTCCTGTTGAAAGCTTGCTCATGTGCAGCAAAAAAAATCAGGGCTCTTCTAATCTATCTATCTGTTCCTCTTACTTCAACCTCCCACCTCAAAGTCATGTCTCCTCTATTTTTCCTAATCCTTTTTGTCACTCAGTTTTGTGCTCTACCCTCCAAATGACACAATGCACTTCAGAACATTATGGGAGCAGAGAGCCAAGAAGAGAACCATGGTTGGAAGCAATGGTTCTCAAGCTATAATTTTGGAAATATCAAAGGTCTCTACTGGCTTTCCTGAAGTTATGTGAACGTGACATCTTCAGAATTGAAAAAGACTAAAAACAGCGACTGAGGGTGCTGGGAGGGAACTCTATGATTTTGTCTGATGAAGTCGTCTGCAGAACGAACTGTTGACAGATTTGTTGGGCCGAAAGAAAACCCATGTTCCCTCACGTGTTCCTTTCTGGAGTTAGAGCCGTGGTGTATGTTGCTGGAAGCTATCATCTATGGTGTAACAACGGATGCAGCTCTTCCATGGATGCCGTCTTCTATTCACAATGTCTGTAAAAGAATTTTAAAACAATGACTACTCTGGATAAGTTTTGTTAGCTGCCTTTGGAAAAGAAAGTGCTACGTACTGCTCTATTGCAAATTCATAGAAAACTATAGTATATCAAAACTTAAATTGTGATGATGAAAGTCATTTAGCATTTTTCTGGGAAACAATTAGAGCTTTACTGTTTTGATAGTTGAGGGTTCACTTGTTTACTTTAAAAAAGTTGTCTCATAATTCAGATTCATGGAACTTTTGATAGATTCTTTCTGTAAGGGAAGAGGAAATTAGGAATTATATGAACTACAGAGATCCTTGTGTGTATATATACATAAGTGTGTACACAGACACAGACATGTAAGTGTGCATATATGTGTCTATATATATACACACATATAAGTATGTATTTTCTAAATACCTATATGTATTCTATACTATGTATAGAAGTATGTATATTCCCCTTTCATATTATGGGCAGAGTTGTTGTCCTGAAAAAAATTATTTTGCAAATCTTTTAATGAGATAAATTTAAATCTTTTGAAATTGAAGCTATAAAAATTTAAAACAGAAATTAAGAATTTATTGACCATTTGAGAAGCAGCATTGCTTGGATAATACTCAAGAGATATGAGTTTTATCACCTCAAAATAAAGAGATACTTTGGCATTTACAGTACATACACAATAATACAGTATTCAGTAGGCTTATATTTGAGGACTGTATGTGAACTGCTATGATTTAATCTTAAAATTCTAGTGTGAAATATTTTCCTTGATGTTAAATTTTAGTATCTTTTTAAAAATCTCATTCTCTGTTATTGCTTTATGTACCTGTAGTAGATCCTGAAAGATCTTTTGGACCTGTAAGCTGCTTGGGATCAAGAGTCTAGTGTGTGTTTGATTCATTTTGCTTGACGGACTTGAAGGATGATTTCCTAGGGGGGCTCAAATGATGGACGAAGGAAGCTTTATGTCTCCTTCCTTTTTAATACTATGCAGTATGACACAAGCTCAGAATATTCGGCTTTTTTAAAAGAAAAAAAATTTAGCATTAATCATTTCTGCTCATAGTGCATCTCTCTTTCCATTCAAAGCTAAATGGCCTCATTTTCCTGAGTACCCAGCATGAATGGTTCAGACAGCCATGGGTATGAAATCTCCCTCTGCCTGGTTGCTTTGCAACATGAAGTTTGGTTATTACTTATCTAATGTATTCAATCTCATGGGTTAAGGAGAGAGAAAAGCAGGGGCTAAGTTAATCACTGCAATCTCCTCTAGAGAAGCAGCCTGAGAAGTGGTGGGCTCTGCTGAATATCTGAAAACAGAAACAAATCTGTGTGCTGGAGAAAGGAAGAGATTAAAGGTGAACAAGTTCAAAAAAACCAAGGCTGTCTTCCAGAGAAAGTCCCAACAACAGCAAAGGTCTTGCAGATAAAGACCTTTTGTTATTTTCTGTTTTGGCTATAAGCTATCTTTCCTTTCATCGCTTAAAGGTAATCACTTAAAGTCTTATAGATTAAAGTAAAAATCTCACATCAAAATCCAGCAGGTTTATTGGGAAATGAATTGGAAAGCAGAGCTCCTAAGCAGTGGGTCCACTTAAACAGACTGCAGTAATCTGTGCAACCTGCAGGTTCAGACTCGCCTCATGTTTTGAGGCAAATCAAATTCTGTTTGGAAAGGCCCAGATACTCTTCTTTCCAGGAGAAAAATATGTTCTTGTCAATTCCACCATTGGGTTGTAAAGAAGTAGCTCCAGATACAACTAATTACACATTTGCTTTAGTGTAGTTAAACACGGTGCTCACAAGAGGATGCTTCATGATTATTTTAGGTTTTCAAGATACTTTTTGCAAAAAGGTAGGAAGATTATGGTGTGGTACGGACAGTTGCACTGCTAATTTTTATGTGGCTAATGTGAACATTTAATCCTCATGTCTGCATGGTGGATTGTCTGTACTTAGCCTTCAGTGGGGAGATGTTTTCATTGCTTAACTCTTTGCATTAGACAATTTAAGACCTGCTGCGCAGCCACTGTCTCATCCATCCCACAGAATAAAGAATTGTTAATATTAATGTAATGATTTGTGCATAAGGAAATCCAAAACTTTCTTTTTTTTCTTATAAAATCATAGAACAGTTTGGGTTGGAAGGGACCTTGAAGATCATCGAGTTCCAACCCCCCTGCCATGGGAAGGGACACCTCCCACTAGACCAGGCTGCTCAAAGCCCCATCCAGCCTGGCCTTGAACACTGCCAGGGATGGGGAATCCACAACTTCCCTGGGCAACCTGTTCCAGTGTCTCACCACCCTCACAGTAAAGAATTTCTTCCTGATATCTAATCTAAATCTCCCCTCTTTCGGTTTAAAATCGTTACCCCTTGTCCTATCATTACACTCCCTGATAAAGAGTCCCTCCCCATCTCTCCTGTAGGCCCCCATTAGGTCCTGGGAGGCTGCTACAAGGTCTCCCCGGAGTCTTCCCTTTTCCAGGCTGAACAACCCCAACTCTCTCAGCCTGTCTTCATAGGAGAGGTGCTCCAGCCCTCTGATCATCTTTGTGGCCCTCCTCTGGACCTGCTCCAACAGGTCCATGTCCTTCTTGTGCTGAGGGTTCCAGAACTGAATGCAGTACTCCAGGTGGGGTCTCACGAGAGCAGAGTAGAGGTGCAGAATCACCTCCCTCGACCTGCTGGCCACGCTTCTTTTGATGCAGCCCAGGATGCAGCTGGCTTTCTTGCCAGTACTAGTTACTGTATTATGTTAGGCTTCAGGTTTCTCTAAAAAAAGTAATTGATTATATGTCAGCTGCACAAAGGGAGGTTATGTAAAGTTGAGGAAATGTTGTACTTTACTCTTTAATTGTCTGTTACTGCCTGCAGGGCTAATAGGACCCATCGTGGGATGCAAGCAGAAGAGTATTTTGATGATTGTGTAAAACTTATTATGGGATATATTGTGGCAATGTGTGAGACTTTTACTATGGCATGTTTAGGGGTATTAGCAAAGGCAGGAGAAGGTAGACTGGTGAGGAATGGTGTGGAAAAATAGAAGAAGGGGTTAAAGGACCTGGTTGAGTGTAATCAGGTTGCAGGTCAGTACGCTTGTCTGACTGAGTCCTGTGCTAAATTACCACACCTTGCCATATCTTTTTATTAAACCTAACTTCTACTGTCTGTGTGGGTGAGCTTTCCATCCTGAGTTTGTGTTTATGTGAATATTAATGAATTTAAAACTGGACTAGCCAGTGAGCAGAAGTCTTAGTACCAGCAACTGGAGTGGCACCATGAACCTCCAAGGGCTCGCAGGTCTCCGTGCCCACAGCTGGAGGGACCTGATACTGGATAGACCGAGCGTCTAGGCCAGCTGCGGGAGGGATTGATATTGCACGCACACATATAACAGCTATACGTATTTATAACTGTGTGTGTGGACACCCGTGGTGTTACGTTCTGCTGGTAGACTTCAATCCTGATAAGCTGGAGAGGACGAACAGGGATCAGGCTGCTTGTTTGTGTGAGCGCTGTGTGTGTTCTGCCTGCGTTGATCTGCGTGAATATGCATATATCTATATACGTATGCTATATAATGAGCATGTGTGCTTCTTGGGAATGAATGCTCAACCTCACTGCCGGCTGGAGATGGGGTCACAGACGTGCAACAACCTCGCATCTCTCAGGCTATGGCATTCCGCAGCTTCTTAAGAAAGAGCTCCAGTCTGAGCAAGTGAGGGTCTTTATAAAAAAAAAAAAAAAAAAAAAAAAAAATCCTCATGTGCCTTATGTGCAAGCATATTTTTGGAGATGGATCTATTACGGCCAAGCAGGTTTAAACCTCCTGCTTGTAGAGGGTGGTTCATTCATATATCCACTAACATTGCTCTGTAATCCTTAGAGAACCTCCTTTCTTAAGACTGCGTCACAAGCTATTTTCGTAGAATAAGGAGCCTCCAAAATGAAATGACAAGCAGAAGAATCACAAGTCATAAAACGTAAAGAATAGGGGAATTCACTTTATTAAACTGCCTTTTTTTTTGAATAACAGCACAAGTAAAACCACTTCTTTACATGTGATATTATAAAAATGATCATTTTGCTATTACAAATTAGTACTGCAGTGTGGGAAATGACTGGCTGAGGTTTGTTTTTTGGGGTGTGGGGAGGGGGTTAGAGGCTAGGTGCTAAATCATAGGATCTAGTTTACTACTTTGCTGTGGCTAAAGGCAGAGTATGTTCCTGTGAAAAAGTAAAATTTAAATGACTTTTCCATTTGAAGTACAATTATGCATCACTTTCTCCACTTGCACCCAGACACCGATGTGGCAAATGGAGAGTCTGTTTGGTCTTAGAAACTGGAACAAGGTTTTCTCAGTGCTTATAGAATATTTCATGGTTTCAAACATGAAAACTGAAACCATGACACATAGAAAATTTTGACCTGAATTGTTCAATTTGTTGAAGTCACAAAAAAACCAAACGCCACATTTTTATAATAGAACTTTTTGCAGATCTGAGTCCTCCATGGCGTTACAGTCATACAGGAGCTGTGATTCTGAGCCTATTTAAGACTGAGTTGGATTAAAAAATTTTTTAGCTAATGAGGTAGATTCTCCAGGGGGCAGGTGCCTGTTATTCAGTCAAACTGGCAAGGGGAGACAGGCTGTAACAAATAAAAAAATAACACTGACAGTTATCACAAAGGACATCTGTCTTTGAATGGGAGAAAAAGTTGCTAATTTGAGAGACAAACTTACAGTGATAATTTAGGTAATTATTTTAAATTAGGGTTAATATAAGTAATTATAATTATTTAATTATGGCATAATTCAGCACAGTTAGAGTCGGTCATGAGACGTGGTTGGTATCTTGCCTGCGGAGAGGGAATACTCTCAGACACAGTGTGTCTATCTCTTGTGTGAGCCGCCACTGCATCCAAAACTGGCTCAGAGTCGCGAGTGATATTCATACAGATGGAAGCTCATGGAACGACAAGCAATGGGAATGCAAAAAAGAAGCTTCTTACCTTGCCTTCTGGGCTATGAAGGCTTGTCCTGGGAGTACTTTTTCTAACATTATGTCTGATGGAGTTTAAAATTCCTAAGTGCTGCTCTGCTTTTTATTCTTTTCTCCAAATGATTATGCCACAGCTTAATAGTTCCCCCATTAGAATATTTTTTCTAATAATTATTCAAGGTTTTCATTTTCAGTAATGTAATTATATGTATTTTTTTCTAATTATAGCTACTATTTTTCTTATCTAACTAAACCAGAGAGGATTATTTTCTCCCTACTTTTGTGAAGCGATACCTCAATCAGAATTGCATTGCCCTTTTTGTTTTTCTGTCATATTACATAGTAATCTAATTACATTCCCAAATAAAATATACAGATCTCTTTTGGGATCAGTGCCTTTCAAATTCTTCCCACTCAGAGGCTAATAGTTAAATTATTTTTCCCAGACACATTAAACATCAATCCTATAGAGACTTATGCAATTGCTCAGTTTTATCCTTTGTGACTGTTCCTGTGGAGTCAGATAGGACTACTCAGAGTGCATAAACTGAAGCACAAGTACAACTCTTCATGATATCAGTCTTTTATTAAAATGAATCTTGATTAAAAGTGATGTTATAATATCAACTTTTAGATTTCCTAACCCTTTGATAAACACGTGTTTACAGTTTGTCTTAGTTAACTATGGTCTATCAATAATTTCTGAATAAAACCAGAATGAATTGTTTAATTTAATATACATTGCTTCAGTCTAAGAATATTTTATGTCTCTCAAGGCATTTTTATTTTTCTGAAATGAGACTATAAAGTTTAGAATTCTAACAAAAATTCTGCTTATTTTTCTAAGGAAGTTAATTTTTTTTTTTTTTCCCCCCTCTTCATGCATTATTCAAAGCAGCCAGATGCTTTGGGTATTCCGGTTGCCTTTGGAAGGAAACTAACGTTTCCAATTTAGGGTTATAATTTAAACTGAAATATCTAGGTCTAGCGTAGTTAGTGTACTTTATTACTTTCTGTCTGACTGAACACATAAGACTGAATTATTTTTACAACACTTCAGCTTTTGTTTCTCTCATGTTCTAGACGTCTTTGTTGGGATATATTGTTTCTGTGTCTCTAGGAACTGTCATTTCCCAGCAGCCTTGAAAAGTTTAGTATTTTGGCCCTGATTACTTTTTAATTCTTTCTTGCCAAAGCCTCTTGATATGCTCTGACTCAATCATCACAGTTATTGGACAGGATTTAATACCTGTAGCTTGTGTTACATGGCAAAATAGACTTTTTTATGACAATGGTGCCTTTTTTTACCCTTCTCTGAATCTCAGAGCTTATGTAAAACTCTGATTTATAAAGAAGCGTGGCTGTTTGAACCCTGATTCAAACAACCATCCTTACTTTGCAAGTCTCTAAAGCATGTGTGTGTAACGGAATGCTTGCTGAATAGAGAAAGATGAAAGGTTGTGCTTGTGCTTTACTGAGCTACTGTATAAGAAAGGTTAGAATAGCTGAAGGTTAACAGATGTGGGAACCTCTTGGTATTTTTGGTAGTTCTTTGTAATGTCTGAGTTTTTACTTAAAACATTTTAGGTGACCGGACGATGAACAGGGGTTAGCAGGGAATTGAACAGGTTAAGTAGCTGGTCCTGAAACCAGAGATTTGCATTTGTATCTTCACTCAGATTGTAAAAGTCATCAAAAGAGACACAGACTAAATCTCTTTCTGCTGGTCTGTTTGCTTGCTGCGTGGGGAATTTTCTTTCCATCTTGTCTGTGCCTGTGGAAGGAAACAAATGCTTCATGTTCTATTCTCTTTGGAGCACCTCGATCAAACAAGGCTTTTCTTTCTGACTTTCCTCTTTCCCTACCTTCCCTGTCTAGGTTCACTCTAGAGGGAGACAGTGACAGATTTTCTAGGAAGTGAGGGAGAACCCCCAGTTTCTTAAGAGTATTTAAGAATGTGACAAGGAGCATAAGATGTTCCTGCCTGTGTCAGAGCGAATATCTGCTATCCAGCCATAGCCTAAGGAAGAGCACATGACGAAAGTCAGCATTCGGTGCTTTCCAGAATATTCTTCCAACCTCCAGTTGTTCCTGACCAATAGACTTATGGATTGAGGGATGTCTTTGCATTTAACAGCCCTTGGTAGATTTTTTTTTTTTTTTTTTTCCCCCCATGACGTTGTCCTGTCAGTTTTGAACCTACCTGGACTTTTAGCATCAGCACCCCTCAGCAGCAAGGAATTCTACACTATGGGGTCGCACACAGGTGATAAGGGAAAGTGGTTTGTTCATTCTGACACCTCTAGTTTAAAGCAGCTCGTCTCTTTCTCGACAGACACCTTGGGTTCCTCTTGAGGAGGTTAGCACCCCAGCTTTTGGTACAATTTTAACACTCTGTGCTACTGCTGCAGTTTTTGTATAAGCACACACACGCTTTCACACATCACTTCCCCGTGAACTATTCACACAAAGCTCGCCATGCTTTGGTGGCCAGCAATCAATTTCAATCAGCTCTGTCTGTCCAAATCTGTTCACATCAGATGATTGCAAGCCTTGGTCTATCAGCTGCTGGATGAATTCTCCTGGGCAGCTGACGGAGAAATAAGCCAGCTGCTGGCCCTGCCCTGTTGGAGACCAGGTTATTTTGCTGCAATTCAAAGCCAATTACTTCCTTCTCACTGCAAAACTCTCTCTCTGAGCAGAGAAACTGAACGCGGAATTTGCCTTTTGTTATTTCAAAAATAAGCGATGTACGGGTGTGTTAGGCCAGACTGACTTGGACTGAGCTGCCTGGTTTTAAATACTTAAACTGGGGACAATGTCACTGGCCTCTCCCCAGGCAGCAGAGTGAGATAATCCGCTCAAGGGAAATCTGGACCTTTTCCATATTTACGCTCCTGTTCCAAATGACTCTGTAGAAGCTTGCCTTTTCCCACTGACAATAAAGGGAGTGTGAGGAAATTGGACAACTAACTTGAACGTTAAAGTCTGCTAGCTAAAATTAGGCATAAATAAGTGTGGGCAAGGGAGGACATGGGATATTGACCATGACAGTGAATGGGGAGCTATCAAACGCATTAATGATCTGAGCTAGGTTGCTAGTTATGGGATGTGAGTCTACTAGTATGTTAATGACCCAAGCTGGCTTTTAGCTTCTTCTGTAGAAACTCATGACTTCATGTCTGAAGTCCTTCATCTGGTTCTGTTATGCTGTCTGGAAGGGGATCTGTCTTGTTAGTATTCATTTGAAATACTTTAATCATGTATAACTTTCTTCTCTGCTCCCAGCAAATCATCCTGTGCTATTTTTTACTGCACTTGTAGGATAAAAAATTCTTTGAAAGCAGAGCCCTACTTGTTTGCTTCTGTGGTACTTTGATATTCTAATCTCAATACTGCCTCCTATATCCTCTTAATAATACATTATAGTGTAATTTATAGGTGGTACCAAAAAAAAAAAAAAAAAAGAAAAAATGAGATCATAACACAATGACAATTTAGAAATTTAAAGTTTAATTACTATCCATTCACTGTACATTAAGTCTACTGAAAGGGCAGTACACTGGATTGATTGTTCTTTATTAATCTGTGTAGGAGAAAAAGTTTAGGCAAGTACAGTTGAGCCTTGTTCTGACTTTCAACATTTGTGCCATGAATTAGCTGTGCGGTGTGATGCTGCAGATGGTATATGTGCTATTTTTATTGTCATATTTTTACCCTTTAGCTTAAATTTTCTTATTGCCCTTTATAATCACTGGGCAATTGGTAAGAAACCAAAAAGAACACTCAATCCTGCAGATAGGCTTTTTTTTAATGGGATATATTTTTATTAGCTGATCAAACGCACTGACAAATAAAATTTTCAAATGAGGTGCATACCTCAAATCAAGAAGGCAATTCTGTAGTTTCCTGGTGATGTTGGCAGAAGATATATGCAACTTATTTCTTTGGTAATAATATCTTTTCCCTAACTAGCTAGAAACGAGGCTCTGTTCATCTATGCATGTTCCACTGAAAAGTCTCTCCTGTCAAGAGAAAGAATAGATGGAAAACAGACAAGAAGTGGCTTGTTGCAATTTTGTGGTATATAAAACGTAGTAGATGGAAAATACTACTCAAAAGCTATCAGCAGCAAGTTAGATTGGTTCAATTTCTTTCTCAAGTTATGCAGACCATTATCTTTGGGCTGCAGAGACCTTTGAACTTTCTACTTACTGCTGCACTAGTGCTCTTAGACTCTCTAGCATTTCTGGTCGCTGCTATGTTAATATCAATAAGTACAGGATAATGCTTTGGATCTTTTAGATCTGAGAAAACGTGATACTGTCCACCAACGTTATTTGTCAATACTAATAAACAAACCAATCTGTTCAAACATGACTGCTTTGGTACTCTGGACATTTCAACTGCTCCCTCATCACTAATCAAGGGCTACTAACATATTCAGAAAATAGCTCAAGATTTGTCACCCCAGCCCTATACACGCAGGCTATCGTTACAGTTTATTTGATCTGAACCTGTGGTTCTGATCATGCTTAAAACCCTTGCTGAAATTGTGTAAGGAAAAGATAAAAAGACTTCATGTTCGTGGAAGGTCAAAGTCGACGTGTCTCTGTCCTTTTTCCCACTTATAGACTTGGAGGGTTGACCACTAAAACAGGGTAACTATAAAGTTGATTCTTTGTCAGAAGTAATGAGGTAATTTGAATGACACAAATAAAATTAGATAAACTATGAGCCTCAGTGGAGAGACATCAGACCATGCTACATCACCCCTGGTCTATTTACCTGTATGACTTCTAATTCTGTGATGGTTTTGCTGAACCCAAGCTGATTCTTGATGAGCTTTATAGGCAAGGTTTACACCAGTAAATTAAGAAATGCCAAAGAACATGCCCAGGTACTGGGGATCTATTAGAAACTGTTCTAACAATTTTACAGAGTAGGTGGTGTGCTTTTTGCCTGTGCCAACCAGCATGGTCTGAACTAATCTGCAAGCTAGCATAGGCCAATGACCATTCCCAATAGACAGTTTGTCTTCAACCACAGGATTTTGGAGGCCAAGGCAATTTTAAATTAAGGTTGTGGATTGCTCCATGCTGGATGGCCTTAATGGCAGAGAATTGCCACAGGCAAGTTTAATTTACATGTGTGGATATAACATCTGTGTTAACCCAGAATTCTGGGTTGCAGGATGCCTCTTGTTTTCTGCACAAAAACCCCCACGCTTGGTTTGTGTAAAGGTATACAGAAAGAGAGTGTCTGCTCCTCTGAGGGTATCTGTCAAGGATTTTTTTTCAGTGGATAAAACGGGATAATAAGAAAAGAAGGAAGCTAGCTACTGGAGCCAGTGTCAGCTGGCTGGAGGAAGAAAAGGAGGAAGTCAGCTACTGGAGCTGGTTGGGGGTCTTTAACCTCCAGCCACTGGGGCCAGAACTCTGTGTGTCCTAAAAACCAGCTATGGGGTTACAGGTGTGAGGCAGGCGAGTGAAGGGCTCCGGGGCCAGTGGCTGGATCAGGACTGCGGGTCACAGCCTGTGTTCCAGGTGGTGGCTGCTGGGGGAGAGTGTCTGTACCTGCCCCAAACCGGCTGTGTGTGGGGTGTGCGTGTGGATTCACTGGCAAGCTCCAAGCTGGACCAGCCAGGGAGTGGGAGGCCCTGGGTCTGTGCAGGGGTCTCAGATGGGCGGAGGGTCCGTGCTGGTATTTGGGGGGATCCGTGAGTGTGGGGTGCCTGTGGGACGAGTGTGTGAGTGCTGTGTGCGTGCAGCGAGCACCCAGCTGGACCAGCCGGTGAGTCGGGGACCTGTGGGGTGGGTAAGGGGGTCCAGGATCTGGGCAGGGGTGCTGGGGGAGCAGAGGGACCAGGACAGTGCTCAGGGGATCCACGAATGTGCGTGTGCTTGTGAACCTGGGGAGTGCGGTGTGTGCGCTGCACCAGTGACCTTCTGCCTCTGCCAGCCCAAGGGGAGGAGGGGACGTGGCTGTCTGTGCCTGTCTCTGGTGTGAGTCCTGAATGTGGGTGCTGATGGAGGCAGCGCCTTGTCTGTGTGACCGGCTGTGTGCCTGTCCTCTGAGTGTGTCTGGGATCTGTGCTCAGCTTCACCGATGGCTGCACCTGCAAAGGGGACAGCAGGAGCTGTATCCTTCAGCCTGGCCAGAGACCCCAGGGTACTGGGCTGGGCTCCAGCGGCTGGGCAGGAGGGGTCTTGGGATGGGGTGGCTGGAGGAGGTGACCACTCTTAACAGTACAAGGCTGGCCCTTGTGTTTGTACGGGGCTAAGCCGGACCTATTGGGTGAAGGTAGGCAGACACTACCTGTATGGAGACACCTGTGTTTCCTTCCCTCCTCCTACTTCAGGTTTTGAGCAGGAGGCAAACTAAGATGTGGTCTTCTCCTTCCTCAACCAGGTTTCCTCTTCTGGGTTGAGCAGCAACAAGAATGTGAGCCAAGGTTTGGGCCACCTTCTGTTCCTATCTGATCACTTGCCTCACTATTAGCCCTTTCGCTTTACGTAAGACTTCACAGACAACCTTCAGAAGCTGAAGGAAGAACGCTCTTATTTTCCAATGCAGGTGAGCTAAAATCTGTCTAGGAACTATTGAAGATTCATAAGCTTCGTCTCTGGGGTGGTCAGCTGATAGTGTGAGCTGACTGGTTGGCCAGCAGCATTCCCAGAGACCATCTAAAACTGCTTTATGGGCCAGTTTGATCCGCTGTCCACACTTTGGTCACCCCTGCTCTGCTGCATTAGAATAAGGAACTGTTACATCTCGACTAAGAGTACCATGAGGACGGAATCTGTCAAAAAAGTTATCTTCACAAAGCACCATGTTCGTTTTGCATCTTTGAACATCTAGTTGCTGCTAGAGATGCATTTCTGTTGTCTCTTGCCTTCGCGTAACAAGGTATTAAGTCAGCTGGATTGGCCACACTTCAGGAAGAGGTCAGAACTGACCTGTCCGATTTGAATGACAAACTAGAACATCAGATATCCTGCCAAGAAATTGCAGAAAGAACTATATTCTCCTTTTTAAAGTTTCGATTTTCGTAAATTTGAGTTCCACCTCCTTAAACTGCTTTATATCCAGCACCTGAGTGAGAACATGCTGCAGCTGGAAATCTGGAAAAGGTCATTTAGCTGAAACATTTGTTGATAGGCATTTGGGGATTTTTTGTGGTACTTAATCTATAACAAACAAGATGACACCTTATCATATGAAATTGCCGGAAGTGAAAGTGCATACGGTAATAAGAAACAGAGGTGTAGTAAGTAAATAATCTCTTTGTCAGACAGTAAATTCATTGTTAAGACCTTTTACAGAATGCTCTACATGTCTAGCTATGTCTCTTTTTTCTTTTTTTTTTTTTTCCTCCCAGGATGATTCAAGGAATCTTATCAAGAAACATCTATAGTTCTCCCATAACTGGCAGAGGCTTAGAGTATGCTAAACTGTGCTCTGAAAAGAGAAGACAGGAGGAAAAGGAAAAAAAGAAATTAAATATTATAGCAGTGAAAGCAACTTAGAAGCTTTTGGCTTTCTGTCAATGAGAAGTGATTACATTTGCATCAAGGAATTAACACATTAAAGTGGCACACTCTGCAGCTGCGCTCTAAAGTATATATTAATAGTACAGAGAAAAAAAAAAAATCTTGTTATAATTCCCAGCGATCTGCACAATTAAGGCAACAACATTTTTGCATTTTCTCCTGTGCTGACAGAGAATGCTGTATCGGTTGCTTCATTAGTATGCATTGTTGTATGAACTGGTTCCCTATTGTCGCTGTAGACTGTCACTGGCAGCCACAGGAGGTCTAGGAAATCATACAAGTATGGATCACAGAATGATTTTTAATTAAATGCGGCAAATATCAAGAAATCCATGGTTCATTTTTATTGATGATTTACATTATGGTAATATCATTCTATTGATAATGCAATGATATTAATTCGAATTTCAAAAAATTTTTTACTAGTAATTCAGATTTTCAATCTGCTGGAACATCTGTTAAAGCAATTTATGTATATTTAGTTCTCTCTGAATTTTCCATTGTTAGAGTTTCATTCTCCTACAAATCAAAAAGCCTTCAGTTTCTCTGTATTTGTGACATTACTGTGGGAATGTTCTTGAGAACTGCATGTTCTGTGCATGCCTGAATCTATCTATTTTGCCTCTAACATTATCCTTCATGAGGTAGTCTTTTGATTCATTCCTGTGGCATTTGTTTCCGAGAATTTGTTAACACAACATGAGTCATCTAGAAACAAAGAAAAATCCACGTGGCATGTAAAATATGTGAAAAGAGTAACAATTCTTACGGGCTCATTTTAGCACTTTACACTGTCATGCTGCCAGCTGAATGTTACTTTTAATCAAACATTTAAGACTTTTGTCTTTTGTTTTGGTGAGAGCACTAACCTAGGACACGGTGAAGTTTACGTTGTAAACTTCTGTTCTCAGGATGTTTTGTTCAGGTGTGCATACATACATATACTTATATATATAAATGTATATACCTGTATATCTTAAATGAAGGAGAACAATTTTAAAGGACTGTCTTGTTCCTATTCAAATTCATGATGAAGCTTTTATTTTGTCATTATGTCTCTGTAGGAGGAGCCATAGGGCCTCCGAGTGACTTCCTTGCAATTTAAAATGAACCACGTACTTTTAAGAGCTGAAGTATAAACATACTGTTGACTTTTCTGCTTTCACCCCATTGATTTTCCAGATACAAATTGATTATGTAAATCAAGTATTTCAGTTTATTAGTTCATAACAGTATTTTCCTTTTAATTACTTCTTGCAACATTTAAAGCAACGTTTTATGAAAAGGTAGTGAAATCTGTCACCGTACCTTCATCATCCTTAATTTTCTGTACAGTCAGCGTTACTGAAACGTAGTAATGCACCGCTTCCCATGACTAATCTTTCACATGGAAATGTGTCCTACTGTGTTCCTGCGTCTACGCTGTATGATAGATAATAGCAATGCCAAGAATTCCACTACGGTGTATTCTGTCAATTGGTATCTGTCAATCTGTCAACTAAAACTTGAAACATGACTGAAGGTACTCCGTGGTGTGGGTCTGCAAAACGCATTAGCAGTAGTTTACATTCAGTATTAGCAGCATTCTCAGTCATTACAGTGTGTGTTGTGAATGCATATTAAGAATAATTTGTTATGCTCAGCTAATTTTTAACATACTGGTTGACACGTTCCCCACCCCCAAACACCTCCTAAAGGCTGCTACCTTTTCTATCTATCTCCAACGCAACATAAGATACAAAATGCCATGACCTATGTTCACAAAATGTTACAGGTTTGATTTAGAGTCTCAGAAGATATACGCTCTCTGTGTTGCTCAGGGGTTTTGTAATCAGAATACCAAGCCTTTAGCTGGCGGTAGTCACTTTAATTTATTACCATCTGAAGATCACACAGTAGCCCATGCAAATTGGGTTGGTGGCTTCAGTCCTGTTCCCAGGGGACAGACAGCCACATCATAAAACTCCCTCCACAGTCTTTACTGGGCATGTTTGCTGGAGTTCTGGCATGTACAGAGTGGAGAAAAATGATATTCTGTGAGAAATTCTGAAAGTGAATAGCTTCAGCATCCTCCTGGAAGTCATCCCATCATAATGGATTTGAGACACATCGAAGAAAAGCATGGGAAGCATTCACACCCCTGTACTTCCCTGACAACCCTCTGGGGGCTGATAGGTATTTTATTTTCTGCGGCTGCCTATCCACACGTTTAAGTACATCCATTTGGATAGAAGGAGACGCTGGAAACATCCTCAATTGCTTGGATCCTGATTGTCCGTGCTGCTCATTCCCTTACTTTGCTGTGGACTCTCTCAGCCACTCTTGTCCAGGTCCAATCTGCTTTTGGGAAGGTGGGGAGATAGGCTAGCCCTGAGCAGAAGGCATATGAGCTTTCTTGTGGAACATGGCTATGTGACCAGAAATCAAGCATTATTTGTTAAAAATAAACAAAAAGCCACTGGCACTTCAGTGACACTCCTGTTAAATGCAGCTTTCCTATTTCTCTCTAATCTTTTATGGAGACTGCAGCTGCTTTTTGCATGGGTATGATGTTCTGTGAGCTCCAGAGAAGTCCTAAGATCCCTCTGTCCTCTTAGTGCTGATAAAGATGTTCATCAACCGGTCCAAGAGGATGAGGCTAGAACAGCGGCTGTCTGATGCTTTGGGTTCTTTTTCCCCATCTCTCCCACTCATGCACTTTAGGTCACCCCAGAGCTGGGAGTAAGTTTGAATTTTCTGCCCAGTGCTGATGATACCTTGATACCAGTCTTGATACCTTGTTTTGACTCTGCATTTTCACTGTTCTGCTCGGCTAATTTTATTTTTTCCGTTTCTCACCTCCTGTCATTCATTTATTTCTGGGCTCTGTTAGTCCATTATTCACCCCACCACAGTGCACTGTAGGGTTTTTCTGGTGGGCTCGACCCAATAGTCCTATATGTCTTGCTTGTAACAGCTTTTTGTGTGTATTAAATCCTCATAATTTCTCAGCAGGTGACACCTGTTATTAGTAGGAGAGTTTTTCTCTTGTGCATTTTTGAGCATCGGATAATGAGCATGACAGTCAATTGTGCCCTGGAAACCTGGAAGGAGCAGAGAGAATAATAGCAGATCATTGTAGAGCATAAAGGAGATTACAATTTCTGGTATTACTTCTAGTGTTCCAGGAAAAGCCAGTCCCATTTACCAATTTCTGTAGATAGCAGAGTTTCTAGATACAGTGCAGTAAGGGTAAAAGAGATAACATCTTTTCTGAACAGGTTCTCATTACTTGATGAGTTTAGGTTAAAACAGAACTATCTGTGTGAATTTTTAACTCATTTACTTCAGTGAAATCAGCTTTATGGAGGTCATGGTCATTGTGACTGCTGCTGTCTCTAATTAGATTTACCAGGCACAGCTCATTAATAGTGGTATTATCAGATGACAGTGAAAGACACGGTGTATCATTATCTAATTCAGACGATGTTCATGTTGTTAATTTATATGAACTGTAGACATTGAAGGACAGAATGGTAAAAGGAAAGGCATAATCCGAACATATATAATGAATATATTTAAACTCTGTTCCTGGCAAACACAGCATGGCTTTCTACTGTTTCCTGCTTCCACTGTTGTGCTGATGGTAGGATAGATCCAGAAAAGGATTAGTGGCTAAAGCAAGGTCTCTAGAATGAAGTAGCACAGATGTACAATTGTTTACCAGAGACTGACTATTTCCACCTGTCTTACACCCTGTTGTCAGGTACTGCCTCACAATAAACACAGTCATTATATGCCATCCTTTTTTAAAATTTATTTTAAAGTTTGCCAGATTTCTCGCATCATCATGCTCTATTTACAGCATTTTGTTGTATAGCTCCTACCTTAGATCCAGAAACTAGACATTCCTGCTGTCTCCCCCCAACGGCCAGACGTACTTGTCATATCTTGAGGATGCCTAAGACAAATTCTTTTCCCTTGCAAAAATCAGACATTCTCTGCTTATTTTGGACAGGAAAAAGAAGTTAACAGTCTTTTCTATAACAGCCTAGTGATTACCTCCCTCATCCCAGAAATGGGAGAGCTGGCTTTGGTTGCTATGTCTGACTGAAGAACTTCTTCACTGCAATGAGGCAGGTTGTACGTTCAGTTGCAAGGAGACTTTCCCCCACTTTCGGCTAGATCTGTGTGATTATGCACAATCACGTCCTCTCTTGCGCTCCTTACTTATGGATTACCCCGGCCTCTGTCTTAATGCCCTTTGGTTTATAGTAAAGGTAACGCAATACTTGCAGGACTGCAGCTCAAAATGCAGTGTTCTTAGAAACACACCGACTAAACAACAGTAAGAAGACTCCAGTTCTCGATGAGAATCGGTGTTGTATCATTTGTTATATTCAGGTTTGAGACTAAGCCCACAGGAGTGATTGGTTTGGTGGTATGGATCTTCCCCAGTTAAATGAACTGTGTTACACTGAACATGTTATATTGACTACCAAGGTGTGAGTTTGGTGGTTTGATGAGTTGTCTTCTGAATGAGAAATATGGATGAAAGTTGTGTAGCAATGTCCAGAAGCTATTTGGTGGCACTTGATTATTGTGAAATATATGACTAATGACCATAACTGATGAAAGTGTATCAAATATTTGTGCACTGTCTTTGAATACTATTTATTGCAAAGTTATAATACTGATTTTAAAAAACAAAACATGCTCTCTTATTTTGAACCAACTTGATTTCCACCCTTCAGTCCTAAGAAAAAACCTTATAACATACATAAAGAAAGAAAAATAGCATTTGGAGTGGTAACCGGATGGTGGCTGTGGTGTCTCTGGTTCTGGAACTAATTTATGACCAGTTTCATTGGCCTCAAAATGAGAAGTGTCTTATGAAGCCTGGGTGGGGATGAGTTGATTAGTCTCTAGCTAGCTTATTAACTGCAAGAAAAAAATGTAGTAGTGTCCTGCTTCTGGAGATCAGTCTGAGATCCAGTAATTAAATGCCTATATACACTGTATAGAATTTCACTAAGATACTGAATCAAGTTATATCTCATTGAAAAAATGGCCTTAAACATATAATGTGCTAGCAGTTTCTTCCCGTGACACTGGAAATGTGTTTTGTTTCCCCTTCTCTTACTTTTCTAACTGTGATGAGCTGTCATCTGTCATATTGTTCTTGGTGAGTTTCTACTCAGTGTTCCTCAGCTTGTAATGAAAACGAATGTATAGCTAACCTGAGAGGTATCTATCAGGCTATAATACTTTTTTTTGTTTACATAAGTTTATTGATATTGGCCTTGAGTCTTTTTTGATTTATTTATGTCTGCCTCAGCAGACAGATTGACCATTTGAGCACATGGTTCTTTTCACTCTGAAAATGACCTCATCACTTGGGAAATCTTCAGGAGCAGTCAGTGCTGTAAATGGCATAGGGGGGATGGTGAAAAGAGCTCTGCAATTCACATGAAAAATGCTAACGAGGCTACATAAACGTGGTCATGCAGCCTTGAGAAGTACAATATGTTAAAGAAAGTTAGCAGTAATGTGTTTTCAATAGGACAGCTTTATGTACATAAGGAGGCTTACTAAATTTAGTAAGGTAGAGATGAAACAGACATGTACAGGCTTGCAGGGACTTCTTCCAGGTTAGTCAAAATATTAATGGAAGTGTTTGGAAGTGTTTATCACTTTGCTATTAGTAGGCTTCAATGCACATTCTTCAATTTTTTGGGGGGGTAATTGTTTCCCTTCATTTCATAGAATCACAGAATCCCAGGATGGTTGGGGTTGTAAAGCACCCCTAGAGGTCATCTGGTTCAAGCCTTCTGCTCAAGCAGGGCCACCTAAAGCCGGTAGCCCAGGATCATGTCCAGATAGCTATTGAATATCCCTAAGGATGGAGTCTCCAGGACCTCCCTGGACAACCCGTTCCAGTGCTTGTCTGTCACCTTCTCTGAACTTGCTGTCTGTAATAACTCAACCTACCTTGTTTTTTTTTGCTATTTGCTGCACTGCACTCTGGTTAGGTTGTTTGGACTGGAGATTTTTGAATTTTCGCAAAACCAAACAGTAGTTGGGACGGGTCTATGAATATACTACTTACAATGAAACAGGGAAATTACAGGAGTGAGAAATGATGTATATGGAGACATCAACTAGAGAAAGCTTGAATGTTCAATGTTTATATATTAGTAGTACTTTTGAGGACTGGCAAATTCAAATCTTATCTGATTGTTACCATATAGTCATGGGAGTCTGTGTGTTCATTAGGTCAATCCTACATCAAATCACTAGCATCTTTCTTTGACTAGTTAAGAGCATACCCTTTTAAATGATCTTTTTTTTCTTTTTTTTCAATTTCCATTCACCATTGGCTGCTGCAGTTTTCATCTTTTTTAGAAAAGTTCTGTTGTCTCTCATACTGTCGTTGTACGGAAGATTTATTTGTAAATTCATTTGACACATTTTCAGTTGAGTAACATGTCTTCAGAGTTTTCTTAGCACTAAATGCTGGTGAGATTCAATGCACACGTCTTCAGGTGCTTTGCTTCTAATTAACAGCCCTTTTCAAATTGTTCTGCCTTCCTTATGGGTGAACTGCATTGTGTCTTGCTGAGTCAATCATTAAGGGGTTCTGGACTATTAAACACTTCTTGGTTCTCACTTTATGGGATGTTGGATTTTGTGGCTGGGAGGGCAAATGACAGATGGCTTTATCTCAGTTTAAGCCATAACATTACCTAAGTTACTACATCTTATCCGATGTGTTATCTTTTCTGGTTATGTCACTCCCCTGTCAATCATTTTTGTTATCTCATCATTCTGTCTGATTTTTGTCTGACATTGTAGATCAGATACTATTAAAAAAGGTCAGTATAGCCCACCATTACACTAACTTGATTGAAGAGCTCACACTAAACCTTACCTATATAGTGATTTTCTGGTGCAGTGTTAATACATAAGCAGTCTTAGAAACTCTGTAAACCCTATCCTCAACCTATACGCATCATGTGATTTTCCTGTTTTGAATTTTAAATAGTAGAAAATAATTCCCCCTATAAAACAGTTCACCTCTTATAGGCAAAATTAGATAGAATATTATGAATAAATCTTTCTTCTTTGGAAACCTCACTTTATATTTGTTTGGAATCTAACTACCAAGAGAGATTAGGTGCGTTGTAAACCTTGTTGAAGGTACAAATATAACATTTCTGTATAACTCCGAACTGCATGTTTTCTTAGTGAGCCACCAATTGCATTATTCTTTTATCAAATAACTCTATGGAAGTTACTTCCATTGCTCTTTCCCTTGGCTAGCGTTTGAGCCGAAAAAAGGGGAAAGAAAAATGCTATGAAAATGAAGAATCTGAAGAGATTGTTAGTTGGTAGGATGTCCATAGATACGTTATTCCTGTCCTTCCATATAGGTATCTTCAGTCAGTGCAGATACTGTGTAATTATCAGAATGGTGATTGCACTTGGTAATGCCAAATTTTAATGATGCCAAATTAATATAGTTGAAGAGTGAGAAATGTGAGTTAATGAGCTATATAATAGGATGACAGGATCTGAGTTTGTTACGAGATGCTAGAAAAGCAGAAGTCTCCTTTCTTACTCATTCTGATATGTAGTCAGGTGGGATTTATTAGTAGGGGTACAAGATGAGTTGGAGTGGTACTGTGTAGTAAAGGGAGTTAGGAAAGGGAAAAGAGGGTTCCTGTAAGGAAAACAATAATGAATAACTACGCTCAGGAAAAAGCTTACACGGAGATTTACGTTGCAGTCATTTAAGTTAGCCATAAGGCAAAACATAGGAATTCTGGGAAGTTTCTGTTATTTTCTATGTTAGAAACAGGGTTAAAGCAACATCTGCTTTGAGCTACACAGTGCTTAGTAGGGAAGAAGTTTGTATTTTTTGGCCTAAAGCATGTTAATCAAATGCAATCAACATGGAACAGAGGAGTGCCTGTGGACTAATATTTGAATATCCACTTGCGCAGAAATTTGTGTAATTTATTCTCAGTCCAGTGGGCAGATGAGAAGAGCAAGCAAACAGCCCTGCCCCTCACTCTAGAGATTTTCAGCACGTTAGGATTTTTTTGTTGTTGTTCACCACACAGGCAAATTCTTTATAATATTCACTTGGAAATTAAAAAAAAAAAAAAAAGAAAAAAAAAAAGATAGTTACTGAAATGTATCTGACCTGAATAAATACACAGATGAACTTTTTTTCTGTGGCCATTCTCATTAGCTAACAGAGAGCAAAAATCCTGTATGGTCAGTACAGTATCAAAACACAGGCATCTAGTGATAATGTTAGGGTGATCCTGTAGAATGAGCAAATGGGGTCATCTCAGTACTAAAAGGCTAGCACCACGTCTGGCTCAGGATCCCACTAATTAAAAGTTGTCTTCCCACACGGAAGGATCTGCAGAAGTACCCTGCATTCGGCATTTCGTGGAAGGGGCATTTGGCTCAAACAAGCTAAAATCTGTGGAAAGTGTTAACTGAATCAGAAAAAAATGTGCCAGATTTAACACGGAAGTTTCAGCTTTGAGTAGAATTAGTTGTACACTCGAGTATCTGTGGCCCAGAGGATTTCAGAGAACTTCTCATCTGGCTGTAGCTTGCATAACTGCCAGCTACCGCAGAGATCAAAGTGTGGAACAGAAGGACAATATGTAGATGTGTCATCCTAGATTACTTGGTCCTATAATCTACAGTGAGGCATCAGTATAAATTTACAATTTGCAGCAAACGCAGCAGTCAAGTACTGGTTGAGTATTGTTTAATTTATAAAAATCTATGCCGATTTTACTTAGACCCAACATTACTAAACTTCAGAAGAAATAAGTACTTTCTAAAATTCATATAATGATTAATTTGGCATCTTCTTAGTAAAGCTAATATGTCTCAATTGAGCAAAAAGCATAGTCATCCTCTCTTATTTCCCCCCCCCCCTATCTTTTAAGTGCTATGTCTTGAGTGAATATCTAAAGCAGAAATTGGTTGAACAAAATATGTAGTTGAGCTATAGCATTCTTTGGAAGAGATTTTTAAAAATTTCTCTTAAAAATGGAAGCTGTCAGAAACTTTTTGGCTTTTTACTATATTGCAAATGCCTAAAATGTGTTTTTTACAAAGAGCTCATTTGGGTGATACAGCCTAGGTAATTTACCATAGTCAAAGATCTGTATAATCCACGCCTTTCAGAGTGAAGAAAAATTACTTTTCCTTCTCAACACAGTGTTTCCACAGACAATGGTGAAGGAATCTGCATCAACGAACAAGTCTTCACAGTCCAGTGGATTTTTCTAAGACTAGAGAAAATTCCATGTTAATGGTAGTACTAATGAAGTTCACAAAGTGTGTTTTAAGCCTCTTTTGCACTATTGTCATTTATTTTTCTGGCACATCTGCTACAGATTTGATGTATCCAGATGTATTTGAGGGAAGGTCTAAGAAAGGCAGGTATTGTAGAGGTCAAGAAGATTTCTACAAGTGGTTCTTTAAAGTAGAGCAGGTATACTGGGGGGAAAAAAAGAAAAGAAAAAAACAAGAATGTATCTGATTCTATGACTTTGTTAAGTATTTTAGAAAAGCACAGTTTAGATCTTGGTTCTGTATTTAGCAAAGGACTATGTAATAGTAAGGTATGTGCCTTGTGGAGCACAAGCAGGTTTGCAGAAATATTATTAAAATACAGGCCACACAAACAAGGTTATTTTGAGATGATTTTGAAGGGAGATTAATGTTTTCATGGACAAGTGATGTTTTTTGTTAAATCAATCGGTATACCTAGCAAAATAGATGCTTCTGTACAGAAGTTCTTCATTCAGTGATATTTTCCATTCCTAGTAAAACATGTTACCTCTGCATATGAATCTTACCTAGCTCATCACAGTTTCAATGGTATGAAGCCAAGGAAATATCCATGTAGAACTGCATTAGAAACACAACTTATGGATGCTGACTTTCCTTTTTGCTTCTGTATCGGGTTTGCATGGCAAGGTTTTGGTAGTCGTGGGGCTACAGGGGTGGCTTCCATGAGAAGCTGCTAGAAACTTCCCCTGTGTCCAACAGAGCCAATGCCAGCCAGCTGCAAGACAGACCCACCACTGGCCAAGGCCAAACCCACCAGTGATGGTGGTAGTGCCTCTGGGATAACATATTTAAGAAGTGGAAAAAAACTGCTGCAAAACAGCAGCCGGGAGAAAGGAGTGACAATATGTGAGAGAAAGAACTCTGCAGACACCAAGGTCAGTGAAGAAGGAGGGGGAGGAGGTGCTCCAGGCGCCAGAACAGAGATTCCCCTGCAGCCCATGGTGAAGACCGTGGTGAGGCAGGCTGTCCCCCTGCAGCACATAGAGGTTAACGGTGGAGCAGATATCCACCTGCAGCCCATGAAGGACCCCATGCCAGAGAAGGTGGATGCCTGAAGGAGGCTGTGGCTCCATGGGAAGCCCTCACTGGAGCAGGCTCCTGGCAGGACCTGTTGACCCATGGAGAGAGGAGCCCACACGGGAGCAAGTTTTGTGGCAGGACTTGTAACCCCATGGGGGACAGGGAACAGTCTGTTCCTGAAGGACTGCACCCTGTGGAAAAGACAAAGTTGTAGCAGTTCGTGCAGAACTGCAGCCTGTGAAAAGGACTCACACTGGAGAAGTTCGTGGAGGACTGTCTCCCGTCGGTGGGACCCCATGCTGGAGCAGGGGAAGACTGTGAGGAGTCCTCCTCCTGAGGAGGAAGAAGCAGAAGCAATGTGTGATGAACTGACCACAACCCCCATTTCCTGTCCCCCTGCGCTGCTCAGGGGGAGTAGGTAGAGAATTTGGGAGTGAAGTTGAACCTGGGGAGAAAGGAGGGGTGGGGGGAACGTGTTTTAAGGTTTAGTTCTTCTTTCTCATTATCCTACTCTGATTTGATTGGTAATATGTTAAACTAATTTCCCCAAGTTGAGTCTGTTTTGCCTGTCATGGTAATTGGTGAGTGATGTCTCCCTGTCCTTATCTTGACCCACAAGCCTTTTGTTATATTTTCTCTCCCCTGTCCAGCTGAGGAGGGGGAATGATAGAGCAGCTTTGGTGGGCACCTGGTGTCCAGCCAGGGTCAACCCACCACAGCTTCCAACAAACACAAAGTAAGAACAGTATCAGGTTAAATCTGTTCTTTGAGTGCATTCACAAATTCAAGGGGTCATCTACATGAGAAAACTTTTATTGTTTACATACTCAACTATCAGGTTTTTTTGATAACCATTTCATTAAAAAAGAGGAAAAAAAGAAAAAAGAAGTTCTGTCATTTTTTTGCTGTGTTTGCTACTATCTGTATGTGCTGAATTTTTCTCATCTTGTGGTGACATTTCATCCAGGAAAACAGGTGTTGGTAACTATCCCTCACTGATGAAGCATGTGGCTCATTCTGTTATTTCCTGCTACCTTGATAGCTGAGGGGTAGGTTTTGATTAAATTTAGATTAGTCATTTGGTTTGTAACTATCACTGTGCTCATTGTTGTCTTACTAGGAAAGGATTCTGATGTATTTAGATATCCAGGGGCAAGGAGTGAACTGATTATAAACTGATTTTAATGGATGAGTAATAATCAGTTTCAATCTAATATATGATGGACAGCTCTATTACTATAAATACCAAGTCTCCCCCTTTGCTACCAGTTCAGCCTGCTGGATATATTAAACTTGAACATATAAGAATTACGAGCCATTCCTTCTATTGCCTTCTATTGTAGGAGCTGTTTCCCTAAATATATCTCTGATTTTTGTAGCTGTATGGAACAATTATTTAGCTATTTTTGTACCAAAGAATTTGACAAAGGAAGTGGAAGCGAGTAAAGACTCGGACAGGTTTTTCATGAAAAAGTGTTCTGTAAAACAAGTTACCACTGAAAAACCTTCTAAACCAAAAATTAAATCTTCCCTCCTGAGCAAATTTCAAAAGAGAAAACAAAAGCACTTTAAATGGCATATTTAAATTTTGTAATCAAATGGGAAGAGATCAGATCAAATCCTTCCTTAAAAGTGCATTGTAACCAGCTGTTTACATAAAAGGTGGGGATGGCACAGCCCTACTTGGTAAGTCGTGTCACATTTTTCTGCTGAGTTTATGAAACCGTAGTTCTCAAAAACATTTTTTTTGAAGGGCATGTATTTTGACAATACAACTGATGAGATTTTGTGTCATGTATAAGGATTGTTATCTTGTTTTTAAAAATCTTCTCCTGTGCTATTGTTTCCTCTGTTTTCTTCCTACAAGGTCTTTGTCTCAACCCTTGGTGCATTTTTAACTGCTGAACAGGTTGATAAGCTATCAGTGTTCTGAGACAGATAATCAGGAACTACAGACTAACACATCCATCAAATATGTTAATTATACATGTATTTTCCTAGTGATTTTTCATCCTTGATTGTAATTAGGAAAGAAAGGAAGAGAACAAGAATAGTTCATTTTGGACCTAAGTCTTCCTGCAACATGGGGCTTAACAGAAATTGTCCAGAAATGGAACTGGAGAGCTTTTGTTGACAACTATTGGCAGCTGCTCAGTGAGGAAAATAATAAAAGCTTTAAAACATTTTCTTTAATTATCAAGGCTCTCTGTTACAGAGATTTCCCAAGGCAACATCTCTGAGAAGTGCTCTTCGGCTCTGGTTTTCTAACTTCAAAACTGAACACTTGAGTCTTCGGGGCCTGGTGCCTCCCTCTTCCTGTTTCTGGGAGGTGGATTTCATTTGCCTCCTTATCGTTTGTGTTCAGTTTCCCTTGTAGGTCTCTGTTGCCTTATATCTATTCGCTATTCCTTTTATTCAAGTGGACACAGTCAACAGACGCCTTTGCTTAATTACAGTGATTCAGAAGTTGCATACTTGTATGACTTTGCTGGATTAGGTGCCCTGCGGGACAAAGTTCCTGATCTGAGGAGTTTAGATAAGAAGATGATAGGTGTGTTGCGAATACCTAAGCTAGAGGAGCAGGACAGATCTAAATTGGATGGATGCAGTGCAAACAAAAGATGACGCAGAAGGATGGGAGCCGGTGGTGGAAGGCTGTGCTGCCAGGGCACACTCTCATCTGCCAAGCCATTTCTTTTCCAAGTGTAAATTGGCTCCGTATCTGTAAGATATTTGATTCAACCTCAAACCCACAGCTTCATCTTTTGTATTTGGGCAGTGCATTGCAGAAATAAAATATTACGCGTTACTAATTCATTAATTTATTTATAGGTCATGTGATCACAGGGCTATTAGTTCTTTGCTAAATTAAAGTTACAGGAAGCAATGTGGGAAAAAAGTCTATAATAGGATTTTAGGCCAATTTAGATGAAAAAGTTATCGCTGTTTTTTGTTTTTTAGATTAAAATGTTTGGGTGGTTTTTGTGGGAATGAGCTTTGTGTAAAAGTATCAAACTTTTACACAGAAATTGATTTTTTTTTCCCTCTAAGGAGCTGAAAACATTAAAATCTATTTATTACTCATATGCACTGACATTCATTATTAACTTTATGTCCCACTTTATTGCTTTCTTCAGGGGAAAACTAACATGCGTTGATCAGTGATATACAGTCAACACAAGGTGTATGGCTGCTGATTAAATAAGTGCATTAGGATCTTTTTTTTTTTTATGGATGCTGGCAGTAGCTGCTGCTTGACAGTCAGCTTAGGGCAGTTTGCTTGCTGCCCTGGTGGACCATCACCACTCAGTGTGTACTTTCAGCCAACAGCCTGGAACTTTTCTGAGATTATCAAGAATTGCCTCCTCCTTCCATGATTGGAAGTTAACTGTATGGAGGGTTTTTTTCCAAACTTGATGATAAAATCTAAGTTGCACATTTATCTCACCTTAGCTAGGTATCTTTGTTAGAAGTGAGGTCATGTGTCCCAGAGGCTGAGGAGGAGAAGACGAGAGAGAGTGGGAGAGAGAGGGCAGCTCAGAACTACCCCTTCAGAGGGCAGTTCAGCTCTTGTATGTGAGTGAATTGTTTCCTGGAGGTTTGCTGTCCTCAGTTGGTCAAAGAAATTGTGTCAAAGTTGTCTGGAATGGTTACAGCTCCTACTTTATGTGCTTCAGGCACTAGAAATGAAACGGGGCTAAAGACTCTGTTTCTGAGCCTCCATACCAAATGTCTCGGGACACAGTGCGATACCTGTATGGGTCAAGGCAGCTCTGAGCATGGGTTAAGACACTTCTCTTTCCAGCAAGGCTGCTAGCTCAGCCACAGCCCTGCACCGCTCTGCCTCACCACCTTCTAGCTCCAGGATAACTTTCCTAGGAGCCTGGAGCTCCTGTTGGCACATTCTCCACACTCCCATATGGACCTTATAGAGGATGTCCCTCTCGCCACTGGAAAACCAGCTATGGAAGGTAGCATGGACTCCTTTTTCTCCTTGACTAAGCATACCTGTATTCAGCCACTTTTTGCCAATTTGCGTTGCTACCTCAGTGGTGACTTGACATTACCAAGGCAGCATCACTTTTCCTTTATGATCTCTTGTGCTACTACGCCTTTATATGAGATTGAAAAGATATTAATTTTTAAAAGACTCATTGCATATTTTGCCAAAGCATGTAACTGGCTCCCACACCAGGATTTTATGGTGGTTTTTTTTTTTTTTTTGTTTGGTTGGTTGCTTTTTATTATTTATTTCTTTATGTAATGGTCAAATGCAGGAACCAGAATGTCTGGTACAATTTCAAAAATGTACACAAATTCAGAATAATTTGTTTGCACAAATCCTTTTTTTATGCTTGTAAATTCTCATATGTATTTGTAAGACTTTGGAGATAAGATTATAGCTGACGCAGTGCAAGTGATTCTTCTGAGGCTGGGGTGAGGAAGGGAATAACTATAGGAGAACTAAGATAAGTGTCACTCCAGTGTGCCATTTTATACCAGAGATCTGTGTTTGGTTCAGGATTTTACTAATTAGGTGAAATATTATATACGCAGGCATGCACAGCAGACCGGGACTCCCTTTTGGTGTCCAGTACAAGTTCGAATACCTGTTTAAGATGAGGACCACTAGCTTCCTCTCCTCGTTTAAACTACCTAATTTACTTAAAATGGATTCACTGCGGTGAATGGATTTACTTCTGATACTCCATTTGTTAAAATGAGGACCTCTTCATTTTCAGGAGGCATATTTATGCCCTCAAAGAGTAGTACTTCAATGTTTACACCTATCTATTGTGTATTTCATTACTCCTGTTGGTCAAGAGGAATGATGAACTATGTATCTTTCATAATATGTATTGATCTTCTCGGTGATGATTTAAACATCTATCAATACTCTCTTCTGGCCTCCATATAAGATAAAACACTGTATCTTCTCTCCATTTGCAATTCTTACTGTGGCATGAAATCCTCTCACAATTCTTTTCATACTCTTTAACAGTAATTCAAAAATACCTATTCATTTTAACAGTTAATCAATATATAGAAAATGGCTGCACTGTATTTAGGTTGTTTTCCTGGTGTTAACTTCATTGTTATTGTTCAAGTTCTCTTTTGTTGCGTGTAGCTTCACTACAACTTGTTTTCTGGTTTTCAACCGTAGGACTCAGTCAGTCTCTTTGGTACTGCTAGTCCAACGAAGAGACCACAATAAAGTGTTGATGAATTTTACACTTCTGTGACTGGAGTATAGCTTATGGCGGATTAATTATGACCTGGATTTTGAATGTAGTGATGAGCTTTTATCATTCTGTTTCAAACACCTAATGTTCAATTAGCCCCCAATTTTCTTTGCTGCTAATTCGGAAATCATGCCTGGATGACTGCATTCATAACTGCATTATGTAAACAGTGTAAACACCCACAATAGCAAAGGAGTCCTGACCTTCAGCTCTGCCCCAGCAGCTCCATGGATACTTAGTTTCCTTCATTGTTCTATGTAGGGTATTGTTCACTTGGATATGCTTTCACTGTTTTGGAATCTTTTTTTAACATAATTGATTAAAGCGCCTCTATATAAATTGAATTTCCCATGTGGACTTTTTAAAGCCTCTGGAACCTGATAAGCTTTTGTAACAGAAGAAGAAATGTTTCATGTGGCTTGAAATCCTCCTTGCATGAAAGGAGCATTTCATCAGCCACCGTCTGCTCTGCTAAGCTCTGCTGGCACAGCGACACCTGAATCCCACAGTCTAACTAGCTTTTTTTGTCCTTGCCTCAGGGTAAGAGATTCAAGAAAGTTGTTTTGTTGTTCAGCAACAGAAGATACTGCTGAGCCAATGCACTCAAATAACAAAAAAGTTCCTCTCGTCTTGGAGCGAACTTTGCATAAGCTATAAAGGGTATGCCACTCTCTTTGTGGAGCTCTTTGGGTACAGTTGTTTAAAAAACTTGGAGTAACTAGCAAACCATTGAGAATCTAAGCTGATACAACAGAATGGGGGGAGATGAAGAAGAACTAAACACACCTCAAGTTAAATTAAAAATAAAACTCAGAAAAAAAATAGGTTAAGCTTCAAGCTCTGGGGTGAACAAGCTGCGATCTCCTGGCCGGTTTAGTGTTTCCAGCAACAGTGACAACCAACAGGAAAGGATGAAAGCAAACATGCATGGAAAAGGAACATTTCCCACCCCTGTCACTTTAAAACTTCCGTGTCTGATCTGCAGCCATGAAGTGGAAGGTGTGCATATTTTAGAGTAGCAGAAAGGAACTGTAGTTATGTTCTTTCAAGGGCTGTGAACACTATGTTTTTCTTATCTTCCCAGGAGTCAGACTTTCTTAAACATTCTCAACTGCTGCCGCAAAACTGAGTCTAAGAAAACTCTCCCCTCTCCTTTCTTTTCTTTAAAACCTGAGGCAACTGAGGAAAAGAAATGGAAAAGTTACAGGTGCAGGTTTGTTTTATGTTTCTTTTATTTTGAGAATGTAACATCTACTTGGTGATTCTCTAAAATCATGCTTGCAGCTCAAAGAATGAGGAGCAATGTTCATCAGACAGAGCTGTGTGAGGTACAAGTGCCATTGATGGATTAATTGGGAACCAAACACATTATAACCAATATTGGAAGAGAGACCATAGCTTGATACAGAATGACAAAACTTTAAACTTTCCTAAACTTGTCTTTCTCTTCTTCCGTATCTTATGCACTAAAGAGACTTGAATCAGTACAATATCTGATTGGGAGCCACATGGCCATATGTAGGTTTTTCACTGCTAGTCAAGAAACACAGCTCTCAGCTGGCATTAGCCAGTGTGAATGCATGGTCTTAGAGTGCATTACAATGCTGAGAGTCATGGATAGACCCATCCATCTGTGGAGGAACTGAGGGTGTTGGTTAATAGCCAGCTGAATATGAGCCGGCAGCATGCCCAGGTGGCCATGAAGGCCAATAGCATACTGGTTTGAGGTAAAATAGATCAAAGTGCTGCCCCTCACCAGGGCAGAATAGAGGGGAGGATGATCTCCCTCGACCTGCTGGCCACACTCTTTTTAACACACCCCAGGATACCAGTGGCCTTCTTGCCCACAAGGTTACACTACTGCCCCACGATCAACTTGTTGTCCCTCAGGAGTCCCAGATCCTTCCCTGCAGAGCTGCTTTCCAGCAGGTCAACATTTAACCTCTACTGGTGCATGGAGTTATTCCTCCCTTGGTGCAGGTCACTACACTTGCCTCTGTTGAACTTTGTTGGGTTCCTCTCCAGCCTGTCCAGGTCTCACTGGATGGCATCACAGCCTTATGGTGTGTCAGCCACTCCTCCCAGTTTTGCGTCATCAGCAAACTTGCTGAGGGTACGCTCTATCCCTTCATCCAGGTCATTGATGAGTATGTTAAACAAGACTGGACCCAATACTGACCCTTGGGGAACACCGCTGGCTACAGGCCTCCAACTGGACTCTGTGCCCCTAATCACGACCCTCTGAGCTCTGCCATTCAGCCGGTTTTCAATCCACCTCACTGTGCACTCATCTAACCCACACTTCCTAATCTTACCTACGAGGTTTAGTGGTGGACTTGGTAGTATTAGGTTAATGGTTGGACTCAATGATCCTAAGGGTCTTTTCCAACCTAAATGATTTTATGATCTTTTAGATAACAATAATAATGCTTTCCTTGCACAGGTGTGATGCTCTTCTGCTGTGTAGAACCTATTCTGCAAACAGGCACAATGGAGCTGGTGGAATGCCTTATAGAGGGTAATGCTCTTCAGATGAGAAAGTGTTATAGCCTGGCCCTGACCACCCAGAGACAAGTGCCATGAACAGAGGACATGAGAGACGAATAATGCTGATTGTATTTCTATTCCAAATTCTGGGGCCTCTGCAGTCAGGAAGGTTTCTAAGATACTTTTGTTTGGAAGTAGAAGTTCTTACTTCCAAGTAATATCAGAGAAAGTCTGCACTTGAATAAGAACTTGTCTACTGAAATTTTTTGGGAGTAAGTCTACCATCAGTATGCTTTTCTGTAAAATAGGAAAGATGGGCAATGATTGTATTTCTATTGTTGAGGTACCCAGGACACCAAACCCCTCTGTAAACCAAGTCAGCACAAACCAGCTCTGAGAAGACAGCGTTGCCCAAAGTCCTGGTCTAACTTTGAACTCTTAACAAATGTCTCTTCTCAGCAATTCCTTCCTCTGTTTGCTTTCGATTACTGTTGTTTGGGTGTTTTTTGGTTTTTTTTTTATAGGTCTTTACTATTTTGCAAGATGTGGCAGGTAAGAAAATAGTGTTTGCAGGATGCAAAATTTCTGCACAACTTTACCTTTATCTATCTATCTATCTATCTGGTTATTCATAAATCATATATATCATATGTATATTCATATATATGAATATGATATCATATATATTATATATAATATATATATCATATATTCATATATTTTTTCTAAATATCTGATCATGGAACTATTCAGATTTATTGTATACCTGAGACAGCAGGAAAACCTAGAATCAGTTTTTATCGCTGATATTTTTCCACCTATAATCATGAGTGGCACTTGGTTTTATTGTCAAGTAGAAAAGAAACACTATCCCAATGGTGTGTTGTGGAAAAGGACAACAAAACCTGTGCAGGTGCTCCTCTGTCCAATTCGTTGAAAAGTTGCCAAAGGCCTGGGGAAAGCACTTATTTAAGCTTTCAGCACAGAGTTCTAAAAGGTTTGCCTGCTTGTGCTTTGACAGATGGGGGAGAGGGAAAGATGTAGACCAAATGTGCAGCCAAGTATTTCTCACCCGTTTTGGGATAGTACTCCTAAAGCTGGTGGCTAAGCTGGTACAAAACCTTCGTCATGTCAGCTTGAGTCTTCATCCAGCTGCATAGTCTTTGCTGCAAGGATTTCTTGTATTGTTGTAAAGTAGCCAAGCGTGTTTCCATTGGGCACCCAGCTTAAAATTATTATTTCTTAATCATTGAGTCAATTCCCTTTGTGTATTAAAAAAAAAAAACAAAACAACCCAAACTCAACAAATAAAAAGACTTCAGGGCCTAACTTCAACCCATTTAGGCAAACCATCCTTCCCTCACCCTGAAAAACAGCACAAAGCACAACCCAAAATAAAAGTGAGAGGGGTAAATGTTGAAGGCAGGGAGTGCTTTTCAAAGCAGATGGCGTTTAGAGGCATGGTCTGTGTCAAAAAGTGTGAGCTCACAAGAGGACCTTTTCCCACCGTGCAGTGGGCATCCTCAAAGCACAGTGGCAGAGAATGTATCCTTTTCTTGGTTTACCACCCAGGACAAAAACAATTTTTCAGTTTAGAGGCCTCACCCTATTGATAATCATTTTAACTGAAACAGACAAAAATGCCTAAGTCTGTTCTGGGAATCAGAGTGGATGCTGCAGGGTACTCCTTTAGCTTGTGTTGCTATGACCTAAATGCACTCTTCACACCATGAGTCCACTGTTTTTTCCTGTTATTGATTTTACCCCCTCAGTACAAATTCCTGTGCAGCAGGAGTAGTCAACGATATCCTTGGTCATGAAGCTATCACGCAGTAAAGTATATTTTTTTTTTCACAGCTGTTCAGACAGGGAGGAGATGAAAAAAAGAAAAAAAAAAAAAAACTTGATGAACAATATTTTTGAACACATAATGACCAAAACCCAAGAGAAAAATGAACATAAACCAGGAGTAAACCAACATTAACTATGTTCATGGAGTGTCTAGACTCAGTGTAAGATGAGAAGAATATTTTCTGCTGTGCCATCCGGTAGCATGGCACTTTATGATGAAGTTCAGTCTCCTGCTCTCACCATTATTCAGCAACAGTGTATGGCTTCATTACTTCCGTCACTTGGTTACTCATCTCGTGAGGCAAAACGCCTTTCATGCAAGAAACTGATTTCATATTTTGTGCATGTTTTTTGTAGTGCTTTGTATAGCCTTCAGTTTCTTTTAGTAAAAGTAAATTGAGTTGCATTTAAATTCACACGCTTAGTCTTAAGATGGCAGCGAGAAAAGAACAGCTACCTCAATTTTACAGGTTCAATTTTAGTATTTAGATGGCCGAGTTGCTCTCCACTTTGAAGTTGCAAAAAATGTCCTGCATTACAGGTTTTTTCTTGCAGATCTCTTTGATAAGTACTCATGTATCCCTGGGAGTGTTCACCTAATATTTTCAAGACCGCTGTTACAAAATACAATCAACATTTCTAGAAAAAGAGGAATGAAAGAAAAGTTTTGCAATTTTTTTTTTTTAAATAGAAAAAATTTGTTGGTGGTAGTTGAACTTGGACATGCATATACATTTTTTGTTCAACTGATGTTTTTTTAAATCTGTTTTCTACATTTTTAACAGAAGCTGCTGCTTTATTATTGAATAGAAATGATATTTCAAAATTACACTCTTCGAAGAATAATTGTTATGTAAAACGCTTTGCCAAAACTGGTACAGGTACAGTGAAAGCAAGTGCAACTTTGCTGGAATAAACAAGAATTGTCTGCGCTGATTAAATTCATAGGTAACCATTTTCTAGTTATTCCCCTTTTAGAAATTATTTTTTTTTTTCCTTTCTTCAGTGAATCTTCACATATTGGCACAATTGGAGATCATCAGCAAAGTCAATTCACATTCCTCCGCTCTTCTCCTCTCTGCATTATATACCACCCATTTAATCACCAACAATGCCTTGCATGAAGAGCTTACAATAATTTCACTGGAAGGTGCTACTTTGGGTTTTGGGGTTTTTTTTTATTACTAAACTTTCTAAGAGATAAAGCTCATTTATTGAAATTTTTAAAATTTCAATCCTTAAATATGTCATCCTATTGTTATCTTCTACACTGATTTGTGGCAACCAGGTTTAATTATTTTAGTTCTCACAGAATTGCTGGTTTTAAAGCTGCTATGAACTTCACTTAATTATCAAGACTGGCCCTCCAGGAACCGTGTTATCAGCAGCTTCCAACTAAATTATATTTTGACTCTTCCACATTTTAAAAGTTGTCACTGAGTACTTGAGTGTCACATAGCATGGGAAATCGTTTCAGGTGAATGAGTAAAACTTTTTCTTCTTTTTCAGTTCTTCATTGCACTTCTGTGGAAACCTGCTCCTGCACTTTGGGTGCAACTGGCTGGCTTCAGTGGGATTTTGAGTTAAGCAGGATGCTGGCTTTGGGATATAAATATTTTGGTGATGGAAAGGTCAGAATAATGGATGTAAATAACTTCAGTAGTCGCCAGTCATTTTCTAGACTTTTTGAGCTGGCAGACTAGTGTACTTAGATAAAGCTGTTAAGCATTTCCTTGAAAAAACAGTGCAATATACTGCAGCAGGCACAGTTAGCAAGAAGTCAACTATGGACAGTAATATCTGTAGAAGAAATAGTTCCATTATTTTAAATAATGAAGTTCAGAGGCAGAAAGATAAAGGCACTTTCCCCTTGTTATTTTTAATCCTCTAAGCTTCAGGATCAAAAATGGGAGATAGATGTCTTTGTGGTATGAATGGAAAAAAAAATAGAAAGCTCAATGACTATGTTTTTTTTAATGCATATAAGTTTCTTGACATTAATCTGTTATTGCAAGAAATTTTTCTACTATATGCCTTCTATAACTGGAAGTGTTGACTGACTTGTTCATAAATGAGATGGGTTTGGGGAAAAAATCCCTAAGTGGAAAAAAAGGTGAAGCTTTTTTTTTTTTTGTAAGTCAAAAAAAGGTGTTACAGAAACAGGTAGAAAGTGATTTACAGCAGCTGACAAGTGGAGCTGTTAGTTCTGCTTTTATTCTGTTTGCCTTTTCGCATCTGGTGTTAACCCTGTGTCTATCAATAGTTTTAATTGGTTGTCACAACATAAAAGCAACAATAGAAAGTAACACCATACCACCAAAAAATGATGTGATGCATCATACCACAGAGATCTCTAGAGGGATGAGGGACTCTGGTGACAGGCTGTCATTCTGCGACACTCTGAGAAAGAATCTTTTACAAGTCAGAGAAATTGCAAGGGTCGCTTCTGCAAAATCAGTGTTACACATTGAAAGATGCAGAAGCATCTATTGCTTACTGAAATCTCTCAGTTGCATGAACAACTAGATACAAATCTCCAGTAACCAAATTCCAAGTGGAAACTGGCACTGGCAGATGAAAGCTATTGGAAATTAAGAAGCACTTAAGCACATTTGTATAAAGATACAGACAGTCACGTTTGCAAATTTGGCCTTTAATTCATATCACAGAAAGAGTCATCATTATTTAAAGGCAAGCTTTTTGAAAAATGCTTAAAATTGAATCTTAAATGAGGTTGTCTCCTTTGCATTAAAGAGACTTTAGAACAGGCAGATGTAATTGTAGCTATGATTCCTATTCAATTATATTCAGCAGAAAAAATACTTAGCTCCTTCTCCTGCACAAAATCTAAACAAATCCTTTTAAAAACAGACAGCACAGACAGCAAATTTTGGTATGGGTGGCTTATTTTTCAAATCTTTTAAATTTTAAATGAATTTAATGATGTGAAATGTTTAAGAAGCTCTTCAGTGAGAAAAAAAAAAAAATTCTCTTTACAACTTTACAGCAATGGAATATCAGGGTTTTGTGGATTTTTTTTCCCCCCTAGAAATGCTTCTCTTATAGGAATGAAAAATAAACAGTCCTGGTGACAAAGGTACAGACATGATGTGACCAGTGAGGTTGAAAGTCATTAATAAGTCATGAATTCATCTACATAAGGTTCTTCCTATAGCACACAGGTAGAGGTAAGTGTCCATTCTATCTTTCATAGAGATAAAGCATAGTCTGAAGATACCTATCTCTTCCCTATTGCTCAAATGATCACTTATACCAGATTACACCATTTAGACAGCAAAGGTTAGGTGAGATAAATCTTCCTGCAAACAGTTGGAGAGAATAGTCAGCAGATAACGAACTCTTCTGTAGTGTAACACTTGTAAAAATCCAGAAGTAAAGGCAATGATTTTTAAAGAAAAGTGAACAAAATATGATAAAAAGCAATGACATTGGTTTTGATTTATTTTTTTTTTTAATCTAAAGAAACTTTAGTAAGGCTGTGCTCACCCCCACCGCTTTTGAGTACCTAACAGCTAGATGGGAGTATCATTACTCTCTGATCCTCTGCAGCCAAAGGAGGAATACAAGTTCTGCCAGACGGTGGTTCATCTCATGCTTTCTGAATGATTAAAAAAACAGACAGCTATTTTATGATAAGGTAGTTAATGGCGTAATGGTGCCAACTGTAGATACATAATTCCTCAACAAACAAGAGTATTTTTTACTTCCTCCTCCTTTGCAACCCGTTTCCCAGACCACTATTAATACCACTGGTTTAGCTGATAAATAGTAAACTGGATTTGGCTGGAAAGATCTCTGTAAATTTTCAAATGAAACTCATCACTCAAATTTCACTTAAACACACGAAAGCGCTGAGTTTTCTAAATGCAAAATTACAATGCAACAGTTCTTGAGGGTAACTAGTTATGAAAGGGACAATACAAGGTGCAGATGTATTTGAAACACTGAATGCTTTACAGCTTTTTTCTATAGCTTCTTGAAGGCTATTGTCAGCTCTAACTGCATCAATACACGTTTATTTTGAGGGAAAATGGTGATGTTTCTGTGTTGGTTAAGGCCAAATGTTGTTGCCATAGGGATGCTGTGCTCAAAAATACATGGCTGAAAGGACTTTTTTGATGCAGCCTTTCTTTTATAGGGATGTTCTCTCAGTGCCTAGGCAGTCTAGGCACTGTTCTCCATTTACTGTATACCCTGCCTCAACTTACTTGAACAACACTGGGATAGAGTGCCCACAGTTAAGTGGCTCTTGGATGGCTACAAGGCATCATGGCTATGTTGATATTCATACAGGAGTTCTGTGGGCGAGTTGCAGAAGCATGATATGAGATAACAGTAAGTTGCATTGGTTTTGCTAGGAAATGAAGCAGGCGATGTTACAGCACATATCTTGCCACCTGAGTTCTTGCACTGAAGAAAGGCCTAAACTGCAAGCTTCCCGTCACCACCATTTGGAAATGACATTTCTGTCTCTCACAGCTGGGGATTCTGTGTCCGTGGGAGGTGGCAGGCTGTGGGCATTCAAGACCATCTCTGAAGCTTCCCGCCAAGGGTAGGGGTCTTAATTCAATAACAAATTCAAGATTCATGGCAGCTGAGGGCCACAGCACATGTCAGTTTGCTTTGGTCCCTGAGTCTAGAGAAAAAAAGATGGGTCAAATACTTGGGTGTGAGCTTTCACTCTTCTGCTATGCACAAACGCAGGGTCCTGGGGAGCATTGCAAGGAGAGCTGAGAGCGCACTGGTGGGTCGTCTTCCTTTTTTGGAACTGAGCCATTGAAAGATGATAACAATACAGACAGAATTCCTGTGCTGAGTAACAGGAATGGTTTTACATGGTGCTGATGTGGTGGGATAATTTGCATATAAAAACTGTTTGTTCCAAAACTGCAGCAGTATTTTCATATAGCTATGACTAGGGCAATTTGTTCTAGAATAGAACAGAAGATCCTGAAGCAAATTGTATCAAGAGAAAAAAGAAGGTATAGCTGACCCCAAAACCAGAAGGTGTCAACTGAGAATTCAATGCTTTCTTTTCTTCTGTGTGTCGCCTGCTGCGAGAATCTCAAGGCAGAGTAATAGCACATAGAATCAAATTACCTGCTCTTTTTTACCCCCTAAGTAAGGTTACTGGGAGTATGGTGGAATTCAGCAGAGAGCTGCACCTCTGCCCTGGAGCAGGTGCCTTTCTGAGAGCAGTAATTAACATCAAGTTGCATCCAAAATGGAAGGTCTCAAATCCTGGGAACACTAGTCATGTAGTACTTTCAGTGAGGCCACAAGCATATTCTCTTGACTGTGCCTTTATCAAAAATTTGTAATTTTGAATCTCTAATTTCAGAAGAGAAGTTTTAAACATAGGTAATTACATATTTTTGTAACAAGGTCTTTTTTATAACCGTAGTATTGAAATTTCCTAGCCAACTCATTTGGTTGCATTTGGAAAAAGCTTCTGTCTCTGAATGATAGAATTAGGAAGACAAACTAGAAAGTACTTACTAATCAATATGCAAGATAAAAGAATCAGCCAAGCCAATGTAGCAAAGAATCAAACTTCTGCCATAAGGTGTGTCAAAGAAGCAAATGAAACCATGCATGTGTGCCCTTATCCTGACTAAGAAACAAGGGGAATCAAATCTTTCAGTCTTATATGAGCTTGAAATCCCATCATCTTTTGGTTTTTTTTTTCTTTTTAAAAAGAGAAGTTAAAAAAATATTTTTTTTTTTTTTTCAGGGCAAATGGATTGGCAACCTATAATGATTTTGTTTTCAAAGCATTAAGGCCAAGCTATTTGGATTCATCTATGATAAAGTGGAAATAGGATTTGTCAACAAATCATAAGAAGAACAACAAACTAGTGTGTCATCACATAATACACAAAGCTATGCCCTGCAATAACAACTTATGCTGAGATAATAAAAATGAAGAGAATTAAATTTTGTGCAATACTAACAATTTTAGTATTAGAAAGAAAGTTGTTAAAAGAGACAGAAAATAGAACTTGGAATTTACTCAGTTGCATGATGTCAAAAACCATATCTGTAAGAAAAAAATGGGTAAAGGAGCTGAGATGTTTACTGAGTATTAATAAAAATGACATGCATCCTAAAGACAGCAAAAATGGAATTTGAGGAGAAGGAAACTGTGATTAAATGAAAGTAAACAAGCTGGAACAGGGACGAAAGGTCTTTCTACAAATTGCTTTAGTTTGAGAATACGTGCTGAACAAACGAGATGGTTACATAAGACTGTCAAAAGGCACCATTAAACCTATTACTGATAGACTGTTCAACTACCATATAATCAAAGTGTATTAAAGGATTCTTTTTGATAGCACTGACATTAAAAGTTATCATCAGACTCTGCTATTATTGCCTTTAACAGAACCAAAAGTAACATGTGGTGAAATGTGGTCACTAAGATCAACGTGTTGCTCATCATTGCTGAGTTCTATTCTCTAAAGTTGCTTTTAAACAGACTGTTTATTTCATTTAATAGACATAAAGAAATACCATATAATAAGAAAGCTCTGATTTATTCTCCAAATAGTTGACAGATAACATGGGATTAAGTCAGTCTTCCATCTCTCAGCTCTTTTTTTCATGTTTTTGTTAATATGTCAGTGAATAACCTAATAAAAAAAAGTTATCCTAATTCAAATGCAGCTCAAATCCAACATAAAGTGCCTTAGCAAGCTTTCATTTACTTCTGCTAACCCTATAAAGCACTGTATCAAATTAGTCTCATTGCTTACAATCTCTAGAAGAAAGCGAAAGTTTAAAAAAAACCTCATTACAAGGTTGGGGTTATATTCATCTCTGTTCTTTTCAGTTGCTTGTGAAAAGTGACTCCATAGCAATTAGCAATGAAGCATTAAAGAATTACAAGGATTTAATCCAAATTACCTTTGCAAATAGATTCAAAGCTGAAGATCTTGAAACTGAAATACAGCAATCTTTTGAGTGAATTGGTGCAAATAATGTGATAATGGGAGATCGTGAGAGATAAATGACTGTCAAGAACAGTGGTTGATAAGTAATTGATTTTTAGTTTCGTATTCAAAGAATTAGTCTGAATGGAAGCAAAAAATTTTTTTTTTTTTACTAAAACATAAAGGTGAACAGATTACACGTGGAATACAATAGTCTCTTTTATTCAAATTTTATTATATAGGGGATGTATTTTAAAGCATGGCAAAATAAAACTATTTGTCTACTTTAATTAGCTCTGAACCACAGTATAGGTTCATTTTCTATATTGGCTATAATCTCCTTTGACTTAAATGGGAACTTAAGTTCCTTGCTCGTATGTTGACATGCGTATTTAGACAATGAGTTGCAGGTGAACTACATCCTGTATTTTCATCATACATAGTTAAATCTAGTAGGATGAACTGCATCCCATTCCTACTTTAAGATGGGATGAATTGCTCTGTGGAGGTTCCCCTATTTACTTCTGTGGCAAGATGTTAAGTGATATTTTACAAGTGACTCGATAGACTAGACATTCCCTTATCAGGATGAGCATTACATTTCATTTTCCTCCTCCAGGCTACATGTAATTGCTATTGACACAATTTCATTTTGTACATGGGAGAAATTGAAGACAACCCTTTGCAGAATGTTCCTAAAAGCAGTAATAAAAACATCTGTCTGAACGTTGGTCCAAACACCATGAAGAAGGAAAGATCCTGAAGCTTGACCTTGCATATACTGGATGAATACTTCAGTTATTGGATGACTGTGGAAAAGACTGGAACCATCATATCAGTATCTTTATATATATGATTTGGTGAAAAAAAAAAAAAAAAAAAAAGACTGTTGACATTTTCAGTGAATCCAACCTCCCTCCCCCCAAATTTCTAGATGATCAAGCACAAATTTTTTGACTAAAGAAAATGTTACTATGGAAAAAAAAATGATATTAGTCAGAAATATTGCAATACTGAATCAGAAAAGGCTACCTATTGGCTCATTTTTTCTCCACGTGATCAAAATTTTTGTAGACCGTAACCTGCCACTTAACTCTTCTTTATTCTATTACTTTTGAAAAGTGATTCCACCATGCATCAGAAAAATATTTCGTAAATGTAGCTCATCAAAAAGCATTATAATTCATTTTTTGCAGGATTTTGATTCATTTGGTCTTATTGCACATCAACAGTTTGATCAGAACTGATGTGAACTGATGCCTGCTTGAAAAGTCAGGAAAATTAACATAGGCAGAAAATAATTAGCAAAGTTGGTACTAAGATAAGCCTCTTGCTTTGAACAAGTTCTCAGAAACCAATTTTTTCTTCATATACTGATGATAATTTGTAAACAGTCACTGGTTTTATTACATTTGGATGCTTGTTCAAAGAGAAATACCATGCCATGAACTGCTAACATCACTTCCCGCAGTAGCTATGGGTTTCTTGGAGTTGCTTTGGCCAAATACCAAATTAACTCGTCTCCGCTTTGCTTGTGACATTTTGTTTGATCACATCATAAAGTGGTAAGGCTGTGGAATGTATACATAGGACTATACACTAATAAAGTGTTTATCATTTAATGGCTCCCAGATGCTTGCTTATAGCTTTTTCCAGTAGTAAAGAGAATGTGTTGGCTTGATGTGATCTTGTGTTTATATTGTCTGTTGGGCCTGTGTGATAAGTCATGTTCTTTCCTCCTTAACTTCTGTAGAATCAGTAAAGCAAGCGTAGTCTTAAAGGTCTGTTCCTCTGTGTGTAACACATGCTAGGTCCATTAAATAGCTAGGATCAAAATGGTAATAAAAACTGAGGCTAGAAGAACATCCTTGAGGGAAAAGTAGTCAGTAATTTCTGTGTTACGTAAAATCATAAAATTCTGTGGGACTGATGATATTTAACTCCAGGGAGTTCTGGAGTAATTATAATGAATAGCAGATTTCCCAAATTTAGGAGAACACTCAGGTCTCATGTTTATTCTGCCATTCAGAAAGAAAGTGTATGACGCTTGGGACCTGATTCTTTATTGCTTACCATTTGGTCCTGTTATTTATGGTAGTTAAGGCAGGTGCAAACAGCAAGTGTTGTGACTACCCTTTTACTTACATTTTTCACAGTTGTAAATCACCAGCTGAATCAGCATCGAGTGCTGTGAGGCGGTAGATAAATGAAGCCGTGGCTTTTTTACCCAGTTAGGAGTGCCTGTTGAGGTGAGGCTGAAAATCAATCAAGAAAAATAAATTGGAATATTAGGTACTAAAACAAGTTATTGAAACGAAAATGTAATGTTCTCAGTTCTCTTTGTTTACTCTGTCATGAGATACCAGGTAAAAATTTTGGAAATGTTTAAATGCTTTTCAAGCCCAAGTACCCTTTCAATAGCAATACAGACATTTAGGCCCAGACTATTGTCAAAGCACTTCATAGTGTATGTGATTTATTCTGTGTCTGTTATAAAAGCATCTGCCAGGATAGTGATTGTCATCAAGAATGTGATCTTTGGTTGACAGCAAAAGCTTCCATTATTCAAGCAGTTGTACTGTCAAAACTGAGCTTTCGCTGAATTAGCTAATTTTGTTTGAAAGGGCTGGAAGAGATCACGTTAGTGGAGGCACAGACTTAGAAGTGCTTGTCAGGATGATACAGAATACCATCGGGACTGAATTTTTCCTAGTCCAAGCATAGCTTTAGTTGCACGTGTCCTGTTTTTACAAAAGGGCAGAACTGCAAAGGCTCACCATACACAGGGCTGTGGGTCTCCAAGTTTACCTCTGGCTTGCCTAGGCATTATGGTCACGGTCCTACAGAGTCCCCCATCCCATGGTAATATGCTGTGAGGCCTTTGGAAAGAAATCCGCACAGCCAACACCTTGAACAGGTTGTAGCTTGAATTCAGCTTGCTAATGGGACAACTGTCCTGAGAGAGCCACTAAACGCCAAGCACAGGCACAAGCTCCAGATGCTGCCTGCTGCATAGCTCAATAACAACACAGGTGATAACTTTGTCCACTGAAGAACCACAGGTAGATGATGACGACACAAAGCTCATAATTTTATTTAAAAAAAACCACCTTTTTGGTGGCAGGAACAGCAGCATTCTGCTGCTCTATCAAATGTATGTGATAAGAACACACACGGAGGGAACAGGAGAACAATTCATTCTCTGTAGTACCTGAGGTGATCAAATCAACCCCTTCCACCTTTCAGGTGGGAGGATATAGGTGCTTTCCAACCATCGCACTGAAGCCATGCAAAGGAGAATGACCCTATGATGAAGAGCATAGCAATCATTTAATGGTCAGGCTCACCAGATACAAAGGAGAGAGGAAGATGATGAGCTTTATTTTCATGTGATATCCCTGCATGAGATGGTTATTGGATAAAATATTTAATTGCTGAAATAAGACATTAAAGAGGGGAAACAGTTGTTAATGTCAGCCCAGATGATGTCGTAGAAACTAGGTCTTGCTATTTTTATGGTGGACGTATTTCATTGAGATTTGTAGCTACATGGATAGAATATGGTTCTACTAACTAAGTATTATTGGCATGTTGATTAAATAAGCATCTTTACCCAGAATCACCAAAATACTGCTTATGCTTAATAAAGCTGTAGCCAGTGGGGATATATCATTGAATGGAACTGTTTTAATCACTTCATTGGTGTTAATAATAGGACCAGTGTTTTCAACATTTCTGTCAATAATTTGAAAGGAAATATAAAAGTCCCACTGATAAACTTTGCAGATTCAACTGCCAGTGTAGAAAATAGTGCTCAAAACACAGAAATCCGACAGTTTTGAATTTTTTTCTGTGGCCTCTCCAGCAATATGTACCTCGGTACAGCCACATACAAATGTAGCCCTTTCAAAATGACAAATGCAGAGTTTAGCTAAAATATGTGGACTGCACTTTGGAAAGGTTTCTAATGTAACCTTTTCAAAGGTCTTCTAGGAATCATAATAAATAAAAAACTGAGTCTGAGCTCCTGTTATGAAGCTGCGGAGAGAAAAGCCAATAATCCTGAGATGCTATAAATTAGGGATTTTCACTTCTGTCTGTGGTTTTAATGCCTCTGTCTGGGGAAGATAAATAAAAGAGGGCAAGTGATGATACCTGTGCCCTGCGGTCAACATGGACTGATTAGTTCACATCCGTGATGCTTAGGACCTTCTCTTCATCAGGTTTGTCCTGAAGAGAGCTGGTTGGAGCAGTAGAAAGCACAGAGAGGGAAGGAATTAGTAGTCAGGTGTCCAAGCTCATTCCTTGGCCCTCTTTCCTATAATGCAGTGTATAGGTGCACATGCTGAGACCTTAACTATAATAGTGAGATCATTTTAGTGCACATATTTTCCAAAGAAAGGTGCAGGATAATTCTAGAGAGTTCCAAAAGAGTGTCAAGTAGTTGGAGAGCCAGAAATAATACAAATCAGTGGAACACTTGAGGAAATTAGCTTATTTGGCTTTTTAAATAGGAGGGTGAGAAAATGATGTGATAATGCATAAATACTGAGACAGGGAAAGCAGACTGGTATAAAAGACTTTACAAACAAGTGCAAAAAGACACAGCAAGAACCAGTTATTTCAGGTGAAGCCAAACAAACTCAGTTTTTAAGTAAGATATGAATTATTAATGGTAAACTGATGAAACAAGGAGTAGATTGATATTCTACCAAGGGAAGTACTGGATTTTTCACCTTTCCTCAGCTTCAGATCAAGACTTTTCAAGATGTGCTGTAGTCACATGCAAGCTTTTTGTTCAGTTACGGAAAGGACCAGCTGAGATTTAATGACTAGTCATATGCAGACATTCAGTTTGGATGACCTAACAGATCCTTTTTGGCGTTTTTTTCTATGGATCTTTATGCCAAAACATTAATATTAATTGGAAATTATCAGGTAGAGTGAATAAGTTCTGTAAGATTTACTTTGCATTGGCCTAGATAACAATTAAATACAGGTGAAACAGATTTGTATGTATGAAGGACTAAAAACAATTTCATAAAGTAAACAACACATTATTTTCATGATGACTGTGTTCTCCTTAAAACACTATGTGTGACTTATTTTAAAGATATTTAATGTTTTTTTGGAAACCATTGCCTTGACAGCAATGAAAAAGGATATTTCCTACACTGAGGGTAAGGTAACAGCTATGATTGGCTGGATTTTATTTAGCATATATTCTGTGCCTGATCTGGAGATGAGGGACAGCTTAATTTTTGGCTTGTAGGCTGAGCCTAGTAGAAGACACATACTTTTCAATGTCGATTTATGGGATATGAACATTCCTTTGCACGGAACTCAGTTGGTAACCCCAGTTCACTGCAGTTAGGATATTGGTTTAAAAAAATAACATACGTGCACTCTTTTTGGGTCATTACTTCTCAAGACTATGTTTGAACCAATGAGCTAGTGTTCAAAAGTCAGTATTTTTAAAATCTGTCGAATGATCACTAGCAATCAGGCGGTTTGCTTCTTTTATTAAAATCAATAGCAACATTCTTAGCCTGGGCAGGAATAGGTGCGTACATGCTGTCAAATCAGTCTGCTTCTTGTTTTACTTCAGGAACACAGTCTGACAATAATCTGCACAGTGCACACGTTAATTCAGTCACGGCAAACTCAGTAGCAAACTGCGCAGTAGAAATCTGAGTATGGAAGAAAGAGTAGTTTGTTGTGAGGGTTGCATTATAAAAAGACCATTGATATGAGCCAGTGCCCAAACTTGTCCTAGTAACCGGGGTTCAATCTGTGCCATCAATAACAAGGTCAGTATAGATGAACTTCAGGCAGTTAAAAATTCAGTCAATAGGGAATGTATTGACTGTATTTAGGGAATGTAGCTGTAATTAGATCTATGGTGAAACAGAGTGTGGGACAAAACAATAACGTCAATTTAATTTATAAAAATAAAAAAAAAAAAGGCCATGAACTTCATATATTTTAAGGTCAGAAGTCACTGTTTGATGTCCTGGTTAATATAGGTCATAGGACTTTCAAGAATTAATTAGCATTGACTTCTAAGGGACCAAGACCTTTATTGTTTGGCTTTTCCCTGTTACATGTAGCTACTGAAATCACCAGATCAGAAAGAAATTTAAGATATTTTTCAGTTCATTCACTTTGAACTTTTCAATGTTATTTGCAGTCCACTGCATCAATGTCATACGCTGCTATAAAGGGAGTTCATGTGCCCTTTCTCATATGGGCTCTGCAAAAGCATAATTCCTATTAGCTCCAGGTAACTACGTAACTATGTGAAAATAAAAATGATAGCAAGCTGATGTTTCCACAAAGAAAGGGAGGGAGAGGAAAAGGAATGAGATAGAAGGGGAAAGGCATGAAGGTGTTTGTTCTTGTTTCTGGATCAGTTTGCAGACTAATGGACTAAGTAGGTGAGAAAGAAAATGCTATCGTCTGTTTTAAAAGGTCATTACAATGGATATCTCACTACTTCTTTTTAAAAATTATTCTTCGTTCACATTTTAAAGGAAACTAAATCTGTGGCAACTAATTCCACATGTTAATTGCACACTGTGTGAAAGCATTCCTCCTTTATTTGTTTTGAATCATCTACTTGATCATTAAATTTGATGGCCTAGTTTATTTGGTTATTTCTTATTCTGAAGCCTTTCCTTTTTTTATTAGATCTGTCTGGGATAGCATTAATTTTCTTCATAGCAGCCTGTATGGTGCTGTGTTCTGGATTTGTGATCAAAACAGTGTTGATAACACACCAACACTTCAGCTGTCACTGAGCAGTGCTTACACAGCTTCAGGGCCTTTCTGTTTCTCAAGCTGCCCTGCCAGTGAGTAGTCTGGGGGTGAGAAAGACACTTGGAGGGGACACAGCCAGGAAAACTGGCCAAAGGGAGATCCCATGCCATATAATGTCATACTCAGCCATAAAAGCTGGAGGAAGAAGGAATAAGGGGGGAACTTCATGGTTATGGTGTTTGTCCTCTCAATTAACCACTAAGTGCGCAGAAGTTCTGCTTTCCCAGAGGTGGCTGAACACCTGTCTGCCTGTGGATAAATTCCTATTTTGCTTTGCTTGTGCCTGCAGCTGTGTTTCACTTATTAAACCATCTTTATCTTGACCCACGGGTTTTCAGCTTTTGATCTTCTGATTTCCTCCTCCATCCTGCTGGATGGTGGTTAGGGAGTAACTGGGTGGGTGCTTAGCTTCTGGCTGGGGCAACCCACCACACTTATCTTTGATGAAGTTTGCCACTTTTCTTCATGACTCTCCCAGGGCTACTATACTCCTTTTTTTTAGATATGAGAACCAGAACTACACGCACGTGGTTTCAAGATGCAGATGCACCACAGAATTGGATGGTGGAATAATTTTGTCTTCAGTTGTGTTATCTATTCCTTTCCTAATAATTTCTAGCATTTTGCTTTCCGCTATTCAGCTACTGATAATTTTCTTAGATTATCCATTACGAGTTCAGAACTCATCACTCAACATGAAATTTAGGATTCTTTTCCCCCCATGGGCATCATTCTGCATTTATAAAGGCAGAATTTCATCTGATATTTACAGTATCCTTTTAAACTCTCTGTAAAGTATCAGTGGACCAAATATTAACTATAGGGTACTGTTGAGAAATACTATTCCATACCAACCAAGATGATAAGGTGCTCCAGGAGATTAAAGTAGATTTTCCAGAAAGCTATGACAAGGATTTTTGGTGCATAATTATTCTCAGGCAAAACCTTATGTAAGTCACAGTGATTTGTACTGACAAAAGAAGGTGATGTTCCACTTTGTCTTCAAAACATGTGACTATAATCTCAAGATATTCAAAAAGAAGCTCTGTATTAGCCAATCCTCTTTCTACTTTAATCATCTAAAAATGAGTGGACAGTCATATGACATTAATGAGCAATGTTACATGTCTTTGGCTTGAGAGGTATGGTCACTTTGAGCTATATTTTTCTGACACTAATGCCTGAGTTCAAAAACATAACTAAACACTGATTAGAATGGAAATATACAAGGGATCTTATGTCTGAACCACTTGCTTAGGTAAAACAGAAAGGAGCTGAATTTCTCCTTGAAAACATTGGGGAATTAATTGTTAGCCTAAGAAATATGCTGCTACTAATGCATGTGAATAAACTTATGTAAAAGTATTTAAAATTTAAGTTGAAATATATTTAAAAGGCTGTTGTATCTTGTTTGCTGTTTGCTGTTCTTGCAAAAGCAGTTATTTATTCTTTTTCCAGAATGGAGTAAATAATCAAGTCACAGTTACGGACTGGAACAATGAAGAAAAACCCTCAAATCTGTAACTCCGTAAATATGATGGTATTTGCTGAGAAGAGAATGCAACTGTGATACAGTGATCTAGGAATCTCTCAGATCTAATTTCCTGCTTTTCTTAAGAAAAGCAAAAGGTCAAACAAAAAACATTGGAAGAGGAGAAAATATGCATGGAATAAGTTTTTATTTGAGATACATGTTTGAGTAACAGATTAAGGGTAGTATTAAGGGTCTCCCATCTTCATATGTTAATTTTTTTACTAGTCTATAGCCACTGTCACTGTTTCAGGTCCCAGAAGTCTTACATGCCACTCAACAGATGAAGACAAGGCTCAAGAGGTGAGTAAAAATAACACTTATTCACAGATCTTCACATTCCATTCACAGACATACACCCCTAGCCCAAATATTTTTTTCCTCCCTCTCTCAATGCATTAAGTCTTTTACGACAATATGTCCAACACGCCTCAGCCTGTCGCATAAATAAATAAATCAAAGACATAAAAGACAAAGACATATCAAGGACATAAGGTGCACGGCAGAGTAGAATTTGATCACGTGTGTACTGGGAATCCATACATTTTGTTGCACCTTTCGAGTAACAAAACAGAAAATGTGTGTTTAGTGGTGGCGTGACTGTCAGCCCTACATGGTGAACTGTGGCAGTTTTTCTGTCATGCTTCCTCTCATTTTCCTTCCCCACAAAAAACTCTGGCAGCAACCCAGACACTGCTAAATAAGCCTGTTCCTTCCCGCAGTACTCGGCATAAGGTGCACAACAAAGATGGAGAAGAAAAAGCAACAGACATGCTGCATGGGCTGGCAGTACTCAGCTGGTGGCAGCCTGTTGGGGTAATTTTCAGCTTCTTGCCAGAATTGCCTCCAGGCTTCACTGTGATCCACAGCTGGGGCTTGTCCCAGGGACACAGTCAGGATGGTGTGAAGTTTATCTTTGATGACTATTACTGACTTGCCCACTGCAAGGCAGGCACAGCAGAGAGTAGGACCCAACAACTTTCCCATTTCTGGGCAAGTACCTGATCAGCATTCCAGATGTTATCTTTCTGGCCTCTCCCTGAGGAAACTGTCGGTTTCAAGCAGACTTTTTCCTCTATGATTGTCTAAAATAAAGTAGTTGTGAGACTTGGAAGCAATGTTGCTTTCTGTTTGCAAGTTTCTCCCCTCCACAGGACTAACACATGCAGTTATATGAGGCTCAAAGCTGACAACAGACAAGGTGACAGCCCTCACAAAGGGCACTTTAGAGTAAGCTTCTGTCAGGCTCCTCAGCAACTCCCGGATGCTGAGTCGCCTACCTAAGATTTGTTGACTGTGAGTTTGCAGTGCTTTCTTTCTAGCTTTTGCTTTAGCTGGGAGAGTATTGTCCTTTCCTAGTTAGATTTATAGAATAATAGAATCATGGAATGGTTTGGGTTGGAAGGGACCTTAAAGATGATCTAGTTTCAACCTCCCCTGCCATGGGCAGGGACACCTTCCACTGGACCAGGTTTCTCAAAGCCCCATCCAACCTGGCCTTGAACACTACCAGGGATGGGGCACGCTGCAATACTTTAAAATGAAGGTTGTAGCTTCAAAGTGCTAAGCTACTGAACTAAAGGGCTGTGATTGAAAGCTCTCATCAAGGGCACAAACTGTGCCTAACTGTGTCTCACTCAACATTTCACTGTACTACTCCGCTTGGTCTATGCTTCAGCACTGGTAGGGAAATAAAGACTTGATCCCACTCCATCTCCTAAATTAACCCCCAGACAACTGAGATTATCTGATTTCCACTATGAATCAGATGATGATGCTACAATTAACTAATTTGTGGGTTTTAAAAAAGACGACACGGGAGCTTTTTGTTACCTTTGTCTCAAAGCTTCATTGCTTCCACAGAACAAAGAAAATGTTTGCAGCACAGCTCTGCCATTTCATATTTGTGATTGACAGACTGCTGTTGCAGGTGGCTAAATTTGAGCTAGGTGTTCTAAACTCTCTTAGAGTTAATGTAAAGAAATAAGTAATTCCTTATTTCATCTCATCCTAAAGTGGCTGTCTAAAACAGATCAAGTGAACGGTGAAGTGAGACTACCAAGAGAGCCTAGGATGAACAGCTCATCTGTTGACATCTAAATAGCATAAGTTTAAAATTAAGTGAGGTGAATTCTACTCTAATATATTGCTTAAATGTAGATTGAGTTCCATGCTATAGCACTTTTATGTAGAAGAGTGCCAACAAATCGAAGTTTGATTGTTGTTTGAAAAAAAAAATTAACTAGAGAAGACAGAAGGTGGGATTCATTTTCAGGTTCAGACTCCTGTCTATAACATCTCTACAGTGCAGGTGTATATATGTGAGCTATGTATATAAAATCCCATACAGTCAAGGGAGATCTAATTAATACACTCAGTTGAGCTGAGGCAGCTGTTCAGCTGGACAGATGTGCGTGTCCTCTTTAGCCTGAGCTCTGAGCACTCTTTTCACTGCCCATAATGGAAGCCTAGGCACTATAGAAATAGGTGTATGGTATGCACATACGGTTAGGTGTCTGAACATGAAAATGACCTCTTATCTCAACATGGTTAGAGCAAAAATTTTGTGGTGGTTCTGAAGATAACAGTGATAATACATTGCTTACAGTGATTCAATCCTAGTAGGTGGATGAAGGACTGTACCCTCTACATTTTTGCTCACACTCAGGCTTGGAACTGCAGGCGTAAGCGTGTGTGCTTATCTGTTGTTGGCTTGGTAAATACTGACTCACTCATGCTGGACAGTAAGGCGCTTGGAGAATGATTTTTGCTTGATTTGCATTTGCATGATTTTCTGTGACTCTCATTTGAATCTTCGGCTATGACACTGTCACAGTTTAGGCAAAAATGCTGTGTGAGAGTTAAAAAAGTTGAGTAATGTAGGTATACGCTAGGGATTTTGATGGGGCAGAGAGGGAATGGAATTAGTTCCCAGCTGGAGACCTTCAAGATTTTTTACAATAAATACATATCAATAAGAGAAAAAAAAAAAAAAAAACTTGAGCTGGGAGCACATTTATTGTTAGTTCCACTATACTACTGGTTCAGGACTTGCATAGGCTCATGCTAACTCCTCACAGAAGGACTACACGGCTCGTAAGTACACAACCTGTGTGAATTTATAACTCAGTCAAGATCTATTGATCTTTACGGTGTCAGGGTTGGGTGACCTTAGAAATATAGAAAAGATAATAACTTACAGAGTTCAGAATACTTTCTGAAATGAGTATTTGGCTTCTAAAATTTCTAAACTTGTGTTTCTATTTTTGGACATATTCTTCTGTATATATATAGCTGGCTATTGCACCTGATGGATTTTCCATGTCTGTAGGTAGTGCTTCTTAAATTCAAGTATATACTTTCCTGAAATGTAAACGCTTAACTATTTGCTTCCAAAGCCCATAATCTAGGTAATGCTACTTAGTACAGAGTAAATAGTCACCAATATCCGTGATTCATCTATGGATAAAACCATGCCTTTGTCTGTGCCATGGAGGTCAATTGGTCCAAACTCATATTTTCTCATCCATTTTTTTACAGCCACACTGGAAAGGTAGCATTAATGTGCTATGTAGATGCCACTTCTAGTTCAAGGTTTTGCAAAAAGTTGCATCAGGATCTTGAATCTTGTGAGCAGAGCAAAAGAGAGATGTCTTGGATAGGCCTGGGGATTTTGGTAGTGTGCAAGGTGAGGTGATATACTTTGATTTTTTTTTTTCTCCTCTGACAATTTTTTTTTTTTTTTCTACTTGAGACTTAGTTCTGGAAACACCTAAAGTTGTTGTTTTTCTTGGCATATTTATATAGATACAAAAGTCCTTGACAATAATGGTTTTCTCATGATCTCATTGATTATTTTTGATGATTCGTTTCTAACTATAGCACTAAAATGAAAAGAAAATGAAACCAAAATATTCCCTTAAACATGCTTAAAATCCCATTGCGTTTTTCAATGGCATGAAAATGATACTTTAGAAATACTTCTTCTCTCCGGCTTATGAACTCTGCTCATGGCAGCACAGTTTTCTATTCAAAACAGTATGAAATGACTGCCTAGAAATACTTACCCAATTCTGTGCTGAGTTTGGATTATTACCTATTTTCTTTCAGACGTTTGCTAACTGTTGTGAGATCAAATTATCTAAACATTATGTAGGAGGCCTAAAATTTGAACAGTTCATTTTTGCTGTAGAATGTTCTTTCAGCTTCTAGAAAATGTAAATCATCTATGTTTTTCATGCTTTACTCAGTTTTTGAATAGAGGTAATTAAACTGCTGTAATAAAGTAATTTTTGGTTGCTTTAAATTAAAATGTCTTTATATGTATGACAAGAGTCAGCTCGCAAAATTGAAATGAATTCTAAGAGTCCAATTATTCAGATCAGTATAATTTCACTGTCTTCAGTAGAAATTTTCCTGACTTACCACGATGGTCTGATTCTGCCTTTCATTGATAAAAATTGGGATACATTAATGGCATTAACCTGACATAAAGAAAAAGGTATAAACATTAACATTTCCTGAATAAAGATTGCTGTTAATGCATGTAGCATTAAAGCATAACCAGCTGTAGAGCACTAAATAAGGAACACATCTGAGAATGCACCCTACCCCAAAATAAATAATTGCTGAAGCAGTTTTAGAATCATTAATACTAATTATTGAGTCATGGAAAATGAAAGGAAATGGGCTAAATATAGTGCCAGCGCTCAAAAAAAGGGGAAGCTAAGAATGACAAGCATATCAGTTACACTTGCACTGCTGAAAATTCTGCAACGAATGATCAATTATTTCAAGGCATCTGGAAGATAACTAAAAGGATAAGTAACACTCAGGAGACATCTGTCAAAAATGAATATTTCCAAATCAAACTAATATTCTTCCACAGTCACATAATGGACTTTGTGAATAGGGATAGCTTCTGTTTTGAGTTTAATAAAGCTTTTGCGCTCTGTCTGTCATGACATTCTCATAAGGAAGCATGTTCTTGTCATACATACTGGATGCATGCAAAATACATTACAAAAATTTAATATGAGTGTAGTTTCCAATGTATCTAAATAAAATGGAAAAATATATTGAAGCTGTTTTGAAAGTAATTTTTCCCAAACTAATTTCTGTTCAAAAATTTCCTGGTGGTAGGGATGGTGGAGTATGGAGACTTATTACAGTTATGGAGATACAAGCCTGCAGTGCACTGGAGGAAAAGATTAGAATTCAGATCATTTCAGTGCTGGAAAAGAGGTCTTAAAAATAAAGTGCAGTTCTGCAGAGGTGAGACTAAGCAAAAATGAAGAAGGAATAATCAGACAAAGAGAGAATGATGTTGCAGGAGCAACTGCCCATCCCTGACAGGGGTTAGGGCTCATAACATCACGGCTCTTTCGCATCCTTGTTTTCACGCCCCTGGCACTGTGCCACAGCTTCTGCATGTATGCATCCTAAGATGGATGCAGATGAGCATGCACCTGTACCCCCAGTGATGGGAAAAGAGAGATGGGACTTGACTGGATCGAGATGTCATCCAGCGTAACTTTCCAGGATTGAGCACACTCACTCCCGCCTTGGTGAGTGAATCAGGAAGAAATTCTTTACTACAAGGGTGGTAAGGCACTGGAAGAGGTTGCCCAGGGAAGCTGTCAATGCCCCATCCCTGGAAGTGTTTAAGGCCAGGCTGGATGAGGCTTTGAGCAGCCTGGTCTAGTGGGAGGTGTCCCTGCCCATGGCAGGTGTTTGGAACTAGATGATCTTTAAGGTCCCTTCCAGCCCAAACCATTCTGTGATTCTGTGAATACTTCTTCTGGATACCCTTGAGTGAGCCCTTGCACCTTTTGGGTGAGTGATTCCATCTTTTGGGTACTCTTGAGTGAGAAGCCTTCCTTTGGAATCACCATTCTTATGTGGTGGTGTTGTTATGTGTTGTGTAGTAATAACTTCTCCAACTGGTACACTGAACCTATACTTTGTTAAATGTTATTGGAGTATTATTTTTGACACCTCTGTTTGTCTTGTTGGTTTCATCTGTTTGGATTTAGTTACAAATTAAAGTTTATTATCTATGTGAAGTCATTTTGGGGTGCCTCCGTAACAAATGGCAGAATACTGGTGAAATTGCTTGGAGAACTGTTGCATGTCCTCCAGTCAGTGTCCAGGAACAAGCAGGACAAATATCTACCAGGAGCACTCTTTCTAGAAGCAGAGATGTGCTCAACAAGCTTGTGTGTGGTACTGAATCAGGAGGAGCAGTTTATAAACTTGTGGGCAGAGCTGCTGTTCAGAGGAATTTCTACAGGCTAAAGGAAGAAGCCAACAGGAGTTTTATGAAGGTCAGCCAAGGCAAACATGAAGTTCTACACCTGAGAAACTGGGGAATAAAGTTATTTTATAGAAAAGGACCTGATGGTCCCAGTGGAAAAGAAGTTTAAGTCAGCAGTGTGCCCTTGCAGCAAAGAAGGCCAACGTCATATTAGGCAGCAAGGTCAAGGCAAATTATTGTTTTCATCTATTCAACACTCGTGAAACTACATTTTAGTATGGTGTCCAATTTTTGGCTTTCCAGTACAAGACAGACATTGACATACTGAGATCACCAAGGTGGCCAAAGGACCGAAGCATTTGGAGAGACTGTGAGAGCTGGGTCTGTTCAGCCTTGAAAAGAACAGGCCAAGGGGAGACCTTATTGTTGCCTATAACTTCCAAATAGGGGGGAAACAGAGAATAGGCAGTCAGACTCTTCTCGGAAATGCACAGCAGAAGGAAAAGGGGCAATGGACACAAGCTGGAACACAGAAAAGTCTTATTAGACAGAATGAAAATTTCATACTGTGAGGCTGGTCAAACACTGGAGCAGGTTGCACAGAGGGGTTGTGAAATCTCCATCTACGGAGATACTCAAACCACCTCTGAACATGGCCCTGAGCAATCTGCTTAAGTTGCTCTGCTTTGAGCAGGAGGGGGATTGGCCTCTAAAGATCCCTGCCAATGTAAGGTACATTATGCTTCTGTGGTTCTATAAGGGAGAAATATAAAATTGCATGGGAAGTATTATAATTAATTCTAAAATGCTCTCCAAACTGAGAAAAACAAACGTTCTATTTGAACAAATGCTATGTTTGTTCCTTGGTTATATAAATGATTTAAGAACTTGTCCACAGTAGAGAAATCAGTGGGTGATGTCTTAGCCAAATGTTAACTTAATAAATCCATTACCAGTTGTGTATGACCGCACAGTTCATGCTGCAGGGGTCATCTACAGCATGAAGAGTCATCTGACACAGCTGAAGTGTCAGACATACATGCAAGATACAGGACACATAATCAGCAATTACAAGCTGCTGCAACTTTTGTGTGTATATGTGTATTCAGTTTATGGTGAATATGTGGGACTGAATGAACTACAAGTACCCACCATTTGCTGGGGCTAATCAACTTCTGGCTACCTGGCATGGCAAATTATCACCTTGAAGTAACCTATTGTTGTGTCTCAACTGTTGGACTTCATCCTTATATGCTTTCATATTCCTACATAGTGTCTCTGGAGGGTTTTTCCCCTTTTCTACCTGTTCTGACATTGTTGCCTCTACCATTCTCTTTCCTCTATCCCTTTTTTTTTTTTTTTTTTTTGTGGGGGGGTGGTTTTTTTTGTGAACTCCTCTCTCTTTTCCTTCAGTTCTCTACTGAATCTCACAATCCTTTCAGGACTTCTCCCTAATTTTCCATTATCTCCATTAATTCCTCAGATCATCTTTTTCCTGAGTTATCATCCTGTGCCTAGTTTTTGTCTTACTTCATCAGGCTGTGAGTTCTTTTGAGTAGACACTGGACTGATTATGTTGAATATCATTGGATTTATGAAAGGAATAAAACTGGCCCAAGGTATTTAAGTATGTGTTTGGAAAGTACCATGTAAATGTATAACAATAGCTGTGATTTATACTAATGCTATTACTGATGTCATGGTTAATAATAAATGTGATCAATACCAATATAAATATAATTTGTCACTTGTGCTGTAGTTGTTCATGGAAGGTGGTTTTGATAATAATAAACGCTGTCAACAAATAATATTCTTCTTGATTATAGAGGAGGCATTCTACTAATTTGCCTTTCTCGTAATTTACCTGCTGTAAGTAAAATATGAAACGGATCAGTAATTATTAATGTACTTATGCTACTCATTTAATGAGAGGAATAATTACTGCTTGCTTCCATTCTTCAATCATTTTGCATTACAGCACAGAAATGTACACATTGCAATAGTAAAGAGGGGCCCAATGAACCCTTGGGTTTTTATTTTCAAGTGTCTCAATGGCTTATTTCTGTTAAGACACACTTTCAAACATTATGTAGTTTTTCTTAGAGAGATCTATAGCCACAGGAGTGAATGCCCTGATTATGACCTAAAAGTGGTAAATGCTCGCATTCATTTTATAATGTCAAAAATAGTTGGAGCTGGGAAAGCATTAGAAAGGAATATTACACTTTTTTCATGCTATTACTTTTCCCAGGGTATGAGTTTGTGGCTACCATGGAAAGCAGGGTCCTGTGCAGCCACTGGTATGAGCATGGAAAGCATGAGGTCACTTTGGACAGGTGCCTCAGAAATCAACCAACAGCTCTACCTCAGTGGAACATAATGAGAGGGGTATGGAAAATACCCTAACTCAGAATAGCTCATGGGCTTATGTACTGGGCTTTCCTTCTGGTGGAACGGAGCTATGGATATGAATCTTTCCAAAAAAGAAGGGGGTTAAACCTTTACCTTGTTCAACCAGTGTGTGCGTTTTTGATTCTGTTTTAAAATGAAGTGGTGGCCACCATGTCCTTACTGTGGTGCTAACTGCAGATCTGTGCAGAGGGTAACTGATCTGCATCACCAGGCTGGAGGAAAAATGGAGTGTTTGGATCTCCCTAAAGTACAGGCCTGAGATAACTCTTCAGCTGTATCTAGACATTTACAAGGAACAGGACTTTGTGCACCTGGGAAGCATTAATATTAACCAGCCAAGACCCTGCCAGGAATAGAACCTTGAATTCTACTTTTGTCTCATGAGTTTCTTTTCACTAATAGTCTCAAGAGTTTTGGCTCAGTCACTGATGTTATTAATTACAATGAGTTAATTAATTAAACAAAACCAACCTAAATGTATTTTATATTATATTAAACCAAAATTATTTTTAAGTCCTACTTTATAAAGTATTTTATAATAATTAAAATAAAAACCCCACAATTAATAAAGTCTGTGCAATTTAATGTTTTTTGAAATGGTCTTAGTTGCTTAAGTTATTGTTTCATGTTTGGTTTGTTATGAGGTCCTAGCTTCTGGAGTTATAATACTTTCAGTTTTTACTCTATGAAAGTAAATTTGTGAATTTTTTGGTATTCCTTACTGTTGCAGAGAAAGATCCAAAATATAATCACACTGGAATCTTAAGGATAGTTACAAAGAAAACATTTTTTTTTTAAACTTTTTAAGTCTTCTGTCTTTTTTCCTAGGGGTCCTGAGGTCTGGGTTTTCCAAGTGGTTATTTTTGAATGATGGATGTTGATAACATTAATTCTAACAGAGATCTGGATTCTGAAATAGAATTACAGCTAAAGAACAGAATTTTAAAAAGCAGCAAAGTTAAATTTTAAAGTATAAAGTTATTTTAATGAGAGTTAACAAGTATATCATGTTCTACAAGTAAATATAAAAGGTTAAAATTTAGTTTTAAATTCTTAGTAAAGGAACAGAATATTCCTGTGGAACAGGACTTAAAAATTTTAAAGCACAGCTCCACTCCAAAGACAAGATAAAACCAAGCATCTGGGAAGTTCCTGAATTGTGGATTAGCAGAACAAAGAGGTTTTTCTTTTTCTCCGAGCTTGACTTCCTTTGTGTTTTTTTTTAAAAAAAAAAAAAAAAAAGTCCTTTGTAAGACTTTGGAACTTTATGCTTGGGCAAGAAAAAGGGAGGCTTATGTGAGCGGACACTTGGGAACTATGGACAGTAACTGGTAGTTACAATTAAACATTAATTAGGGATTCACTTTTCTTTATTCTGAATGCTTGTGCCAACTCAGAAGTCTCAATTTACTATGGTAATTAGGTAGACTTTCTGCATAAATAAGGCTATATTAAGACAGTTTATGTGGATAATTTGTTCACAGATTTGATTTTTCTAGTTCATGATCACTCTCGTTTTAATTAATTACTTATCTTTGTATGAGTGATAGGAAAGTCAAACAACTGCATCCCCGCAGCATGTACCTGGGGGGCGTCTGTTGAAGTGTTTTTGAATAATAGAGGTAAGTTAATGCTGGACAGACTGAATTTACATACTAAGTGGCATTTTCATGTCCATGTGCAAAAAAGAACTCCTTTTTATTGTCATATGACTCACAAATATTCCCAAAGGGAAGAAATCTGTTATTCCCTTGTATCCTCTTTCTTATACATGGTAATCATTGTTATGTACAAACATATGCACACACACACAAAAAAATCCTGTCTTTTGGATTAAAAGCAGTAATTAACTCTGCTTAATATATCTGTCACAGTGTTAGTAATCATTTGATAGGGAATGCTTTTGCTTTTTTGCATTCATTCAGGCTTTCATTAATTTTTTTGAATACTTAAGAAAACTCAGTAAAGCTCAGCTGTGAATGAAATATTGGAAAGTGCTACAAATTTTTCTTGATTATATCAGTCAATACTGCATCAGAAATTTTCAATTTGTCCACTGCAAATGGATATTTCAAGTGTGCTCCCAGACTGAAGAAAGCCGTGACTTGTACCCCACTCTACTAAAAGGGTTTGATATTTTCATTTTGTTTCAAGCCTGTAATAAGCAACACAGAATAAGAATCATTACTTTTTATTCTGGGAACACTTGTTACAAACTTGGCACTGCAAACCTGAAGAGGGGCAGGATGGAGCTTCTCTCTGAAGCCGTGGTTTGCCAGGCTGTCTGGGAGCAAGTTTTGCTGACATCCAGAGAGTTTCCGCAAAGACATGTCATGAAGTAGGCAGCTGCAGGCATTAAGGTTAAGATCCCCAGAGGAATTTAACAAAAAGTTTCCTGGATGTACCCAAAAGCAAAACCTGGCTTTTAGGTACATTGCACCCCTCCCTGAGAAGATCTCAGGAATTAGATGCATCAGCGTGGGAGCCTCGCTTCACCCAATGAGAAACTTCCTAGTTAACCACAGGAAAGCAGAGAGGAAATGCTTGTTGTTGAAATAATTTTCTTAATTTCCAAGGAATTAAGCACATTTTCCAAGACGGCCAGAGGGGCTTGTTTCCAACTGGGGCTTACCACTTTAAATCCCTTTTAAAGGGAGTCTAGAGACTTGAGGATTGTACCAAGGTGTGGTCACAATATGCCCCTGGGAAGAGTGTCTCCCCTTTTTTCATGAGTTCAGTGATTACAGTGCTCACTTGACATGGTGAAGAATCTTGTGTAATATTTTTCACTATATAAGTAGTTCTCAGAGTGCTCCAAAAGCAGCCTTTAGTCATCTGAAGAAATGCAATGTCAAAAACCTTCAGTGTGGGTTGGTAATTGATCAAGGACCTTGAGGATCTACCAACTTTTTAAGAATGTTGACACCTCTGGAGTGAGATGAGAAAGGGTTAGTGCTTCACTGCTAGAACATGAAAAGTATCAAGCACATTAGCTATGGAAGAACTTCCGTAGGTGTAAAGTGTAAACAGGTCACGGATCTGTGGGGGTTTTCGTTTGTTTGCTGTTATCTTTTAGTCTGGCTATTTTAAGACACGTTGAGCTCAGTAAGTCTACAGGAAGGATTAGGAAGTGAGGAAAAAGTAATTTGTCTCCTAATGATATTTATTTTCAGAAGGCATTTGGGGACCAAGCATACAAGAATATTCAGTTCAGATTACCCCATGTGTCTGAAAGGGTCTGTTTCACAATGTGCACAGCTAGAAGCTGTAGTGTACCTAATATTACAGTGCAGTCTCATTACATCGTAACAGAAATTTAAAGCCAAGTTTTCAGTTTCAATTACTGATTTCCACTGGCTTTAAAGAAATCTGAGAGTCTCCAAATTAAGGTACAGAACTGAATCTTTCTTATAATTCATGTTATTTTCTGCACATATCTTAAAAAGGGTCAAAACTAATGGGTTTCTGTGCTATCTATATGAAATAGATAGCTTGGCATATATAAATTCATCACTTTTCACCAGTGTGAAAAGTGTAGGCTAAAGGTAAGTTCTCCTAGCCTCAGAATTTGTACTTTTTATGGCATTAGGGACTACCATCAATAGAAAGAGGAAAGGCTATTCCCTTTGAAATAGCAAAAAAAATTTAGGCAGTCTAGGACCCAGCTTTCCTGCTCTAAGCCCTGGGCTATTGTGTTACACCCAATCAGCTCAGTTAGCTACCTATCTTCTGAAAGTAATCAAAAGTTCTTATTGTAATTAACTGTGTCAGTGAAGAAATGCCAGGTAATGTTCCTGTACACTTTAATCTCTACTGCTTATACTGTTAACTATACCAGTTTCCAGTATTCAAAAAGACTAGGGGCCATTTGAAATAGTCTGTTTACTGAGGCCATCTTATTTTGAAGGCTTTAGACATTTATTAGTATGATGTGGGCTTTTATGTTGTATTAGTTTTATATTAGTTTTATATTAGTTAGTTAGATGCCGAAGAACAGCCCTGGACATTTACTTCTGTAGGCAATAGCTTCAATGGTCAAAGTTGCTTAATTCAGGGGCTTAAGTCAGAGAAATCTGGGAAAAGAGATACTGCGCTGGATCTCTTTCCATTTGGCCAGCTCTAGGGGCACTTGCTGCTCAGTATGTCGTCCACCAGTTGTCATGTCAGTTGACTCTTAGTTTTCTTAAAGCTTAATTACTCTTGTTATATTGTATGTAAAACAGTTGAATTAGGGATAATTCCCATGCTGAAGACCTAAAAGAAGTTGCAGGTTAACAAAAGTCTTTTCTTCTTACATTATCTTTTAATCTGTAGTATAAATGTCACAAGCAGGATAGACTTTAATTACCAGGAAGACAGGTGATGTGATATACTATTTCTGCAGTTAGGAGCAGCAGTAACAGCTATTGATCGATGAGAGTATGACCCTCCTCATGGAGAGCCAGCACGACAGCTATGACAGAAGGACAGGGGAGCAAAGACATTGTGCTCCTTTTGATGAGATGTGACAAAAATGCCGATAGTGAAAGAAACCAAAGCTGATATCTTTGCCTTTTCCTGCTCGTAGCTGTACTCATGTAATATATCACTAAATGCAAGAATGAGTTCTGAGTCTCAGCGGGTTTTTTTGACAGAAGAAGTAGCAAGTATTCTGAACACTGCTTAGCTTTATCCAGGGTGAAACTGACTGACGGAGTCAGAAATTGCTTCTGCATGAATGTTGATTTTATTCTCAGAAGATTCATCAGCAACACTCCAACACTGTACACCCAGATTAATCTCTCTGTCTCAAATATTCTACCTGTATTTTCCACTGCAGCTGCTTTTACTTCCATGACAATATAAGCACCAAATTTTATTGCCTTGCTGCATTTAAAACCAGATCAGTCTTGGCCCACTTCACCCCAGGAAAATGTTGCAATTCCTCCTTTGTCAGACAGATTTTTGGTATTTAGTTGCTGACTGAAGCACCGGGTTTAGAATCAGTACTAAGTTACACAGAAGCATATTTCTTCTACAAGCCTTAGTATGTGTTTTGTACATTTATATGGGTATATAGAGAGAAAGATATCCATTTTGCTGCTAAATAGAAAGTGTGGATTGTAATCTAAATACATGCATGAAACATTAAAAGAAAAAGCTCTGAGACTGATAAATAATTCCCTGACTTTTATGTTCCTTGTTTACAGATGTATCTAAATTTGAAAACATCAGTACAAGCAAAGGCTGACAAAATGATGACATTACTCTTTGAATCAGAAATTACCAATTATGATCAGTTCAGCTGAGTTTAGTAATGGAACAATTCCGAACTCTTTGGTTCCAAGATATATAAGTATTTGCAGCTCTTCTTTCATCCTCATTGACCTTGCCTCTTATTTTTTCTGCCAAGGGAGTTACATTAGTCGGTATTGCATGGGAATTATATAATGATGATCACTTTGAGGCTAATGTTAGTTCACAACAAAATACCTGTTGACCAGACCTTGTCCTAGAGAGCTATTCATGTCTAAGATCTGTTATGAGATTTCCATTCTGTAATCACAGTCTTCTGATATCTACTGTACTACAAATTCCATCTGTTTTCTGTGTAAATCTGAAAAAGAAATGGGGTGGACACCTTTGAATTCTATTCAGTGGGGTGCAATATTTTTAATTTAAATTGCCTCTCTTTCTGAGGCTTTGGAAATGTTTGCTTGCTTTTTTTTTTTTTTTTTTTTTTGTTCAGTTGGGTCTCTCTGTTCTTTCTGTGGTACTGTCTTGGTTCCGGCGGGGATAGGGTTAATTCTCCCCAAGAGACAGTATTCCATGCCATGTGAGCCACGCCCTCACTGAGCTGCCGGGGGAGGGGTCAGGAAGTCACCGCTCATAAGTGGGCTGGGGCGTCCTGGGCTGGCCGGTCGGAGAGCGGTGGGCAGCGGCAGTTCTGTAAGCAGGTTTGTATATTCCTTTATTTGTGTTATTGTTGCTGTTTTTCTTGTTCCCTCTGCTGTTCTGTTAAACTGCCTTTGTCTCAACCCAAGAGTATTGCCTTTTTCTTCTGTTTTGTCCCGTATTGGGAAGATCTGAGCGAGCGGCAGATCTGTTGCCGTCTGAGGCTAAACCACGACAGGTACTAACAAGTTCTCATTTTCTTCTATATTTACTCCGTCATTGAGGATCCTATGAGATCTTTCAGTGACATCCACCCTTCTGGCCAAAGGCAACAATCAGAGCAACTCAGAGCTGCTTTGTAATCATTGACGCTTGCGTTTTCCAAACTAGGACAGTATTACTGCTATTAGAGAAAGTCAGCAACAAAAAAACTCCATAAAATATGAAGTGGAAACTAACGTGTTTCACACCCAGTAAAACAAAACTAAGAAACCCCCCCAAACAAGCAAAAACCCTCCCACAAAAAACCACAGGCACTCTGAAAGCTGTGGCTACTGCATGTGCAACAGAAACCTTATAAAGGGTGCTCCAGCTACTGCTGTAACCTGAGAATCACCATGATTGCTCTTAATTGTGAATAAGGGTATCGAATTTCCTAAAACCTCTTTGCCAGCTAGTCAAATTGTATTAGAGTTGGAACAGTCTGTGTGACTGGGTTGACACTCAACAAAATAAAATGTAGCTCTTTTAAAAGAAGAGGTAATCACTCTGTAGAAGTGAAGCAGTGATATGTACAGTCCCTGACAAAATTAGATATCTGAGTGAAAACACTGCCTAGTTATTGACTACACTACACATACACAACGTAAGCACTTCAGTATCTATTGATAGTACTTTTTTGACTATAGAGAGTGTTATGCTCAAAATCTTGTTATGGACAAAAAGGAAACACAGCAACCTGGTCTAGTGGAAGCTGTCCCTGCCCATGGCAGGGGGTTTAGGACCAGATGATCTTTAAGGTCGATTCCAACCCGAACCATTCTATGATTCTACATGTAAACTAATTTATTGTTAGTGTTTTGAAATCTTAACATTTTCATTACTATTAGTCCAGACGTAACTCTTAAAAAAGTAAAAAAAAAAAAAAAAAAAAAAGTAATATAGAAGGAAAAGAATTAAAATTTTTACACACACTACTCCTTTTCATAGCATCATAAATTCATACAGAATTACAGAATCATGGGACGGCTGAGGTATTAAAGCGCCCCTGAAGATCACCTAGTTCTGCTCAAAGCAGGGTGAACTACAGTAGGTTGCTCAGGGCCGTGTCCAGTTGGGTTTTGCATATCTCCAAGGATGAAGACTACACAACCTCTCTGAGTAACCTGTACCTGTGTTTCCCCTCCCTCATGGTGAAGAAGTTTTTTCTTATGTTTAAGTCCAATTTTCTGTATTTCAATTTGTGCCTGTTTTCTCTTGTGCTGTCAGTTTGCACCACTGAGAGAGTTCTGACTCTGTATTCTTTACTACCCTTTTGAGGTATTTGTACACATTGATTAGATACTCCTGAGCCTTCTCTAGGCTGAACAGTCCCAGCTCTCTCAGCCTTTCCTGCCAGGACAGCTGCTCCAGCTGTTTTTCTTCTCTTTGTTACCCCTAAAACTCCTTTTGCCCAGCTTCATGTCTGCATTTCTTTAACTAATCATTGCCAAGTTGTTTTTAGACTTCCAGCTTCTAGATTTCCAGTGCCAGACTGTGCCTATTTTCTTGTCACCCTGTGCCCATAACCCCTTTAGAGTGCATCATGTACCCCCAGTTCAAGGCCCCTGCTGCCACACCAGGCACATAGTCCTCTGCACTCCATCATTATCTCAGTGTCATAAATATTTAATTCTGCACAGAATAACTACTTGCTATTACTGTCTTTATAAAATCATTGTTATACCATACAGAGATTAACAAAAAGTAAAATAAATTAGGTGTAGCCACCTGTTCCTTAGAAAAAAAAATCTGCTACATCTAAACAAACTAGAACAAAGTGGCAGACAGGTTAAAGCAATTTCAGACAAAGCAAGCCTGAAAAACCTCAGTCCTAAGGACCAGAAAACACAGTATAATGTCTGTGGCCTGTTGCCAGCAACGGCAATACTATCTGAACTCCACTGCAGAGGATCCAGAAGGAATTTCTCGATCATGATATAAAGTTCTAAATGGCAAAAAAAATCTGAAAAGTGGGGGAAAAAAAATAACATATATAAAGCTCATGATTTTTCTCTGGTTTCAAATCAAAGTTTGCAGTATGATCTAAAGTGCTGGCTTGCTGAGAGTATGAAGAAGTTGTTGCTGTGACATTTAGAAAGCAAGCATCCATAATTGAAAGATTAAACTTGATTTTTTTTTTTCCAAGGCAGAACTTGAAGGACTGAAAAATCAACAAGACTTGATTAATCAAGTTGGCAATGTCAACAGAAAAGCCTTTTAGGCATCATATTTGATGTATGTATGAATCACGAGCAGCAAAAGGTACATACAGTTGCAGAAATTGTACAAAAGCTGTTGTTTTGAAAGTTACACAGCCTGAAGCAGCTATCCCAACAGGGCCTTTGTCAAATAACAGTGTTCTGCAGTGAATTAATTAGACGGCTTAGTATGTCAACATATTTATAGGGGTGGTCCTTGGTGCATCTCTTCCAGCACATTCAGTGGAAAACTTACTAGAAACATCTCTAGAAGCCATCCAAGATTTATATGTCTAGAGGGACTGATCTTTATCAATTTGCTCAAACAGTGCTAAGGCAAGATAAGAGCACCTTGGCCACACAAGTAAAGAAAATGAAACTCTTGTGTTCAGTCTCTTGCAGTCTACAAAATTCTTGCCACTAAGATCATACTTGGAAACTTGTATTAAGGATGTGGCCTCCCATAAGGCCATCAGAGTATTTTTGAATTACTGGCATTGCTTCGTGGTTAGGCTATGATTTCTTCTTTTGTGAGCAACTTATCTTTGCCATCAGCCAATGAAGCTGTCAGCAGAGAAAGTCTAACGTGATTCTTTGAACCAGGCTGTAGGCTTTTCTAATGACTAACATTTGTCCTTAGCTGGTGATGCCTTCAAAAATTCATTTTGTGTGCTCCACCTAATCTACCTTCTTGACAGCTCCAAGCACCTAAATGAGCAGAACTTTTCTCTTCTGGGGCTGAAACTGAACCTTTGTTTACATGTAACTTGATAAAAGCATTCATCAGAAAACTTAAAAGGCAGCTATTTCCTAGGCATATGGAACAAGTTTTTCTTGTTTAAGATCTTATTGACAGAAACCAAAAATGATATCTGAGAATTTTATGGACCTGATATTCAGTAGTAGAATTGTTTTCCCGATAGGATTGTATAATAAGGACTTATCTGTTGATTAATCTGAGCTGCTATTGGCTGCATTATATGGGTGGGTCATTTCAAAGTGAATAGTAAATGTCTCCTAAGACTGTTTTCTGGGTGACTTCTTATTTCCCAGAAGCTCAGAAATCTTTAGTCTTTCTGAAATCTTTGTAAAAGCTCTGGCAGTTCTCATTGTACTTACATCTTCTGAATCAGTCTTCTTTTCCATCAAAGTGCCAAAAAAACTATCTTGTTAATATTTTTCACCAAAAGTGACTACAGATTAAGTATTCCTGCAGATTTATCTTTGAATAGAATATCTTTTACTGTCTGGAAAGATTTATCCATCACCATATTCTTATGGTGTTTTGAAGTGTTGTTCTTTTAAAAAGATTTTTGTACCTCCAAAAGGCTATACTACATTTTGTTATTATTTCCAATATTGTAAGAACCCCAAGAAAATATTCTCTCCTCTACAAATAGAAACTTCCATTTAAAAAAAATTTGGAACTCTAGTTCTGCTATGGCTGCAGTCAGCTCTGTCTTCTACTGGAGCTAATTTAGCATTTAGAGGGCAACCTCTCAGTCTGTACAAGTACACAGAAAGAAAATCTGACAAGGAATGAAACTCCAGGCTCTGACACAGCTGTACTGAATGCCTCTTCTGTTCTGCCAGACCAGTTTAGCTATCTTGCTTTTTCTTCTGTGCAGGCTGAGAAGCCCAAATCTAATTAAATAGCAGAGAAAAACGAGACATGCAATTGATCTGTGAGAGGAGAAAGGGGAATAAATTAGCATTGAAAAGTTTAAACTAAAAAGTAATTTCAGTGTATTTATCAGATTGGCATTTGAGGCAACCCATTTGTTTTGGAAGCCATTTTTACAGTTACCCAAGAGATAATCCACCATTTCCCCCCCCTCCCATGCTTCTACCTTTGAAAAGCAGAAATCAAATGCCTTGATACGCCTTCAGAATTTATCCTGCAGAGGAAAACAGGAAAAAAAGCTTTCCTAACATACCATTTTCTTGTCCTTGCCATGTACCTAATATACTCCCACAAGACATATAATCTTGTCAAGACCTTTTTTATTCAGCTACATTTTATGTCATTTCTCTTCATGAAGTGCCACCTGGCCTCTTCAATTTGGCTTTGGCAGAGTGCTCTGAATATTCAGATAAGGTATACATAACCCATTGAAGGGCCAAATCTGAGTTTCATGATTTTTACTGAGGAGGGGAGAATGAGATTAGAAAGAGCTTGAACTGCCCTTCGTATTATCACATTGTCATGTTCAAAGAATATTTAATATGTAAACACAATCAATCTTATTCTGAGTATAGTCTGCAGCATTATCTTTACAAATTATACAAGCAGGTGTACAGTGCACTTCATAGTCTCATTTTAAAGTGTCTGTAATTCCATATCTGCTTCGTGAGTCTCTGCTCTGACTCAAAGCGCATCAACACGCAAATAAGGACATAAATCTTGAGGAGAAGGAAATGCAACAGAAACTTGGCTGTAAGTGAACAAAGTTTCACAATCAGTCAAATATGCAGTACTACCCAATATTTGGTACATCGCAGCTGCTTCTAGTCTCTCTAATCTCAGCATGTTCAATGTCTCCAGAGCTTTTATTTGACTCACTCATGACTTATGATCAGAGATGTCATGAGATGCAGCTAAGTAGTGCAAATGAGCAGTGGGTGGGGATGCTGTTAGGGATGTGGTAAATCACACTCTTCCAAATGTTTGATAATACCCCCTTGTAGTGTCATAATCTCAGTGTCAAATATTATCAAATTTTCAAAGCTGTGGGGCATGATGGATTGCCTCTGCCTTCCCTTGTATCTTTTAGAATAGAATCTTTTGTAGACCTCACCGGCTTTCTTCAGCTGTTTATGCTATGAACACAGCAGGATCTTTTGGTGCCTCAAGTAAGCTGCCTGGGCATCGGTATTAGACAACTTTAAAAATGTAGAGCTGGTTATTTTTCAGGACTTAGAGCAATTCATATTAATTTGTTTAGAGGTAGAGGCAGAGCACAAATTCCCCTTCGTGTGCAGAAAGCATGCAAAAACATCTTTTTCTTCTTCTGCCCTTGAAAGGGAAAAAGGTTCTATTTTAGTGGTATTCTGAGATGGGTTATGCAAAAATCGGCTGGAAAATGTGGGAAAAGGCCTTTACTCTCTCTCTCTAAGGAAATGAGAAAGAAACATAGCTGCAACTGAGTGAGATATTAGTAAGGCTGAATTACTAATGCAGTTGGTGAATCATGCTAGAAAGCAGTGCAGTCTGTTATTGAGGAGCATGCCAGGTCCTGCACTTGGGCCACAACAACCCCATGCATTGCTACAGGCTTGGGGAAGTGTGGCTGGAGAGCTGCCTGGCAGAAAAGACCTGGGGGTTCTAATTGACAAGCGGCTGAATATGAGCCAGCAGTGTGCCCAGGTGGCCAAGAAAGCCAATGGCATCCTGGCTTGTATTAGAAATAGTGTGACCAGCAGAAGTAGAGAGGTGATTGTGCCCCTGTACTCAGCACTGGTGAGGCCACACCTTGAGTATTGTGTCCAGTTTTGGGCACCTCAATACGAGAGAGATATCGAGGTGCTGGAGTGAGTGCAGAGGAGGGCAACGAAGCTGGTGAAGGACCTGCAGAATAAATCTTATGAGGAGCGATTGAAGGAGCTGGGACTGTTTAGTTTGAGGAAGAGGAGGCTGAGGGGAGACCTCATCACTCTCTACAACTACTTGAAAGGACATTGTAGAGAGGTTGGTGCTGGTCTCCTCTCACAGGTAATTAGTGACAGAACGAGAGGGAATGGCTTTAAGCTGCAAGAGAGTAGGTTTAGGCTGGACATTAGGAAAAAAATTCTTGACAGAAAGAGTGGTCAGACACTGGAATAAGCTGCCCAGGGAGGTGGTGGAGTTGCCGTCCTTGAATGTGTTGAAGACTCGTTTAGATGTGGTGTTAGGGGATATGGTGTAGGGGAGAACTTTGTAGAGTGGTTGGACTCGATGATCCCAAGGGTCTTTTCCAACCTAAATAATTCTATGATTCTATGTCGGCACTGGCCTTTGGAATCAAAGAGAAAAACAGACTGGAGGAAACTCTGAGTTATAGTTTATATATCTCTTTGATTTTGGGAATCTTCCTAAACATATCCATATGTTCATGTGGAGTTCATATCCAACTCCTAAAAGAATGTAAGAAATTGTTCCTTAGAAATTCTATAATGTCCCACTATAGGCCATGTTTTAATGTATATGGTTTTACTTTGAGTGTACCTTAATTGCTTTTTTCATGTGATGAGGGGTTGCAAAACTGGTGACTAGAACTTAAACTGAGACAAAATGGTGTATGCTATCAGATTGAGGCTATAAATACCTCCATTCAGAAGAAGGAAAATCTTATTTTTCAGGCAGTAATCCATACCTAAAAATTTTACAGGGACATGAAAAGATGCTAATGAAATATTCTTGTAAGTACAGAATAAGCATGAATCGTTACTTAAGAGGCTGCTAAGGTGTACAACACTTGCAATGATGTGCATCATTAATTGAAATTTCAAAATATTTACATACAGAATAGTAGAAGATCCCTCTGGTCTTACAGCTCAGCTTTCCACTGTAAGCGATGAATTGTTATTTCTGCTAATGTGAGTCTCTACTGGAAATCAGAGAATAAAATGTAAGTGCTAGAGTAATCCAATATGAACTATAAATTTTGATTAGACTCATGATAATATAACACATTTTCAAGGGAATTGGATAGCATTCTTCAGATGGTACTTCCCACTTCACAAACACTTTTGGTGGCTGGACATTTGCTATTGGTTTTTGATCATTTGGATAAGCTCTTCACCTACTCATTAGGATGTTGAATTCTTCATTTGTGTGTCCCACTATACTTCCCTTGCTTAAGGAATACTCTAACGCTGGTTCTTGTCCTCTTCAGAAGGTTTCTATGGTGTAGGCTCTCGGTCTGCTATTTCTTCCTAGAAATAGGAACTCAAGGTCTACCTGTGTTAGTCCTACAGATCAACCGTTCTACAGATTTTCTAACAAATTAAAAATGAGCAGACTTCTCTTGTGGGTTTACAGGCACCGACACTATTGGTGTTACGTGGGTATGTGGAAGAGTAGAGATTTGCCTTGGTAGTTTAGATCACAAAGTAATAACTCTTCCATGGAAAATTTAAAAATAGCAAAATCCCCTCTAATCGCTAAAATAAAGTGGATGATTTATCTTCATGTTATCATTTTACTTATATTTGAGCTAGTGTAGGTGTGGGAATTTGAGATCGGCCTCTAAAACTGAGTCCCAGAAACTCAGCCAGAAATTACTAGAAGGACATACTTTTTAAGAGTTTGTAAGTTTGGCTACAATTGGAGATTATGAGGATGGAAAGATAAATTTGCAGTACAGCTAAATCTGCACTGAAAATGAAGAAAGTAATTAATATGAAAACCAAGGCAAAAATTTATAGTTTTGATGTTGTTTTCTCCCACCCCTGCAATGATGTATCTTTTGGCTTATTAAATTTCCAGGTGGCTTTTCTTGCTTTCCTGTGTGCTAAATAGGTAATGATGACTTGCATTATCTTGCTCGTGACACAGAATAAAAAAAAAAAAAAAAAAAAAAAAGACACCTCTTACACCTCTGAAATACTATTTTGGGCATCTACTGCTTGTCACATAATGAGTAAGTTGGTTGAAATGAAATGCTTTCATTATTAATGCTTTACAGTGCTAGGATCTCTTTGTTTCATTATCTTATGTAAGACTCCCTGAGACCAAATAAATGTGATGTGCATATGCTGTTGAACATGTGAGCTCACTTTGCTGGCTTTGACTCATGGTAACTCAATTTCTTTTTTAGGTGACGATTCAGTAGTGGGAAGGGAAAATCTGTTGGAAATCTTACACACTGGAGGATTCTGCACCAATGACGGGTGATTTTTTGTGAATTCATATTGCTGTTGCCAGCATTGTAATGTTACACTATCTAATTTATAATTTCAGTATTGCAGGTGGTCAGGAATATATTTTGGTGGAAAAGGAAGTTTCTGCATATGCGCATACACAAATGGTAAACAAATTGCAACTCCCCACTGCGAGAGTTGTTAGAAAATATTTCTTTTCAGTCAATTTGATATCAGCCTGAAAAACATGACTTGTGAATTGATGCAAAATGTTTTGTTTCAAACCACTTAATCAAAACATTGAACTGCATTTCTTTGTCAGTGTTTATCTCAATCAGATTGTAGTTTGGTCAGGAGTCCTTTTCAAGAGCCTGTAAACCCTGAAAAGGAGTATCCTGCCATAATGAACACAGACTTCCCTTTCACAAGTGGGGAAGTCAGGAGATTCATGAAGCTCTTGATACATTTTGAACCTGGCTTTTAGAAGAGCATGGAGAAATTATGCTCCTGTACTAAAACTCTCATGAGAAAATATACCAGAATGCTTACACATATTTTATATTTAACTGACTAGAAAGGAAGTAAAGAAGAAACATTTTTATTTTGGGATGAGATTTACTCCAAGAAATGTTGGAAATGAAACTCTTACATTTTGAAATCAAATTGTTGAGATCATGTATAAGAATTTTTTTTTTTTTTTGGTTTTTGCCTCATATTGGAATAAAACTCAAGGTCAAAATTCTCCCAGTCAAAGTTCTCACAGACATAATTTCTGAATTTTCTCAGAAGAGAAATGGTAGGATAAAAAATTAAGAAAGGAAGAAATATAGGACATAGAAACATAAGGAAGGCAAAGTTTTAATGATTAGTACACCCTTGAAAAGCTTGTATGCAGTTTTTTGTAACTAGCAGTACGTTAAAGCTAAACTTGGACCTGCCACTTTATTATAAAATAAAGACTTCCTTTCATATTTTAAAACATCCTCTTGTTACTGTTGCTAGTACTATTTATTGGAGGATTTCATCAGAAGAAAATGAAGTTTCCTATATGCCTATAAAGAGGGGCCCACCTTGTCAAAATGGATGAGCTATTTTTGCAAACAGCTAATAGACCAAGTAGTTCTGAAAAACAGGAAGTCAAGTGGGAAGCTCAGTTTAACAGGTGAGGTTCTGAACAGCCATTATTTTAGGAGTGTGGATCTAATGAGGAGTGTAACAATAACATCCCTTAATTAAATGGATTGGTTTTGAAAATTAGAGGTTAGACTTTCAAAGTAAATGGCATCCATGTTATTTATGCATAATTTGCATATCTATTTCTTTCACCCATTACAATTGTATGTTCTCCCTGGTTGAGGAATCATTATATTAGTTTTCTTTCTTTTTTTTTTTTTTTTTAATTTGAAAATATTTTCTTTCTATGTATATTTTTATTTTTAGGATTCACTTTACAGTAATGTTAGAAACTCCAAAGGAAATCAGGACCTTATTTTGGTACCTATTACAAAATAATAAAGCAGTCAGAGAAAGGAACCTTCTCTTCCCACAGATACAGAGGAGAAGAATCAGAAAGAATCTTCTTTCGTTAAGGTAATTGTAGCATTTCCAATGCAAAAACATTTATTTTCCCTGCTTTTGCCATTGTTGACATTGCTTCTGTGTTGAATGTTGAAGAGAGGCATAAGTGATTGCAGGAGTATAGTTCAGGAAGCTGGTTGAAAAATATGCATATATAGAGAAAAATAATTTATGCAGACAACAGTTCCATAACTATATAAAGCTGTCTTTTGACTTGTTATCAGTCTTTGACCTATGCTTCATCTTGTCTTGGGAAAGGTAATAAATTTTAATAAACCAGCTGATGTAGCTGGAAAAAACAGAAATGCTTTCGAGCATGCAAATTTTCAGGATCTGAAGAAGAGGTTGTATGTCTGTTTTCTCTAACTGTGTCAATTGGTCTAATAAAGAGGTTTTTCCTCCTATAAACCTGACCTTATTTGTGTCCTTAAAGGCAGTTATGATAACATTACTAGATTGTTTCTTAGTAAACTAATAATTTCCTTCAAAATATCCCAGGCTTGGCTAGGAATTGTACTGAATTTCCAAGTCAGAGATACATTCCTTTTGCGAACTGTAGATTCAGTTTAGCAAACCTGATGTGTCCCATCATTGACTACAACTATTAGATGAGAATGTGGATGATAGTCCATCTCAAATTTCTCTGCTGTGAAGGAAATATAACATATGTTGTTCTGAAGTGGTTGAACAGCTGAATTCCTTGGGCAGTAATATTTGGCAATAATTTTGGGTGTTTCTCTGATGGTTACCCAGAGAAGTGCATATATACATATCAATATATTTATTGTAAGATGTAATTTTAATAAATCTCACCATTTCATTTTATTCAGTTTTTGAAAGGAGGCACATTGTACTGAGAGATAGTGAATGTCCTTGGCAGATAATACTGACATGAAAATAAATGGGTTTGAAGAAATAAAACAGAAAGAAGGATCATTAGGAAACCAGCAAGCTGTTGAAAGAACAGTCAGCCAGACACCGTCATAAAGATTTGAAATGCTGCAGTGTTTTCTTTTATGGCAGTTCTCATTGAGAAAGGTCATGATGGTACGGAGGATGAAGGGTTATCTTTTATGATCTCTAGCAATTTAAAACAGTGTAAACAAATAAATTCTAAAAATGAGAAAATGTTTATTAGCCTTCGGAGACTTTGCAAGTTTAGTTAAGTTACTGAAGTGCTGTGAGTGTCATAGAAAGTGATGAGAAGATCAGTAGCTATAATCATGTCCTGAAGATTTTAATACCTCAGAGAAATGTTAACACAAATTCCACACAACAATGAAAACCTAAAATCAAGGTATCATTACATGATGTATTTCCTGAATTAATAGTCAGGGTGAAAAGAGGGCAGGGGTTACAAAATGGGTGACCTTCCTATGTAGGAAAAGGAAGGAAGAAGGAGGCACTTGATAAGCAGATGGGGTCAGACAATATTATAAAGTTATATTTATTTAATTTTCCACAGCCTCTCTCTAATAAAATATCGACATGGGTAATATTGGTGGCAGCTTCCTACTTCTGGTTATCAGTTCAGAAAAAAATTGATCATGTTTCAAAGCAGTCAAGGTAGTCTGAAGTAAAAGGTCCCTGTTTTGAGCATGGGGATAGGCTCAAGTAATCAATGAGCTGTAAATACTTTTCTGAAAAATCTGTCAGATTTCCATTCTCCAAGCATGTAAAGAATATTTAAGTCCCACTTCAACTAACTTCCTAAGCAAAATCCTAAGATCCTGAGTTCTCTAAATGTAACCAGTGATCGATCATGCATTTAGCAATAGTGATTTGTTTAAAACATCTGTAGAACATTCTGCCGTCTGTCTGTAACAGTGTGGTGGTCAAAACTTTTGCAAAACTACCTGCAAAGAAAGGGAAGAAATTTCCTGAGAGCCTCTCCCTTCTCCCTCACGTCCCTGTGCTACCAAACATCCTTAATTTGAGCAAATAAAAAAAAAAAAAATTAAAAGTATTCATAGTGTGGAATGGCAAACTCTTGTGCTAACCTTTAAAATTTTGTTTTGGAAATCTTTTAAACCGGGGAATTTCTAATCTTCTATGAAACTCAAGCTACTAAACTAAGCATAACAAGTATATTATGGTACTGTGCATATAACAAGCAAGAAAATAGTTGGAGATACAAATTTCACAGCTAGGTTCAAGGATTCCTTATAAATCATGTTTGAAAAGACGGCAAAATGTACAGATGTTTGTCTATATTTTTGTTGTAGGAGATATTTATTGTCCACAAGTAAATTATGAACATTAAAAAAGACTGGGCCTATGAACAGCGTTATAATTTTATCTTGAACAAGCAGAAACTACAGCCTATAAGGCTGTACTCAGAATACGCACTGTATTGTATAGGTTTCATTTCTTTTTTTTTAAAGAATTAAAAACTCTTAATGTCTTTTTAATAGGGAGGTTTGTATTTTTGGAACTTGCAGTTTTTATTGATATCGAAATGGCTGTGGTGAGCTGACGCTGACTGGCCAGCAGGTGCCCACCAAGCCGGTCTATCACTTCCATCAACAGGACAGGGGGAGAAAATATGACAAAAAAGCGTGTGGATCAAAATAAGGATGGGGAGTTCAAACAACAATTAATCTCACAGGCAAAACAGACTCAACTTGGGGATATTTTTTTATTGCCAGTTACTTGTAACAAATTAGGACAGCGGGAAACAAGAACAAAACTAAAAACACCTTCCCCCACCCTCTTTTCTTCCCAGGCTCAACTTCACTCCTGACTCTTCTCCTTCCTCCCCTTGAGTGGCATAGAGGATGGGGAATGTGGGTTGCAGTCAGTTTATATCACTTTGTCTCTGCCTTTCCTTCCTCTTCACGCTGTTCCGCTGCTCCAGCATAGTATCCTTCCCATGGGATACAGTCCTTCATGTACTTCTCCAATATGGGTCCTTCCCACTGGCTGCAGTTCCTCATGAACTGCTCCAGCATGGATCCTTTCCACGGGGTGCAGTCCTTCAGGAATGGGCTACTCCAGCATTGGCCGGTCCGACCAGAAAACCTGCTTCTGTGTGGGCTGCTCTCCATGGACTGCAGCTCCTGCCAGGATTCTGCTCTGGCATGGGGTCTCCATGGGGTGCAGTTTCCTTCAGGGCATGTCCAGCTTCTCTGGTGTGGGGTCATCCATGGGCTGCAGTGTGGATATCTGCTCCACTGTGGCCCTCCATGGTCTGCAGGGAGACAATCTGCATTACGATGGCTGTCTTCATGGGCTACAGAGGAGTCTCTACTCTGGTGCCTGGAGCAGCACCTGCCTCTCCTTCTTCAATGACCCTGATGTCTGCATAGTTGTTTCTCTCACAGTTTCATACTCCTCCCTTACAGCTGCCATGCAACATTTTTTTCACCCTTCTTAAATATGTTATCCCAGATGTGCTACCACTGTCACTGATGGGCTCGGCCTTGGCCAGTGGTGGGGCTGTCTTGGAGCTGGCTGGTATTGGCTCTATCTGACATAGGCGAAGCTTCTAGCAGCTTCTCACAGAAACCACCCCTGCAGCGCTCCCCTCCATGCCCCTCTTGCCACTTTTAAGAGTTTGTATATGGTTAAAATTTATTCTTTCATAAAACAGAAACATAATGTTTGTGATATCACTCCTCATTTCAGCAGACAGGATTATGCTGTTATACCTAGAAGATGATGGCTTAAAATGAGAAACAAACACATAAACTCCCAGAAACAAAGCTCCTGTTTTCAAGCAAATGCCTCTAATAACAAAAAGATTCAGCAAGATAAAATTGCAGAAAGCTTGTGACATACAGGTAGCTTTAATGGAAGAAAAGACTTTTTTAAAGTGTTGTCTGGCCTCTAGGAAAAAATTAATCTGAGTATACTTAAAGCTTTCAGATAACATATATTTCATCAGAATATCAATATAATGTGAGCAAGATTATATTCTGTGAATTTTGCAATATTCAAAGAGGAAATAGCCAGAAAAATACAGATTTTGATGTTTTGATAATCTGAAAAATTGTGAGGGCTTGTTAACAAAATAAAATGGTAACGGGGAAGGGTAGGAAAGAGCTGATTACTGAATAGATTTAGGATGCAGTGGTGTGTTGTAAGGAACCTGGTCTGTATTTAGTTAAGCACTGACAGTTTGCTCTTTGGGTTCACCTCATATCACTTCTCCTGAATGTCTTAGCCTCCTTTTCAGTTATAGAGATCCTTATTATCCTGAATATAAAAAAAAAAAAAAAAAAAAAAAACCAAACTATAAAGTTTTGGGGTTTTTTTAGTGGAGAACTGCTTGTATTTTCAGCTTAGTGTCGTCATACAATCATGACGACAGTGGAACCCCGTTCTGAAGATTTTTGAAATTAAATGCTTGAATTTATATTGAATTTTCATGAGAAGTAATTTACTCAAGAGCAGAGAAGAGATTTATTTTTTTTTTAATAGCCAAGGTATGTGATAATAATCTGCCCTGACTAGAGTCTTTTATGCACCCTCAAGGGAGACTGTTTTAGTCACCACGTCCCTCTTGTTTCTTCTTCTGTTGAGTATAATACTGCTGAATGCACAATTTGCCTAGTTCAATGGAAATTGGTGGAGACGTGCACCGCTATTTTTCTTTCTCATGTGCTCTTGGAGACAATTAAACAGAAATCCACTAAGACGCCTTTCACTGCCTGTGCACTTGCATGGTTTTAATTTAGTCAAAATTCAGCTGAATGTTTTTACCCATTCCACACCACTGCCTTATTGATTTCTCTCTATATGTTCCTGATCATATAGTTCTCTGACTTGCATTCATGTGTCAGAAATTGACTCTATCCCATTGAAATCAATAGCAACTCTCCTATAAACTTAAAATTGACACAGCAATAAATCTACTAAAAAAAAAAAAAAAAGCCTCTCATGACTGTGCTGCTTTGTTCAGCCACTCTTGTAGGCCAGCCCAAGGAGTGTGAGTAGGTTAGCCTGCTTCCTGCATGCCTGCGCTGCAAAATTGACTGTCCCAGTGTTGCCCATGGGCGTGGAGAAGTCTTGGACATAAGATGTAGCCCATGAAAATTGTGATATCTGCAACAAAGACTTTTTAGGAGCAGTCCACTGGACTTGTTTTCCTCAGGTCCATTGTGGGACACATATTCTTAGCCATCCCCATTAAGAGAGGTTCATGATTTACTCTGATTATTATACCATACTTTAAAACCTCACTGATGACAATGGCTGATTTATGCACAAATGCTGTGGACACCAGTCTTACACATGATGGCCAAATGTTTTGGAACTGCAGCCTCTGTTTGCAAGGCAAAACTGATGCTGTATTCCCAGCAAACAGTGTTAACATTCATTGAGAAGGGATACCTGTATCATCACATCAGCTAGCCGTCCAAGTTGTCGTGTCCCCACTTTGATGACCAGAGTATTCTTATGGAGTTCAACCATTCTTTCTTGCAAGCTGTTAAATGTACCTTCTGGTGATTCAAGACCTGCTAGTGCTGCCTATAAGATCAAGACAGTCATGAAAGTCACCATAACATGATGTGCACTTTTTTAATCTGTTCAGAGGTTGGCTACAGGGCAGATGATACACTACTGTTCCCAGCCCTGTCATGACCTTAGATCTGGCTGGATGTAGCTCAAATGTAAGAAGAGCCATGTGGCATCAGCACGTACATCTACTGGGTCACCACTGCTGTCTCTCTGAATTTCTCTTAAGATCTTCACCTCCTCCTGAATTTCTGAGAGCTGTCCAGGGATCTGGCTTCCGCAGGCACCTACAGAGCTGCCACAGCAGAGTGAAAATGTAGCCCATGTGAGTATGAAATTAGTGCCTGGAATAATTTTGTATTATAGAAACGACAGTGCAGTAAGATTCTCTCTATATCTGTTACTAAGGTTGTAGTGGGAAGTAATCTTTAGTGTTAACATTTATATGTTCGTATATATGAGTTCTGGGTTTTGCCACAATGCCTTATATACAAAAATAAGATGGGTGCCTAAGATTAATACTTGTAAGTAATGAAATCTGAAGAATTCTAAACATGATTCATGAAGAATTATATTTATGGTTTGTAGGCACTTTTAAATAACTCATCTCCTGCATCTCATATATTTGTTCTGCAGACAGCTGTTAAGACTTAATGCTGCTTTCTGCTTTAATCATATTTCTGCTTGCAGACACAAATTAGTTTAAGTTTTGCAAATAAGTAATCCAATAAGCATTGGGGAGCTTCCAAGTGCTAACACCAGCTGAGGTACTGTTCTTTTAAAAAATAAGAGTTTATAATGTATATAAAATTATGTTCTTTTTCCTCTTAGAAGATGAGCAAACTGATTTGGACAAAAAAAAAAACCCTTTTCTGTTCTCTTTTGAAGTCTTCTGCTAGGTTCAAAACACTTGTTTGGGAGTTCAGAGATGTCCAGATGTGGTGCTTCAGCTGCTTTCCCTCCTGGTGCAGAGATGGGAGAAATCTAGCCGTTCCATTTCTTCTGGTGAGCACTTGACTGAAGCAACTCTGAAGTAGAAACAACTTCAGGGTGAGATGCTGGGATGGGAAAGAGATGAGAAAGAGGGAGAATTGGGATAAAGATCTAGGAGTAAATAAGGAGGCAGAGGGGAAAATGGAAGCCATCAAGCTATATCAGCTGAATCTCCCTGATGGCAGGCATCCCCTGATGGGCCAATTACTTCATCTCAGCAGCAGGAGACAGACATTTTCTGTGGGTCCCAGGCTAGTAATGCTTTAATATTGCTGAAACTTGTTGTCAGGTGGCTGCACATAGCACAGCTGTGTTCAGAGATACGATGTCTGCCTAACAGTGATTGAAAACCACCCATCCATTGAAGATGTGGTACAGAAACAGACCAGACAAGCCTTCTTTGACAAGCAAAGCAGTCTGCAACAGATGAGCAAATTCTGATTCCTGTATTTGCTGGGAGGCTGAGGGGAGGGAGAAACACTGGCTCCTCTATGCTAGTATTAGCAAATAAATATGAAGCTCAAGGGCAGCCTTGTCTGTAGTGACCATGAGATGGTGTAGTTTAAGATCCTTAGGGCAGCAAAGAGGGCACACAGTAAGCTCGCTACCCTGGACTTCATGAGAGCAGGCTTTGGCATCTTCGGGGATTTGCTTGGCAGAGTACCATGGGATAAAGCTCTAGAGGGAAGAGGGACCCAAGAAAGCTGGTTAATATTCAAGAATCACCTCCTCCAAGCTCAGGAGATATGCATCCCAACAAAGACAAAGTCAGTCAAAAATGCCAGGGGGTCTCCATGGATGAAAAGAAGGATGGACAAACTCAAAGGCTACAGAGGGTGGAAGCAAGGACAGGTAGCCTAGGAGGAATGCAGAGAAGTTTTCTGATCATCCAGGGAACAAGTTAGGAAAGCTAAAGCCCAGATAGAGTTAAATCTGGCCAGGGATGTCAAGGGCAACAAGAAAAGCTTCTTCAGGTATGTCAGCGATAAAAGGAAGACGAGGGAAAACATGGGCCCTCTCTGGAAGGAAACAGGAGACCTGGCTACCCAGGATATGGAGAAGGCTGAGGTACTCAATGACTTTTTTGCCTCAATCTTCACCAGCAAAGGCTCTAGCTGCACCACCCAAGCCGCAGAAGGCAAAGGCAGGGACTGGGAGAATGAAGAACCCCCCATTGTAGGAGAAGATCAAGCTGGAGACCATCTGAGGAACCTGAAGGTACACAAACCCATGGGACTGGATGAGATGCAGCTGCGGGTTCTGAGGGAATCAGTGGATGAAATTTCTGCTGAGATGAAGTAATTGGCCCATCAGGATGCCTGCCACCAGGGAGATTCAGCTGATACATCTTGATATACAGCTTGGTACAGGCTGGGCATTCACAGCCCAGAAAGCCAACCACATCCTAGGCTGCGTCAAAATAAGCATGGCCAGCAGGTTGAGGGAGGTGATTCTGTCCTTCTACTTCATTCTTGTGAGAGCCCACCTGGAGTACTGTGTCCAGCTCTGGAGTCCCCAACATAAGAAGAATATGGAGCTGCTGTACTGAGTCCAGAAGAGGGCCATGAAGATGATCAGAGGGCTGGAGCACCTCTCCTATGAGGACAGGCTGAGAGAGTTGGTGTTGTTCAGTCTGGAGAAAAGAAGGCTCCGGGGAGACCTTATAGCAGCCTTCCAGTACTTAAAGGGGGGCTACAAGAAAGATAGAGAGGGACTTTTTACAAAGACGTAGTGATAGGATGAGAGGTAGTGGTTTTGATCTGGAAAAGGGTAAGTTTAGATTAGATGTTAGGAAGCAATTTTTTACTGTGACGGTGGTGAGACACTGGAACAGGTTGCCCAGAGAAGTTTTGGATGCCCCATCCCTGGAAGGCTGGGTTGGATGGGGCTTTGAGTGACCTGATGGAGTGGGAGGTGTCCCTGCCCATGGCACGGGGTTTGGAAGTAGATGATCTTTAAGGTCCCTTCTAACCTGAACCATTCTATGATTCTGTGATTCTATGAAATGAGTTCAGAGCCTCTGTCTAGCTCTGAGGTGAAATGCAAACGTCGTGGCACATTGTGGTAACTGCGCACCAAAGTTCACACCAAAGCAAGGTGGCTACACCTAAAACTCCTATTGGAGCAGTCCTTGTCTTCTGCTGTTCTTGAATTGGGCCTGACATTGTCTAGGAAAGAAGTAGGTGGTGTGGGCTGGATCCCACACCTATGAGAGAGCAAGAGCAAGAAGTTTAGCAACATCGATGTCTACAGGTGTGTGCTCAGCCTTTGGTGTAGCCATTTCTTGATACAGTCGTATAGAGATTTTCAGCAAGTCTCATGACTGCTGGGATCTTTTCTGCTTAGTGATGGTATCAGATCTGTGTTGTCTGTGCCTGAATTAAATGCCCTAAAATATAGACTTGCCAACCAAAGTGTGTTTAAATGCTTACATAGAATCATAGAATCCTCTAGGTTAGACGGGACGTTTAAGATCATCGAGTCCAACCATCAACCTGACACTGACAAAACCACCACTAAACCATGTCGCTAAGCACCAGGTCTACCTATCTTATAAATACCTCCAGGGATGGCGATTCCACCACTTCCCTGAGAAGCCTCTTCCAATGTTTGACAACCCTTTCCATGAGAAAATTTTTCCTAATATCCAATGTAAACCTCCCCTCGCACAACTTGAGGCCATTTCTTCTTGTCCTATGTCTTGTCACTTGGGAGAAGAGACCGACCCCCACTGCTCTACAGCCTCCTTTCAGGTAGTTGTAGAGCGCAATGTCATTGAAGTGCAGGGAGTATTCTCTCATGTATGGACAGACATGGACAGTAGAAAACTTATTTTAATAATCTTGCTAAGTTGTTACGCTTGTTACACCTAGGTTGTTTGCAACCTCTATTAAAAGTCAAAAAACTACTTATATAGAGGCTGCATGTAGAATAGCAGTATATTTATTTATAGCTGTTCGATTTGGTGAAGGGAGTGTTTTACTTAATTAAAAGCAATTCCCATGCAATGTCAGATAAAGTAAAGACATGTGGAGCTTTAAGAAGAATATGTCTTCCTGGCCCATAAATCAACACTATTGACTCGTAGGTCCAATTGCAGTTGCTAGAATGTAGTTCTGCAACCTCTGTTTAGTTGAAGCAGTTCATGCAATTTATTTTACAGGGTAGTAGGATTGAATAATTGAATGCATACTTATTTTGTAGGCAGTACTTGATAATAACTTTTAAGTGTGAGTTATGGTAAAGAAACTGTTAATTGCTACCTTTTAAACTATTCAGTTAGAAAGTAAATTTCCATGGGCAATGGATTGCTAAATGGACAGGCAAAGGCATTACTTCAACAGGACCTCAGAGAGGAGTAATGTATATCACAGAGTTTTCTAAAACTGCAGAACACTGGGACAAGACTTCTCTCTTTACCTTTTTTGTGTGCCCTTCTTTGTTCACAAAGAAAACTTCTGTTTTGACTTGATATGGAAAGTTTTAGGAACATTTTTATTGAAAAAGACCTTTTTTAGAAACCCTTTAGAGTGTTTTTTTTTTTTTTTGAAAACTGAGGAAAATACAGTTTGCTGGAAAATACTTTGTTTAAAATGCTTTAGTTTTTTTATAAATATTTAGAAATAGAAGAGCTTCTAAGGGTACATTTATTTCCAATATTTGTATTTTTGCAGACAGTTTCTGTAAATAGTTGGATAGTTGATTTATAAATAAAGTCACCTGGTAATATTGTTGGTTTCTAAAATAAGAAACCTTAGTTGAGACTGTTTATTTGAATTGTTGTACAACTAATTATACAACAATGTGAAAGAGTTACCTAACAAAAAAAAGCTTTTCCAAAAACTGTTCAGAAGAGGAATTAGTGCTTTGTATGTTAAAAGTAAACTTTTTCAATGGTTTAACATTAAAAAAAAGAAGCATGAAACTATTCGACTATGAAACTGAACTATCACTACCTACCCAAGGCTTATCTCAGGAATGAACCGAATATAACAGATCACAGGTCTGAACTGCAAATACTGTGTGACAAGTCACAGCTTGTGTATAGATCATATACTAAGAACCAGAAGGTGGTATTAGCCCTAATCCATCAAGGTCAGAGCCACCTGCAGTTCCCTTTCGACTACTTTCTTTCTTCATTAACTACACAGTAGCCCAATTTTGAAGGCACAGTGCCATTTCTTCCCTGGAAATCCCTGGAGTCTGTGGTTATGACCCTCCTCTTGAGCACGGAAGCTGGGACCCTGAACCAAGGTCTTGCAGTTCTTGGGACAGTAATCTAGGCTATTATATAAAATATGGAGGATGCTGATTTTACAATCTTTTCAAACAATATCTATACTCAAAAGAGAGTAACATATTGATATGACTGCACAGACTGATGTGTATATCTTTTTTTGTTCCTTATAAACCCTTGTTCATACCCCATATGTTTTAGTCACGGAAGAACAAAGGTAGCCCCCAAGAGCAGTCTGGTTTGCCTGTAGAAGGGCTCAGCTTCCTGCACAAGAATACCTAATTGAGTTGGTCTGTGTTGTCCTCCCTAAGTTTCAGAGGCTGTATCTAAATGATATGACAGGAAAGCTCTTCCCAGCTGTCATCTCAAGATGTGTAACATAATCACACCCTGACTATGTATTGGGATGAGACCCGGTGATATTCCCTTTTAGTCAATTTATTGAAGACAATCAGACTCATAGATAAGGCAGGAGCCCTGGTGAGTTCCCTCCGCTAGGTCTTGGTAACTGCACTCTCCTGTCACCTTAGATGTAGTCAAATGTCACCTATTTCCATTGACTATACAGGGACCTTAGAATGCTAATCGCAGAATCATAAGCTCCAGAACCAGCTATGTATCTTCTATGTCCCAGAAGTTAGGGTACCCTTAAACTGTTACATATTAGTTTCATGATTTTCATTTTCTTCTCTCTCTTACAAGTCATTTTTAGCACAAGTCTGTATTCTGAATGTGGCCCTGTCTGTGCCCTGAGAGCTACCCAGCACAACCAGGCTTGAAGCTGGTACTTAGGTTAATATCACAGGCTCTGGGTACAGTTTATACTCAGTGTTTTTAGGAAAAAAATCCATCTGGCAAAATCAAAATAACTATGAAAGAGGTTTGCACTGTCAACGAATATGGTGAATATCTCAGAGATGGCCCAGCAATGCCTTCTCTGTCATGCAACCAAAGTGCTATGCAACCAAAGAATGTTTCCACCCTGAGATGATCCTCCTACAGCAAATTTTACCAGTTTTGTGGACAGAGTCCACTGGCAAGGAAGCGCAATTCTGCCAGTCAAGACCAGGGCTGGGATTCAATCCAGTGTTCACCACTTCCACAGCAGCCATATGGGTTTTTCTTAACTTTCATGGCACTGGACCAAGCTCATGATAGGGTCAATGTGGCACGGTTTAGCTATAAGCCACCTAATCTTTTTGTCCCCTTTTAGTGGGCTTGAGATACATCAGTGCTGCTAACTGAAAACAGTAAAGGAGAGAAAGCTTTTTAGGACACAAATTAAAAGTGACACAATCCAATGATAAACCTGTCTTTTCACTTCTGTAGTCAGAAACACAATGCTTTGCTAAGATTCCACTTTTATTTTATGACTTAAATATGCAGTGTCAGTGCTTACATAATGACTTTAACTTTTTATTCGCACAGTGGGGATTTCATGCCTTGTGTATAATTGAAATGTGTAAAATTACTGTGAAATCTTCCTGAAGCATATGCTGAATTTAATATACATAGTATTTTTATTTTTCCACTGAAAAAGAAAATGAAAAACACTTAGTAGCGTTAGTATGAAACACTTAGATTTCATACTAAAAACAATAACCTGTGCTAATAATATCCTCTTTTATGGAAGATTATCAATATTCTTATTTATTATTTGAACTATAAAAAACCTTTCCAATATATTTCAGTATTCAGATTAGGTGTTATCATGGTTTGCATCACTGGCAAATCTGAAGCACCAGCTTTGACTTTCTGACCCAACATCCCAGAAACGGGAATGAACATACTCTTGGATGTCCATGCACAGTACCATAGCACAGATCACGAATTACCTGCATAGAAATCTGGACGTATCTTCAAATATGGGTGCAACTCACCCCATAGTTTGCTCATAACTACGCTCAAATGCTGTCAGCTCCTATTCTTTTTACATGGTTGCTGTGTCTGCAGTCCTTTTGGGATGCTGCATCTGCTATTCGTTGTGTTCTGGGAAGGACAGCAGATTTCGGAGGGGAGCTGAGGACAGTGATAGATAGCATCAGGAGGACTAGCTGCAAGGTATGGCATGCCAACACAGTTTGAAACGCAGTCAGGAAGAAAGTGCTGTGAAGAAAATGATGGAGATAGGTGACAGTGAATGGGAGAAAACATCGAGTGTATTGTTTGGGAAAGAGGTTGGTAAACGTGAGAAGGCAAAAAAAAAAAAAAAAGCTAGCTGAAGGAACAGATTAAGAAATTAGGTGTGAAAAAGGGGAACCAAATCTGCATACCTCATGTATCACTGAGGATCTGCTGGGAGACATTATGAGGTAAATGAATGTGATTTAACTGGTACTTTAATGAGCATATACAGAATTCAGGTAAACATTTTCCTTGGACCCCTTAGTCTTCGTTTCAGATGTCTGGCAAATAAGAAGCTGTGTATATTAAAATTTGATATAATTACTATAGGTAGGACATGAGGTATGAGAAGCAAATATGAAAGTTTTCAGGAAGTGCACTTGGTTTGTGATGAGTTTTAACTGAGGAAAATAAATGGTGAAATAAATTTTAGTCAGACAGAAAAAGAATCAGATAAATATGAAGTCATTTTGGATACAAAAAGGCCGAAGGGTGAGGTTTAGTCTAATTTCCTTTGATTTAAGGGCAAGACTATTTGCTCAAACAAACTAAAATGATTTTTTTATATCTCTGATTCTGGATTTATATAATTTATATTTCAGTTGTGCACATTGTTTCCAAGTAAATTAGGTTATTTAACTTGGAGATTGCAGACATTTAAGTCATGATTTATTTAGATTGCCTTATGCATACATAATAAGTTTTACATCTCTATTGTGCTAAAATGAGCGCCAGGCTGTGCACTGTGGGCTTCATTTTAATGAAGTTCAGTGGCAGAGTTTGCAAAGCATTTAGATCGCTAGGGAAAAGGACAGGGAGTCATAAGGTAAAAGCAAGCAACTTCTCACAAAAGTTTCATTTGTAGATAGATGTGATGTATCTGGGTGATTCCTCTGAGGTGTGCCTAGTTTTTCTAGCTACATAATATGCTTTCATTTAGGCTGGATGTATGAAGGTTTTTTCTGTAAAACGAATATAAATTAATCCTTTTTGATTTTTTTTTAATCAGAGAAGACATATTTAATTCTGCGATGATAACTGATGGGATTAGATTTATGCAATTTTCAATGCACCTTTTTAACGTTCACTATATAATTGTCAGCAGTATTCTGTTGTACCCCTGGATCACTAAGAACAAAATAAAGGCAATAACAAAGGAACACCATTACCCCCTGTAGCTTTAATGTTTTCATTATTCCAAAGTCATACTAGATACATTGATTGCTCTGTCTTAACATGTTCAGATCAAGTTTTACCCATTTTTGGTGAGAAAATATTTTGAATCTACTAATCATAGAGTGAACTTCAATTTCAAAACAAGTCATAGAGTCATAGAATAGTTAGGGTTGAAATGGACCATTAAAGATTACCTAGTCTAAACCCTTAGCATGGGTAGGGACAAATTTCACTACGTCAGGTTACTCAAAGCCCGTCAAACCTGAACTCTTCTTCCTCTCCTTAGGGAGAGAGGTGGGAGAGCATCTGTTCTTTTGTCATTGGCCCACCCGGCCCAAACTGGGACAAAAGCAAGGCGTCACCAGGCTACGCTGCAAGAGCAAGACAGGATCACAGTCAGGACCCAGACACAAGTCTGGACCTGCTTGTCACTCAACAGCTGAGCACAGGGCCAGTGGGAAGGTAGAGGAGGTCAAAAGCATAGGGAGCTAATTGAAATATTGAGCAGTGTCCTCCTGTGGTGGGCAATCAAGTAGTGATTTTCTTTCCCAGATCTGGGGAAGTAGTAACGTACTGGGAACTTTCCTTGTCAAGACCTTTTCTTGGGCGCAGGCGTCTCCTCAGGTTTCCCATGAGGAAAAATGGGAAGCTCCTCCAGGGAGAAAGACAAGGCTTAGGCAAGCGCAAGCCTTGCACGGCCTTTTTATCTTCTTGGACACTTAAATAGCAGAGAGAGAGGGAGAGGGGAGAAACACAAAGAAGGAGAGAGGAAGACAAGGACAAAAAGGAAAGGGATTTCTCCACATACCGAGACTGGCCACATATACATTTGATGCTTTATTTCCGTAAAGCATAGTGAGAAATTTTAGGAAGAAGGACATGGGAAGGTGTTTAGATGAAGGACACGCTAAGAAGTGCCGCTGCGGCTTCGTGGTGCGCGAGTGAAATCTGCCGGCCAGAGCAGAAGGGCACGGGTGCCTCTTTCGTCGCCTGCGCCGAGGTGGTGCTGGGGCTGCATCATGGCCCTGGAAGCCCAGGCGTCAGAGCTCACCCAGGGAATCCAAGCAGCAAAATGAAATTGGCACCTACAGGGAGAGAGTCAGAAAGCGCTGATGAAAGCATGGAGGCAGGACCAGGCATGTCTTGGTCTCCCCTTCTACGGGAAGTTCAATGCCCGTTCCCAAGGGCGGGTGCATGCTTCCTCTGTGGGGCCATCTCTGTGCGCTGCGGAAATATTTCCTCTACCGGGAGCAGGGTTCGGAGCTTTGGAAGATGGACAGCAGAGTCTGCTACACAGCTGGGCTCCTCATTCTACTCGCCTGCTTGGATCCCCTCAGTTGCCTGTCCCTGGGAGCTCTCCTTCCAGCTTGATCTTCTTCCTCTCTGGTTGCCCACCCTTCTCCTCTTCACAGGCTGGTTTCCGCTTTCTGTTTTCTTGTGAAGAGCCTGGCAACCTTTCCATTCAATGGTATTGTTAGACAGGTAAAGCCGTGATAAACTTGAAGCAATTCTACCCTTAAGGAAAGCTGGATCGTACTACCTTCTTTCCTGGGATGGGCTCTGCTGGTGTTCTCTTTCTGGCGCCACTGGAGGCACCTGCAATGGAAATGCGGAAGTTCAGAGGTGGCAAGGACCTACCTGCCCAATTGCTCCCTCAGCTCTGCAAGGCAGATCCCTTGGATGGGTTTGCTCAGCTCAGCTGAGCCAGTTCTGGTGGGATCAGCACTCAAAGTGCGTGGCCCAACTGCATCAGGCTTCCTCTGCACTTTTGCAGAGCGGCAGGCTGCTGGAGGACCTTGCTTGTCCCTGCGGCGTCGGCGTCGGCGGTGGCGGCGGCAGCGGCACTCCCACCTTCTGAGGGGGGAGGCTTTTGTCGTCACGTACTTTGTGGCCCCGACATACCTCTGCTGTTTCTGCTTCCGCCTGCAGTGCTGGCGACTCCTCGCCCGATGCCCCGGCAAGGCCAGCCACCTCCTCCTCAAAGAGTTCCCCCTGGTGCTCAATGAGGAACGTCACCAGCTGCGTCACCTGCACACAGCAAACCATTGCTTTCCACCAATGGAAACCAGGTCAAACAGCCCCTTCCACTCCTGCCCCGTGCTTCTGCGCAGCTGTGGGGCTGCTCTTCCTGTCATCTCCACCACGAGTGTTTGCTGAAGAGAGGAGGCAGCCAGGTCCCTCTGAGCAGCAAAGCTCGGGTGGGCCGGAAGGCCGTAGGCAGGTGGTAACCGCAGCGTACCTTCTGTGTCACCTGCACCAGCGCGTCCAGGGGGAACGTGTGCTCCTCGGGTGGGCTCAGGAGGTTTGGTCCCACACAGATGGCCAGGTTGCCAACGGTCATCCTGCTGGTGGCTGCATTTCTGCCGATGTTTTGCAGCAGGCCCAGTAAGCTCTTGAGGAGCAGGTGGTTGGCCTTGGGCAACTTGCTGGCCACCCTGAGGGAAGAGGAACACAGCGTTAATAAAGCACACGCTGCCAACACAAGTCTCCCAGGCTGATCTCACCCAAGGCCACCTGACGGGCGGCTCCATGGCCACGCCTGGCCTAGAGCAGAGGGACTGCCTTCGCTGAGATACGGCCAGCTCCCTCCCTCCCTGCCCTTCTGGCAAAAGTCCCTTTGTGGAACCACCCTGCAGCCTGCGGGAAGCGCTCCAAGGAGAGAAATGCTTTTCTGTGACGCTTTCCCCCAAAGGCCCACCCCACGGCAGCCAGCGGTGACTGGCAGAGAACGCGGCTTTTTCAAAGAGGCCGTCGCTTTGCAGGCAAGTGCCGGCCTCTGCCAGTCCCTGCGCAGCAGGCAGGCTGCTGGCCACACTTACTCTTTCAGTGCTGCCAGCTTCTCCTGCCCGCTGGTCTTCTGCAGGGCGCTCATCCACTCCTCGTAGAGTTGTGCCTCCAGGAGCTTGGAGGGGATGTTCCGCAGGAAGTCCTGCAATGCCAAGGGCTGCGGGTGATGCTCTGAGCGCTCCCGCCGGGAGCACAGGCAGCATCCACGGCACTCTGGCTCACGAGCAGGCGTCTGGGTTGTGGCTCCTGCTCTCGCAGGTGCCCATGGTCACGGACAGAGGCGGGAGCTGCCAGGCCCCGGGTCAGCAAGGTTCACCTTCAAGATGACGGCCAGCAGTTCCGCAGGCTGGCTTTCAAGGTGGACCTCTGCTCCGCTGTCCAGGGCCTCCCGGAGCTCCTGGGAGGCGCGCTTGCTGGCCGCCAGCCGGAAGATCCCCTCGGTGGATGGCCCGTGCTGGTGGAGGAGAGCCAGCAGGTCCTGCGGGGCAAAATGGAGGAGAGTTGCTTAGCTGGAGACAGGCCCTTGGTGAAGTTTCACCTTTGGGGCAGGAGCAAGAGTGGGCAGCTCTGCAGCTCTCACTGGGGCCGGATGGAGGGGTGTCTGGAGGTGGGTGTTGTGGGGAAGAGCCTAGTTCGTCCCCGAGCCCACGTGGGGTCCCTCTTCTTTGGACACCGCGTGGGCGGAGGAGCCAGAGGGATAGGCACCCCCTGGCCAGGCATGCTTACCTGGATGGGCTGGGGCAGGGTGCCGTCCTGGCTGCAGAGAGCTGCCAGGGGCTGGCCAAAGAGAGCCCCGCTGCCGCCAGAGCCCGATGGCTTGGGCTGCTCTGCAGCAGCCGAGGTCCCTCGCCGTGCAAAGGGCCAGGGCAGGTGCACCTTCCACCTCCCGCGGGTCCCACCTGCTGCCAAGGAAAGGAGAGCAAAGAGATGTAGAGGAGAAGCGGCAGGCGAGCGCCCCCGGACCCTCTCAGCTCTGTCTGCCCGCTGCCGAAAGCAAGGGAGAGACGTCGTTTGGGAAGGAGGGGCCCTGGGGGCTCAGCTCTCTCCTGCCGCAGGGCGATGGGGATGGACGTGCCCTGCGGGAAAGGCAGCAGCAGCCCCGGTGCAGCACGAGTGGCCGCCTGCCAGAGGAGAAGGGCCGTCCTGTCCCCGGCTTCTCCAAACTCACCGGCCGCGTGGCCAAGTCCAGCTTGGCCGCCAGAGGGGACGGGAGGTGGCTGCTGCTTGGGACCAGCCTGCAAGAAATGCGCTGCGCTCACTGGGCAGCCCCACAACAGAGAGGGCCTGCGGCGAGCTGCGTCGGCCCCTGGCCGTGTGTGAGAGGTGGAGACGGCCGAGACTGCAGCCCGAGCGATCCTCACCTCTGCCTGACCCTGGACCATCTTCTCCACGCTGCTGGCATGGAGTGTTGTCGCCTGGGCAAGGGGCAAAGAGCAGAAGGTGAGAAGCCATGCAGCTGCTGCTGGGCTGGAGCAGGTGGTAGGGGCAGAGCGGGAACGGGAGGGACACTCACAGGATTGCGGCGTCTCAGCTCCTTCATCAGGAGCTTGATGGAGGGCAGCAGGGTGACGCGGGCTCCCTCCACTCCTTCTGGTGGCCTGTGTGCGGGGAAAGGGCAGAGAAAGAGCTGTGTGAGACCCAAGCCGCCTTGTCCCTCTCCTGCCCGCCCTTCCGGGGAGCACTTCCAAGCTGCCCCGAAGGAGCCGGTGAGCGTGCGGCCGTGGAGCGGAGAGCAGGGGCAGTGTTGAGGCTGGGGCAGGGCAGGCATTGGCTGGACAGAGCTGGGCAAAGCATCTGCGCCAGCTGTGCCCGCTGGAGAGTTGCTCGCAGCCGTGGGGGCACCTCTCCCCAGGTGGGCAGCGGTGTTTTGGCACGGTCCGGCTGCGCCTGGAGCATCCCCCTCGTACTGCGAGCACGGGTTCCCCAGGCTGCACGGCCAGGCAGGGCTTACCCAAGCAGGGCGCTGAGCCAGAGCTCCTTCACCAGCCGGGAGCTGCAGAAAGAGCGGAGAAAGAGCCTGAGTGCCCACTGCTCGCCAGGCTGCGGGCAGAGCTGTGGGCTGCGGCACAGCCCTGCCCCATGGGGACGGCCACAGAGGCAGGAGAGAGCCCTGCCGTGGGACGAGGCTCCGAGACTCACCAGAAAGTCACGACGCAGGAGCCGCAGGGCCAGAGGAGGACAAGGGACTTGGTGTCCTTGCCTTCCTCCTCCTGGGTGACATCGCCAGCTGCCCCCTTCCCACCGCTCAGTACCTGCAGCATGGCCAGGGCCAGGCAGAGCTGCGGGCGTGGGGCGCTGCCACGTCTGCAGAGAGGAGCGACAGGGAGTGACCTGGAGGTGGCCGAGCCTGGTGGCTCCCCTGGAGCCTCTGCCTGCGGCCATGGGTGCATCCAGCAACAGGGTGCCGGGGGCCCGGGGCTGCCCCTTGGGTGCCCCTGCCCTGGGGCCAGGGCCAGGGCCGGTGCTTGGGAGGAAAGGTAGCTGGGCTCTGCCAGTCTTACTTGGCCTTGGCGATGACGAGGGTGTCCCTGAAGAGGAGGAGGTCCCTCTTGCTCATCCGCCGGCCCTGGGTCACCCGCACACGCTGGCGCTGCAGCGGCTCGGGTGCTGCTCCGGCAGGCAGGCACTGCTGCACAGGCTCAGGGTCGTCCCTGCGGAGCAGATGGCGTCGGGCATGATGAGCAAGGCGGCTGCTGCAGGGCCCGGCTGTGCCGGCATGTCCCTGAGCCGTGGGGGCAGCTCACCTGGAGCCGCAGCAGCAGTTCACTTGTCCCATCTTAACGAGGTCAAGGGAATCCTTATGTGGGACGCAGCTGTGGGGCTCAGAACAGTGCCCAGCTGGCCCGCGTAAGGCTTCCAAGGGGGCTCCTAGTGCCGAAAAGCACTGTCACAAGGACGGTGGGCAAGAGCTGCACTCTCCCCAGGGCCGCTCTGTGCTGGCACAGCAACGTCCCTGCAGGCACTGGGGCCGTTGCTGGGCTAAAGCCGGGTCCGTCATTGTGATGCCGTCAGTCGCAGTGGGGGTGGTGGTGCGGGAGGGGCACCGGGGGGCTCTCCCCGGTATAGAATCATGGAATCATGGAACCATGGAATCATAGGATCATAGAATATTTTGGATATGTGAAGATGTTCAGATGAAGGACACGCTAAGAATTGCCGCTGCGGCTTCGTGGTGCGCGAGTGAAATCTGCCGGCCAGAGCAGAAGGGCACGGGTGCCTCTTTCCTCGCCTGCGCCGAGGTGGTGCTGAGGCTGCATCATGGCCCTGGAAGCCCAGGCGTCAGAGCTCACCCAGGGAATCCAAGCAGCAAAATGAAATTGGCACCTACAGGGAGAGAGTCAGAAAGCGCTGATGAAAGCATGGAGGCAGGACCAGGCATGTCTTGGTCTCCCCTTCTTTTGGAAGCAAAGTAGAGGGGCAGAATCACCTCCCTCGACCTGCTTGCTTTGCTTTTTTTGATGCAGCCCTGGATGCTGTTTTTTTTTTTTCAGCTGTAAGTGCACATGTCCAGCTTTTCATTTACCTGTTCCCCCAAGTCCTTCTTGGCAGGGTTGCTCTCAGTCCCTTCATCCCCCAGCCTGTACTGACCATTCCCTCTAGTGAATCAACTGCACCACTCAGCTTGGTGTCACCTGCAAGCTTGCTTAGGGTGCACTCAGTCCCACTATGTTATTGATAAAAGTATCAAATAGTATTCGTCCCAATATGGACCTTTTAGGAACACAACTTTTTACAGGTTTCCACTTGGACATTGAGTCATTGACTGCAACTCTTTGTGGGAAAAGAGATTACCATGTAAAACTGTGGCAAAAGATTGTTTAGTACCTCAGCCTTCTCTATATTTGTTGTTACTAGTTCTCCTCTCTTATTTATTGAGATGATACATTTAATTGTTAAGTGGCATTGGGAAAAAAAAAACCGTGAACACAGGTCCTTGGGATTTCTACATACTTATTAATAGTATTGTATTTAACATAAAAATGAAATTCTCAGGACATCCCCCAGTACCTAGCCTGGCACAAAATGGACTACAGAAATTTATAGAGATGTAAAAGTGCTGGTGCCAACATGAAAAACATATTCAAGAGTCAATTTTGTAGGAAGATCTTGGGGTTGTGATCTGTTAAATTGTGTTAGCAGTATTAACAGTAAATGACCATATAACATGTTCTTGCCATTTGTCACAAATTTTCAATTTAATTTATTAGTAGATGAAGCAAGAAGTAGGCCATGGGAAGAGCCGAATGCTCTGTTACATTTTACTGACAACCAAACAAATATGAAAAACTTCTTAGTGTATCTATATACATAAAAATACAATACACAGCAATATTTAAGTTACTATAATTACTCTGTTAGATCTGCTTAAGCATATACTAACAGTGTAGACCATAATACTCTTCTTATAAGCCTACTTCTCTGCAACTTTTTAATTATGCTTTCACTGTAATTTACTATCAGAGACTAAATAGATATATCAGATAATTTCTCAGTGCAAGTAATTTGCTATTTCAGCAGAGCTGTTCCTTGCTCTTTCTACAGAAAATACATAGAATTTTAAAATAGGATGGTGCCGCCTTGCAAAAATGGATGCCGAGTGTCTCATACAGGCCACCTGGCATATTCTGTAGAGAAAAGGAATAAAACCTTATTTTCTTTTTAAAGTATTAATATCTAAACAGCTAAACAAGAAACAGGAGCGTTTCACCTCTAACATGTCACCTCTTAAAGTTTCAGGTAAATGAAGGGACTGAGGCACTCAGGGTGTGAATTAGGGTGTTTATTTTGATCAGAACTCAGAGCAAAGATGAACAAAAGAGGGATCACAGGACAGATTGGATGGCTATACGGTATTGCACCAGACAAAAGCAATTCCTCCACCTTTGAATAGGTGTCAGGCAGTTTTGCAGTTGTATCACCAAAAGATGATTGAAAATTTTTGATGAAGCATTTTTTTTTTACTGGAAACCGAAGCTTTGTTGGAACTGAATCTTTCAGTTGGAACATGCCAATTTCAAGAAGGGAAGAGGCTGAACAAATAATTTTTACTTGTCTTTTTTCTTATTTTGCTAACACTGAGTGTTTTATTTTGGATTCTATATTTTCCATTTATTTCATTTTGGTTACTGTATTACATGATGTATGTTGTGTCATGCATATTTTTGACACTAAAAATGAAAACTTTCAGTGAGTTTTGCTGGAACTTTTTGCGTAGACTACTTTGATTTTTATTCCTCTACAGTTTACAAAGAGATTTTTTTTTTCTTTAATGTATTAGAGTTTTCACTTTCTGATCATTTAAATAAATTCGCAGCTCACAGAGTTCTTGAGCCTGATGTCTACCACGCTGTATATAATTTCAATGAAGATGGGTCTTTGCACAGTATTGGTACTTTGGAGTCTTGTCATGTTTGCTCCCAGTTTTGCTGTTTATGGTCAGTGTACCTGAGTAATTGTCTCTTTTGCCTACTAGACGCTTGTAGTCAAGGCAGCCTACTTGAATAGGTATATATATATATATATATATATGTGTATATATATGTGTGTGTGTGTATACATACACACTACTCTAGCCATCTGACAGGCATATTATGTGTATGTGTCCATGTTTATTTTCATAGCTTGTTGCTTGCAGTCAGTGACCTGCAGGCTATGATCTGGTCTTGGGTTAAATGAGGAATACATTGGCTCCTTATCTTTATGTTACTGCATTCCTATAAAGGATTCAACAACGAGGCTTCTGTCATGGTATTATGACAGTACCTTTTTAGTTTTGTTTTGTTAAGGTAAGAGTTTGGCATAAACAGAAGATCAGGTACCATAAAACTGATAAAAATCAGATAATAATTTGATAAAAAAAAATCAGTCATTCAACATGTTCTTCTGAAATGCTTCTGCATTTCTGCAAAACTGTTCTTTTGTCAATGTCTCTGGCATGGATTCATAGTTCTGCAATACAAAGTGCAGTATTTGCGCTCTTTCTGAATTTGGCTGTGTAAGCATAGGAATCTCATCAAAATTAATGACAAACCTTTTGTTTCTTGTCTCTGAATGCTTTTTCTTGCAAAACTGGATTTTGCACTGGGATTCGTTGTAATAAGCCTCTCACATGAAGGAAGAATATTAAATGTTTGCTTCTTTCAGCTAAGACAAAACTCTCATGTTTTGTTTTGTTTTGTTTTGTTGTATTTTTGTAGAACACACACTTCTGTCCCTCAAAGGAGTGATATTTGTTCTTTAAGATCCATTCCCGTCTTACTGCCCTTCTTGCTGATTTTATGGGAGCCACAGGAGGGGGTTTTCTCATTAAGATGGAATAAACCTGGAGGTGAGGGTGACCCCAGCATGGGCAGTGCTCCTGCCGAAGGGGTGCCATCCAGCAGGGATTGAGCATGGTGGGCAGAGCGTAGGTGGTGACAGAAGGGTGCATTGACAGCCCCTGGGATGGCAAGTGGTGACCCAGGTCCAGGGTCCACCCAGGGGCTCCAATCTGAAGCAAAAGGAAAGTAGACAAAGCTATGATGTGAGTCAGAGACCCATCCAGGAGGCAGGGACAGAGAAGGGCAGGAGACCGCTGCTCTGACAGGGTTGCCGGGACAGGAACTGACAGCACTGAGATGAGCCAAAATGGGGTCCTGGGCCATGGGCAGGGTGTCAGAGGCTCCAGGGGAGGCTGGGAGGGAATGACGAAGCCTGCGAACGACCCCAGGGCCCTAACACTGGTAGGGACAGATCCTGCGTTCTTGTTTTCAAGGATGGCAAGTGTCTCTGGAGCTACATCACCAGTTCAGGATGCAGGGCTCAACTTCCATTACTTGAATCTGCATGTGAATTAAGAGTCTGGATCAGCTGGAAGAAAGATGAGATCTGATCTGTTAAGATATCAGATAATGAAATCTAAAGCTATCTTAAAATTTGCATTTATAAGATTTCACACCAGGTGTTCCATAGTCTCTCTTGGGAAATAAAATTTTATTGTACTTTGGCAAAGGGTGCTGCCATTGATTTTATTAAGATTAATCTAAAACTCAAAAATTATCTATCTCATAACTTTCCTGAAGAAAGTTGAAGAGGGTTTTTTTTCTTGTTTTTTTCTTTTTTCTTTTTTCTTTTTCTCCTTAACATCTATATTAAGCTGTCTTACTTCAGATAAATATAAGTATCCAGGCAGTTATCTATAACCACTTCATATAGAAGCCTTCTTTTAATTTTGAGTTATCTCAAGATTGTTTTTTTCCCCAGTGATTTGTTTTAGTGTAAGACAAATTATTTTATTTAGTATAACTTTAGCTATCTAAAAGGTATAGATGAGTCATCTAGACACTCTCTAGAGTCAATGGAGAGGGATAAAAATCTGAAAAGTGGTTTAATCCCATGTGTTTTAGACATCAGAGCTACAATGAGCTGAATCATTCTTGAGGTAACCTTTCACTACACAAGTTGTGAGTAGCTTAAAACATAATATAGGGATGAAATTTACAATTCCAAATGCCGGATTCTGCACCTAGGGTGGAATAGCTCTGGGCACAAGTATAAACTGGGAGAGGCGTGGCTGGAGAGCAGCCCTGCAGAAAAGGATCCGGGGGTGCTGGTTGACAGCAGGCCCAATATGAGTCAACAGTGTGCCCTGGCAGACAAGAGGGCAAACCGCATCCTGGGGTGCATCAAACACAGTATCACCAGCTGGTCAAAAAAGGCAATTATCCTGCTTTATTCAGCATTGGTGCAGCCTCACCTTGAGTTCTGTGTGCAGTTCTGGGTCCCACAATTTAAGAAAGATGTGAAGATACTTGAATATGTCCAGAGGAGGGCAACAAAGCTGGTGAGAGGACTGGAAGGCATGTCCTTTGAGGACATGCTAAGGACTTTAGGCTTCTCTAGTTTGGAGAAAAGGAAGTTGAGGGGTGACCTCATTGCTTTCTACAGCTTCTTCAGGAGGGGAAGTGGAGAGGGAGGTGCTGATCTCCCTTTTATCCAGTGATAGGATGCATGGGAATGGTTCAAAGCTGCACCAGGGGAGATTTAGACTGGACATTAGGAAGCATTTCTTTACTGAAAGGGTGGTCAAACACTGGAAGAGGCTTTCTAGAGGGGTGGTTGATACTCCAAGGCTGTCAGTGTTTAAGAGGCATTTGAACAATGCCCTTAATAACATGCTTTAACTTTTGGCCAGCCCTGAATTTGTCAGGCAGTTGGACTAAATGATCGCTGTAGGTTCCTTCCAACTGAAATTTCTATTCTATTCTATTCTATTCTATTCTATTCTATTCTATTCTATTCTATTCTATTCTATTCTATTCAAACCCCTATTATTAAATGGATAACCTTATATAAGATAAAAGTAATCTAAATAACTTTTTAGTTTGCAATATGGGTGTTTAAACTGCATTCCTCCATATCTAGTTATTATATGCCTGACATTCTTGTATCCATTTGCAGTGGAATATATTTTTCTACAGTGTACCTTTTTTTTTGTTGTTTGGAAAAAATATTTTTTTTTAATTCTATGTATTCCTTTCTGAGGGCTATGAGAAAAAAGAGAGTGTGTATGCTGCAATTATAACTGAGGTTTTAGCTGAATTCTCTTGAATCTATTTCAATTCTCTTCTCAAATAAATTTCTCACTAGGATAACCTACAAAATTGCATAAGAGCACCCTCAAATCAAAACAGACAAGGCAAATGGAAAAATGCACTTCAGTAATAATAGCTGGACAGTATGTTATATTATGAAATATGGTAAAATGTTGTGTATTTTTAAAGAAAGCCACATTACATTCTTTTATGTTCTTCCACTGTACTCTATCATTGTCACTTTTAAACTAGAAACCACCCTTTGGTGGTTCTGATTCAAGTAGCATGATTTATTTGTGCTTGCTATAAACTACCCCTGAGCTATCAAACTAATGGGCCTAAGTGTACGTTTAAGTACCTAAATCATCATACCTAAATGCAGAATTCTAAATTTAAGCATAAAATATGAAAATTGGTTTCCTTAAAATACATTTTAAAAGCCAGACTGTGAGATTATAATATGTTTCAGTTTTACTGAAAATAGTATTTTAAAATGCTGTCTTTTGAGTGTAGACCTCTTGCATACACTTTGTTGACCATAAATATGAATTGAAAATTATGCATAATAATACTTTTGAGAGGCCAGAATGGTTCTTATTCATGGCTATCACAATCCACTCATGTATAGCAAAAAAAAAGTTTTGCGCTTACTTGATAGTTTAGTGTTGTGTGTTTTGCATCTAATGAAAGCTGAGATGGGTTATTTTTCAGTCTGTTGTTTTATATAATAAAGCATCAATAATTCAGCACTAAAGACCTGAGATGATACTTTCCTTTTCGTTTCTCCTCTGTCCTGAATATGATGGTACTGAGTATACACAATTCCATATATATTGTGCTTGGGTCATCAGTAGTTATATGAAAAACAAAAGTCTGCAGAGCCAGCTTCTCTAGCTTTTACAGTTTAGTGGTATTGCATAAAAGCTATAGAAGGTGCCCCAAACACAGACATATACTCTCTGTTTTTCATAATGTAGAGACATATGCCCAAGCTAGGATTGCTTGCAGTTTGGACAAGGTCTTCTATTACATCTCAAGACTCTGAATCTAATGTAGATAAGGAACACTTGTGGGACCCTGCACTGCCACTAGGTATTCAGTGATGGAGCATTTTGACTCTCACAAATTTTTTCATGCTACTATGAACAAACTCTAGTGACCTGATTCAAGAATGGAAAGCAGCTTGCACAGTACTACTCAATAACTTTTGAAGTGGTTCTCTTCAGGACTTTGGTTTGATCCACTTGATAAAATGGCAACCAACTCTGAACACAGGTATTTCTATGACTGTTTCCAGTCTATCAATGCTGTTTTAATTTTGTACACTCACTTCACTTCCAAAACCTCATTTAGGTAGTAAACCATCCTTTTCATGTAGTATTTAACTGCTTGGATGATTACAAGCTATTTACTTTATATGTTGTCCGCAAGGTAGTTCTGGGCTTCCCATCCTGCCTCCACATTTATCAGCATGTCAGCTAATGACTTGGTTCCTGCTTTTCACTCTCTTGCAAAAGACAGCAGTAGCCTTGTGGCTTTCGCAGCTGCTCCTACTGCAACAGTTATATTTTTTCCAAGAAGCAGTAGATAGGATAGAGGCAGGGAGAGAAATAATGCATGTACTTTGCACTGTGCTGCTACTTCTTCCCAAGAAATCCAAGGTTTTCAGGCAATTGATCCTCTACTAACATGTCACTTGTGCTAAAAAAATGTACATGTAAAGAAAGGCATTGCATAGATTAAGGCGAGCCATTTCCTTTAATAACATTGCTTCTGTTTTGCAGCACAGGAAATTGCTTTATCATGGAAAAATCAAAACAAAAGTTCAGCGGAGACAATAAAGAATATATTGCGAACATCCTAACAGAACAGTCAGTCTGTCCACGTGTGTAAAGTACCCAGAATAAAAATCAGAAAATATCGCAACAGAAAATTGCATCAAACCAATTTGTTTACCTGAGAGGACTGATTACCTGAAATGATTAATTTTCAAATATTTTTTGTCTTTAAAAAGTTGAATTTGCCTATGTTGATATTTTATATCAAAATACTAAAATATTTAGCTTGAACATACGCATTTTTGAGTCATAACTTCTCCTCAGTTATGAGTTTTTAAGTCATTGCAGTTATTCAAAAGTTTATTTAATCCAGGTACAGTGTGCCTACAGAAATGTCCTTCAGATTTAGTTAGATGATAGTTTTTCCAAACACTCATTTTCTGTGCTCTATTTTTATATCTTATTGAAGATTGCCTGTGTCTAGGTTTATTCCATCTAATTTTAGGCACTTATCTGTGGTACTTGTTGAGAATGTGGCATGTAATTAACCATATAGTCTTCCTGTGCCTCAAAAAAAAAAAACATCTAAAAATGAGGAATACAATCTCAGGGTGCTGAAAAATGTCCTGTAATTATCTGGCTTTCCATTTACAAGAAAAGCCAAGCTAACTGAGCTCCTAACTTTGAAACCTCAGTCTCTACAGGTCAAGAAAAGAATGCTTTTGTTGTCGCTGTTTTCAGCAGGAGAAATAAAGTGTCTGGGAATAAAGGAAATAAATACCATTTGAAACATTTTTGATATTACCATAGTTAGGAACACTGTAAAGACTTGAGAGATTGTTTAGTTTGATGAACTTTGTTAATTTCTTCTTAGGTACTCAGAAAGATCCCAGTCTTTAGGTTTATTAAATACAAATTAAAGATAGTAGTCTTTAATTTTGGTGAATGAAAATGAGGTTATGGCTTCAAGATGAATACCTCTAGACATGCACGGAGAAAAAGGATCTATTGGTAGTCCAGAGCATGGTTTGGTGGGTTATACAAGTGGACCATATTACACCATCTTCAAGATCCTGCCTTTTTTGCAGGATTGCCCAATTTGCCTAATTGCAAATGCTTTGCAATTAATTGCATCATAAAAACATAGATAGAGTCACACTGATTTTTTTTTTTTTCAATGAAATGCTGGTCTTTACGCTTTAACACATTATAAAAAAAAGAAACTGAGAAAAAGGGACATTATATAAGGTCTGTAAGATTCATATTTCCATTCTAATCTTGGCAACCAGAGGTACAAAGCTTGTAACTGTGTGGAATTATCCATTTTCTTCAAGAAGACATATCACTTATACTTCTAGCAAAGCAAAAACCAAGAGGGTTAAAAAAATGAAACATCTTGCAAAAACATTGTAAAAACTTCATTCCATGATATAATGATAGAAACCCTCTTTAAACTCTACCAGTTGAAATTATCAGCTGTATATTCTTGGTATCCCTATATCTTTGCCTTTCACAGTGTCTATTATCAGCCCAAGTTTGTGCATTACCTTTGAAAATCAGGATTTGTCATCTTCAACCATTATAAGTAAGTCCAGTATTGTTTTTTTGTTTTTTTTTTTTTTTTTTAATTTTAAATGGAGAGTTGTAAAACTTTATGTGATCCTCTATTGGCTATATCCCAATTTCTGCAACAAAAAATATAATTTAATTTCCCCCCTTTTTTTCCTGTTCTGCAGCTGTTCAGTTTCATTATTATCAGGTTCTTGAATTCATCATTGATCTGCATTTAGTTGATAACTATTTTTAACTATCTCCAGTTTCTACTAGCAATAATAAAAATGAAAAATAAATAAATTAGTATTTGGTCAGAATCTCTTTTGGTGTAGTATAGTCAGAAGTCTCACAAAGATGGTAAAGCTCTTAATCTGCTGAAGTGAACAAGGAGGTACCCTTTTACAGGATTTGTAGTTCTGGCACGGATATAAAACACAACACAGTAGCCAATTTTTCTGTAATTTTGCTGTATGAAATAATTTTATGTTTTTAAAACTAATTATGGTGTTCAGAAGGCTGAAAATCTGCATAATTTTCACATCAACAAGGTCTAATGATTAGCTTCCTCTGTCCTTATGCAAACACAAGTGACAGGTTTAGGATGGAGTATGAAGGTTTTAAGAAGAGGTTCAACTGTATTCCTCTACATCTAAGTGGTTCCATTCTCTCCTACTATATCTATAGAAAAAATCTTATTATAGTTACAGAGATCTGTGGGCCTCTGTGTTAATAACCTAATTTGCTTATTCTGTCCTTAATTGGTTACGATAAGAAACCTTGTAATGGCAGAATAATTTAAGTGTTTCCATTAGTCTCTTCTGAAGGAATCATTGATTTTTAATGCTATTACTTCCTAAGCTCATTTTACCAAGGTTTTATTTACCATTACCTTCTAATCCTTTCATGTTAATGCATTTATTAACCTCCGGAACCTCGTGAGAGTCTGTGTTAACAAAAGCAATGGACAAAACTGTTTGGCTTGGATTTTACATGTTCCATGCAAAACATAATTCAGGAACATTCATTTTTAATATTTCTGAAATGAAAGAGCCTCTGTTTCAGGAGCACAGATATAAGGAGACTGCAGAGCACTATGGAGAAAGATGGCTTTTGCTGTATTTTTTCACAGCCCTTCCCATTTCAGTTCTCTGTTTTGACCTAGTCATCAACCAGAGAGAGCTGCTACCAGATATTATTCTCTTTTCTCCCAGCCAATTTTATGATAACAATCCCTGGTCTGGCACTCAACCAAACAGGGGGTTAAAAGAGGATTGGTTAAGTACTAAATTCAGCCCTACTTCAATCATCACATTAATCCCCAGCCTACACAATCACCTTGTAAGAGCTAACGATATGGAATAAATAACTGCCTTTGAGATATCTGATCTGGTAACTCTCAGAAGGCGTGGATTGCAACTGCAGATTCTTATGATCAATTATGTTTTTCATTAGATAACAAGTTCCATATATTCCATGGTCGGTAAATATTTTTCACTTGTTACTGAGCAGTATTGTGGAACCTATTAACTCAGTTTTATTTTGAACATTGTTCTCATTCTCCTTGGAGCAGGAGCCCACCAACTGCAGCCCACCGCATAGCCCACCAGACCTGACAAGAGTTTTTTTTGGGAGATGTCATAAAATGCATTAATAATGTTTATTATTATTCATTTAACTTGCTCACTTTTCTCAACAGAGGCATGCCTTCTTGAGCTGCTTTCCTTGCCCAAATCCTGCCACATGGCAGCAATTTGTTTAATTCTGGTGCCCATGCAGAGAGTGATTGATGACCAACTGGCAATTTCTGAGGACAGTTTGAGAACTATGGAAGAAAATGCAGATTCCTTCCCCAGGTCTCTCAGCCATTGTGCTCTGGAAGTGGGTTCCATAAATCTGATGTAGGAAAGGAGTGATTTTTGCCAAACCCTAAACACAAAGGAAGGGATGAGATAGCTTTTCCTGGACAATCTGGAAGGCTGCAGAGTGGCATGTGTCTGCAATCTTCATGTCCGCTGAAAATTAAAGCCTTTTTCTGCAGTGCTGATATAAATGTTCATCTGATATTAGGATTGAACACATAAATTCCATTTTTTTTTAATTTTAATTATTTGTCATCCTTTTGACCATAACAGAATGGTTAAATCCCATTCTTTGAAATTTTAATCTGAAAATACTCATCATTAAAACAGTAGACAAAGAAGTAATACATTTGCCTGGGAAGTAAGACTAGATGATGTCCTTCGCTGCCTCGCTCTTTGCATGTTTTATGCTGTGGCTCTGGTTTAAAATGGACTGGTGGCCCTTAGGAGTGGAGATCAAAAGTTTGCTAACATGGAGGGTGACCCAAATACGCAAACATGGCTTTTCTGTAGTCTGTATCTGGTATTATAAACTTTTTGTAGGTGGTTGAGCTCAGTGGTTGCATTTCAGCAGAAGGCATAGATGGAATGGCTGTTTGATCTTTACTTTCAGCTTTTTGGTGGCCTGGATAAGTAATATTGTAGCCTTTTTAGCTGAAGCTAACATAGAACATAGTTCTTTCATGTGTTCAGGAAAACGCTGCCATCACAAGTCTCTCACACAAAAGTTGAGAAAGGACATGACTTCTTTCAACACTTTTGAATGAAAATGTCACAAGTGAATATGGTTTGTACTGAATTCAATGACCTGTGTACTGGTGGCTGTGAGTGCACACTGCAGTTTAATCTCTTCAGGAGATGTTGATATAGAGAGGTCTGAACCTAAAATTTGCATATTATTAAGACAGTTGCTCTGATGGTCAGCTTATACAAGACGGTAGCACCTCGTACATGCATAAAGCTTTCAATACCTAAGTAATTGAATGCAGGCAAAATCATAGGTGATATAGAAACTTATCGTAATACAGATGCCTTGAGTTAGATGAACCATACCCTAAAAGTGACTGTTTCTCTTCATTGCCTGGGAAGTGAACGTGGCTGGCAGGTTTAGACAGAGATGCCCACTTGATAAGTAGGATACATCCCACTCTTGGTATCCAGAAGGTGTCTTTTTGGATCTTGTTCTTGATCATGTAAATTAACAGTCCAAGTGCTGAAAGATATTTAAATAGTGATAAGTGACAACTGGAAGTAGAAATTTGGAACTGGATATGAGAGCCACGGTGTCCAAATGACATTTGTTGAATTTGATTAGACATTTTTCATCCTCACAGAGCATCTGGACAAAATGGAAAGAATTAATTTACTCAATGCACAGACACCACATGGTCAAGCAAATCAACATCTGGAACAAAGACAGGTGCATACAAGGTCAGGGTGTAGTGTTGGTTTTGTCTGGATTAGAAAAGTTTCAAGGGCTTAACTCAAATAGCTCAAAGTCTGGGCACAATAAATTGGTTTAGCTTGAAATAAGTTTGCTTAAAAATGAGTTCTTTAGTTTTAGTGGTATCTACTTTTCTTTAAATGAATCTGTGGCTATGGGTACACAGCTGTCACCCAGTTATCAGCTGCTGTTTACTGATCTGGTGTACATCCCTGTTTAGCTGAAATTTAAATGTTCGTTATTACCTTGTTTTTCAGGAAGGTTTAAATCATGCACAAGGGTTACCCATAATTCAGTGACACTCATCTGACAGGATAATTTAGCAAATGTTCACAACATAGTTGCAGCTCTAAAACCCAGCTCCTATATAAAATTAACTCCAATACCAGTTTTAGTAAAAGCATATTTTGAAACTAGTTACCTTGATTTTGAGGGTGGTCTTGAACTGGTAATACAGCTAAGACTAAGTCTACGCTAAATAAAAATAAGGGTGGTCCACACTGCCAAATTCCTCCTGCAGTCCCTGCATTGCTCCAAGAAGCCTTCTCCAAGAGCAAACTGCTTTAGAAAGGACAAAGTCCTAAACGATGTAAAGCAAGTCAGTGCCCATTAGCCTTGACCTCTTTTATTCAGCAGTAAAAACTTAGCTTCTGACTCTGCAGATGGTACTGACTGGCTTAACTAAGTTGCATCTTAAACTAATTTGCATTAAATTGATGGCTGGTTGGACCAAGCTGATATTAACTCATTTTTTTCCTGCAATGATAGAATAACTGTTGGAATTCAATCTTTCCTGACAGCTCAGAAAGCATATTATCTTTAAAATTTCAACTATTTTTGATTGACTCATTTATGTTTAAAAGGCTCATTCATAGTATAAGTTGTCATGTTTCTACTGGTTTTTTTATTATCACGTTTTGAAGATTTATTTGACAGTTTTCAAATTTAGTGCCAAATTAATATGACTTATTTCAATGCATCAGCTTCACAGTTCGTGAATTTGTGGTTATTCTTATGAACTTTTCAATATGACTATTCCTTGAAAATTACCAGCCTCTATAATATCCACTAAAAATTATATAGCAACAGAAAAGATAATAATCTGGATTCAGGGCTTCTTGTTGTTTGTGCCCAACTTGCTCACTACAGGAAGTTGCAAAGTCATGAGGTGAGAAATACCACAGAAATATTTACAGACTAGGAGAGGCATTTTCAAAAAGCTTCGCTTAATAGCAAACACGATGTGAATTCTTAGTGTAAACGACTAATAGATTTTCAAGCTATTTTAAAATGAAACTTGCTTTAGTATCAAACACACAGTGCTCTAAGGTACCTTGAATGTTTTTGGCAGAGAATGGTGTTTGGGACTACGGGGTCAGCTGGAGACATTGCTGCAAACTCTGTATTGCCCCTTCTGAAAGGTGAACCAGAGTGCTCTGAACTAGCACAGTATCATAGAATCATAGAATCATAGAACGGTTTGGGTTAGAAGGGACCTTAAAGATCATCTAGTTCCAACCCCCCTGCCATGGGCAGGGACACCTCCCACTAGACCAGGTTTCTCAAAGCCTCATCCATCCTGGCCTTGAACATTTCCAGGGACAGGGAAGCCACAACTTCCCTAGGCAACCTGTTCCAGTGCCTCACCACCCTTACAGTAATGAATTTCTTCCTGATATCTAATCTAAATCTCCCCTTTCAGTTTAAAACCATTACCCTTTGTCCTATCATTACACTCCCAGAAAAAAAGTCCCTCCCCACCTTTCCTGTAGGCCCCCTTCAGGTACTGGCAGGCTGCTACAAGGTCTTCCCAGAGCCTTCTCTTCTCCAGGCTGAACAACCCCAACTCTCTCAGAATAGTAACAGGCTTCAGAATGCCCAGTGTTTTTGCACCAAACCAGTGTTGACATGGAGAAACAATGAGTTAAGCCTCTTTTTAAAATTCAAATTAGCACTTCTAAACTTGACAAATATTTTTCTGGGAAACGTAATTACTTTGAGAATAACAGTATGAAAGTCAAATGTCAGATTTTTAAGACATGTTCCACACTGCCCTGTTTACTTTTTATAATTTCAACAATTTCACTTAAAATTGTCATTGTTGGTTACTTAGACGTAAGCAGATACTTGACTTTCAGAAGTATGAAGTCATCGGATTGATAGCACATCGTCGGGCAACAGAAACAGGGGAACAAACTTAAAACATTCCTAATTTTAATTCTGTAATAAACACTGTGCACAGGAAGGGTAATATGCAGAATAATAAAAACAAAACAAAACAAAACAAAACCCCTCACCTTTTCTCTATCACTTATCAGGGAAGATGCCAAGAAAAAAGTATTGTAACAATACTTTTTAAATTTTATTTTTAAAAGTATCCATATTTATAAGTAAATTAGACCCACCCCTTACTCTTCAATACACATTTCAGTGTTGAAAACTGGGCACCCCAGAATTAGGATGAACTATATGACTGTGTTAAGTTAACATACTATGGCAAAAGGTATGCAACAAGGAAATTTTGCCAGCAGACCTTTCATGTCTTGGCAGTCGTATGTAAGTCAGTAACAGCAGAACAAGGACACTTCAGCTTCTCACTTCTGCAAATGCAGTTACAAAGGAGTGAATATGCCACAGTTCGCTGCACAGTCTTGGCACCCGTCCAATGTGGTGGTCAATAAGGCATAACCCCAATTTATCAACAACGTGATCTCTGGTTAATATGTCACAAAGTCCATATGATGACAAGAAATTCAATATAATTCTAGAAGGGCGCTGTGGTGCAGCACCACATGGTGATCAAGCTCTGCTTGTTGTTGGAATGACTCTCCAGGGCAGTAGGACTAGAGCAGAAATAGAGCTTCAGGGAATAGCAGTAGTGAGCTATAGAGACAAATGCTAGAAACTGTTTTTCCTACATATACTTTGCTAGAAGAACTCAGACCTATTTACTCATGACTATAATAATACAAAAAATCTATTTAGAAATGTGATCTTTTGTGTGTCTGTGTGCATGAAAGCATTATACACAAGATCTCTTGAGGGAATTTATGACACTATGTCAGGCTAGAAATAGATGACACCACGTAACTTATCTGCCATACTCCAATTTATCTACTGCATTTTTTTCCAATCTGGACAAACATAATTGCCTCTACCCAGGGAGACTGTGGTATGTAGCAATAGGTATGCGGCTAGCACGGTGTTATGTTGACATGTTGGAAATGATTTACGATCATGAAGTAGGAGAAACTGGGCTATAACAGACACAAACTCAGTCCAATTAAGAAAGAAGTAAGTAAAAGAAATTTGGTGCATCTGTATGCTTCTAATTTGTCGTCTAGTTACTGTGAAAGGGCGTCAAAAATTGTCACAAAATGTGTGTATAACAATTAATATTGGGTTTTATGTGCCCTTTTTTTGTGCCTTACAAGCAAAATGAGCTTATTTATAAGCTCAGATACTTTTCACTAAAACAAAAGGTGGCAAGTCGAGACAGCCAGCCTTGTTCATCCTTGTGAAAGTTTGTTAGCCATTCGGAGCATTCATGGAATTACAAGGTGTAGAACTACACCTCTTTCTATTTCAAAAGGATATTTTCTAAAAGGAGGGGTGAACTGGGTATCCCAGATATACAGATGCACCCCATTGTACTTGATAATATTAAGTTAAACTTCAACTTACAGTTCAGCTGTAAATGTGAGATGGAGTGACTATTTTTTCTTCTGCTTCAGTTACTTATATATGCATGTGTGCAGACACATCTTAGAAAACCAAGTATATTTTCATAAAAATTTTGCAAAAATCTAAGTAATTTTTTAATCGTGATTTAGTCCAACAGATGAAAACCTGGTGACTGCAAGGCAAAACTTTACTTTTTCAGGCTAATGTTATGAAGTTGATGCAAAGAGCTCCTCTGAGTCTTGCTTTTGATTATAGCTTCTGATTTTCACGAACAAGTGGTATATACAACCTTTTGGCACATAATTCACAGTGCACAAATGCCATTTGTATCTCAGTGCATTAATACTTAGTTCTTAATAACCTGAATCAAAAGCCTACCTAGAGTAATGTGAAGTCTCCTATAGGTCTTTGGATTCAGCATGTCTGAAATTTGTGGACATCCCTAGTTGAGGGCTGCAAGACATTTTGCTAGTTTATCTTCTGTGACTGAAGCTGAAAAAATTCCTTGTGCTTTAAAGGATGGCAAGGCTTAGTTATATCACAATTAGGATTGTTACAACTATGTTTTACAATGCTTCTAACAATCATCTGATATTTAACTTACACTATCTGTCCTTGTAAATCTTAATTAAATGCCTTCCCAGTTTCTAAATTTAAACAGTCATCTATCATATCTCAGCAGTAGTGCCTCTGTCCATGAAACACTCCTCCCCATTGACATGCAGAATGTGCTACCAATGAATTTCATGCTGTGCTCACCTTCGCGAGCACTGGTAATATTGGAAAGATGGAGTTATTCTGGCAGTATAATATTCTCTGTGAGGAAAAGCTGGGTTATTGCCTCCCTTCTCACCCCTGCATGCTGCCTAGAATTTTTCTTTTTCTAGAGGATTAACTTCAACATTTATGATGCTATGAAAAATTAATACAAGGTAGGATTTGAGAAAGTAGATTATTGGCCAAGACTGTACAGTCATGACCAATAGGACCTATAGTTGGCCAATTGCATCGGTGTAAAAGGCAATTAAAGCATAAATCATGACATGCACTCATTGTTAAAAGCTTAGCTCCATAAAATGTATTTATCAGCATTTTTGACAATGAGTATATCACAAGTTGGGGCTAGAGATAGGAAAAAATGAACTTGAGAAGGTGAAGATGTAAAAAAAAAATGTGAAGAGGATAACTAGCAGAAGGGTTGGGAGTGAAAAATAATGAATTGGGAAAATAAGCAGTCAGTGGTGCCATTTTTCACGTTATCACTACAGTCACACAAATCAAAAAACAGACGAAGGGGTTTTGTCATGAAAAAAGGCAACAAATATAACTCCTGAATGTAAATTCTTAACATGTACCAGCACTAGTCCACTTCAAAAACATCAAGGTCATAAAGTTGTTGTCAACTTAATGCAAAGGGTTAAAGAGCCCACAGAGCTGGAATCTCCAACCCTGGGGTGTTGTGAGCAGCCTTTAAAGAACTGACAGGTAACAGCTGTGAAGAGCTGCAAGATCAGTGGAGTCAGTGCCAGGTGCAATCACTAGGAGTGAGAGCTAACCAGACAAAGTCGCTCCTGTGTTACTTGCAGTGCTTTTTCATTTTGAGCTTCTTCAGTCAGTTCACAGCTATAATAATTTTGTACTGTCATCCTCTTTCTCCAGAAAACATTTGACGATTTCAGTGGAAGTGACTCCAAACTGCAGTTCACTCTCCTGCGTGTTGCCTAGTGGTTTGTTCAGATAGGTGGTGACAAGTGGAGATGCAGCTGATTGAGTTCTACTGCCACACAGTTTAATAAATGCTTTTCTAACCGTGCTTCAGGTGTGGTTTAATTTTTAGTGACCCTAGTTTATTCCCTTTGAAACAATCTGTTTCGTATCATGTGGTTGTTAGAGCAAGAAAATAAGCAGCCTGACCTCCTTGATACCAAAGGTACTTTTTAGCGTTAGGATTGACTAATGCTTGTGCAGATGCTCTGCTACCATGCCCAGGCTTGGCAGCCCTCCAGCTATCACTTGCTCGTTTGCATCTTGCAGGTGTCAATGGCAGATTTCCATGTGACTTCTTTAGTTTTCAGATTCACATGGGCTGTGTACCACCTTTCCATTTAAATACTGTATGACAGCCAGATTTGGAGTGTATTTTTGTATGTTCCTGGCATCAATGGCATTGATCCACACCCTTACAATATTAAAATACACTATTGCTTCTTGTGCCCCTGATTAACATTCTGGGGCAGGGTTTTTTAGCCCACTGGATTGCTTTGCTTATCAGAGTAAGAAACTTTATAACCAATGGAATTGAGAGGACATCACCTCAGAAAAAGGAGAGATACCTGGAAGATCTAGCAATGGGGAAAAAAAATCTAGCATGATATCCAAACCTCTCTAGTTTGTGTTGTCTGTCCATGTAAAAGAGAACTGTGAACTTGTTTGTTTTTTTTTTGTTTTTTTTTTTTTTCTTTTTCTTGGGAGATGTATTGTTGATAAAAACATCTTCTTCTATTGTGGAGAGCAATGAGATGAACAAAGACTTTAGGCCTACCTAGTGCTCTCCTAAAAATAAGAGAATACAGGGTTGTAGAAGTCATCAAGAAGTCATTACTTCTGCCCGTACAAGTAAACTTATGCTGGACGAAGATGTTAGTACCAGCATACAATGGTCTGTACAGTGACTGTTCATGTTCTGAAGGAAAATTTCAATGCAGGCAAAGCAGTGTCCTGGTGGGCAATGAACAGGAATGGTCTGGGGGAGAGCAATGGCCAAGGAACATTCCCAACTTGTCAGTTTGAAATGTGGATATATAGTTTCGTAAGGCAAAAGGTTTTAACTGTATGAATGCATGACATGCAAGCCTAGCTGACATCAAGAGCAGTCTCTGATTTGCTTTATTTGCTGGTAGAGGTGCAGCAATGTAGTTCATTCTCCTACCTCAAGACAAGTTCTGATAAGAAAGAAATCTTATCTGCGAGCTGAACTGCCTGACAAAATTCTGAAGCAATTCAGAAGATGGTGATGTGGTCATCAAGTATAGATCTTTTAGTGATATATTACAATGAATTGCAGTGGTGTTCAGAAATATAATTCAGAATTTTTGTAAGTATTGTAAGAGAGTCATTGTTTGAGAAATGGTGGTTGGGCAACATCATTTTGTGCAGAAGTAGGAGGAGATTCAAGTTTTTTTTCCCTCAAACAGTATGCTTGAAACACGGATGGGAGCAAAGAGATTGTTTCTAAAACATATTTGCTCTGGGAATTTTTATGTTCTCTGTCTGGAGCCAGATTTAACTCCTTCCAAAACATTTATTTCTCATTATAATTTCTTACTTTGTCCCCTTCTTGCTATCATTGTAACACCTTCTCTCTTACCATATGTCCAAGTCGCAGTGTACTATTAACATAATTGTATTTGTTACTGTAAAAAGAAAACACCATCCAAATTAATTTTCTTCACTGTTTGGTTAGTGTTATGGCTGAAATTATAGACTAAATAGAATTTCTGAGACACATTTCATAGCTGTGCATACAATATTTTATCCTAGCATTTGTTGTACAGCATTTTATCTCGAATTCTTATCTGGTACAAAAACTAGCATTTCAGCAGTAGATAAACTTTTTTGGGGGAACTTGCATATAGATTAAGATTTATAGAGATTGTAAGGCACCGGGGGAGCAAATGGGGGAGAAAATTTTTAACTCTTGAGGTTCTTAGCACTAATTGCAAAAATTTATTAACTTTACTTTGAGCATTGCACAGAATATAAGATGGTCCTTAAGCAGAGCTAGACCTCTGTTTTGGTTGTAATTCTTTCTAGTTTTTTTTTTTTTTTTTCGTTTTCACCTGAGTCTGAATACGCAGATATAATTTCTAATATTCTGCAGCATGTTCCATGTGAGGAGACACTGAAGATACTGGTCTTGTTGAGCCTGGAAAAGAAAAGATTCTGGGGGGATCTAATAGCTTTCCCCCAAAACCTATGAGAAAGGTACCAAGAAGATGGATCCAGGCCCTTCACAGTGTTCAATGGTGTAAGGACAAGAGACAGTGGGCATAAACTGAAACAAGGAAGGGTCAGGCAGAATATAAGGAGAAACTTTTTCACCATGGGGACAGAAATTAACAAGTTTTTCATTCTTCATCCTTAGAAGTTTTTTCATGGCCTGACTGGTTAAAGCCCTGACCAACATGGTCTGATTGAACAGATGAACCTGCCTGCAGGAGGAGGTTGAACTGGATCCCTCCTGAAGTATTTTGTGAGTAAATAATGTCACTGAGTATATTTCTGGTCTGAGTGGGCTCATTCTTTTTCCCTTGTGGGAAATTTTATCGGTCATCTTTTCTAGCACAAGCAGTTTCTGCAGAGACGCACATATGACTTCTAACCTGATCTCCTCAACCCCACCACAGTTTCCAAAACTATCATGTCAGCCATATTCTTTCAGTAGTTTTGGAGTTCCTTCAGTCGCTTGAGTTAACTGGCCGGGAGTGACTGCTGCCAGTCAACCAACCATTTCTCGTGAACAAATCAAGTGTATACTTCCAGACTCTCCCAAACAATAGTGCACAGAACTTGTAGTCATTTTTTAAACTTTATCAAATAATACAAAAAAAGCTCATTGCTGCATGGCTCCAGAATGTGGCATAAGTAGAAAATATCTTACTATCTTACTGTTTCTATAGTATTCTAATACTGGGAAGGAAGAAGAATTGAAAATGTTATACCAAAAGTTAGGGTGACGATATATTCTATCTGTGATGCCAAGAAAAATTTGTAGAGTAACAGCTTCTTGTTACTTTTCTTATCTCCCACAGGCCCAAAATCCTAACTGGACTGGTACTCAAAGATAAGTTTTCCAACCCTTATGACTAGGTAGCTAGAGGAAGCAAAAATGAATGTGTTTAGTGATTTTTCTAGGAGTTTCAAAGGACACGAGTGAGGTAGCTCTGGAATCAAGTTCCTATGGGCTCAGAAGAGGAAGAATAAAGAGCAGATTCAATGGAGTTCAAGACATTATAAAAGTGCCGAGGACAAACAGAGGCATCTGTTACATATTGTATCTCACAGACACTCACCTCACATCAGACAGTGTGAAAGTGACTTCACAACCAAGAGGTGCATTTTTCTAAGGTGTGTCACTCCACAGGTTACTATAAAGGGACCATATATAAAGCCTAAAATACACATAGCAGTGATTTTGGTAGCATATATCTGTAACAACAGTAGTAATGGGGATGCAAAGGAAAATAAGCAAAGGAGACATTCTCCTAAGCACCCTCCCTAAGTAACTCCATGCCTGGATGCAAGTGGGATTTCCAAAAAGACATGTATTTTCATCTTCTGATAATGTGTATAGCTGTGAAAGTTCTTGGATGCATTTACACTGTCATCCTTTTTGTGTCAAAATGCCACCTAAAAATACCTGAGGAGAGTCAAATTTTTGTGCTTTGGCGCTTTATTTTTTTTAGAAGTTGCATATTCAAAAAAAAAGCTTGCTTGGAAAGTAGTCAATAAGTATTTAACATAACTAGAACTGAAATATCATAATTTCCATAAAAACTTGGATAATATTCTGGAAACATGAAAAGTTTGGCGATATATTCTGTCATCAAGCATAAGAAAGTTCATGAAATGTCATAACAATACTCATGAAACATTTCATGAAACACTTATGAGAAATCTCTCTGAAATTGTCATGTAAGATTTATGATATTTTCATGAAATATTAAGAAATGTATAAAGAAAAAAAGCACACTGAGCTACAACTACAGTGAAATATCACATGAAACAAAATATCCATTCATAGAAAATTCCAGAAGAACTGTTCACAGAATCACAGAATAGGTGAGCTTGGAAGGAACCTCTGGAGGCCACCTATCTCAGCACTTCTGCTCAAGCAAGATCACCACAAGTTGGCCAGAACTAAGTTCAGATGATTTTTGAAGGTCTCCAAAGACGGAGATTCCACAACCTCTCTGGGCAACTTGCGCCAGCGCTCAGTCACCCTTACAGAGAAAAATTGCTTCCTGATGTTCAGAGGGAATCTCCTGTGTTTCAGTTTGTGCCCATTGCCTCTAGTCCTGTCACTGGGCATCACTGAAAAGAGCTTGGCTTCATCCTCTTCACACTTTCCCTGCAGATATTTATGTACATTGAAGAGATCTCCCCTGAGCCTTCTCTCCTCCAGGCTAAACAGTCCCAGCCCTCTCAGCCTTCCCTCATAGGAGAAATGCTCCAGACCCTTAATAATCTTTGCTACCCTTCATTAGACTGTCTCGAACATGTTCGTGTCTCTCTTGTACTAGGGAGCCCGTAAGAGGACACAGCACTCCAGGTGTGGCCTCACAAGTGTTGAATGAAGTGAAAGAATCATCTCCCCCCATCTGCTGGCAATGCCGCCCAGTATAGCCTTTGCTGCAAGGGCACATTACTGGCTCACGTTCAAATTACTGTCCACCAGTACTTCACGTTACTCGACCTTCTCATGTTCCTGGCCTGTCCTTCCCAAAGACCTTGTATCCTTCCATTGCAGCACTCCAGTCATGCAAACCATCCCAGTTCTTAAACATGAAAGCAGTTTGTTGACATAAAACTATTTGCGACAGTTATTACAAATATCTATGAAATTGCTCATGAGCTATCACATGGAATTTATATGAAATTTATAATAAAATATAATGCAAGGAAACTTCATAGCCAGTTGAATAAAGTGTAAGTTTAAAATTGTTAAAATAACTCTAGTCCTCAGAATAGGAACGCTGGGCATCTCCGAGTCAGTGCCTTTGGCATCTGTCATTTGGAGGGAGAGAAGTTCTTCTGACTCCTCACTGCATTTTTAGAACCTCTCCTGCTGCATCTCCAAGGGTTCACATGGAAGCTCTTTCTCTTTTCCCCTTGGGTATTTTTGAGTATGTAGTGTGCAGTCATGGCACAAAGCAAGTTACATTCAGCACGAGGCAGCAGCAGCTTCCCCATAGTCATTCAGCCTTTACAGTCATTCGATGTCAGTTTAGGCAAGAGATAAAGAGTTTCTTTCCATAATCCAAGTGGAAATCCATAAAGTTTAACTAGAATTAGTACTGCAGAGGGAAATTCATCCCACTTGCATATCTATTTTAATCTGGGATGTTATTCTTAATTGGTTATAGAGGAAGTTAGGCGATTACACAATGGAAGTCAGAGTAAATTAGTCATAACCAATGATTAACTAGTGTCTAATTAAAGGCTTCATAGGTCAATTAAGCAGAGAAAAAAATTGATTATCCAAAATTACAAGGGTATTTCAACAACAATGACATCCATAACCTCTGGAAACAAATATACTTCTGAAGTTAAATAAAAGAGGTATCAGTTGACATTCTGAATCCTTTCATAATAAACTTTGAATAACACTGGTGAAATTGCCAATGTGGTCAAACAAGTTTTGGATTAAGAGAGGCAGTAGAAATAAGCATGTGGGTTCTGTCTGTTGTCCTGTGCAACAGGAGAATCAAAAATCCATGCAAAGTTATCCACAGCCTCTGAGAAATTGCAAACTTTAAAATCTATTCAGACAATCAGGACTAGACAAGGTGTTAGTTACTCCTGGGGAGTTTTGCTAGTTTAGATCTGATGTTTACAGTGATGTTCACAATGGTGAATGACAGCTACAGTTTTATAAATAGGTAGGTGAAGTTCCATGCTGACCTGAAGTTCTGAAATGAGATCTGCACAGAGCTCCAGAAAAAAATGCTTTTTTTTTTCTTGATATTCTACATCCATTGCCACAGGTCAATCTTTTCCTCCTAGAAATGAGCCCATAAAAAGTTTGGAACTGAGGGCGCAGTTCTGTGTTCAAATTATTAGAAAAAGAGTTGATACCAAATCAGTGCTTGTTGGGGTGGAATGTTTTATGCAGCACCAGGAGTGCAAAAGCTTCATTTACTGCTGTGATTGAATCACAGCCTGATCCGTGGACACAACTTCACAAGCTGCTGATCTATATATCACTTCTGATCTTCTTGCTGCTATCAGACAACTATTGATATTACTGCCAAAACTCCTTGTCCAAACTGATCCACACTGACCCACCTTAAAATGGGAAATATTTTGCCACAAATCTCAATTTCCCTACTGGAAGATAAAAATGAGGATCTATACCAGAAAAAAACAGAAAAGGATGTAGAGTGGAGCAGGAAGCAAAGAACAGTCAAAATTTGAGCATCCAACTTGCCACTGGAGGACTGCGGTCCATTAATACACACAGTGAAAGGTAGAATTAATCTGAGAAATATGGACATTCCCAGTGCAAATGTCAGTATCTGAACAGTTTATCTATATTCCTTTCACAGGAAAGCACTCAGGATGACTGATTCATCCCACTGTCACTTAGACATGATTAAAATGATCATATGGATTTTGTCCTAAAAGTGCCCACTCCTTTCCATTGACCAGGAAGGAAAAAGTCTGTGTCTTGGAAGTAGACATCTAGATTACTGATGTCTGAACCTCAATCTGAGGCCCCCAAAATACCTCTGCAGAATATTACAGAGAGAATGCTCCTATGCAGAACTAAATTTGCATTGAGAAATCTAGCCATTGAAATGGTTGTGGAACACTTGTTCCATTCTGATTAGAGTACCACAGCCCAGCACAAAATCATCTCCTTGTGTGGACGAGCCCTAGTTTGAACAAAAAGGAGATACCCTAATAACATTTTCAACCCATGTAGTGACTTTCCTGTACAGATCTCCATCTACTTCTTGAATAATATCTGTTCTTGTAACACTTTCAAGAGGTGAAGAATTATTCTTACTTGAAAAACTAGAGATTAAGGACAGAGCTAAAACACAGGACTCTGTATTTCAAATTTTGTCTTTAATGGAAATAGTGCACTTGTACTTCTGATAGCTGGAAAATTACACTGGAAAAAATTCATCTGTGAGGTTAAATTTATGCACGTGCATTAAACATGTAACATCAGTTTTCCTCAGTGGTACAGGATGCTTTAAATCTTGGGGACAGGACTGTAATAAAATGATACAAACAAAAGGGGTCTCAAGATAGTAACATTTATAAATTTGCTCTGAGGATCTATTAAATAAGAGCGGACTGGGAATCAAGATCTTGATTCAGCTTTATGTCTATGAAAGGTTGGCTTACTGCTGTAATAAAGGCGTCTTAGTTTTCTTTGTAGCAGTTAATAGCTACTGTCCTGAGAATAAGGTACAGCTGGGAATAGAGGTTGCAGTGTTAACCGGAGATGACTTTCCTTTTGTCATGATCTTACAATAAAAGCATTGGACTGGAAGGTCTAAGTTTTATTTCTTGTTCTTACCGACACTTCCATTATGACCTTTGGAGGCCACTTATTCTGTCTGTACTTCACTTCCTTTTTTTTTGTGAAATTCCACTCCACAATGTATAGATTTTTATGCTGCACTCACATCCAAGTGCTTCTCAGTGCTGGGTTAAACAACGTGACTAATGTTAATCGTGTGTTTATCCTTGCCCATCCCTGTGAGGAAGAAATGTGTGTAGTACATTATTTCAACCTGGTAGATTAGGCAAATATAATATGGAAATTTTCATGGGAGGTACAGATATTTTAGACATGCTTTGACATGCAGGATCATACATGCTAGAGATGACAAACTTTAATGGTGCTTCTGTAGGTTTACAACAGAAAAGATATGTATATCTGATCTTCAGGGCATTATTTAGAGGAGGCTTTAACTGTGTTGCTGAATAGTAAGGGTCAGGAGCCAAGGGACACCAGCTCAGTTATGTCTACACTGCCCAGGGCTGCAGCAAATTTACCTTGTATAAAGTTAGCAGACTTCATTCCCTAACTCTTGACTCCTTCAGATTGCCCTTGCCCAGAAATTTGTTGCATAGGAAATAAGCCCAAAGCCAGGGAGCAACATTATAAAGGGACTATCTACTGCTCAAATTCATCCACTAACCTTCTTTCATTAACACAGAATTTTTGGTCGTGGTTATGGAGTGCTTTCATGATAAAGAAGACATGATGAAGATAGAATTACCGTAGGAGATCATGCCAAAAGATCCTGCCTCGTCTTTCTAATATTAGCCAAAAGTGGATATCTAGGAAAGTGTATAGGAATGGAGCAAATATGGTTAATCTTTCTCAGCGCATTCTTGCAATCTTTAGACACTTGCAGATCAAGGAATCTGAACAAGAAATGCTGATGTGTTTGCAGCTAATAACTGATGATGAAAATTTCTTCCATGAACTTGTATAGTCTCCACTTGAATTTACAAACCCATTCAGCATTTGCAATGTCTTGTGGCATAAATTCCACAGATTATTTACACAGAGTATGAAGATCCACCTTTTCTTCTTTTTAGTGTAACACTTAGATTTGTGTGATAGCCTGTGGTGCTTTCGTTCAAAGAAAGAACGAACAGCCAATCCCTACCTGCCTCTTCCCACCACTCATGACCTTATTGACTCCTATATGCTGCCATCATTTTTTCTCCATGTTTTTTTTTTTTTTTTTTTTCCCCATGCTGAAATTCCTAGCCTACTGTCGAAATATTTAGAGGAACTGAACTTGATTATTAATTCTATGAGAAAGCACTGGTTACTGCAGGGCAGATCTGATGGGCTGAAGCACTCTATCTCTGTTGAGAATACTGAAGCACTGAAGGTGTCACTGTTTCCTAAATGTCATTGGCACTCTCTGGCTGAGCAGTGACAAATAAATGAGCCCAGATCATTTTCCGTCAAGACAGATCAGAGCCTTTTGTCAGGTAACAGATAGCACACATATTGCCAACCTGAATATAGATGATAGAAATATTGCTGAGCTGATTGGATTCAGTTTCAGTCACAGCTGAATCTTCATCCAACTGTTTCATTCAAAAGGTAACCCTCTTCCAGCACTCTAATGCTACAACTATAGTAATCAGGTGTAGTGAAGATTAGGTAGCACTGTGTGTCTTCTGCATATAATTGGCACTTGACTTTGTACCAATGGCTGAAATTAGACTGTGCAGCATTTATATTCCATAGTATGCTTCTATTCTTCCAGATCAGGAAAACAGCTGGAGAGCACCGCAGCTTCCGCTCTACCCATGGTTTCCTTCCAATGGAAACGAGAACATGGTAAGAGATACAGCCAGGATGTAAATTTGCACTGTGGGTAATCCCACAGTGCAGGAGCAACCACGGTTACCTGTGTCTGGGGGCTGAAAAGGTGTGGAAAGACAGCTATATTTAAGAATAAATAAATCAGTTGAACTGAGGTTCAGTTTCTCATTATTATCTATTGGTAAGAATTAGGGGCGGCCTCAGAACACTTTTAGATACAAGTGGTTTCTTTCTGATGAGAAAAGGTTTTATTAGTGGTACATGTTGCAAATAAGATTGGGAAGATAAAAACACACATCTGTCTTCAATACAAGGGACATCCACGATTTGTGATCTTAAGTCAGTGTTAATTCCATGTCCTGTCTGAAGTCCAGTTCATACACTTAAAAAAAAAAAAATATATATATATATAATATGTTTGCAGATAGAATTTGGGCATTTGTTGGGATGAAAGTTGTGTGTGCTGCCAGGATAAATTTTATTGTGTTTGCAAAGTATTCAGGTATCACTGATATGAGTTAATAGAAAATAACGTAAGTGATATATTATTTTATATGATCTTTTTGAAATCAATACTTCTGAAATGGTGATATATACTCATAAATGATGAATACTTCTAATGATAACCAAAATAATTTTAAGTTTAATAGTATCAGAAGAATGAAATATGTGATTCTACTGCACTTAAAGGACTCAAGTAGCCTGAATTTATGGCTGCCTAAAGCTTAATGGAGCCTAATATTATTTCTAAAACATAATCTGGTTCATATTGGCTAACAGTTGTAGAATGGAGACTTGTCTCAGTGAATCAATGATGTATTTTTAGATTATCACTTAGAGTCAAGCCATGAGAGTAGGGACTAAAATCCACTGTCTTCTGAGATCATATTTTTTCTCTTTATTGAAGGGGCCACAACACATTCACACTTTATAAGAAAGCCAAAGGACCTAAAAGAATTTGGGAAGTCTATTTTTACCCAGAACGAGAAAATATCTTTCAGGCTGGTGAAGAGCTAAGTTTGTGGCTTCATGCTTTGTGCTGCTCAACATGGATACCTATTCAGTCACAAGGGCTGCTAAATTTGAGTTTTTCATTTTAAGAGAGCAAATAGCTTATGTCAGGAAATGCAGCTTCAGTCTTTTCAGCTGAGTTCTTAGTCAGTGTTGTAAAACCAATTAATTTTCCCCTCCCATGTGTAACAGTTAAAAGATCTAAGTGAATAAATCTACATCCCAACAGGAAATATGGTTCAAAAGTGTTTGGGGGAATTACACGAAGTTTTAAAAAAGAGACCCCTCTGAGTATTTGGACATCAGTCTTGGATAGTTGAGAGCTGAAAAGAAGGCTGCTCTCACCCAGTGATTCAGGAAAAGCACAGTATGATACTGGCAAAAACTATTACTTCATCAACAGCTTTCAGAGTTTTTACACGTGGACTTGCTTCAAAAACTTCTGTGTGAGTCATGGGAATAAACTGCCAATGGCCTGAGATTGCCTGGAAAAGACACGAGAGTATCTATAATTATGAAGCCTTTGAGTCTCTGTGGTAGCTTCTGCCTTCATAGAAAAGTAATTAAAAGTTCTAAAAGGATGAGAGGAAGTTGAGAAATACTGTTTACATCTCAGGCTGCAATTTCAGAATCTTGAGAGGATATTATTACCACCTAAGCCTCTAACATGAGAAATTCAGTAATAACTGTAAACGGTGGTATAACTTTCATTCTCAAAGGTAAAAAAATTGCTATCTAATGAATGTATGATGGTCTTACCTCAGTGTAGCGTCACCTTTTTCAAGCTTTCCAATGCAATCTGCAGCATTGTTAAATTTAGCTTAAATGTAAGTAATGCTATGATGATAGCAAGATTTATATACTGCTTCTGAGAACACTTGTGCCTACAGTGAGAATAAAGGGCAACATGGAAGAAGTGGTACCAAATCATCGGACTCTGATGCTTAAAGGAAGTTGCTTAATAGCACTTTAGTGCCTCAACTATAAGTACCTAGGTGGACAGGGTGAATTTAACCAGCTAAGTTGAGAGTCATGGTACCCAACCCACTAATTACAATGAGGAGCATTACCTGCAAAAGACAGTTTAGAAGGAACTAATTTCTCCTGGATAGTATAGGAAGTGTAAGTGACCCATCTCAAGTAAGCAATATGGATAAGATCGCCCCAGATTTTGCACCCTTTGCCCTTCAGTACTATCCCAGAAGGCTTTGCACCTTCAAATGCCATCACATACCCTACGGGCAATGTGTTGGTTTTGCAATACATTCACATCTTTGTGTTTTGGGAAAAGAGCTCTACTGGTCTGCAGCACAGTCCTCAAATTATTTCAAACACTTTGCACTGAAAACAACATCCAGTCTCTCTTTCTCACCCAGTTTCGTCTTATGGCAGCAAAACTGTGACATGAAGCCATGAGGCCCAGAGCTGAAACCTATGAGGTCCTGATGCAGCCAGTCTGCTATAGATGGGGCTGGCCACAAGCAGGGTGGACACAAGCCTGTGTAGCCCCGCTTGGCTTGGGATCCCGTGGTGGACATATTCAGCAGCATATATGTAGCTTTAATAAACATTTCTGTTGAAGAAATTTATGGACGTCATGCAACACAGTTTACTTCTGGTTGAGGAAAAAGAAAACCAAACAGGTATGTATTACATCTAAGCATTATATGTAATTTATTGTGAAATTTTAAGGAATTTTCTGCATAATCTGATAAAAATATTTTGGAGATCATTATCTGTTTTGCACTGTATATTTGTCTGGAAATGTTTTTATGGGGTGCTTAGTTTGTTGGAAAGATGGAAAGATGTTCACATAGAAACACACGTCTGTTAGAGCACAATTCTGTCTGCTATCAGGCCGACAACAGAAGGTCCCTTCTTATGTGGACAAGACACCAAACCACTGCCTCCGCACCTTTAGCAGTCATCGCAAATATGGCATTTGTGTGCACTTATATTCCTTGATAGCAAGCTAATCCGTTACTGCAAATTACTAAAAAATAAATTAGAAATAACGGAGAGAAAACTCATTAGGGATAATATGTTAAAAAAAATGAACCAGTACCTTCCATAGTAATCAAATCATTAAACATTTTATCTCATATTAATTGTGCTTTATGTTTTGCATAAACTTAAGCTGGTAACTTCTTGACAAATTTGGATGAGGTAGGTAAGTAAATCTAATATTCTTCTAAAGCATTTTCTCAAATAAAGTGAAACATTTTTACACAGAGGATCCTAACTGCAGAACAGTATAACAGGGGACCTGTACTGATTTTTACCCATGGTTTAGTATTTTTCTTTAAAAAAAGATATTTTCCAGTTTATTATTTCTATGCAATGATCACATTCCCATTTTATGCATGCATCTATTGTCAATTAGGTGCATATCTTGTCATTCATACAGAAAATATTGGTACTTTTCACAGGAAATTGGACATACTTCATACCGATTATTGCAGGCAAGGATTTTTGGAAGCAAAATAAGTCTTTGGCTTGCACTAGGTAAATGATGTGAGGTGTCTATTGCATTGCATGCACTGAATATCAAGTATCCATGTTATTTACACAATAACAGCTGATTAAGGAAAATATAATCTGTAATTCTTTCCAAAACAGTTATTGCTATTGCATTGATTTATTTGCTGGTTTAGATAAAGATCATATACAAGAATTCTTTGTAAATAAAATAAAGGTAAATAATAAAGTATTATGATTTCTGTGTTCTAACACTAAACTTTTAGTCTTGTTTCTTTCATCACTATTAGATTGTGATCTGTCTAATTTAATGAAAATTTATGGGGAAAAATTACTGAGATTTTAAATACTGTGACGTTGCCACCTTATAGAGGGCTATCAGTAATTTTTCTCCAACATATATTCACTAGTGATCAGATTTCCACATCATATATTCTGTGAAAGGAGAGAAATAAACTGACTTATTGACTTATTGACAAAGTGATGTAATAAAACTCCATAGAAGATACCCAGAAAACAGTATTCTAAAAGGCAGAACCTGATCCAACTCTTTTGAGATTAGTGAAAAGGAGATCCCTCTTGCTCAAGTTCTAACATATATAATGTGCTTACATCTGAGTCTTTTAGATTCTCTTCGACTAACATAAATGTAAATGGAAATGGAAAATGGAAAACTAATATAAATATTAAAATAGATCAGATAATGAATACTTGATGTTTTCTTCTGGGTCTATTAAGATTTTAAAGGCTTATAATACTTTGCTTGTTTTTTATGGCACCACAGTTAAATATATCTGAATATATTTTATAATAATTAATTAAGATTTAAATATAACGCAAATAATATAGCATACCTAAGGGCTAGAATTTACAGACAAACGTATCTGTTAATGAAATTCTCATTTCAGTTTCAACTCAAAGCTAAAGTGTTAAATGGGTTAAACATGAATTCAGTATTTATTTAGAATTAATATAATTTTAATTTTAAGAATTATAAAATGTTGGCACTTAGTTGTATCTCATGGTTTGTTTTTTTTTTTAATGTGCAATATCTTGCCTTTCAAAGATAAATAAGTGTACATTTGGAAAATTTATTTTAAAGCTTGATGTCTTTTGGGGTTAGATAGCCAGTCTTCAGGCCAATTTCTCCACTGCTTGCCATGATATAAACGTCTGAAAAAAAATATAAAAAATCATCATTTAAAGCTAAATGCTAAGCATTTGACTGCACAATGACTATCATCACTGTATAATAACATCTGACAAATAGGCTATTACCATCAGAGGGGAGGCTTTTAAATCAGGCCTTAACTACTTTTATTAAAGGCTTGGAAGGTAATCATTGAAATGATATTTTTTTTCTTGTGTGTTTATACTTCTGTCTGGAGTCTTTAGACATTTGCCAGTTACAAACTATCTACTACCTGTTGTGAAACACTGGTAATGAGATACTACAAGCAATTAGAAAAGCATTGCTCACTCCTGAAGAAGTGTTATTGCCTCAAATTAATGTTTCCAAAGGGAATACACAGTAGTGTTTCAGTGACATTTTTTTGTTCCCTTATTTTCCCAAAGATACCTTTTATTTCTTACATATCCTGTCTAATCAGTGACTCACAGGTGGCTGCAGAATATTACTAATGAAGTAAATACATTCCCTTGGGAGTAAGTAACATTAAATCTCAAATTCACAGAGAACAAGGTCAGTTTATGATCCCTTTATACATGATGTCAAAACAGAGTATCTTAAAAACACTTCTTGGTTATATTTAATCTTATGTTTCTTAAACATTTCAAAGTCTGTAGTCTGTAACTCGACTTGCCACAAGTGTTGAGCACTAAGGATGAGAATTACATATATGGATCCCTCCTCTTAGCATCCAGATGTAAGCCCGTATATCTCCCACTTGCCATGCTGTGCTGCATGCTTTTTCCCAGCCTGAGATCCTGGGTGATGGTCCCAGCTGGTCAGCCTCGTCTGTGCCTCATTAAGTGCTTCTCATGTAGGGAGACAAAACATGGGGTCTCATACAGCAGGGTTATGCTCGTGGCCTCTCATAAGCCAGAGTTATGATATGAAGCCTATCAATTTTCCCCCTGGTCTGCCAAGGGCTCTTCTGCTGTTTTGCCTCTTATTTCTGACATGATAAAGTGATCCTGAGGTTTTCCAGACTGTTAGTGATTTCTAAGACAATAGAAAGGAACCTACAAAGTGGTTACCAGAAATAATAATGAAATAAATTTGAGTAAAAACACCACCCTCATAAACACACCACCAGTGCCCTTTTAGCTATTGATTGAGTGTCCCTCCCTGCAGCAAGGATGATCAGTGGGCTCCTGCCCTGTTCTGGGAAGGTCTTCACCATGGAGTACATCTTCCTTGGACAGTGAGTTCTGGTCCCCAACATGGTGGAGATGAGTTCTCATGTACGTATGCCCAAGGGCGTCTCCCCACACACAGGCTGGACATATCCATACTGTATAGCATTTGGTTGTGCATTTCCTCTGGGCCCCAAGTGTAAGCTCTAAGACATAAAAAAAGCTTCTGATGTGTGGGGTTTTTTTTAGCTTTTTTTTTTTTTTTTTTTTTTAATTCAAAACTAGCCAGAGTGAAGTCTTTAACACGAAACTGAAGGTGTGTTTTGCTTGGCCTAATGTCTGACATAAAGGTGTGTGATGGCATTTGAAGACATAAAGTTTGCTGGGATGTTGTTGGAAGACAGTGTGGGAGAGGAAAAAAAAAAAAACGTCTGCTGCAGTGTTCTAACAATACCGCTTAACTAAAAAGAAAGACCAAGGCTCAAGGGTAAATTTGAGTGCAAAGTCATTTGACAGTGTAGATGAACCCTTCATTTTTTTTTGATGGATCTATGTCTAGTCAGATTATGTCTCTGGAAAACTGAAGAATGGGGTTTACAAGGGTACCAAGTGCTTTATGTATTTTTCTTGTCTCCTTCTTTCCACAACCTGCAAAAAATATTTGCAAAGTAAATAGACCATGTAACTCCCTTTTTTTCTTAACAAAAAGGCTAGGTGATCTTTACATAAAAATATTGAGAAATTCCGTTCAGGAGCGAGGAGTGCTTGGGATTTATCAGTAACTCTTATTTCTTGGTGGTAAAGTGGGATAAGAAGTGAGTTCTCTTGCCTTTATACTCAGCCATAGAGAACATACTTACACAAAATGAGATGCAGAAAAAAGAAAGTAAAAGACTGCAACAGGAAGAATGTATAATTATCATGCAGACTACTTTTGTTTTTGCTTTGTTGCTTTTTTTTTTGTTGTTGTTTTGATTTGATAGATGTACTACTTTTCCTGTAACTTGTCTTAAAATTTAAAGGGACGCTATTATCAGTTTTTGGGTAAGTAAAAAAGTGTTTCTGGTTTTCCTTTTAATGTGCTTGTTAGTTTAATAAACTGCTGGTTTTACATGTGATATTCACTACTAAAGCCTCAACTACAACAAAAAGCAACAGTCACGCCAGAAGAGTGAGAGGTTCTTAGCTATCAAAGAATGCAAATTAATTTGTAAAATCAGGTGGCATGGTCAGACCAAGTCAAAACTCTCAAGCACATTTTTCCCTCTGTTTTGATAACATGCAAATAGGAAAGCTCTTGGCTACCACAAGCTGTAAAATGAAGTAGGAATCTACATGATATACCACAAAAATTATAGCAGTTTACTTGTGCTGCCACCCTGTTTTCTCTAAAAACTTATAAAACCCCTACATTTATTGAAATTATTAGATTTGTACTACAGAAAAGAGAAGCAATAGCTGCATTTGTAGTCAATTAACACTCTCTGCATGGTAAAGATATGAGTGGCATTTATCCCTTTTGAACCTCTTGCCTTATTGATAGATTCAATGCCTGACTGGGCAAACCAGCAAAGAAATCAATGTCTAGAGACTACTTCATATTTTTTGCCACCTTTGTAGAGATGACAGCTCCTTAAGCAAACCTATGGGTGGTACTTGCCACATTAATCTCCTGTCAAACTTATTCCACAACCTTATTCCTCCAGTTGAAATCAAAATGAGCTCAGCTGATGAAAAACGCAAAAGGGTAAATCATGAAGAACCTCAATTAATACGGGGCCAAAAGAAACTTTTTCCCTTTGGTCTGTAGGAACAAAATATTTCCATCAGCACATGCATAGAGAAGATCTTAGCAGTCATGCAGGCCTTCCTTGAGGAGATCTGTCCTTAACTGGAACTTTAACATCAGAAACTATCAGGTGAAGTCACTGAATGATGGGAAGGTTTGTCTAAATTGTGTCCTTTCCTTTAGATTTATTTTTTCTTTATCGCCAAAAAGGGATTGCTTCAAGGACATGGGTTAGCAGTGGTTGAACAAAGGTACATCTTTCTAGAGGTACATTTAGAAGGAAATAGTGTAACTGATGGAATAAAGAATCTTATATACCTCCTACATTTTAAAAAGGAGTTAAAGAAACTTCAACACTGGACATTTGATCTAGAATTCTGCAGTGTGAATACACCAGAAACACTAATCAGTGACAGTCTCTAGGGGACTATCTAGTAAGCAGTAATTTAATTAAGGGTAGTCAGTATGTTTTTGGAAAAATGCGTTTATAGACAGTATTTGGGTGGGTTTTTTTTTGTAAAAGAGGTAACAAAAATCTGAGAAAGTCATAATATGTCCATGCATTAATTTACAGCTGCATTTTCAAAGTACTACACAGGCTGTTAGCTAAGCAATTCCCATTTTCCCATTAGAGATGGCAAATGAAACCTTATTGCCTGCTTTGAAATTGTGGGTGCAAGAACACTTTTTGAAATACACCTACAAGGCTGGTGAATGCATTACAGTGATGACCTACTGGTTTGGAACTCCAAGAGAGAGAAAAAGTTTAAAATAAATGGGCAGAGGGAGTGAACGACTACGGATGAGCACTAAAGCAATTCTGTTCACTTTGTAAAGCAATGACCCAGAGGAGGTGTGCAGTAGGGAGATAAAATTTCCTGATATTAAAAAAACAGAGAAGTATAGTAATAATTGACAGAAAAAGAAAGTATAGTACAAAATTACTTAGATAGACTAATTGCCTGAATGGATAAATACAGTTCAATACTGAGAAATTTAAATTCCTATAGCTAGAGGGAGTTTCATACTAAAAATAAGAAAAGAAAACATAATTTTATCCACCAACCATAACAGAATTCTCAGAAGCATCTGAAGATATTGATTATAAAGAATAAACAAATATTTTATTGTTTTTTTTCCTATACAGAATCACAGTGTATCAAGTATAATGCAGACTACCATCCTCGTACTGAGAATAAAACTGCATGAACATGGTTGCTTTGGTGCCTTGGGAAACTTATTGGTTGTTCTAATGTCACCTGTCAGTTCCAAGGGTGGTGGCCTAAAATTCACTGCACTCCCAGTCCCTGCCTGTTGTTGGGTCCCTGGGGAGTCTCAGTCTGTTTTTGCAGGAAAACCAGCCACATAGAAAATCTCAATGCCAGACTTTACAAGAGAAGGTGGTTTTATTTTTAAGCAAAATTGTTTTCATTCATTCACACTCCTGTTCTCCTACTCATATACACCAGGATGCTTGCGTGCAGGCTGTCTGTCCAGGATTCCCTTCAGTGGCCTAGAGAACAAAGGATGCCAGCTATCAAGTCTTCCTCACATCTCATGGTTTGCACTTAGTTAGTCAGCCAGATTGGTTTGTGTGTGCTTTTTCATATCTTTTAGGAGTTGACAGTGTTTGGGTTTTGGTTTCTCTGATCTGTACCAGCTGTGTGAGTTGTCAGGATTTACTTACTGTGTACTGTATCTTTCTTGACTTAGGTGTCTGGGGTCTTAGTGACCTGTAGATTTGGTGGATGTCAGTGTATGCCATTCTCATAAACCCTCTCTTGGTGTTTGTTCCTTCCGTTTTTTCTACCCCGATGTTAAATTTCATCCTTCAAATATGATAATCCTAATATTTCTCTTACAATTCTGTACATTGTTGAGTTGCTGTTGATCATATGACCTCATATCACAAGGACAGATGGGACAGATGGACATTCTGGGTCCAAGAACAACCCCTTCATGGTGGCAAAAAGTATGGCCTAAATCAGGCCCTAAAGAACAGGGTGCAGTGGAGGATTTCTTTCTTGCAGCACCCAGAGCGAGTCAGAAGGATGTTTCACCATATCAGAAGAGCAGATGTTAGGGGTTTTGACTTTGAGCTGTGTCTCAGTGCTTGTGAGATCATGAGATAATTCATGCTGGAAGGAACCTCAAGCTATCATCCATCCTTTTGCTGAAAACATGGTTGCTCAGACCAGGTTGCTCAGAGCTTTATCCAATCTGGTCTTGAAAATCTCTGAGGACAGAGAGCACACAGCCTCACTGAGAAAACTCTTTTCAATGCTTGACTGTCCTTGTGGTGAAAAAATTATTCCCAAACAAGGTAGATGATAGATATCGCTCATTGAGTTTTGTGGATGCAAGTTTCAGATTTTCCTGATTAGAAGACATATGGCCTGATTCAGAAAGAGATGATTGTGTCAGGTGGCAGAGAGATTTGTATGAGTAAGACAAATGATGTTTGTTTTCACAGGGCATTCACAGGGGTTTGATCATGTTGCAGTAAATTCTTGCTCTCGTGAAGAATTCCAGTTAGTGGAGCTGTTGCATGGACATTTTAGGCTGGCAGCATGGATCCTAACATTAGGCCCATGTAAAATACATTTCTGAATTAAATTTCATTACCTCAACATGGGAATGTTGGCTCTCTATAGGAAAAAAAGCAACTGTGATTCAGGGAAAAGTAATAGAGGGAGCTTCTCAGATGCTGCTGAGGTAGATCTCGAGACGGCATGATGCTATGCCAAGTTATATCCTCAGAGGAATTCATCTACTTCAGATAAATCTAAAACACATGATTCTAATCCCAAAGGCAAATGAAGTCATGATCTGAAATGGGGTTCAAGGTGATAAGAGGGGTAAGAAGATCTGTTTCATGGATGTGGCTGCATTAAATGATGCATAAATTTACATATTGTTGCCCGTCAGTGTCAGAAGTAGTCACACTGAACAGTGCCATTAGCACTGGTAGAATATTATGTCTATTTTCAGCTAATCGGAGACCCTGTGGTTGATTTAACCTCCCTGCTTTCACAGAACAGTTAGCCTGAGTAATTTTGTAGGTTTCATGAATTCATAACATGCAAAGAGTCAATAATGTATGTGGTTGGTGAGCTGCAAATTCACACAGACCTGCTATTGTACGTCAGGTGGTCCAGCCCCCGTGTCATTCTTTCAAAGTTTTCTGTTTTCTCAATATCCTTTATAATGCTTTTTAACTGGGAACAATATAAGCGGAATAATACAATTTAAGCTATATAAATTTACTGTCACCTTGGTATTTGTTTGATTTTTGCAGGTTTGCACATCTGACAGTTCTGCAGCCGTGACATGGGCACTCCTTACGTGTGGGAATGGATTCACCTACCTTTAGGTATCTAGAGTGAAACATCTGTGCCTGGGCTAGGAATGGTAGGTTCCTTTTACAACCAAACAATAAACATCATCAAAAGGTGAGTCATTCTAAGCTTAGTACTTTAGATAATTATCTCTGGAGGAGATGAATTCCTTTCTAGAGGTGCCTGTCTCTTCATTGTCTGTTAGAGGAGAGAGGATTTACCTTATTCCAATCCAGATTTAGACATCTAATTTGGATTAGGGCAGATAACTTCTACCATAGTTTTTTTTTTTATGATTGCATTTTTATCGTACTGCTTTCCATTTAACTATTTCTAGCTTTACAAAGGTGATCTGCATTCCTTGTCCTGAAATACAAATGGCCTCGCCAAGTGATTCAGATCTGTTTGCATATGGAAACTGATAGATTCATCACAAGATAACCAGAACACTGAAGGGAACACAGAAACTTGGAACTCCAAGAAGAGAGAAGCTGGGTATATAACAAATTATAAGTAATGGTGCTTAGCTCCTTAAAGAAATTGCTTAAGCACTGTGCATAACTAAGCCAGGGGATCTATATTATTACTGTTTTGTAAAAGAAGCTAGAAGAATTATTTAATTCTGCAGGTACCAAATTACTAGCCATCAGCAAAGGTAACAAACAAATGAAAAGGACAGATAAAACAAAGATGAATTTCAGCTAGGGTGCAGCAAAACTGATGTTCTTCACTGATACTTTCCAGTGACTAAGAATATTTTCTTTCTTGTATTTGTTTTTTTTTTTTTTAAAAATGAATTCTATTTTATGATTTTTTAACAGTTTTTTTCTTTTTTTTTTTTTTTTTTCCCCTCCAGTAGAAGCCTCATTTGTCGCTTTGTCAGCTCACAGCTGTGAGGTAGGAAAGCCAGCACTGAAGAATTCTAAATGAGAGTTAGTTGTAGAAAACATTCCCTAGTCAACAGGGAGGGTTGGTCTGTGTCAGCTGGGTTTCACTCTTGATTCAAAACGTCATTTACACTGACGTGCTGGAACTGATGCCGTGCAGCATAAAGCCTCACATACTGCAGTATTTTCTACAGCAAGACGTGGACACTATGATTCTGCCGTACGGGGACTCCCCAGGGCTAAGATGAAGCCCTGACTCCACTTCTCCTCTCCTGTTAGTTGCTTGGCCAATTCCCTGACTGCCTGCAGAACTCTTTATTTTTGCCACTGTTTCATTTGCTTCTCTGAGGTGACCTGTAAGGAGAAAGCAGCAAGATGATTTCAGCCTTGCTGCATAATGTCTTAACATCTGTTGGTCAAACAGGGCAGCCCTCATCTAGCAAGCTGAATAAAATCTTACCTCGGATTGACTGACTAGCTGGGTGGTAAATGAATATCCATGAAGGGAAAGGCAAAGTTCAATGCCTTTAAGGGCCATCTTGAACTCTGATAATGTCACAGAAAGAAACAGTTGTGGCTGTTACAGGTGTGATAATCTGATGGCAGAGGAAAGGAAAAGGTTGTGGGTGGAGGTAAGAGTTTATTTGACCAGCTAGCCAAAATGGAAAAGAAGAATCAAGCTCTTGGGCATAAACAATCTTCTAAAGTAAGTGTATGCACTGGGGAGTTACATTTGAAAGAAAAACTCCTCCTTGCTGTTTCAAGGTATTTCTGTGTACAAAAGAATGGAAATTTTTCAGGTCAGTGAGAACCGTGGGCATCAGAAATGCGTTTTAAATCTTAAGAGAGTCACCTGTTGATATGTTTTAGCTGTCAATATAATTTGCATGTATTTGTTTCATGCACCTTCCCTTTTGAAAACATAGTATATGCTAGGGAAAATATTTACTGTTTTAGCCCTCACACTAGCAGAAAAACAATAGTCCCTACTTTAGTTCTCTGTCCCCACCTCTAACTGTATCACAAAGACTCGTGGAATTAAGTGAATCTCTGTCCTCACTTGTACTCTTTTGCTTTGTCTGTGGCTGCGTCCAGAATACTGTTTTGACAACACAGCTATGTTACCTAGAAGATATATATGCAGTTAAATATAATACTTGACATTTACATGCCTATTTCCTTAGGTCTCAAAGGGAACTATAAAGTGTAAACACTGTCACTGTCATCTTATGCATGGAGAACGCAAGTCAGAGGCATAACTGAGAACAGAACAAAGCCTTCTTATCTCTAGACACGAGCTTGTCATTTTAGACCAATTATATTGTCTAGTTTTGGTTTTATGGGGAAAAAACCCCATATATTTGTGGCTCTAGTATGCAGTGCGTGAAACTGCATGTAGTGATGTGTCTCATTAAGAGTTACTATTTTGCAGAAATAGCCCATCTAAAAACTCTTATTGCCCTGTACAGTCTGCTTAGAGAGTTTCTGCTCAGTGAATAAATAGGAAAGGAGGTTATTTGCGTGTCTTGGTTTCTGACTAAATTGCTGATAGCAGTCAAAAACATTTCAGAGGGAAAAAAAATAATCTTTGCTGAGAAAAGCATAAAGGAAGTTTGTATCTCCTAGACTAATTCTATAACCTTTTGGGTGTTGATCTGAATATATTTATGAATGAAGATGTGATTTATGCTTTAACTGAAAAGGAAGATGATAACGATGAATTAGATCAGCCAGTCCATTTGATCATCAAGTAAGCTGCAGTGGCAATTCTTTGATAGAGAACAAAATCATATTAAAATGATAAGAACAGAATTAACAGGGAACACAGAATAAAGAAAAAGAAATATAAAAAAGATGATTTTAGGAGACTAAATAACAAAAAAATCCTTGAACTGTGAATGAAAAATTGTGAAATAGAGGCTCCCAATTTGATTCTGGGAGCTGAAATACCAGAGTGTGCTGTAGAATTACATCAGAAACAGCAGTTCCACAGTCAGGCAATTAACCACAGTTAGGATCAGGAGCAGATAGTCAGGAGATGGCGTATTAAGCTCTACCCTGATATGAAATCAGAATTTGATTTAATTATTGACGTGAGTAGAGCTACTGCAGGCCACGTAAGGGTTTCCAGTTATACACATTGTTGTTTTCTGTTTCCATAGACCTCTTTCATCATCTTCAGAGTGAGGCTAATACATGCCTCCTTCAGAAAGCATTATGAGTTTTGTCAAAGAAATAAAAAGTTCTATTTTTTGTTCTGGTGTTTATTACAGATGTGTTGTGGTGCCGCTCAGAAATGTTTCCCTGTTGGGAAAAAATGACAAAAGCAAAAACTGAAAATTAATTTAAAAGTATTTTGTGTTTAAAAAAGAAAGTATTGGAGGTCTGAAGTATTTTGATTTGAAAAGGAAATCTAAAGTGAGAATCACATGGGATTCGGATCCAAACCCCAGATATCCAAATTTATGAATATTGAAAAAGAAGGGAATACTTTGAGTTGGTTTATTTTTTTTTTTTTTTTCATTCTCCAGGGCTTAAAGAGACAGCTGCGTTTCAAACAGACTTAATAGGTGTGACTGAAACAGTTTATTTAAAATTCTTGAGCAGAATAAACTGTTTCGATTTATTATTGGGCAAAAGAAAGACTGTGAGAACCATTATTCTTTCTTATTTCAGCATTAATGATTAAGATCTCCCTAATTATAGAATTCTCAGAAAAGCAAAAAAAAAAAACCCCAACACCACAACATCAGACATCTTACAGACTATGGCTTCTCATTGCAACTACAAAAATTCAAAAATTTAGTCCAGCATTTGGAAAACAAGTTTACCCTTTCAAATTAGTGCTGTGCATTCCTGTATTATGGCTGCCTGACTGTAAAAGTTCCTCCTGGGCAGAGTGTCCCTGAATCCCTATTAAAACTTTGCAATTTAAAGAGAAAACAAAGTGGTTTATCCTGCTTTGTAAGCTGAAAATGCTTCGGTATTTGACACTTCACAGCAAGAAGCTATTACTAATTAAACAGCCTTGTTTTGTGAACGTCATAAAAAGTTTAGAAAATAGTGTCTACACTTAATGCAAACAATCCAAGGTTAGAGGCTAGGTACTTATTTATTCACAAACCTCTTGGGCTTTCGGGACTTTTTAGTTCCATTTTGTTCCCTACTTGACTATTTGAGCCTGTTTAAGACTTTTATTTCATTTTATTTTATTTTATTTTTTACATTACAAACTTTACAAATTCTAAAGATAAAAATTGTAATCTCTGCATGGTGTTTTTCTTTTAATGCTTGATGTTGATGCTGTGTGACATGAGTTAATATCAAGTCAATGATAAGTTCAAGTGCAGTAAATGCTTTAGAAGGGAGATGACTGAACTGCTTTGATGGAATCCGTTGGTAAAAACATAGAAGGAATACACAAGGAAGACAAAGAAAAGGAGGTCAGTGAAATAATAAATGAGAAACAGCAGAGGAAAGGAGATGGTAGAAGGAGATCAGAGATGCATTTAATGCAGAGAGACATCACAAAGAAAACAAAGGCCAAAGAATTCTACCCAAGAAGTGGAGCACCTTCAAGTCACCTACGGCAGGCAGCATTTCCATCTGTCCGTTATGGCAGGATTATCATCCATAAGCCTAGCTTTAGGCATATGTCTTCTTTGAATATTGCCCTTCTAGGGCATCCATTGCCTATGAAAATTCCAGCTTGAATAATCAGTCCTCTAATTCCTGTGTTTTTGTTTTTTTTTCTATTGAGTTTCTAGCAGAACTCTATTGCAGTGATGTATTTTGTAACCTTTTATTTGCGGGGAGGAGAATTTCAAAGCAGAATGAGAGGTAGGCAGTTTCATGTGTATCTGCTTATCTACTGACTTTTACTGACCTTCTACCTCTTGATAAAAAATGAATTGTGTAGCTTAACACAAGGGGGAAGAATTGTAATGTAGAGAGGAGTCTTGTTGCTACATTTAGCAAGCAGGTTGATTTTGTTTTCACGTTTAAATTTCCTATATTTATAATGGTGGCAGAATGTGGAATGTTCTTTCCCCTGAAAAAGGAGCTGTTTGGAACAGAAATACATTTTAAAAACACATTTTAATGCATCTACTCAGTCTTGTCTCCTGGTCTCCAAAGCAGAAATCTGAGAACATTATTATCAATAATAGGAAATTTGAGCTATTTAGAATGTGTTCCTCAGGGTTAATTCAGAAGTCCTCGGTGACATGTACAAGACAGACTGTTCTCTTCAGCAACTGTTATTCTTTTTCCAAATTCAATGAAGGTTTCTGTATCAATCATTTGCCTACTATTTTTTCTTGCGTATTCATTCTTTCCTACCGTACAAACATATTCACACCTTCAAAATAATAGATACCGACACTGTTCCCTCAAAAACCTCATTTGGAAGTCAGAGCAGAGGTTGGGCTTTTGCAAATAAGGGCATAATATTTCATTTTTTCCTACCATGGCAAAAGTAGCATTGATGAATAAACGTAGAGGAGCAGTTCTTCGGTGTGGAACTATTTCTCCTATATAATACCCATCTTTGTACAAGGCACTCTGTGTAGCACTGGTCTAAACATGCTTTAAGGGTAATAACTGCTGCTTGGTATAAAGAAAGACCAGCATCTTCCACAGGCTGCACGCAGCTTTGACTTACATAAAGTGAAGTCAAAACAGAAACTAATGCCGTTTCTTCATGTCACTCTCTGTCTGCATTTTATCTTGAGTAGAAAGACGGAAGAGAAATACAGTCAAGTGAGATCTGGCTTATGGCACTGGCTGCTGGAGTCAGGTATTGTATTGCTTGTCTCCCATTGCTACTAGAAATTTATGTCTTGAACCATAGAAGCTGACGCACATGTTTCCTCTAGGGCTTGGAAGAAGAACTGAAAAGATAATGAAAATGTTTGCTTGGGATGTACACAAACTCAGTAGGCAGGTCATGTATTTTGAAGATACACTTAACAACAGCAACACTCTTACAGACGTTCTGGAGAGTAACAGTTATCTCCCATATCATTTGAAGTGTGAGTTAGTCACTTTGTCATTCAGTTCAGCACAACAAAGCAAAGTGAAGGGTCATTGTCATTTAATTTCTTGGCACAGGTACAGGGTATAATTTAATGGCTTGTGGTAGCCAAATTTGAAGTTAGCTGCAGAGGGCCTCACAGCTTTCACTTTTATCGTTATTCTGTAGAATACGGTAGATTATTTCCAAAGAAAATACGCCAGTACAGCTGTTATGCTGTTGATAACTCGTCTTTCATCTGTGAAATAGCTTTTAGACTTGGTACTAGCCTTGAACATGAGCACTGCATCTTTGCTACACTGCTGGATTCATTTGAAAGATACCCTGCTGCTGTAGCTTGGAAGGAGCGCTGCTGAATTTTAAGGGCTTTTTTGGATTGATGCAATGATCACCAAGGACAGGCGTCAGTGACAGGATATTTGCATAAGAGTTTTCAGAAATAGTAGTCGAAAGCAAATGTTGTAAAAGTGAGGATAAAGGGAACTTTCTTAGCACTAGCCTAACTTAAGTATCATTCAGTACTCAGCTGGCTCTTCTCTAGTGTCTGTTCTAATAATGCCTTCCCTGATTGCAATATTTTTTAATAGAAACATGCTCAGTTAATATTTCCAAAGTAGGCAGATATCCATCCCACTTAACAAATTCATTTGCAGAGAGGTAGGTGGCAACACGAGAATTCAGATCTTTGTGCCCCCTGGGCTCATGCTTACTGCTTGAGCTAGAAAGGGAGCTCTGTTATCTCAAGCCAGAAAACATTCTTTCAGGATTTACGCACCCTTTTTTTTTATACTGTTTTAGGGTGGTGTTTATCTCTAAAGAACCACATGATCTTAATTCAGAAGGACACTTACTTCAGCCTTAAAAGTATACTGCAATCTCTAATTGATCAATGCTTTTTCCAAGGTGCAAGAGCTGATTAAGGAAAAAGAAAAAAAAGGGAGAGAAATATCAGTAATAGCATGACGATTTTAACTAGGAAATGGGCATTGCTGTATTTACATGAGGGGATCATGTTGTGTATTCAGTAAGAGCTACAAAATTTTTTCATACTTACTAACATACATATTGAAAAAAGTAGATTTTTAAATAGTAATGTTTTTATTTTTTACTTATTCACTTCCATTTCTAATAGGCAAAAATATACTTGTAATTGTTATTTGTTTGTTGGTTTTTTTTTTTTCTCCTATTCATCTTAAGAAGCTGAGGTTCTGGTTCCTTGTATGTCTTGCAGGTCATGAGCTAAAAAAATCTGAGCAATACTAACTCCTTGTTTGTGTGTCCCCAAGTTGTCAGCAGAACTCCCTGCAGCGTTCTCAGATGCCTGAAAGAGAAAGGAGGCATGGAGAGCAGTAAGATGATATTTATGCGAGTCATATCCTTGCAGAGCAGAGAACGGGCTTCCTTTCCAAAAAATTATCTCTTTGCCCAGATAATTAGTCTGAGCTCGAAACAGCAGGAGAAATAGCACATGCTTATTTCTGCATCTGACTGTTCACTTTACTCATGCAATGATTTAGTGACATGAGGCACTCACTCTGCCTTTTCTGGTTACCTGGAAACTAACTCATTAGTTTAAGGAGGGGAACTAATTCTGTGGGTGCACACATAGGGTTTACAGCAGTGGTCTTTCTGTTTGGGCATGTACAGAAATGGATACATAAATCCAGTACTTTTCTTAACCATCTGAATAGTGTGCTCTTAGGCGACATTTCCCACTGTTCAGAGAAGCCGCGGTTTCCCTCTGGGAGACACTTTGAGCTAAGCTACAAATGACTCTGTCTTTTATTTTGGTCTACCCACAGTATGCTGTTGGTCTGAAACAGGCAGTAAGTAGTGTGAATGCATGTGTTGTCTTACCTTGATATCAGGTTTTTGCCTATTAGTTTGTTTTTCTTTTAAATAAATGAAGAAAGCTGCTCTTTGGTGGCCAGCTCATTTATTCAGGTAGGCAGTAACGTCTCACTTTAACGTTTGCTGTATGGTCCTGTAGCATGAAGTCTAGGATTTACTAGTCCAGTATGGGTCAAATAAACAAACAAGGAAACGAACAAACAAAACCAAAACCAAAATATGTCCTGGTACCAAAACTATAAACATAAAATATTCAGAAAAAAATATTAAGGGCTTTCGAAGTAATGAAAATGGTTGATATCTAAAGAGACTGCAAATACAGACACCAAAAAGCATTCTTTTTCTATTTGCCTCCTTTTAAAATATATTTTATCAATATTTTATCAGACTTTTCTGCTCTAAAGTCTTCAGACTCAAAGAACAGGGATTGATAACGCTGCGGAATGGCATTTGCATCTCGATACTGAAAATTTACCCATAGCCAAAATATGAATACAATGTTCTAAATGGCAACCCCAGTAAGACAAGTCTGACATAACAGTCACTGCATCGGAATTCCTTCTACTCCCTTTTGGCTTGGTTGTTGTGTAACTATTATACAGTCCAGCAGAGTGCAATCGTCTCCAATGTAGTGTTTTATATACATTACGCAGGCATGAATTATTGCGAATGCAGCAATGCCTTTCTTTTGCATGAGCGCTCTAATGATTATTCTGAGGACTAGTGTTAGTATAGCCCGTAAGTTTTTATAATATACGTTTTGTGCCAATACAAATTGGCAAAATGGGGGACTTTGCAGCAGAGTTTAAGAGCTGAAGTGATGGAATAAACTGGTATAACTGGCAGAGGGGAGGTGTTGCTTTTAGTAATGCGAAAACTGTTTCTCTGAAGCTGCCCAGATCAGAGGTTCTCATACTATTGTCCTTGAATCACTATTGGTCTTAGGGACATTCACTTTTCATATCCATTGATTCTCATTTTATGCTGTCCCTCCTCATTTTTAAATCCTATTGAACTGCACTCAAAGATGGCTAAATGCATTCAGCACTTTCATAATATCAGCTTACTTACTTGGCCACAGGCATGCTGTCTCACTCTTAATAGGAGAAATCATCCACATAATTGAAACTGAGAAGGAAACTGTCCCACCAGTTGTTCTCTAAAAGGTACTCTTCCTTATGAGGGTGATTAATCTTAACCAGCATTCACCATGTATAAGGTAGGTGTCTAAGTTAGTTGTTTGTGTTCTAGTTATAAACAATGAAGAGAAATAAGAATCTCTTAAATGTATCTTAAGGTGGGCTCTGTCAGCTTCCAGAAGTGCTTGTTGCTCCACGTTGTCTCCAAAGAGGCCTTGATATCTAGTTTACCCTAGACGCTGATTTTTGAAGCAGTTACAGTTAGGTGAGATAGAGTCCATCATCAGGTATTACAGAGTTTTGTGCAATGAATACACTTGATCGTGACATAATTCACTTTGCCAGTGTGTTCAGCTAGGCCAAATAAAAGGCAGTTTCAAACAGACGCCATTAAGACGAGCTACCAGAGCACCAAGACCAAGGGAATACTTTCAACTCTTCTCAGAAGCACTTGAGAACCTAATCTATGAGAACACATAGATCCACCTGCGTATTCCCATTCTTCTGATAGAGACTCCTGGAAATCTCATATGGTAGTTATAACCAGTTGAATTAGAAAGAATGACCTACCTTTGCATTATTATTGCAGTCACATTTTGAATTGATAGTCTTAGTTTTCATACCAAATTTTTGCTTTTCTTGCTTCTTTTATGTTCATCTTTCCTAAACTAGTCTCATACGATATGCTTTGCTATAACGTCACATGCGAAATAAAGCTGAAAAACTTTTTTGGGGAATATCTATGTGAGAAACTGCTTTCCAGCTCATATCTACTTTACTTTAATGACTCAGATATCTCTGGTTTATTTGATAACATAAGCATATTAAAAATAAGGCATACTGATTTATTCCAAGTTTCTACTTGGAGCTGGGAGCAGTGACTAAGCTCATTTGCATGGCAGAGTTCCTTACACCTTCAGCATGGTTTATTTGCAGAACTGGGTTCATTGCTTGAATTTGCATCTCTAACTTAGTAGAGGTATTCAGAATTTCATTATCTGTGCGCTTTAAAAACCATGCTAAAATCCTTTATTACTAAAAGGAGTTCAAAGCAATGAAACTTTAAATACAAATCCCTTGAGCTATTATGTAAGTGTCATGTATTTCACAAAATTTAAATTAAGTGATAGTAATAGTAAGGAGAAGTTAGGCATGGAACAAAGGAATTTTCTATGCCAATTTAAATTTGTTTTCTTATGTTTAGATCTACAAAGTTTCTTTGGAAAATGAGTTCATCTCCTTCTTTGTCCAATGCTGACTTAATAGCTTTAACTTGACCGTCTATGTAAAATTCAGCTTTATGTTCTGGGCTTTCAACATCTTTCTATTTGGCACAAGTAACTCTGCCTTATTTCCAAATGTCTGTATAATAATGTACTGGATGAATACTTTACTAGTACGACACATAAATCAGAGGGGATTTTGGATTTCTGTATTTTGTATCGCTGTTGTTTCGTGTCTGTCTAACAGTTGTAAATGTTCACAGAAGATTTAGATGGCAAATATTTAACAGGAAAAAAAACCTTTTCCTTTTGCTTGGCCTTCCCAGAAAGTTGCTTTATTTTGTATACACACCCATACTGCGCATATATGTACACGTATCTTTATTTTATATATGCATTATATTCTATATACCTTCTGTCTTATAATACAAACTATTTACGATACATATAAATACATATAAAATGTTTATGATTTATATATACTGTGTGACAGTTAGTTGCTCCTTAAATTTAATCCAGGTGAATCCTAATTTGGTGAATGCCATGCACCTCTTTATCTTGTTGAGTTTAAGGTAATTTTCTAAGTTTCCTATGACTGTGTTTAAAAAATGCTTGATGAGATCCATTTGCCTAAGTTAGACTTTTAAATGTTACAAGTCTACAAGTAAATCACCATCTACCCTATTTATAGCCAATGCAGAGGAAATAGATTAAATGAACTGACTTGCAGATGTGCGTATTTTTATTAAATTAAAAAAAAAATCTGGTGTGATTAAATGAATTGCATCCCATGTAACTGAGCTGTAGAACTAAGCCTCAGGGTGTTTTTGACCCCATAGAAGTCAGTTTCTCTCTCTTTACAAGATAATTCTGCTTTCTGCCTCAGGTGTGACGGTCTTTGCAGGCATGTTTACAAGACAGAATTGATAAAAAGACGACTTGACACAACACCTCCCCACCTTCTTTTTCTAAACCTGTTTATCCAAGATGTGCATGGCCCTATTCCTAGCTCAAATTTTTATTCAGAACATTAAAAGATCTGTAGAAGGACCATTTCTGCAATGAAAATGGAAAGTTCAAGAGCAGAGCTATTGAACTCCAGTTCTGGTCACAGATCTTTTACTGCTGGTAATTAGCTTAACTGCATCTTTAAATACATTTTTACTCCGTATAATATGCTTTTGCAATACTGGTGAATAAAGTTAATCAGTAGAACAGTGTGCCTTTTCTCCATTTTACCCATAGAAATAACATACATTTTTAGAGCCATAACTGTAACTACTATCAATTGACACACCTGTCAGATACAGGAAGCTAGTTCAATGATCTATTTCTTTTTTTTTTTTTTTTTTTAAATTTATTTCTGAGACACCCTTAGATGAAATCAGAATTTTGTTGCAGAATGGTGTTATTCTCTGGAAAAAAAGTTAGTACAAATTTTATTTTCTGTAATTATGTAATTCCTTATCTCTGTGTATTGTAACTCCTGCATTTTGGACTCTAACCATTTTATTTTTCATAATGAAATTAAACTGGTTGAATAGTTCTGCTTTCCACTTTTTCAATTTGCACTACCTAAGCTTAGGTTCCTCTAAACCGCGCATAGCCTTACTTCTCGTTAACCGTACTTAGAATTCATGGCACTTTCAGCCATGAAGTAGGAAAGAAGTGACATTTAGTATCAGCTTGATTTGAGCACTCATTCATAAAAGCTTTTAGCTTTGACTGAAATGACAACAGTGTCAATTCTTACCCTTGACAGAGCTTGCTGTGCACCGAAAACAAAGAGTTTCAGTGAGCTCCTCTAGATCTGTGTGAAATTACAAAGAAAAGCCTGACATCTAGTTTGGTAAGGGAGCATGTACCACATTTTGTTGAATTAATTTTACATAGGAGCTAATAGTAAAACTATAGGCATTTAACCTATTAACTCGTTAGCACATAGACACAAAAATTTAAATCTTAAGCAGACTTGAAATCCCAGCATTGGCTACTGATACTGTTACATGAATTCAATTCCATTCTTGGACTTGTTCTTAGCAGATGAATTGCTAGAACAATATGAATGCCTCTACAGTTAGCTAATTTATTTCTTCTAAATCATTTCTTTATTTCTGGGTTTATTCTACAGGCTTGTGAAGGTAGTCTTTACAGAGGGAACGGCAGCAAAGGCTAATATCTTACATCATTAGAAACATTACCGGGCAAAAATTGTTGGGACTGCAAAAATTGTTGGGATTGCAAAGTACCAATGTTTTAGAAAAGCTGTTTTCCCAGCATGAGACTGTTGGATAGCTGATTGCTTATTTTAATAATTTTCCAAATGTATGGAAGGGGGTTTCATGGCTAAGAGATCTAAAGATGTGACAGTTGAGTTGCTGTTGGGCGCCAATTGTTAACATACACTTGCTTTTTAGTGTTGTTGCTATAACTGAATGTAATTATAACTGATTATATCTTTAAAGCTGGGCAAAGGATTTATAACATTATTCAATACTGTATTTTATTTCTATTTTTTTTATAGCCTGTTCTTTATCCTGAAATAGCTATTACTTTTTTTTTTTTTCACTGATGTGCTTTCTGCTGGGAAACTGAGATTATAATGAGTCTCTACCCTAATTAGACAGGAAGTAAAAATTTGGGTTTTTTTTTTCAGTTAGGACCTCTTATGAGTGGTATCCTAGGGAACCAGAAAGAATAATCATCAAGAATCGTGTTTTATAGAAACAAAATCTATAGTGTATGCATAAGAATAGTCGTAGACCCGTGGCATTGTGGATCATATTCAATAATATATATAGCAACTGCTTTGTACTAGCATTGAAATAGAAATCTACTTTAAATCTTATTTAACAGTGCAGGCTAGTAGGTCCTTGCATTATCATAGTACATAATAGTAGAGGGAGTTGGTGAATTTGATCGTTGATCTTCACCAGTTCTGAGACTTACAAGCTTACTCCAATATTCTTGTTTAGCAGCAAACAGAACACAGAGCTTCCCTCAAAGCAAGTGATTAGTATAAAACAAATATTCCAGGCTTTCTCTGTGATTAACAAACCATTTTTTTCCAAACTGTGGAATACAAAGGATGATGTGATATGTGCATAGCAAGTGCTAAACTGATTTAACCTTGTTTTGTAAATAAATTACACACTTTTAAATCACTTTATTATCAGACTTAGCCCCATTCCTTAACCCAGATTTTGTTGCTAGGATAGCTACTCTCAGTGAGCTCACTCCTTAAAAAAGGCAGTACTTAAAAACTGATGGAGAATTCCTTACTTCTCAGTAGATGTACCTGGCTTGCTGAGGTTTTCATTTTCATAGGAGTCTCTTATTTGCATCCAGGATTTTCCGGGGGGGGAAGTAAAAAAAAAAAAAGTAAAAAAAAAAAGGTAAAAAAAAAAAGTGTGTTTGTGCTGTGCACTGCATGAGCAATGCTTGTCAAGCATAGGCTCACTGTGCATATTTTAGCCATGTGTGGACAGTTTACGTGTAAAACTCTGAAGCTTCCTTGTGGCACATGTACTGTACAGGTGGTGTATTCTCGCTTTTGCCATTAAGTGAAAATGACATTTATCAAAACATCCTCTTTACCCTCAAAGACATTTTGAGACATTGCAACCTTTGCTAACTGGGGCAAAGAATTAGAGAAAAAGAACACATTGGCAACATCATGTAATGAGCTAAAAGGAACATCATTGTCATACCGTTCCTTTGTCTTATTTTTATTATATTTGCCATCAGAAAAATGGTAATCACAGCTTAAAGGTATCTTGGAAATATTAATTACTTAAGACTTACGTAAGTGGTTTCAGAATGTGCCATAAAGTGATGTATAATTTCTGAGTTAGCTTGCTTATTTACTTATGTTTCTGAACTTATAGCATAGAAGGGCTGTGAAGATCCACATCTGTCTAAGAATTTTTACTGACTGTACTTGAGAGCTTGGGGTGACATAATGCAATATTTTTAGGCAAGCTTGGTCTTACCAGCTATAAATGCTTTAAGATAGAATGCATTGTAACAGGTAAATTAGTGGTTGCTCTGGCAAAACACTTTCTGTTATGTGATCCTATACCTTTAAATATTTATTATGGAATCTTTCCAATTTCATTGTGTGTTACTTCTCTGCATCCCATTATTTCCAAATACTTTAGCAAAATATTTGATATGTTAGTGGCAGTGTTGTTTCCACTCTTTTCCTCTCCTTCCACCTGTCAAACTCCTTTAATTTCATGCCACCATTTTAATACTAATTTCTGTGAATAAAGAGAAGGTTGTCTCAATAGATCCTTTTGCAACAGAGCAGGTCAAACACCCAATGTGCCACCCCTACAATTCTCACTTTGAGTGCTTTATTTTTTTCCTTTGCCTTCTCTTTCTATGAAGTCTGTTCCTCTTCTTCCTACTCCCTTTTCTTTGTTGTCTCCACCTTGTGAGTTTCTTACTGTTATAGTTCTAATGTTTTCACTTGTTCCAGCAGCTTACGTAGAAAATACTGGGGTCAGCCTGAGGCTGCAATGCTCTTTCTTGTACAGAAGTTAAAAAACACAAACAAGACCGACTTTTTTAGCACTTGCTTCTACATTTTCAAAAGCTATGAAAAGGGAGCTGTGCAGACCAAGGTGACACTTCCCTGCTTAGTAATCATGCTTTTTATTTGCTCTCAGCTAAAAAAAGCAAATGCTTCCTTTGCTGCAACTTCAAAAATCTGTAGGTAGTTAGAATAGGGAACTACAGCCAGAGAGCTTAAGTAACTTTTTTTCAAAGAACACTTTCGCCAGTTCTAAAATCTTCAGAGATAAGTGATACGGTATTGATTCTTATTATCTATTTTCTTTAAGTAGTAATAATAGCAATAATTATTCAAAATTAGACTTAAGCAAAATTCACTATCTGAACACTCCTAAATTTTCGGGGAAGGAAGATTGGAGGAAAGAGTTTTTAGAATCCTTGTAAGAAAACGAGAGTCTATTGTCACCTTAATAACACCAAGATCTAGACCGTCTTTGTGTTCCTGTCCTGACTGAGTGATAAAACATGCCTGAGTTTGGTTTTCAGCCCTGCAGGGAAATGGCTCAGACAAAATATAGTAGCGATGCCCTCATTCTTTTCTGCTCACTTAGTTATCTCTACAGAAAATATAACACACTCACTGGAACCAACACCCCAAAATCCCATCTTCCACAGGAGTTGTGAAGGTCCAACGAGCAGGCCAGAGGGCCACTTTTACATTTGTCAATAAATATTCGGCTAATTCAGAAAGAGTAACTTAAACAGAAAGGACTGAAAAAATCTTGCCTTGGTATGTATGCTAGGAATCTGCTTGGTAGAGTACCATGGAATAAAGCCCTGGAAGGAAGAGGAACCCAAGAAAGCTGGTTAATATTCAAGGATCATCTCCTCCAAGCTCAGGAGAGATGCATCCCAACAAAGACAAAGTCAGTCAAAAATGTCAGGAGGTCTTCAGGGATGAACAAGGAGCTCTTGGACAAACTCAAAGCCTACAGGGGGTGGAAGTAAGGACAGGTAGCCTGGGAGGAATACAGAGAAATTGTCCAAGCAGCCAGGGAACAGGTTAGAAAAGCTAAAGCCCAGACAGAGTTAAATCTGGCCAGGGATGTCAAGGGCAACACGAAAGGCTTCTTCAGGTATGCCAGTTATAAAAGGAAGAATAGGGAAAATGTGAGCCCTCTCTGGAAGGAAACAGGAGACCTGGCTACCTGGGATATGGAGAAGGCTGGGGTACTCAACGACTTTTTTGCCTCAGTCTTCACTGGCCAGGACTCGGTGCTGTTTAACATCTTTGTTAGTGACATGGACAGGGGGATTGAGTGCACCTTCAGCAAGATTGCTGACGACACCAAGCTGTGTGATTTGGTTGATACACTGGAAGGACCTGGACAGGCTTGAGAGGTGGTTCCATGCCAACCTCATGAAGTTCATCCAGGCCAAGTGCAAGGTCCTGCACATGGGTTGGGGCAATCCCAAGCACAAATACGGCTGGGCGGAGAATGGATTGAGAGCAGTCCTGAGGAGAAGGACTTGGGGTACTGGTTGATGAGAAACTCAACATGAGGCAGCAATGTGCACTCGCAGCCCAGAAAGCCATCCACATCCTGGGCTGCATCGAAAGAAGTATGGCCAGCAGATCAAGGAGGGTGATTCTGTGTCCAGTTCTGGGCTCACGGGTTCAAGAAGGACAGGGAACTGCTGGAGAGGGTAAGAAAAGGGCTACAAAGATGATTAGGGGACTGGAACATCTCTCTTATGAATAAAGGGTGAGGGACTTGGGTCTTTTTAGTCTGGAAAAAAGAAGATTGAAGGGGGATCTTATGAATGCTTATAAATACTTAAAAGAGTGGGTGTCAGGAGGATGGGGCCAGTGTTTTTTCAGTGGTGCCCAGTGACAGGACAAGGGGTAACGGGCACAAACTGTTGGACCTGTTGGAGCAAACCCAGAGGAGGGCCACAAATATGATCAGAGGGCTGGAACACCTCTTCTATGAAGACAGGTTGAGAGTCGGGGATATTCAGCCTAAAGAAGAGACGGATCCGGGGAAACTTTATAGCAGCCTTCCAGTACCTGAAGGGGGCCTACAGGAGAGATGGGGAGGGACTCTATCAGGGAGTGTAGTGATGGACCAGGGGTAATGTTTTTAAACTGAAAGAGGGTAGATTTAGACTAGATATTAGGAAGAAATTCTTTACTGTGAGGGTGGTGAGACACTGGAACAGGTTGCCCAGAGAAGCTGTTGAGGATCCATCCCTGGAGGTGTTCAAGACCAGGTTGGATGGGACTTTGAACAACGTGGTCTAGCAGGAGGCGTCCTTGCCCATGGCAGGAGTGTTGGAACTAGATATCTTTAAGGTCCCTTCCAACCCAAACCATTCTATGATTCTATTATTGTATGATTCTATGTCTCATTTAGCTTAGTGTTTGAGATTCTCATCTTCAGACCCAAGCTTGAATTTACTTGGGGACTTCTGGAATGCCTATTTTTCTGTTTAAAATATTATTTTCTTTGTTCTTAACAGTATGTTGTGAGAGGTCATGTTTGTAGGTAAGACAAAAGGTTTTCAACTCTCTCAAATAGGAGAAGAAAACAAACTCTGATGTCTCAGAATCTGCAGGAGTACACTACAAGCAGGGCTGTCAAATAAAAGGGCAACAGCACTACCAACTCATGTAAACAAACTAATTATTTCCTGTTTTGGAACAAAACAGTAGGAAGGAATGTTAAATTTATTTCTTACTGGACTAAACAAGATAAAAAAAAAGAATTTCCAGTTTCCTGTGGAATAAAACATTAGTACTTTCTGTGGAAATTGTCAAAGGTGTTCCTTAGGAAGAGCCTTTCCCAGAACTTTTCTGTGGCCATCTGAGAATGTCTCCTGGAACAACTGACAAACTCTACTAATGCAGCTTGTGTACCACTCCAGTCAATGAGGAGATGCTGTCAGCTCAAAAAATCCTGCTGACACAATTCATCCATTATATACACAGTTTTGTCAGCAAAGTGCAGGGGAGAGAGGTACCCATGGTAAAGGAAGGTTGAGTTGGAGATTAATTCAGTAAACTGGACATATACAAATGATGCATTCAGTGGTGTTGAACAGCTGTTGAGTAGCTGGCTGCTATAATTGTGAGGCCACTATGATCTTTCAGAAGTTGTGATGGCCAGGGGAATTCTCCAATAACTTGAAAAAAAAAAAAACCACAAATATGTTCAGTTCTTGGGGAGAGAAATTCTGGCTGCATAGTGGGCTGTAATGGTAAAGGCAAAAGCTCCAGGAAAGTGGTTATTCATCTCTCTTCAGCACTTGGGAAGAGACATGTTGGAGTACTGTGTCATGACTGGGGCTCACAGCACAAGGAAGATCACGACAGACTAGGGAGAGTTCAACGGAGGGCCGCTAAGGGGGCTGGAGCACTTGAAAAGCTGAGGGACTAAAGTGGATTTCACTTGAAAGGCTGAAGGACTAAAGTGGATTTTATGGAGCTATGAAATTTTTAAGTGGATACAGAGGTACATTAAAATCATTGCTTGCAATCAACTTTGGTAACACCTCAGAATAATTTTTAAGAGAGCTATAACACATATGTATGCTTTGAAGTACGCAGGTACCATCTAAAAAATTGTACAGAAAATGGATTCCCTCAGCTCTGACTTGAAAGCCAGAATCCTGTGACACTTCACAAAAATGACATAACAGGATTAGGACTTTCTCAAAGTACTTCTTATGCAGAAAGGTGTGTGGTTGAAGTCTTCCTGCTAAACAGAGTTTCAATGATATTTGCTGTTACGTCTGCTGCCACCATGGATCACTGGATCTGTATATAGCAGAATCTGAACCAAAGGGCATGTTTACGAAATGAATGGTATGGGTACTATATTTTTTAATTTTTAATCTCAGAGCAGTGAAATGTCATCAATACAGTTGTCACTGGCATCATAAAGAAATGGTTTGTGATTCGCAACCAAACCTACCCCTTCCTTTAAACAAACTGTGCAACAGGAAAAGCCTCATCACTAGTTGATACAGGTACAGAAAGTTAAACCAGTCATTCTGAAGGCTGATTTTTGTTTGGCTTTTAAATATTTGGCCAAAGAATCTGATTTCTCCTCTCCCCCAAAATATTTTCCTTTGTGGGAAAATTTCTTTTTCTATGTGGACAATTCTATTAGAACCTCACATAGTGTACATTGCCCTTGATTTACTGAAATCAGTAATCTATAGTGATTTATCTCCCCCCCCCCCCTTTTTTTTTCCAGTAGTGATATATAATATTAAATGAAGAGGAACACCTAAAAGTAAACCTGAATTCTGTAAAAACCAAGAAAATATTTTAACTGAAATTAGACACAGTTTTAAATGAGTCCAGCTTCAGTGTTTTTCAATGGAGTTGTCCATTGAGATGTCCAAGTTTGACGCTTAAGCTAAAATTTGGGAGAAAATAATCTTTTCGGCTTCAAACAAGATAATCTGAGTCAAAACTACTCTGCATGACTCTGCAAATTATTTTCATCCCCAATGTCTCAGCTATATTATTAATTTCAAGATCACTGTTTATTTTTATTTTAATTGACTTTGAGAAAGCTCTTGCACAGCAATTAGCCAAAAGATTGTCTGGTTCATTTGAAATATGAAAACTGAGACTGTTCTTTAACATGAGATGTTTCCTTACAACATGGAGACTCCTTTAGAGAGGCTACTCAGTGCAGTCTCTTGAATTAAGTATATGGACATAGTCCATGTGTGGGTTGGTTTGCCATGCATCTCCAAAACTTTGATGCATCCAATTTACTTAAATTTTGTGTTGCTTACAGCCTTTCTTCTCTTCCACTCTCTTTTTTATATAAAGAACATCCCCTCTCTCTCTCTCTCTCTCTTCGTTGTTACTAGAGATGAGAAGCAGAATCCTTTTTGTATGTGCTCAGAATACTGCATATAGCACTGTGAAGAAATCATATCCTTTTTTTTTTTTTTTTTTTACCTCCTCTAAACCTCCTTCTCATTTTTACAGGCAGATACAGAAGTTTCCTGGACCCTTTCATCTCCTAATTTCTGTCTAATGGCTTGACCTATTTTCAGATGCATTGATAATCACAAAAATGAGATAATGCAGAAAATAGAAACACGGTTGTTTTAAAAGAAGCCCCAATAACAAACATTTTTAATCTTCTCCCCCCATCTTCCTTTTTTATTTTTTTTATACTGTGGAAATAAATACAGTTATTTATTTGCTATGAGAAAGGGAAAAAGACTGAACTAATCCTATCCCAAAGGTATCCTCATTCATATCTGGGAAATAGACTGCTGGCCCAAGGAAAATAAAGCAAGAATATGAACACTGTTATAAGCAGTGCAAATACTGGAAATTAAGTGTAATTGCAAGTACAGAATTTATGTTACATTTTAGCTGTTCATTACCACATGCACTAAGCAAACATATATCAAACTTTTGAGAAATGCTCTACATATTACCCTTTCTCCTTTTTTTCTTCTACTGGCACAGTGTCAGCCACAGAAAAACTGAAGTCTGAAGTGCAGATGCTATATTTTTTTCATAGTCAAATTTTCACAACTTCAAAAGCAGGCAAAAGAAAGAGGAGGAGCAAGAGATTTCTCAAATTTTTGATATAGAATGATCAGGGGCTAAATCTACAATAAAATTTACGAAACCAAGTTAAAAAATTACACTCTCTTTACCTGTATCCTGTTCTTACATCAGTCTAACTAGCATAGTTTTCTCTTTCCAAGAGGCTATTCTGGAGACTGAAGCAAGGTTGTAGAAGGGTTTCTGGTGGATGTTCTCTTTATTTACTCTTTGCTCTGCAACACGCTTGGTTAAAAAGCTGCGTCTCTGTTGTGTATTTTCATCGTTGGTATTTGATTCAATAGAAAGTACTTGTCGGAGGGAGGGACCCTGCCTTCCCAGTGGTCAGCTACGTGAGCTCTACTGGAGAGAAGTGTCAGGAGCAGATGAAGAAGAGGCAGGGTGAGTTGGAGTCTGTAGTATAAGCAGACACTAGAAGGGTGTTAAACAGATACCCAGACCTCAGGGGATCAGGGAACAAAAGTATTTTTCCTGTTACTTGAAAGGGCTGCATAGAGTTTGTGCAACCCTGGGAGCCAGTAGAAGTTACTGCAGCAAGGCTGAAGGAAAAGACACACTTTACATAGAAAGAAGGAAATGAAAGTACTTAAAAAAAGTATTTGTCTTACAAAGTTAAAAGTTCTCTATTTAAAAATTTGTTATTCCATTTTATTTTTTTTAATAGTACCAGTAAGTCAAAGCCCCTCTAATGTTCTTAGTACTTTAAGAAAAAAGTGCAGGCACATCAAGCTCACATCTCTGTCTGATACAGAGTCCCATCACAAAGCACTGTGCATTTGCTGAGCTAAGACAAAGCAAACCAGCTTCTTGTCCTGGACATCCACTTCAATTTCTCAGAGTATTGTAGGTGTTGCAGTAGAGTGTAAGCCTTTGCTAAGATAACTCAGATACTTAAACCAAAATACAGTATGACATGCACTAGCCTTACAACTCACAAAGCAAGACCAAGATTTACTTGAGAAGATGTTCAGGAATGTGTAGATGTTTCCAACATGTTCTCCGGGATAAAAATGAAGATTGCCAGGAGATCAGTAACACTTATGAGACGACGCAAGAACACTAAGTTCTGTGCAAACTCTAAGTTGTTTGGATGTTACTTCCTATCCTTGTCAATCAAGGTGAATTAAAGATTTGAGACAGACATGTCAGGGAGTAAGATTCATGGTCATCCGAACATTACAAGTTTAACCAATTCACTATTGCTTATTTAAAATTTTAGAGTTTTAAAATTTATACGTATATACTGAATTTATATTAACTTTTATGTGATAATAATAATAATTTCTCTTTAAGTTGCATGCTGTGCTGCGTGAGTTTATAATTATACTGCAGCATAAATTTATACTGTTAGCCATAGAATTTGTTAAGTTCTTGCTGAGAGTTATTAAGAACCACTCAATATCAAAGAAAGCTGAGAAATTCAGAATACATTGCTTGCACGTTGATCATCAATCTTTTAATAAAGTTTTTATTGCACTGAGGCTATTTATTTGATTAATATTCTCTAGGTCCTGGTGTAAATTTTGTTCCTAGGCAATATGCTTAGTGGTCCTTTGCCATTTTCTTTTTTCAATTTTAAAGCTTTCTTTGCCTTTGTTCAAATGCTCTCACCCACATCGTATTATCCATTGGCATAACAAAATAGTAAAATTACATAAGTAAAAGCTAAAACAACAAGAAAAAGGCACAGCAACTGGGGAACCTGAACAGCTGCTCTAAAAAGGCTCCTACTAAAGTGGAGCACAGTTTATTCCTTTTGTCTGTCAGTTTTTGTGTTGGTTTTTTTTTTCACATTTTCTCTGTGTCTGGGAGATAATGTCATTCATTTCTGTAAAAATCATTGCTAACCTGATTTAATGGTTCTGTGACGAGCACATTTATGTGCCCATGCCTGACATTGACATTAAAGTATTTTCTGTTTAGATTTTCACAAAGTGAATTTTGTGCCGTGTCAGTCTTTGTAACGTTATTAAAAATGTGTAAAATAGGCCAGACCCTTTTACAGTCTTTGATGGATGTTTGCAACTGGGAAATGAGATCTGACCTGGATGATACAGAGTGGAATTCAATAGAGTTAACAGAGCTGAAGATGTCTATTTGAAAGAAAATTAAAGCACTTCCATGCCACATATTACGTTTTGAAAAAAGATGAATCTTGGCTTTGTGTAAGTCAGCATAGATTCATGAACACCACGAGAGGTCTGTGGAGCTCTGGCTGTTAACCGAGACCTGTCAATATTAGCGGCTTCAACCTTTTGTTTTCTTTGCTTTTCAGATAGATGGAGAGGTGATTTTAAAAACAACAAAAATCATTGTCTATGTTTTATTTTGTGATTGCATTACTATTTAACACAGATATTTGAGTCTGATTTCTTCAACTTGTTTTCCAGGTACACTGACTATAAATGGATTAATTTATGTGATTCATTACAAATCAAGTTTCTCTGTTTTTGTGTCACAAGCAGTCTAAACAAGCTGCATAACAGTATCAAAGGTGCTTAGATCCATATCTTACAGAAACCATTCAGATTCATGACTGAGTGAAGAAGTCCTCTTTCTTATCCTGGATATTCAAGACTCATCTTGAGCCTTCTTATCCACCTCTATTCTCGAGGCACTGGCTGAGTTTTCAGTGAGTTGATGAAAGCTGTGATTTATAACAAATGAGATATTAATGTTTAGCTAGAAAATATATTCTGACATTAAGCCGGGATTTTGGGTGAGGGCTCTAAACCAAGCAAAAAAAGGCAGCTTATTTGTTTTAACTCTCATACTGTTATTCTAGACCCTCTTTTTCTTCTTTTAATATTCATTTCCTACTTACAAGGTTCCGTATTTCTTTCAATGCTTGCAATAACTATCATCATCTTTGAGCCCAGAAAAGGTTCACCGAAAAAACACTGGTAAATAAAAATTATGGATTTAAAACACACTTTGTACAGGCATTATAAGATGCAAAAAGGAACAGAAAATAAGTTGCTTTCTCATTACCAGGTGAGCACTGATTGTACAAAGATGAAGGCTATGATTTTTGAGTTGTCCAATATTCTAACATTATATTAGTTCGGATACCTCAGCACTATCGCAATTCTTACCTTCATGCTCATTATACACAGGGCCACCTCCTGATAGGTTAGGTAATTTAAACCTAGAACCTGGCTGCTGGACTTAAAACTTGGGTTGGACCACTATTTTTCTATTTTAATCTTTCTAACACTTTTTTTTTTTTTTTTTTTTAGGTTTCCTGTCTCAGGATTGACGCTGACTGTAATTCTTACAATTATTTTAAATGACTATGCAATCCAACTGAAAAACCCAGAGCTAATTATGCTTTGGAATTTCCTTTTAAAAAAGTGAGTTCCAGGTTTATGAAAGGTTTGATATGGCTGAAAAATTAAATGCCAGCTAGCCACGGCTTGTGCTTGTTGTGTGTAGCGTTCTCCCTCCTATGTCAACACTACAGATACATTTCTAATTCACCTGCTGACTTGAGGATGGTGATAATGATCTTTAGATCAAGAAATCCTGGTTACAAACTGTCTCCAGTTCATTAAAGGACCTTTCTGGATAGCTCACCATACCTTTGTGTATCTTGCTAGAGGTAGGGGTTTGCTGTAGTTCTGGCTTTTCTCCTCTACGGTTACTATGTGTACTAGTATGGAATAGCCTCTCTTGCTGCACAAACTGAAAGTCTGTCATGTAATGTCTCTGCTTTTGATGTCATTGACCACCAAGTGGTATTTTTTGTCTTGAAAAAAATGCAGGCTGTTGGTCTTTGATCCTACAAACTCTCCCAAATGTGCTACTCCAGGGTTTTAAGGCCTTTAAGGGTAAGCAGATTGTTACAGGATTAGCATACAGATATGGGTTTTCTGTGTTCTGAGGCTTATCTTTATTATTCCATATTGTGCAGCAAGGGAAAATGCCTGGGTAAGATCCAATCCAGTTAGGACTGAGATGTGGGTGCCAGGACAGAAGAATGCCATGAGGATCTGTCAGAGATATATCAGCTCCAGTGAAAACGTCTGCCAAAAGTAGCTTGGGTAGGGTTAGTGCTTACAAGTTTTATTAGAATGCTGATTATTTTAAAATTTTTAGTAGAAAATAAAATCATAACAATATATATATACAATTGCTTTAACTAGATGTATGAAGGCTCTGTGGAGAGGAGGGTATTGTGTCAAGAAATCCTTGGGCACTGCAGCTCTAGGAAGTATCTATTTTGTGATGCATGCTTTAGTTTTTCCTACAGCTTGATTGCCTATTATATTTACTGTTTTGAATTCTCTTTCTCCCTCTCTTGTTAAGCTCAATATTTAGGGAATTTTTTTTAAAAAAAACATAACTTAAAAGGCATTAAATGTATTTATTCCTGTCTGTTACATTATCCAGTCACAACGACTTGAGGAAAGGATAGAAGAACCATCAGAAATGTAATCTAATTAGATCTTATTAAAGTAAAAATCACATTTAAATAGAAATTATTTTCTTTCCTGCATCCCTTTCTTCTTTTTTTTAAAAAAAGATAAATGCAACAGGTAAAACAAATTCTGTCTACTCAAATCACCTGGATCCCTGGGTCTGATTCAGTGTTCATTTTATATGCCAGGATTTTGTATAAGAATTCTATACATAATCAGTGTCATGCTCTTTTTATTCATATCAGGATTGAAGGACTTGATACAAAAGTAATTTTAATATGGTTCTTCAAAGCAAGTAATATGCTACTAGTTGACATGTAACTTGCTGCATCAGTTGGGATTTTATGTAGTACGACTAGTGAGCAGTAGTTGTATTCACATTCCATCGAGCTGTACCACATTCGTACTAGGTATGTGGTGAATTAATCTGTTGCAGTTTTTCCACTAGCAAATGATGATTACTCCAAAGTCATTATGATTTCAGCCTTTTGCTGACATTTGTTGTAGTCTCAGTGACATGCTATTACCCTTGTCACAATTTGGTGTAAAACATCTCTCATTCAAACACCATTCATTACCCTTGGGCTAGACTTGCATTCAGTACATGTCAGTAAAGGGGCAGGAGTTCAAATCTCAGTGAATTAGTTGTCCTCTGTGAAAAAATAACTCATCTCAGAAGATCATTTACCTCTAAACAACTGTAACACTTCCATTTTTGTTAAGTTAGGTTCTTTTTGGCGTATATACTGAAAGACCCGCTTACAAAACATGTTCACACTGTTTCATGTTTCCTGGGTTGTCCCCAAATACCAATTTGTGCATACTGATCACTGAGTGACACTGTCTGAATGCATATTCTTGTAGTCTCAATAGCAGCTCTGAAGCCCACAGCTTGAACTGCATTTTATTCCTCTTCTTCCACCAATGGTACAGTGTGAAATTTTGTTTGGGAAAATACAGTTTCTTGTTTTCATAAATCATCTCTTTATGTACCAAATGAAACTAATTGTTATTTGTTTATCGTCTTTGAAGCCACCTGTTAAGTTTTCTACAGGAACAGCTGATTCTCAGCTATTCGAGTTTCTACAGGAGTAGCTGAAGTGTCTGCTCTCCGCAGAAGATGCCCTCCCTGTGCTTCTGAATCCTTGGCTGACATAGGCTTCTGCTGGCCTCCTCATGACTTGCATGCTGCCTCAGCTTTGACCAAGAGGTGGCTAAAGACACATGTCTTTGTTCAGAAACTCCTGATGGCCCTCAGCTGTCTTCTAGATTCTTGTTTTATATGCCTACTTCTACCCCAGCCATGAAGATAGAGGGTAAGTGACTTCCCCAATGGATCTGAGAGCCAGAGCATTCCTTCGTATGAATCATGGCAACAGTTACTTTGTAAGTACTTAAGTCACTTTTTAAAACTAGCCTTAAAAGATCTATATGCCTTTTTCAGGTTTGAGTTTTTAACAGTTACGTTGCAATGTATAATGACTTCTCTTAGGCTCATTAAAAGCAAAGTAATTTTGGGGAGAGTTGGTGAATTCCCTTGAGAAAAACCACATCTTCATTCCCTGACTTATGACTATCCCTTTGAAACTAAAATAAGATAAAATCCAAATTGTTTATAAAAAATATTGAACCTCATCTAAAAATTTTACAGCTTTGATTCCAGATTTTAGCCTCTTGTAAATTACTTTTGTATAAATCAGATTAATCACAGAGACCTGGAAATCATGGTTCAGAGTGGAACCCACCAGCTTTTCTACAATGTTTTTAATCAGAGTTAATTGCTGTCAACTGTGTGATCTATGCAGGTCTTAAATTTGTGAGCTGATGGTAGGTGTGGTTATTGTTGTTGTAGCTATTGTGGAGCTGGAAATAGTTGGGCCTAATTAAGGATCTGCAGGTAAGGGGAGATTTTGTCTTCACTCAAAGGGTGATTTAGCAGGGATTCATGTGGCGTGACATAGTTTTGTTCATTAGGATAAGAAGCTTTTATTCTTTTGCTGTAACCATTTCCACATGAAAAAAGCTAGAGCTTGATGCTGATTGCCTGTAGGAATGTACATGGCCCTGATGATGAGCACTAAGCATATCTGCTTCTGTACTCTTCTCTAATAACATTACGTTTTTCCACCCCCTACAAGTCAAACACATTGATTTTTTTTAAAAAAAACACTGTGAAGATTTTTTCTGTAAATTTCAGAACAAAATGTATTATACATCATATTTTTTCATATGTAAATATATATATAATATATACTTCTATCAAGCCAAAGACATGGTTAGAAAAAATGCTGACTGAGTAGTTAAGTAATAATATAATGGAAGCATACTTATCTGTAAGCACAGAAGAAATGCTGATGCGAGGTTATACAGATCGATTTTTGGAAAAACATTTGTTAAAACATAAAGAGGGATTTAAAAATAAATGATTGCTATGAGATCTCACGAGTCTGTAGTCTTGACAGCCAAAAAATCATTTAGATTAGTCACTAAGAAACAAAACAACACAGCAGCCAAGGCGTTTGAAAGTCAGGAGCTTGCCTACTCTTTTTAGGTGACCGTAATGTGATAAAGGATGAACAAAGTGACCGTCCCCTTTCTCCAGTGGAAGATGGGAGGGTGCAGACATAGTGGGACCAAACATGCAGGCAGCTAGGCTGTGCCTGCGAATCCTTTTCCCTTGCCCCCCAAGCAGACAGCTGCCTTAGGCACCTTTCTATTCTGATTAAGCCTTGAATCATTTCTGACTTTAGGGTACTTCATGCTGAGCATGCTGATTGTAGTTAGCTTACTTCAGAGGGCACCTACTCCTTTAGATCTTTTTCTGTGGTGTCTACCTCTCTTATATAGAGAGCCTAAGCAAATTCCACTGGAAGGGTGAATTGCCTATAAGTTACAGATACTTTGATACATAACTTTTAAATAACTAAACTTTTATGGGAACTGGCCTACTTTTTGTACTGACCTTATTAGGAGTTTTCCTAAAAGTTTTATACTGTGTCCCTGGAAGTACTGTCAGACTTTAAATTATTACTGCAATAAAAAGTGCATTGTTATTTATATGCCAGCAGAAAATTAGGGTTTAAATGGTTGATGGCTCCTATTCCTATCTGATCTCTAATGATGAGACAGGAAAGAATTACTGAAGTGGAAAACAATACCAGAGTGATCATAGAAAATAAAAAAAAAAAAAAAAAAAATACCTGGAGGTATTCAGGACTAGACAAAAACATGGCCGACCTGTCTAGTGTTGGCAATAGTCCTGCCATGAGTGGGAGATTAGGCAGGAAGGCTCCCAGAAGCCCATTCCAATCCAACATTTCTCCCATTCTATGTTTTTTACAGAGGTCCTAGAGGGTTTTTCTTCCTTTTAATGAAACACTAGTAAGAACACAAAAAAAAAAAAAAAAAACCCATTCATTTCTAGGAGAGTAAATATCAAAGACGTAATAAATATGTTAAATATTATATGATAGGAAGAAGAATTCAAGACCTGTGAGGAAAAAAAAAAATGGAGAATCTCAAAGACAAAATCATATCTAAGGAAGAGCAGGGCGGCAGGGCTTTGAAGAGGGCTAATTGGAATGGAAGCGCTTTGGATTCGGTCCTAAACAGATGCCTGAACTTCAGGTGGGGGAGGAGTTGTTAAAGTGAAGGAGCTGCTGAAAGCTTTACAGGTTAGATCATTCCTGCAGTAATAAATATGTTCACAAAGGTGCTAAGATAGACGTTTACGTATTTGAACAGCAGCAGAGAGAAGGAGACTTTGGTAGACTCAGACAGTCTCTCTGAATGCTTGGCCTTGTATCTCAAGGAAATTAGGCTTATCTGCTTGCCTCCTTGCCAATACAAGCTTTATGAAATTCATTGGCCTATGAAAAACAAGCTACCTGTACAAGAGAATCATAGATGCTAACTAGATTAAATCACCAAGTAGCACTATTCATAGGAGGTAACAGTTGCTGAACTGAGCTCCTCCATTCTCACTATGTCCAGAAAATTGAAGAAAAAGCATGCTGGTGGAGTATACCATGACATGACTGAACTTCTCCCTTTGGGAGTATTCTTGAATATGATCTGAGCCTGAGACCAAGCTAGCTCTGGATCATAAACAATGACACATCTGAATTTGGACAGACCTGTGCTTGACTGACAGTATAAACTTAACTTACAGACAGGCTGGAAGCTTAAAAGTACCACTTACAGTCTGTAATCAAACTGCACTATCTCACTCTTAATGAGGTTATGGCAGGAGAATGAGATAGGCTTGTGTAAACGTATCAGGGGAAAATCAGGACCACTATAAAGTAGGTCCATTAATAAATGAGATGGAGAATTAAATTACTAATGACTTTGAAATGGCTGAGATAAAGAAATTCTGTGCCAAAGCTGCCTTTAACGAGAGAAATAAAGTTAGGTCAATTAGGAATGCTGGAAAAAGCCCCACAAAACTGTGAACTCACTGTGAAAGAACAGCTAAGGAAACAAATTTTTTAACATGACTTACCACCCAATAAAATGGGATACTTGGAATTATAGAATAGAATAGAATAGAATAATTTGGGTTGGAAGGGACTTTTAGAAGTCATTTAGTCCAGGCTCCCCTGCAATGAGCAGGGATATCTTCAACTAGATCAGGTTGCTCAGAGCCCCATCCAACCTGACCTTGTATGTTTCTAGGAATGGGGCACCTACCATCTCTCTGGGCAACCTGTTCCAGTGTTTCACCACTCCCATCATAAAAAAAGTTCTTCCTTATATCTAAATACATCTAAATATGTCTAAATCTACCTTCTTTTAGTTTTAAGGTATTACTCCTTGCACTATCACAACAGGCCCTGCTAAAAAATTTGTTCCCATCTTTCCTGTAGGCCCCCTTTAAGTACCGAAAGGCCGCAATAAGGTCTCCCCAGAGCCTTCTCTTTTCCAGGCTGAACCCCAACTCTCTCAGCCTGTCTTCACAGGAGAGGTGCTCCAGTCCTCTGATCATTTTTGTGGCCCTTCTCTGGACCTTCTCCAACAGGCCCATGTCTTTCCTGTGCTGAGGGGTCCAGAGCTGGATGCAGTACTTGCAGGTGGGGTCTCACCAGAGCGGAGTAGAGGAGCAGAATCACCTCCCTTGACCTGCTGGCCACACTTCTTTTGATGCAGCCCAGGATACCCTTGGCTCATGTCCAGCTTTTCATCCACCAGTACCCCCAAGTCCTTCCCAGCAGAGCTACTGTCAATCCTTTCATCCCCAGCCTGTATTGATACCAGGGGTTGCTCTGACCAAGGTGGAGGACCAGTTTCCTTTTTACCAGTCACCCAGGACTTCATGTGACTGCCATGACTTTTCAAATATCATCGAGAGTGGCTTGGGAAATACATCAGCCAGTTCCCTCAGGACTCTGGGATGCATCTCATTAGGTCCCATAGACTTCTCATGGGACCTCATCTTCTCTTACAGTGGGAGGGACTTTACTCCCCCAGTCCTGGCCTTGTGGTCTATCCACTTGGGAGGTGTAGGGATAGAATTTTCCAGTGAAGACTGAGGCAAAAAACTTGTTGAGTATCTCAGCTTTCTCCTCGTCTGTTTTTACCAGTTTGCCAGTCTTGCTCATCAGGGAGCAGTATGCTTTCTTTGCTGACGTACCTGTAGAAGCCCTTCTTATTATTCTTTGCGTCCCTTTTGCTAAGTTCAGCTTCATTTGTGCCTTGGTCTTCCTGACCGCACCCCTACATAACCAGGCAGTATCCCTATACACTTCCCAGAATATCTGTCCCTGCTTCCACTGCCTGTGCCTTTTCTTCTTGCCCTTTAGTTTGACCAGCAGGTCTTGACTCAGCCATACTGGTCTCTTGCCTTCCTTTCCTGATTTCTTACACCTGGGGATTGAGAGCTCTTGTGCTTTATCAAAAGTGTCCTTAAAGATCTGCAGGCTGTGTTCTGCCCCCTTTCCCCTGAGGGCAGTTTCCCAGGGGGTCCTATTGACTAACTCCTTGAAGAGCTGGAAGTTCGCTTTCCTAAAATTCAGGGTCCTGACTTTACTCTTCTCCTGATCATATCCCTCAGGACTGTGAACTCCACCAGTGCATGATCACCACAGACGAGGCCGCCTCCAGTCTTGACGTTACCGATTAGCTCACTTGCATTGGTGACCAACAGGTCCAATATCACATCCCTCCTGGTAGGGCTATTACCTGGCTTAAGAACTTAGCCACAATGCACTCCAGGAATCTCCTGGATTGCCTACAGCTCACCATGCTACTTTTCCAGCAGATGTTGGAGTCGCTGAAGTCCCCCAGGAGGACGAGAGCCTTCAAGACCGATGCCTCCTGTAACTGGAGTAAGGTGGCGCAGTACGGAGTGCGCCTTCAATACTGAAATACTTTTTATCCTCTGCACTCATTAATACCAGGTCTGTAATCCCAAAACTGACTTAAATTGTTAATTCTATCAAAAGAAATCACTCAACCCTGCCTTGGCCTCTAGATTGCCTTACTCATGCTTTTTATCTCACCCTGTCCCCCTCCCTGTTTTGACAGAAGTGTTTGCACTGTCTTATGGCTAACTGCATTTTGTAGTTTTCCACTGGGACAAATAACTTCTACGGAGTAATGAGATTTATTAGCCTGAGTGAAGGTAACTCAACAGTATTACTTCCATTAAACAAACTAATTTGTCAGCTCAGGTATGTCTTCATGGCACAGCATTCATCGTACCATTTAATTTACTCTAATTAGATGTTAAGCTGAAGATTTCTCACTGGCACTAGAACTGGCACTGCCATCTTTGCTCTTACCAGGTTTTCTTCTAGATATTTCCTCCATATCATGCCTTTCATTCTCTCCCTTTTCTACTCAGATCATTAAATCCTACCTGAGTGATCTCATCCTCCCAGTCACACTTCTACATCTGATATACCACTTTTAACTCTCTCTTTTTTGAGGAATGTGGTACATTAGGAAGGCTCACTTGGAAATGAAGTGGCCATCTTTTTCATCATATTTTTCATAACAAATATAAAGTGCATTGGGCTAATGTAATCTTGAAACAATCACCCTGAGAGGTGTGTAACGTCTCTCTTTATTGAGAGCTTCCTCTTTAAATATCAAGGTGATTAATGATTGTAGGGTCAGTAATTTAGCAGAACCATTTTGGTGACAGGTTATTTTATAATCCTCAATTTTTGACGCTGAAAGACCAAACTATTATCTATTCAAATGCAAATGCTTTCAAGCTGCTTTTCTGGCAACTATATTAGTTCTGTTGTTTGGTGTAAACAAAATAAGCTGAATGATGAAAACCAGAAATGTTAAGGCCAACACAGACAATTATACTTTCCTACAGTGGAACCAGAAATGGAACAAACATTAACTTTATTGCAGTATTTATCAGTATGTTAAACTCAAGGTTTTTAATGTACAAGAATCTTTCACACTATTCTAATTCTACCACAGAGATGTTCCAATGAAAGCAGGGAGTCATAAATCAGAAGCAGAGAATGATCGTTCCTAGAAGAAGATTTAAAAGAAAAAAAATCAAAGAAACCAAAAAACAGCCACAGGAAGCCTCATTTTTCTGCCTCCCGGAACATTTATTTTGTTTCTAAGACACTTTCTGAGCCATATTCATTAGCCATTCCTCATCTGGTATTCCTGTTCCATTTCACGTCCCCCAGAAGCTCTATTATTTCACACCAAGAAATGGTTGCTGGTTAGGGAGGGAAAATCAGAAGATGAGAGACTGCAAACATTGCCGTTCTGTTCCCAGGTATGGGGAGAGGATGCCGGACGGTGACAAATCCTTTCCTTGGAAACTCAGTGATGGGTAAAAGGACTAACACAGTATCAAATACTGAGAATTATCTGGGACCAGAATGGGAAAAGAAATGGTTTTCCAATGGCTTTAGAAATAATAGTGTGATGCTTTGCATATGAATTTCAGTAACTTCTTTGTGATTTCAAAACTTGTGCACTGCTTACTTTGTTGAATATTCAGACAGGCTATAAAAAATTACTTGAATGTCCCAAATCAAGAACAGCACCTAGATATGTCATTAATAAAACATTTTGCATCTGATGTGAGATTTAATGAAATCTAACGAATGATAGAGAATCGTCAGTAAAAGGTCAGACAAAAACTTGGAAAATGTTAAGCACGTTATTTTGGCTTCTTATTTGCATTTAGAATCCTGTGAATTTACATTCCTCTTTACAATTGCTTTACATTAAAGTGATGGTGTAAGGTAGCTTTATTATAAATGAAAAACTGGCATGTACTCTATAGCTTACTGTTTAAAATATCACTAATGTAATGATGCCAGGGAAGGAAGTCTAAGGAAAATGATAATCAGATCTTGACTGGATCTGACAGAAATCTAAGAAACATATGGGTTTATAAAAAAGAGGCTCCTGAATTTGACTGAAGGACTTTGATAATCTCCTTGAAAAAGTGAAGATCAGTGAAATATTCCTTGAAAAAATCCCTAAATGCCAGAACTCAGGTCAGCACTGAAATTTGTAATCCATATCTGACTCTTCAGTCAAATTTACCTTGTCAGAAGAATCAGGCTTTATCGTACGCATCACCTTAATCATATTATAGCTGTTTGGAACAAACCTATTAATAATCGTGTTTTGGAACTATATAAATGTTCTGTTCACTGAAGCAAGAGTAAATCATGTTAAAACACAGAGAAAGCACTGCTTGCACAGTCTTGCAACAAGCAGATTTACCCTGTAAGTCCCACTCTGAAGGAGGATTGTTATGAAGAGCAAAGGAACAATCAGAACTTGCCTTTCAATATTTATTAAAATATTTGTCAGAAATTTCCATTACATGGATGTTGTTGAAAATTCAGGTTTTTTTATTTCTTTAGCAGCTTTGATAGCAAGAACAGGTAGAAAAAAGTTTTGTCGTGTCAGACTAAAAAAATAATTCTAATTTTATGTTTATTTAGTTTTCAAAGACAAGAGTGTTAGGAATACACTCGCTCTTGCAAATCAAACGTACTCATCTAAATTCATATTAATTATGCATATTACTGAAAACATGCTGTTTTTCTGTAAATTTATCTATGCCTGTTAAGGCTCTTTAGCATTATTTCACACGCACAGAGATATGAACTAAATGCTCATCCTCAGTGGTGTCTCTTTGGAGATTTAATGTGGTAAAGATGTACAAACATTACTATGTTTTTTGTTGAAATGTGAGACTCATGCAAAGTCACTTATTTATGTTGGTATCTACCCAGCCATAGGAAAAAAATCCTTGCTGAAATTCCTTTTTTATGCATATTATGAAACTACTGAAGTGAAAAATATGAGGTTTTTTTTAATTTGTTTTTTTCTCATGCAACAATTTCAAGCTTTAGAATGTAACCTTGATCCTACACACTGAATGATAGAAAGGTAAACAACCTCTGAATCTGTGATGTAATTGTACAGATAAGTAATTTTTGAAAGGACTGATATTTCAATAAAGATTTCTTTTACTATCTAGCACATTTGTTATCACAATACCACACGCGCGATACAAGCATATTGCAATACCACAATCCAGAACTGAATTAATATTGTCACTTTCTTTTTATTAGTTTTTCTGTTTTACAGACATATTTAAAAAGTCTCCTTTCAGCACAGTTTCCCTTGAATTCCTGCATGTTCACAGCATGTACCATTGCAAGCCTGACTTTTGAAATCCATCCAATATTGATTTAAAACTGACTTCAGAAAGACTGTAATTGATTGCAATCATAAAGTGCAGATGTGTACAGGAAAAAAAAAATCCACAAAAAACAGCCTCTTACAAAAAAGTGATTTAAAATTTAATCAAGAGCTGGAACCATTCTAATTATATTAAAATTTCTCCACCTGTTAATTAATAAAAACCAAGACATTTACTTATAATTCAAATGCATTGATATTGTGATTTGAAATATGAAACAATATTAAGTACTATACAGAGCAGGATAGAGTTTACAGCTTGAGACACCTAGATGCATTTGTCTGCATGCAAATATCTGTATGTTTAGCTGGGTGAAATGTGTCAGTCCGGTGCATATGTCATGTGTACTGCTGGGTATTGCAGGTAGTACAAAGTGACTCTTTTCTTGGCAACTGAAGTCCCAGCATGTCCAGTTCGATTAATGTGTCCTGGATAATGGTTCAGCTGTCCAGCCACCAGACATCTGTTTTAGGGTGAGATTAACAGCTGCAGAGAGCTCAATTCAGTTGACTAAACGTAGGTGTCTAGTGTCATCTTGGACGTCACAGAAAATCTGAGACATCATGTTAGAGCTGCAGATATAACATGGGGCGTACAGGAGACTGTGTGGGCAGTGGGGATACCTGAAGACACCTCAAACAGCACTAGATGCTTATGTGTGGGCAGTTGAATTAAGTGCCCAGGCGCCATCAACTGTAACGAATAGAGGCTTGATTTAGTTGCCCACACATGGGGAGTTTAGAGGTGGGACTTATTTGCTGAAACACAGGTGACTTGTCTTATAAGATGCCCTAAGGTATGTCTCCAGAGCTCTGAATGCTACTTTATTAGGATATGACTTCAGAGTCATCACCAGGGGATCTCTCAGGTACATGAAGGCATCTCAGATAACACTAGATGCTAGAACTTAAAGTCACTTGAGACAGCCTAGCCATCCACACTGGGCTGGCAAATATGACAAGAGAAGAAGGGGAGATTCATACCCTTAGGGAATAGCAGCTAGAAGCCAGATGGAATGGATTTTCACTGGTGCTAGAAGTGGTGCTTTAAATCACTGATAAAACCCCCAGACATCCACTAATTATATTGAGGATTTATACACTTAACATTCAGGTAAAAACCTGTATGTAGATGTCTAAGCTCAGGTGTCTTAACCTTGTGATCTGATTTCTGTTTAAAAGGAAGTATAAAATGTTTATAATAAAAACAATTGTAATATTATTAGTAATTTGAAACAGGGACTACAATTCTATATCGTACAACAGTAGCTTAGGATGGCAGTTTGTAGGTATTAGAGTTAATTTAAAAATTAGCTAATAAAATACTATGCTAACTTCTTTTAAGATTATTTCCATACAGTTTAGAGTCTTTCTACAGGTTTGTCTCTATTTATGTCTTTTCTACCATAATATTACTGGTAATTTCTTTGTCTGCAAAATAAAGCCAAGATCTCTCCTCCTTTGAAAAGTATTTTGGCTATATCTGAAAGTTAACTCGTAGGTTAATACATATTAAGTCTCTCTGTCTCCCTTCAGACTAGTCACTATGTTTGCTAAGATTTTGTAGGTTCAACTGGTCTAGCTCACCCAAAGGAAGGATGGCAGGGAATTGTGGGTCTCCTTGTGATGTTCTTTGTAAGGAGCAAAGCTGAAGAAAGTATAAAATGGTATACACGGTTTCTTACTGCATGTCCACAAGCATCATCATTTTGGGTAAGCTTGGCATTTCCTCACATATCTCTTGCTTGCATTTGGTCAGGCTTTATAGTTTTGTCCTCTTTGCATAAGTCCACAGGCAGACCTGACATGGTAGACATATGTCTATACTGATAAACTGATGATGTCCAAAGGGCAGGCTCTGACACAGGGCCCTGATGTGGTCTGTGTCTATAGGTGTTAGACCCACTCCACAGATCAGTTTTGGTCTGCTTCCACTAGCCTTCTCCAAAATAAATGGCTTTAAAGGAAACTAGCCCTAAGCAGTGTAGATGTATGCCAGCTGGTGTGTGTTGTTCTTGGAACCAGACTGGTTTATGACCCTCTTTTATTTAATGGTGTAGCATAGAACTACAGTGACTCTGATCTTTTTTGAAATACCCTCCTTTTGCCCAGGACAGTCTTTCTAAGCTTTCCTACAGCTCATAATAGTAATTCCTTTCTTGACAGTGCAGCTGTCAGAGTAACTTTTTTGGTGAGAGTGAGACTAGTACAGCACCTACAGACTACCTCATCATGAAACAGAATGTGGTTCACAGATACCAGCTCTGACAAGGACTGGAAAGCCACAGCACAGTGATATGAAGACTATCTCCTGCTATTTGGCTCCAGTATAAATTTAGCTGTATGCATATGTATAATTGGACCTGAGGCAGTTCATATATGCCCAGCTGAGGTGTGTCTTCTCTGTGTTACTCTAACAGTGCTAAGTATGTTCTTCAGTGATGCGGCCAGAACCTTATTTTGCAATTTCTAATGTAACTTCAGCACGTGGTTGTATTAATGGCAGAGTTTAACTCCATAGTCCCAGATCCTCTAAGCAAATCCTTATTCCCTCGGGTTTGGAAATAAGGTAGATGGAATCAGCTTAGATGAATGTGCAACTGCTGAAGTACATGTGGCTTAATAGAATATGTATAAAAATTGCCTGTGGTGGAGAAAGAAGCTCCTATAATTACTATTTTGTCTAAGCCATTGAACAGCAACCATAAAATTCTGTGTCATTGTGTCACCTAAAATGGTCACCCTGGCATTTGATCAAGGAGGGATGGCACCTTTCTTTGTTAAATTATTTGATGCAGAGCCTGGTTACTTGAGAAATTAAAAAAGAAATTGTATTTCATACATTTAAAAACACTGCAGGCCCAGATTTAATTTAGTTTTGTTTGGGACCCAAGACAATTAACTCTGGAATCAATCTATTTTAAAGAAAATGTTTTCAGCTGCAGCTGCAGGCAGCTTTTTCTGTTTCAGATACAATAGCCGTAGTTAATTATCCAGTCAACAATAATTCTATTTAGTCTGGGGAAAAAAAAATCTAGTTTTAATTTTCAAGCTTTAAATCAGCAGACACTGGAACTTAATCAGTGATTGTCTAATGAGAAATTAAACAATGTCCTTCTTAGAAAACAGATTTCACTCCTGTCTTCTAGGGCTAAAATTTAGGTTTAAATTTGCTTTAAGAAGAAAAGCAAATTGTATTTTTAGTAGCTACAAGGAAAGTGATATGAGGCTAGCCTGGGAAAAGTCATGCATTACAAAAGATCACACTTGACATGGAAACACCTTGAGACATTTCAGGTGGAAAAGCAGACAAAAACCAAAAGGATACCAGTCTGTTTCATTGCCAATGTTTTGGTTTACAGTTAAAGCAGGAAACATTTTTTTTTTTTTTTTTTTTAATTCTAAAGGAAATTCACTGCTAATTGTGAAATATCTAGCAACGCTGGACCTGTAACACAAGAATTGAAATTCTGACACAACAGGAGTCGAATAAAGCTACAATATAGCTGCACTGAAAAGAAGCTTTTACTTTCTGATCTCATCTGCACATGATCTGCCTAATACCATCTTCAAATCCCTTTCTTTAGAAAGAAAAAGGTACATTAATACTGCAGGTCTATTTTACAGATAGTAAATATCTGGAAAGGAAGGGGTGATAGTATAAAGCAGCATAGTTCTGGCTTTCAAAGTCTAGTTTCCTTTTTTTTTTTTGAAAAAAAAAAAACCCAAAACCCAGTGATTTTCGTCCTGTCCCTCAAGCTGTTCTCCTGGGCTGTGCCTAAGCTGACCTGCAGGCGAATTCATCTGGTGTGTGTTGTGGTGTGTAGAGGAACTCATCCTTCAGATTTGGACCTGACTTTCATCTGGCCTGTGCAACCAGGTTCCTCTACGTGGAAGTCAGGGCTTGTAGGAAAAGTGGACAGATGAGGGGGAAACCGGCCTCATTCTGATAAAGTGTTAGGTTGTGGAGCAAGTATGCACATGGACTGGTAGCTTCACCATGCGCCTTGTCAATGCTTTTTAATTCTTTTGGTGCCTGCCTGCTGGAGGATGGTGTAATTAAGCAATGTCTGTTCACACCCAGCTAGAAGGAGTGAACTTGTGGAGGGTGAGGAGTTCCTGCCACTTCAGTGAGTACCTATAGCTCCTGGCAGTCTAAAGGAATCTAACCATCCCAAGACCAGTGCTGTTCTTGCCCAGTGTAGTTAAATCATGACTATCTTGCAGGCGTCTTAAAAGTGATAACTTTTTTCTCCAATTACTTCTTTATGTCTACCTCGCTGTAAGAGTGCTGCCTTTGGTTTGTCCTTTCTGGAGGACGGAAGGGAGCGGGGACTTATAAACCTCCACTAGGAGTACCCCTACCCATCTCCTACAGACACATTTACTTTCCACTGTTTCCAGCTCCTCCGTATTATTCAGTATGACTTTCTTTCACTAACTAACTCAATGTGTATAATTTCTTCCTCGTTTTCTTAAGACACAAACCAACCTTACATACATTTTCTGCCTTCTCCCTTTCAAAAGTGTTAAGAGCCCTCATTTCCTCTTGCACCCATCAGAAAAGTGATGTGTTAAGAAACCCTCTTCAAAGTGCGGCCTCCTGAAGTTGTCTTGATTGCTTGTGACACATGGCCAATCATGGATTCACTTACGTGCAGCTTTCCAACTACAGGACCAGGTCTAACAGTGCTTTGCAACAGCATTTTGTCTGTGTATTTCATTGTGTCTCATGGAAGGGGACTGTAACTCTTTCTTGAGGAGATGATATCATCACTAAGACAGTAACTGAAGTTCATGGTCTTAACCTATATTTAATTCATGGAAATTGTGTTGTCAGGTTCCAGGGACTAACTTTTTGTGGGGTAGCTTTGAAAAGACTGGGAAAAGTTGAGCAAAACCCCCATGTAATTAATAGATCTGTTAGAAACAAAGATATTTTTTAAAATTGTAATTCTTGTTATTTTTTAAGTACATTTATTCTGGGGTGTAATAAAAGCATGTGTTTTCAGAAGGGAGCACACATAAGCCTGGTGGCCATAGAACCAAAATTTATGTCCAAAATTTGCAGAAAAAGCCTTACAAGAAGAGTTACCTAAGGTAAAATATTATTTTCATAATACTAGAAAAGTGAGGGTCACTAGGTATTTCCTCTGCTTTAGACCTTCAAGTTAGACTGACAGATGTTATTTTCACCTGCATATCTGACATTTCAGAACACGATCTTATTCTTTCAGTCATTTGTATGTATCAGTGCTAACTAGAATGGGTCCAGTTAAAATATTACCTTGTTTGGTTTATGCACTTTTTGGATTAGTAAATCTCAAAAGCAGTCTGCAGATGACAGAAATATTAGTCTGTAATTTGGATTAGTGCTGAATTGTTTGAATAAAATGAAATAATCCATTTGGGTTAAAGAAAAAAAAAATTACAGATATAGGCTACCTACTTTTTGAAAGCAATTTTGAATATACATACCTGCTGTGCTTATACTGATATATAAATTAAGGGGATTATATGTCCTTTATTTTGTTTTTATAAAATATGGTAGCTATTGACCAAATGGATAGTAAAACTTCAAAGTAAAAAAAGAGTTACAGTTTATTGCATCAATGATCTGTGGATTAAAGACTCCCCAAGTACATATTAATAAGATAAAGCAAATGACTCCTATGGATTTCGACTAGGCTATCATGACAATGAACTATAGATTAACGATCACTTGGAATACTTACAATTGCAGTGGAGCAAACATAATGGGTTTGCTATTGCCAAAGTATTCTCAATTACAGTTTTTATTTTCTGTTTATTCAAAACCTATCAAAATGAATTGAAGGTGAATGCAAAGACTCTCTCAGCTTGGAGGAAGGTATTGAGGTGACATGGAATATTTGAGTCAGGTCAAAATCACATTCAATCTAGTTACCGCATATATAAAAAGACTGGAGAGAATGAAAGAGCATTTCAGGTGTGTTGGGATTCCTCTGCCTACATTAACAAATAGTAAGCAGTTCATACCAGTGGGAGAAAAGAATGACATTCAGAAGCTATCTCGTTAGCGTAAGGAGAAAGAGTCCTCTCCACCCATGAAAGGCTTTGGTTCTCATTTTATAACATAAATCACTCAAGCATTGCCCCAGCCTGAAGATGGAGCAGAAACAGAAGCCAACAACAGCAGCAGAAGCCTGGGAATGAGCCATGGCTAGACATAGCCTCCACAATACACGAGGAAAATGGGCACACAGGCAAGAGGGTAGATCAAAATTTCACTCAGTGAAGAAGATTTAGTATGTTTATATATACTAAAAGAAGTGATGAATAATATTTTATTGCAGTGAAACGGATAATCTTGACTGGTCGATTGGAAATAGGAAGAGTAGCTGGATTAATCTATGTCAAAATGCAGAGGGAGTTTCTTCAGTTAATTATTTTGTGTGAAGGTTACATTGACAAATTTCAAAACCTAAAGGTCCTTCATTTACAATCAGGTCTACATCCTACAGCAAATGATAACAACCATAACATTTCTGTTTGTTTGTTTAGTAATAAGTATAGCAACAGAATGAACGTCAGCTATTATGTTTCTACACATGATATAGTAAAACCCCAAATATTCACATTTGGGATCTTTACTGTCTGTTTACCATCCATTCTGTGGACCCATATACCAGACAGTTAACTTTTCAGAGAAAAATAGAAAACAAGAGCCATACAATATTAAAAGTGCAGATATAGAGTTTTCAGATTTAAGGGAACAACTTGAGCATGCTTAGATTAGACAGCAGTGATCTGTCTTAAAATCTGTCACACTGAAATCTTTCAATCTGTGTGTAACTGCGAGAATCTATTTAAATCCCATTGAAATCAGAGATGCTTACACTCATCTGTGTTGGCATGATCCAAGACCTAGTATATATTGCAGTGCGATGGAGCAAGTCCAGTGGAAAATCTTTTTTTGATAGGCATGGAAGTAGACCAAATAATATGTATAAAGGAGTATTTTCTAAAGGGAAGTAGCAGAAGTTCCTTGAGCGCTGGTTGTTTGACTGACTACAGTAAACATCATTAGTTAATATAGTAAAAGTGCAGTGTATATAGTAAAATATAGTAAAAGTGAAGTGTATTAGGAACAAAAGTATTATCTAATATAATACTTTATACTATAGACATACCACAGATTTACAGACTGATATACTTTGCAGGGATTTCTTATAAAAATGGAAGTCTGCTTCAGATTTCTAAATTTTTTTGAGGTGATTTGATGCTACATGAGAAAAAAAAAAAAAAAGAAAAGATACAAAGCCATGATTTATTTTTGCTTCAGGCTAATTGAGGAAAATGAGAGTATAAGTTTTGCAATTTGTGAATATTGGCTTGCATGGTCAATCAAGGGGAAAGAAAGCTGAGACTTTATAAAACACAGGCCATCTGTCTTCTTTGCAGAGATAATTAAGTGTAGTACAACCTGTGGCAAAATGACAAAAGTATAGATATTTAGCATGGGGATATTAAGGAAATCTGATTTATAACTTAGTAGTTGGTTAATAATTCTTTTTTCATACAGCATTCAGATCGTACTTCTTTTCAGTTGAAATCTATTGTCTAAGGCTATACTATTGAATGCAAGGTGGAATTCAAGAAAAGATTATTTTTTATTATGCCTACAGTGAATACAATTATTAAAATCTTATTTTGTTTAAAATAAAACCCTATTAAATAACTTTTCATAGTTCAACAAGATAATTAAAAAAGAAGTTTTTTAGGGTTAATAATATGAAGTGAAGTATTCCTCAATATTGTCTCACATTGAAACACCCTTTCAGAATAGAGAACCTAATAATGCAGATATATGTATCTATTCACTTGACTATGTTAAAGTAGTGCCTAGTCACCCTGAAAGCCACTAAGACTTGTCCTAAACATATTATCTGAAATACTGTTGAATTTTTAAAGCTTTTAAAAATTTTGGACTGCTTTTCTTTTCTTTTCTTTTTTTTTTTTTTTTAATAAGTATGTTATTTTATGTTTAAGAAGTCGATGCCTAATGACCCTGTGAGGTCACTAAGGTATAGACAGGCTCATACTGGGGTGCTTCAGCCTGGCATGTTTCATGACTCAAATTTATTTGATCATATTGTCCTCTCTGGGATATTTGAAGAGCAAGTGAAGGTGCTCAGACTGTTTTCTATGTAATGAAACCTCAGGTGCTCTACATAGCTCTCCTGCCTTCATTGTAAGGAGTACCAGGGCCTTGCTAGCACCCTATGAGAAGGTTATTACTACTCTGTGGAAGTCCTTCTAAGTTCTACTGTAAATGAATTGGGTCCTGGTTTTACTGAGATCACTCCTGCTGATAAACTTTCAATTCTAGGTCTTTGAGAAATTACTATAGCACATTAAAAATATATGTAGACCAGCTGAAAATCCCAGGTAATCCCTGAGGTGAATCAAGATGAATGTGTGAAAGACAGGCAGAAAAGTAACAAAAGCAGAATTTTGTATTTACAGAAACTGGCTACATTAAATGTGCTTAAGTCTTTGACATATGAGTCATCACAATAATGTATAAAGCGTAAAGGAAATGCAATTAAATCTGAAGTGGAAAAGTTGGGTATATGCTCAGTCAGTATTTACAGTCAATTAGTTTTTCTCAATGTTATAGCAGTATCCCTCGAAAACATTCAATTTGCTACTTAAACTTTAAAATCACAAAGAGAAAACATTACAAGGTAACTTGGATGATTGACCTTCATTAGTCATTGATTGAATACTTTGCACTGCTCATTGCATTTCTAGGCATTGCTTAGTGACTTGCATTTTTCTGCAGAGCTGTGTTGGTTTTGTCATGTTATTTTCATATCCATTGCATCCCCATTCATCTCTGACTACTTCCTGAATACTATGCAAGTCTTAGACTACTTTATATAAAATAATAGATCATACACATATTGCAGTAGCAACTTTTTTAAATCTTGCATTTTTCTCTGTATCATCTAATAGAATATGCCCAAATCTTTGGGGTTCATAATCACTCTCACTTATAAAGAAAGTTTTGCTGTGCTTGCAAATAAGTAATTCCTTCCTTCCAAAGGAAATAAAAAAAAATAAAACCCCACAGCCCCCCTAACTACCTCCTTTGAGAGGTCTGAGAAAACTTAAACTCAACTGTCTCTGGCTCTTAGGAGCAAAGTGAAGTTTATGCAATTGAAACAGATAGGTATTTTATTGGTAGTCTCCTGGAAATAACAAACAATCAGCACTTCCTCTGGATGTATGGAGAAACATAGAATTATCTTTTTAACTGCTTTTCAGACTGACGCCAGCTATTGCAGCTCTGTGTAGATGCCAAAAGCAGCCAAAAATACAGAATACTAATAAATTTACGCTCTTTTCTGCAGTACTATAAATCACAAGCTTAGCACATGTGATGATGGTGTGCATTTATTTTTTTCTCTCACCTTGTACTGCTGTATGTGAGCAAACTCTTCATTACTTCCATAAATTAATAGACTCTTATCTACTCTTGACTATTCAGAAAATACCTGTGAACTATTTAAGATCTGAACACAAGAACAGTCTCTCCTGATGAGACCAGTGATTCTTCTAGAAAAGTATCCAGGTTCTGAGGGGAGCAGCACCTATATGGTTCGGCTCAAGGTGTAAAATCACACACAGTAACAACTATGGAATATTTTTTCTGCAAGGAAAAGTACTTTTCACTGTTAGTATCTCATCTGTGGGATTTAATATGTCATTATGTAGTTTTGAGATGGAAATCAGGCTAGTAAGCTTTTGTAGGTTCTGCCACTACTACACTCATATCACGTTTAACTTATAGGGTAATGGTTATCCATTTTAGTTATCTTCCATTTGCGAGACAGTGAGACAGTGCAATTCTTTTCCAGAAGTCATTACAGAGTCCTGCTAAATCTACAGTGCTCTCAAGTATACCTTACAGAAGGCTTATATAAGATGATGATTGTTGCATGGGGAGGAGATCACTAGCTCCCATGGAGCATACTAACTGAAGAGTTAATCACACAGCATGCTAAAGGATTAGCACACTCAGGCCAAATCATCTCTGTCATTTAAAATAAGATATATCATCACTGACTTATTAAAATTTTGTCTATTCCCTTGAATAGTCTTTTATTGACTCAGACAATCCTTTGTACTTTCCCAGCATGAAATTATAATAAAAGGTTGAATCTTACCGATGTCTAAAATGTCCTTGAAATGAAAAAGGAAAATGGCTCAGGCTGCATTTCAAAAGTGAATATATATCACTCATCACAGAAAAATGAATTGACTTTGTATTCATTAGATGACCTGTGAAATAATCTTCAATTAAACAGACAATAGATTTCTAGTTCCTACAAAGATACAACTTTAATCTCACATGGATTTTTTTTCCTTCCTTTTTTCCATATGTCAAAATTGTGTTTAGTATTCACTCCTTCAGAAACTGTTGTTAAGATAGGGAGCAGAAATAGAATAGAAAAGCAGCCATAACAGAGCCCTTAGAAACAGTATGATCACCAACAGTTTTACATCTGTTTTGGCAGTTTCAGAAGCAAGGCAAGACTTAATTGGGCAGATGGATTAACATAATCCCATAGGTATAACACGTCCCATTTATGGCAATTTATACCTTTAGGACATGACCTAATGAACCTTCACAATGCACACATGGGGGAAGAAGGGTGGCAGCACTTATGGTTTTACTTGCCTCAGGTTTAAGATTATCTATATTTCTCTTCAGCCTTAACATGTACCATTACGATTATTTGAATTACGGAAGTGCCAGCTGGGCTCAGCCACGAATAAGATCTTTTTGTTAGATATCGTGTAAATACATGAGGCCTATATCTCCAAAAAGTTTGCACAATAAGAAGGCATTGATGGATGCTACAGCCAGATACTGTGAGGCAGAGCGGAAAATAAAACATGGTCTATCAACAAACACAGACGACTGCTTGAAGACATCAGACATATATAAACTCACTAACATGTGAAATGACTACCTCGTGGGATAAGATGCAAATCATTTTGCAGGAGGGGAAACTGCAGAGTGTTCAAAGGGTGGAACAGAAGACAAAGGGTGTTTGTTTTGATAAAAGTGAAAGTGGAGCTCCTGTCTTTCCCTAAAATAAGAGAAGATTTAGTGCAAAAATAGAGGAAAAACCAGGGAGTACAGCTTTTGCACAAGAAATGTGGCCCAAATTTGAGCAGTGACCTCCAAGATATTTCAGACTGAAATATATCTGCAAACATAGCCCATGCTTCCTTGTACAATGATACTATGGAAACTTTTCCTTCTCCTCAGGTTCCCTAGACTTCTTTCCCAAAGTGCTCCCTGTGCTCTCTGGCAGAGGAAGAGGCTCTCCATGTCCTGGGAGGTCAGTCATTACCCACTATTGCTAGACCAAAATGAATAGTGAACATTAATGATATTTATATTAGTTTCACGTCTCTAAGTTTATTAGCAGTACTTCGTGTAGTCAGCATTTCCCTGTATCTTTATTCTGTAGTTGCTGTAGGCTCATTACTGCGTTAGTACAAATAATGGCAGTGTCTAGTAGAACAGGAACTGTTTCCATTAGAAAATATCAATCCCGTATTTATTGTATTGCTCCCTTCTCAGCTGGTACCCATAGTATCTTCTTGTTTTCCTTCTCCAATATGGTATTTGTGCAAGACCTTGCACTAAACAATGACTGAAAATAAACCTCTCACCTTAATACCATGCTTTTACTCAGTTAGTGTAAGAGTTTATGGACATTGTCTGCACAGTGTACTTTGAGACTAAGTGTTCTATTTCTGTCTGACAAATTGCAAACTTTATTTTGACTGTAAAGATAATCATTGCTTTCCTGCAATAGTTTAGCCTGAACCTTAACTAAAATTCGTAAAGATTTCTGATCCAGGGCTAACAGTAGTATTACTGGCTTAAGATGTATCACTGAAACATAATTGCTCTGAAAATAAGTTAACTCCTACAGAGGAGAACTGTTTTGTCACCTTGGCAATAAAGTCATTTGGAAAGGATCAGAGAACATCTTGTATGGCTGATCAGGGATTCACCAGGCAGAGTAGCTAGAAAGTTATAAAAAGGAAAGCAAATAAGTTGTTTGATCTGCTTTAGTCTTCAGTGGCTAAGGATGAAGGAAAGCTGTATGCCCCAGGGGCATAATAAAGCAGAGAAAGCCAGACTGTAAGTAGGTTCTAAAGGGGTTCCAGGGAAGTGATGAGCCAGAATAAAAGACCTCATGTTTGGAAAGTATGTTGAAAAGTATATATTTTTCTTTAATTCCTTTATAATTTCTTTTGCTTTATTCTTTAAGTAAAAACAATAGTATACTTAGAAACTCTGGGCCTATATATATATCTATCTTTATCTTTTCTTATTTGGTGAGTTACTTCCACCTCAAGCATTCTTTAATCTCCAAACTAGCATTGAAGGTGTTCATTCCCGGGATAAATATTGGAGAAGGATGTTGAAGGCATGAGGGGACACCAGTCCCCCCAAAAAGAATATTTGGATTTTGAAAAATATCTGTAAAAGAAAAAAAAAAAACATAATTAGTATTTTTAGGTGTGTCTCCTAGACATGATAGAATAAAAGGCTAAGGAGAAAAGGACACAATATAAAGCATTATTTATAGTTTTATGCCCTAAATGAAGAATCCTTTTCTTGACCCTAAGTTTATGTTATGTATTATGCTGACATTGCATTTTTCACTCCAGAAAATAAAAACAACTGCATCAAGTATAGTTTTTGTCGCTGTGGAGGCACTTTAAGTTTCTCTAAAAAACCAAAAATGTAATTTTTCTTCCTCTTTCTAACAAAGGACATCATGGGCCCATTCATCTGCTTTTTAATAAGCTTCAGATGACAATGCAAAAGTCTTGTGTCATTTGAATCAAGTGTTTCCAAACCTTAGATGAATATATCAGACTCCTTCCCTTTCCTTCTGATGTTTTCCTGAGTGTTTTCAAGCATATCCAACCCAATTTCCAGCGGTTGAAAAACGACTCAGCAATTCATCATATTTAACAACTCAAGTCACTAACACTGAGTCAACAGCACCTGATTTCCTTCCATGCTGATACTGATTTCCCCCAGCTAATGCTCACCTTAGAATCACTTGTGGAGAAGAGAAAGCCAGAACTCTATTTTCCATCAGCTAGATTTCTGCTGCTTTTCAGATTGGGTAAGTGCATGTGTCTTTGTAAATTTTTACAGAGCTGCAAATGACAGTTTAAGGGAACAGGCAATGAGAAATTCAGGGTTTTATTTTTCTCACTTCTTTACTCTATTCTAAATATCTCAATTTACACCTAACTACCTTTTGACTGATGTACTTACATGTTATTTTTCTCTTTTGACATCTTTACCAAAACACTTAATGTAATCATAAACTCATGTTATTTCAAAATGCTGATTTAAAAAAAAAAAAATCCAAACAAACAAAAAAAAAAAAAACAAACAAAAAAACCAATCAAGCTATAAAATATACAATTCAGAGGCAGCAACGTCCAAAACAAGCTAAGCCACAGCCAAAACCAAGCAGCGAGCTCTGGGTAGAATTAGGTTATATTTTTAAAGGGATTTTTCTTAAGTTTCTCTCAGTTTGTTTCAAATAGTTAAAGATTTCAGCATCAGTCCTAAATCCTTGTGCATGTCTCAACCATCTCAAACTATTTTCCATGAGGTATACCCTAAATGATCATATTACTAGCAAAAGAAATTTAAGCCATTAGTAAGAGTTTCTGCAACACTCTACTGGCACTTCATCTTGAAGTATGCGAGATAATTATCCTGTACTCCTGGTTTTAATACTCTAGTTTATTTTGGACATCACAATGAGAAAATATAAGCTTTAGAAGTGACTGTACGTTTACTTTAAGGGGAGGCTAGGGTGCCCAGCTCTTCACATACAGCCACGGCATCTGCATTTATTTATATAAAGGACAACCAATACCTGAGCTTATCGCTGTCTGAGGCAGGAGTCTGTACCTTCAAGACATAGCAGCACTACATGGGTCACAGATGGAGAGCTATGTTTATATTTATTTTATTTATGTTATGGTTTTGGAGATCTTCATTCATTTTCACCTTCTACTTTTTTTCCCCATGTTTTTATTTTCATATGAAGGTAAGTTTGTTTTTCTTTTTCTTTTCAATTATTACATTTCTATCCTTAGAAAGACCTTAGAACACCTTAGAAATACAAGACACATTTTATTAATGTACATAAAACCACAAATGTAAGTGACACACAAGCCTTAGCATCCTTTTTGGTGTTCCCAGTGCTGTTATTTCATCCCAATTACAGGGTGACTTGTTCATTGTAATAGGCTGATATGATTTTCAGAAAACAAATTAGGTAGTACATTACCTGCATTAGTACATTTAACTGCAGTTATTTGCTTTGATTCAGGACAACTACAGAAACAAGGTTTAACTCATGCCAAAATCCTAGACTTAAAATACAAATTTTGTAATGCCCTGGGCAATATCTTGCAGAAGTATGGCACTATGCATGAGATATTGTGCAAGGGAATCCAGGGTGACAGCATGGAATTATGGACTGTGAACTATAGGATCAGTTATCTGTCTTTGTCAGCTTTATGCCTTTTCAATTAGTTGATTAAATAAATCACTCAGAAGGTCTAGGATGCTGATGCATATTTTATTCCTATTGGCAAGCTGGGTGTTGGAAATCCTCTTTTCATTCCACAGTAATTACTTCCCCCTCCCCCCAACTTCACTGACAGGGTTGCCAGACTTTAGGAGGTACTGAACAACAGTTACTGTATTTTATTTTTTTGATATCTACATCAATTATTTAGCTTATATGCAGTATATGTTAATACTTAAGTTGATAGACTTCCTGATAAAGTCAGTGCTAGGAGTCCCAAGGACTTCACTGGGTAGTCAGCACGTACATTGCCAGAAGGTGCCCATGTTGCAAATTACACAAATTAAGTATTTGTATCATGTTTGAAAATTTTTATTAGGTATCTAATGCCCTTTGAATTCAGGTTGGCATTTAAACAGTTTTGAGGACTAAGCCTTAAGGTCTTTCTGGGAAATGTGGCAGAATTCTCAGTGGCTCAGTCACAGATATAGATGCAATACTCTAAAAACAGGGCTAAATGATCATTCTGAAAAAAAGCAGATTCTTCTCAGTTTCTGTTATGCTTAACTTTTGGGTGACTGCTGCTTATGGAGTCTCTGCATAGTTGTTTGTCAACGGACCTTAAGAGCTGAAAGGATTTGCTGCTACTATGCAAGAGCTGATACCTTCTGTTCAAAATACCCACCAAAAATTGCTTGGCTTCCTTCCCAATGAAGAATCGTGCTCACTGTTGCAAGAGCTAATTCTTGATTCTGACTCAGAAAACAAGTCTTACTGTGTAGGGTTAAATGTTTACCACCAAGATTGGTGTTTTCAGCTATTCTGTGTGAAACTCTGAGGACAAAGGCTTGGCTAGATCTGATCTTCTAGAGATCTCTTTTCTCCTTTCAGAAAACTCCTCAGTTCCTCAAGTCTTTGCTCCCCTGAATTTCATGAGTGTTAGTTCACAAGCTCTTTTTAGAATTGAACAAATAGAGATGTAATTTATAGAGATCATCCACTCCAAGGATTGCTTCCTATAGGTAATATAGTTGAAAGAGTGCCGGATATGGTACCCTCTGATATACATAGTCCTCCACTACTGTCCTACCTGACTGCTCAGGAAGCAACCTAAAGCACTGATCTCAGCACATGCCATATCTCTTGCCATATCTCAGCAGTTTCCTGCTGCAAAAATACCTCTCTGGTGAGCTTCAGCACAGCCCTCCAATTATTTCCAGCATTTTCAATGGCAAAACATATAAAATAATAATAATTTTGACCAAGATGACATGGCATCAGGTAGCACTAGCAGGAAATCACAGCCAAGTGTGTGACATGAATGTGCCTGGTCCTCTACAGAGGGAGCCAGCTTCTTGATATTTGACTTGGGGGGCAACAACTAATCCCTGCAGCACATGCTTTTTGCAGTGTAGATGTTGCTGCAGAACAAAGTACCACTTAACGATTTTAACCACGTGTTTCAAATAAAAAATGTAAATAGATCCATGAAAATGAGCACTCTCTCCCACAGGCCTAACTGAAAATCACAACTTCCTTGTTCAATATATCCAGCTCTTGAATGACCGCTATTTTTTTCTAAACAAAATGGAACATTTTCAATAAGAAACCCTATAATTTTTAGGCAGGAATATGTCACAATATAGTTGTGAATTATAGCTGAGTACCTTTATAATAAAACAATACATTCATTATAAAGGAATTTAAAAAAACCAAAACAAACCCCCAAACCATTTGTGAATTTAAGTGAATACTGAAAAAAAAATCTCAAAACAAAATGGAAGAAATAGTTTGAAAATTAAATCGTTTTAGAAGATCTAAAAAAATGTCTTTTCATTTCTATAAAGGATTGACATTTTACTTTAAAATTATTGAGATTTTTGAGATTTTACTTTAAAATGGCTTTCGATTTACTAAATGGGAAATCAACATTTAGAGAGTTATGTAACAACAAAATAGAATATCATATTTTGGTTTGTTTCAAGAAAAATGTTTTTTGCTGACCCACAATGAAATTTTCAGGTCTTCCAACTCCTAAACAAATGCTTTAGCAATTGTGAGGTTATACAGAGTTGGGTAGCAGTATTTTTTTTCTCTGCATTTCCTTTAAAAGAAGAGCGCTCCTTATTCAATACTTTGTAGAAAGTAGATAAAGTAGATAAAATCATCTTGCAGTGTTACCAGTGCTATCAGTGGATCCTGAGAAAGTGAAAGTGTCAGATATTTACTGAAAGTGTTTAAACTATTTAAGATAAACTACTTAATTTGTGTACATTTTTGGCTGAGGTTTAAGCTGCTGGACTGTAATTTTTTCTATTTTAGTTCTACTTTCTCCTCTTAAAAAACAGGGGAACTCCATTCTGTGCCTAGTTATCCCTTGCAGGCTTATTATAGATGCATGAAGAACATGAACACTAGATCTAACAAGTAAAATAGCTACTGGAGAAACTTCATTTATTTGCCAATATCAGTTCTGAGTACAAGATGGGTACGACTGCTCAGCCGCACTGCAATGCCAGTTTTATACCTATAGACACATAACTGAGGTGTGCAAAACTTTGGAGATTCTTAGAGAGGCTGGTGATGGCCTGAGGAATCTAACTTCACTGTGTAGTAAATAGAGGATTTCCACTGGGTTTCTTCACTGGAAGACTATATATCTACATTGACCTCAGAGTAACTTTATGGAGACTAGAGTCACAACATTAAAATTGTTTTTTTTTTTTAATTATTTCCTTCTGTATTGGGTACTGAATGATAAACAAGTGCCTTGTAGACCTAAAATTAGGAAACAGATTATGAGGAGAATGTATTGGATTTTGCAAGAGAATTAAAGATCAGTTCCATTTATTGGCTCTGACTGTATCTGAACTTGGCTCTTAGCATGAACTCGGGGTTTCTGGTCCTTCAGTTGACCAGAATGGGGTTATACTGGAGTGCACCATGTTTCTATCCAGATGATAACCTCATATGTCATTTCTCTGGAACCAAGAGTAAGAAGAGTGATGATGTGTATGCACTTCAGTCTTTCCTCTGTACACAGTTGTAACTCTGGAAATTGCCCCTCTGTTCTGCCATACAGACATATTCAATTTCAGATCTCTGAGTTGTAGGAAGCATATTGACTTTGAAACCAGGAGTGTGAGTTCTATCAAACTGCAGCACCTATTTAGTAAGTAACCATGATGTCTGTGTGTGTTCACTGACATATTTATTATAATTGCCACACAAGTATACCCAATGGAAATGTATCTTCCCTATGGATTTGAAATTTCACAAATACTTTGGAGAAAAGCCTAAAATTTCAGCCAAACTGCCAATCATTTATGAGCTTACAGTATGTGAAAACAGAAGAAGAAGATTTCCTTCCAATCTCAAATATTTATTTTTAATTTGCTCTTACTTTATGCCATCCAGAGGGACCTGGACAGGCTTGAGAGGTGGGCCCATACAAACCTCATGAAGTTCAACAAGGCCAAGTGTAAGAACCTGTACCAGCATCAGGGCAATCCCAAGCACAAATACAGGCTGGGTAGAGAATGGATTGAGAGCAGCCCGGAGGAGATGGACTTGGGGGTGCTGGTTGATGAGAAGCTCAACATGAGCCGTCAATGTGCACTTGCAGCCCAGAAAACCAACCACATCCTGGGCTGCATGCAAAGAAGCATGGACAGGAGGTCAAGGGAGGTGATTCTGCCCCTCTATTCCACTCTTGTGAGACCCCACCTGGAGTACTGTGTCCAGCTTTGGAGCTTCCAACATAAGAAGGACATGGACCTGTTGGAACGAGTCCAGAGGAAGACCATGAAGATGATCAGAGGGCTGGTACAACTCTCCTATAAAGACAGGCCGAGAGAGTTGGGGTTGTTCAGCCTGGAGAAATCTCTGGGGAAACCTTATAACAGCCTTGCAGTACCTGAAGGGGGCCTACAGAAAAGATGGGGAGGGACTCTTTATCAGGGAGTATAGCAATAGAACAAGGGTAATGGTTTTATACTGAAAGAGGGGAAATTTAGACTAGATATTAGGAAGAAATTCTTTACTGTGAGGGTGGTGAGGCACTGGAACAGGTTGCCCAGAAGAGTTGTGGCTGCCCCATCCCTGGAGGTGTTCAAGGCCAGGTTGGATGGGGCTTTGAGCAACCTGGTCTAGTGGAAGGTGTCCCTGCCCATGGCAGGGGGGTTGGAACTAGATGATCTTTACAGTACCTCCCAAACCAAATCATTCTATGATTCTATGATTATTCTATGAACTGTAAAGGAGCAAACAGCAGGTAAAAAATAAAAACCATTTACTGTCCTTTGTTATATCACCAGAAAAAAAAATGTTTCAAATTTTGGAAAAATTTTCAGAATCTTTTTTACAAAATGCAAGAAATGCACTTACTTTTTTAATTTAGTCAAAATGTAGCAAGTTTTTTCAGACAGTTCAATGACACAAAAAATCAGTTGCCTCCAAATCAAATATCTTTAAATAAATTACATATTAATTTATTGTAAAACTTGTTTATCTGATTTATATTTTTTTTGAAAAAGCATGTTTTTTATTCTCTAAAAGTACTGAATTATTCATATACAATACAACACAGTAATTCAGTATTTATTGGCTGTGTTGATGACAAGTGCTTAGGGAAAATATCTCAGTACATACTGGATTCCTTACAGCTTCTTGGACCTATGTAATTAGCTGGAGTTGGATGTTAGTTTATTTGTTTATGAATGTAAAACAGGTACTTAAATGTTACAGTAGTCATATTTCAGTTCAGAATGGATTTATGTTTTTTGTGTATTAAACCAAATGGAATCTTACATAAATAGATAGAATTTAGGTTACAGTAGTAAAATAGACCACTGTGACTCAGATGTTTAAATAAATCAGTGGAAATTCACAGCGTGTTCTTGAAGTTAATGTTGGGGCACAATAGGTTTGGTGATATCCACAAAGTAAACTACCTAACATCGTTTTTTTCTGGTAGAGGTTTATCCAGGCGATGGAATAATAGCCTGAACTTGCTGATTAATTCAAAACACACAAAAAAATAATTTTGTTCCTTAAAGGGCTAAAAATACAGTGGAGAAGATACACTCACCATTACTTCCAAGCCTTCTGCAGACAGTGAGGAAATTAAAACAGTATTTTCTTCTATGAAGATGAATTTGTTAACAGATAATCTTGCCTAAATCCACCTGAGATCCAGAAACTAGAGGAGAAGCACCTCAGCTCTCTGGGATCCAAACTGATGATGTGTTTTATACGTTAGGCATACCAAGTTCTTTGGAGCCCTCAGGGGGAGTTTTAATCGCCATTTAGCTTGTACATGGTCACCAGTACAGGAAGACGGACTTGCTCGTTTATGAGGATTATGGGAACATCCAAGATTTAGATGCCTGGGTGAGGCACCTGCTTGGGCAGGGAGGATATGACACGCCAAGTCAGTCTAGCTGCATGTACTTCTTTTGGGGACTAATTGTTAGGTCCTTTTGTTGAAGATGATAGACTACTTGCAAGAAAGTAGAACAGACCTGTGAGGTTTAAAAGACACCCAAAAGAGTGGTAGATGAGTAAATATGTCATTTGCCACAGAAAAGATCATCCTGATCTTTGAACCTTGCAAATTCACTTTATATTAAATAGCCACCGGCTAAAAGGCAGAAACAATCCCGGGAGAAGGAACTGGACAATGGTTCCTCATTCTCAGCTAAATGCTGTGTGCAAGTAGCTAAATAGTCTATTGTCCCTTTTTCCACCTTGTAAAAGTTAAATAATGTTTCACTTATTTTTCTCATAGCATTATGGAAATACATATATAACTATCATGATATATAATGTCTCATAAAATGATTTAACTTTTAGCAAAGTATCTGCAAGCTCTGCTGTGAAAGTACTCATCTTTCAGTAGCACAGATCTTTGTTGATTGTTTACATGAAGTGAGCAATGCCAAGAAGCTCATGTCCTTTGATGAAGGAGCAAATCCATTTAGTATTGCCATGCTTAGTCAATACCTGGTAAAATACTGAATGAAAAAGTGAACAGCAAATGGAATTTTCCAGAAATAATGTACTAAAACCATTGAAAGTATATTTCTCAAAAAGCTATTACTGAAAATTGAAATAAAAGATATAAAAGTTGCATAAAGGTTTTTCTTTGTACCTATACATTTTTTACACACAGGTGTACACACACATATAATAACCCCTATTATTTTCTCACTAAGGCTTATAAATTTCTTTTTTTTTTGACTTAAGGGACACATCTGAGTCGTTATTGAAGACAGCTTTTGATTGTCTTTCGTTTGAGAAAAATAATGAACTAAAATTACATAAAAATAGTATTTTTGTTTGTTAGTCAGTGCTTTGCCCCTTTTTTCTTTTCATCAACTTCTACAATATTTATACAAGTTTATAACAATGATTGTATTGGCTTCATCTAGCCTTAAAGCCTGCATCTGACAATGATTGATTGGTATTTAGGAAAAGAATACAAGCATAAGGCAATTTGATAGCTTCTGGCTATCTGCTGTTCAGGGACTTCCTCAGCTGGAGGTTATGCACATTTTTTTTTACTTCAGAATTATTATAATCACTTTAAAATCTCACTTAAACTTTTAGTATCCACAGATTTTTGTGACCAAAAATGTAGGAAGCATTACATTTTGTTGGTTTTAAAGCTCTGAAATGATCAGCAGCATGTCTCCTGCTCTTCATATTATGAAAACCAGTAAATAATAGCCACTTCTTCACTTTTACTGTATCGTCAATGAATGTGTATGTGTCTTCAAAGTATTTGAACCTCACTAATATTTCTTCAGACGGAAGTGGTTCAGTTCCTTTAATCTTCCTTACTGCACTTCTTGATACCTTTTCTTGACCTAATCTACCTTGCTTGAGATGCGGCGGTATCAGGAATGCACATCTCATACACGAAAGAAGTGTATCCTGGATTAATACACTTATATAAGGCTGTTTTGTTCTCTGTTTTCTGTTACATTAGCCTTTTTACCAGTGGTAAGCGTTAAGATGATGTTTTCATGAAAAAATCCTCAGTATGTCTGAGTGAAATTCACTAATTTAAACCCCTTTGTGTCTTTGTAGTTGGAGCTGTTGAATGCATTCAAGACCTACGTCACCACGGGAGCATCATGGACACTATGATTAACACTCATATTGTTTTGATCATCTGGAACGCAGGGACCTTTGGCGGGGTTCTCTTTCCAGAGAAGGCATAACAGTTGAAGCAGACAGGGTACTAGTGTGCCTTATGGTTTTCCTCATGCCCACCTCTACTGGGGGTCATGAACTTGCAATTTAACCTTACGGACATTTCACCCAGGCTCCCAGTAGGGTTTCAGCCGAGTATGCTTCAGCTTAAACTTTACCACAAATTGGAGAAAAATAGTAGGCTGCACATGCAAGCCTGATAACATCACTTTAGCTTGGTGCGTGTTGCACAGTCTACAAACTCGTCTACCCAGATGGGTAGCAGAAGGACAGAGCACCCACTTCTCATTACACAGGCTGGCACTGTTGGTAACAATGGAGTTGGCACCAGGAAAGGAAGGTGAAAGGACAATTCCATCTGTGCAACTGTAGCTCAGGACTGTAGAAGGAATGTATGTGTTGTACTTGTTTGCTCAAAATTAGCTTTATGCTGCTCTGAAAAGAATAACTGAAGTGGAAATCCTTGAAAAAAGAGAGCTGCTACAGCATCCTTTGGAAAAATCATTGAGCATGCTAAGGCAGGGAGCATCTGAGAGTTTTCAGGATGCTGGAAGGCAAGTGAGCAACATCACAGAGCTGGGACACTGTAGAGAAATAGACGGATTCAGTTGTGTAAATGTAGGTGTGCAATGCCCCCTTAGATGTTGTAAGGCATTCCCACCCAGATGACATCTGCCATTCCAGAAGAGCAGGGGTTTCCAGTAGCTCCTGTGTGCTATGTGCCATCACAAGGACAGTATTTCAGATGATTTGGTGCATCAGAAATGACCCAATGTCACTAAGTGCCTATGTTTAGGCAGCTAGCGTGAATCCAGAGGACTGGATTTAGTTTACAATTTCAGACAGCGAAATTTAGATAACTACCCGTGAAGATGGTATTATCTAAGCTGCGGTCATAATCAATGGACACCTAGGACACCAGCCAAGTTAACTGGGCAGGTACATCCTGTGGTGATGAGTCATTTCCAACAGGATTCATGGAGATTCTGAGTCTATATATGGGCTTTATTGAAGTACATGAGCAGAACTTTTAATTCCAGAGGGAATAAAGGCAATATAAACTTGCTCAAAATTAAATGCATAAGTAGATATTGAATGGTCAGCATCAAAATCTGATGTCTTGGAGTTTTCCCACTATTTGTGGACTATTACTGCTGAAAGGGATTGAATGGGATTAATGCATTTAAGACAGACTATTTGGTAAACAACTAAACACTAGTAGATATTGAGATCAGGTCCTGATTTTCTCACCTTTGCTGGTAGGCAGGTATATTTGTGTTCAAAAACGTGCATGTGAAGCTGATACAATCTAACTGTCCTTTCTAAGTATGTCTTTCAGGAATGAATGAAGATGTGTCAATAATTCTTGTCTATTGGGGTGTTTGATTTATTTCTGTGCTATTATATTACTGTCTTCTGAAGTAAGCAGGGAGCTGGGTGAGTGACTTTTCTGTTCTCGCTTGCTTTCACACTTCAATCAAATTTTTCAAAGTCTAAGAAAGCAGTACGTAGCTTTCAGTCACACTTTGGGTAGTCCCTGGAGTATGGCTGGTAAAAGGATATACTGATGTTGTGGGGCTGTTTGGTTTTTTTTTTCCTCCTTTGGTGTGAATGTAAAAAGATGGTTGGATTTGTCTTCTTTAGTGAATTAATTTTAAAGCTAGAGATAGATCTTGCATGAGATGTTATTTCAACTATTTACTTACATTCTTAAAATCACATTGATGGTTATCTTAAGAAAATGAGACAACTCTTCAGGCAGGGAATTTTTGGATGCTATACTTTTTTTTTCAGTCATCACATTTACGACACTATCATTAAACAGTTTATTACTCATAATCGTAAAAGTGTGTGTCATATATATCTATGTAATAAGGATCAAACTGTTGATGCAAGTGCACTCGGTTGATTTGAAATAAGTATTCTAGGTATTTTAAATTAAGGAGGATGAGTCAAACACCAGCTACACTAGAGGTGTTATTAATCAATAAAATGTTTAGAATATGGATCAAATTCTTATTAACTTTATGCATTTACATAGACATATTTAAGATTTTCGAGAGTTTAATTTGAACATCTTCCCCAGACAACAATGTCAACCTTCTTCTGTCCCATGAATAGCAAGCTCAAAGCTAAGAAAGAAGTCTGGAATTAAAGACATCTCCATCACCACATAAGTTTTTGTATCCTAATAGTACCTTCTCATTGTTTTAAATCTGAAATTTTATTTAATTAACAAGATAGTTTTTTTAATGTTGCCCATATTTACAGAGCAATACCTGACATGGCTAGACTGAACAGCATTTCTTGAAGTATTCCACCAAGCAGACACACAACTAAACAAAGAGTAGACCTTTTTTTTTTCCTTTCTCCTCCCCCCCCCCCCTTTCTTTTTTTTAATGTTGGATTTCATTAACACACAATGGCTTAATTTTAAGCAGGGGATTTATTTTCACTTAGTTGAGGATTATCTGCTAAAACATTCCTAGGGCATTCAAATTTTGAATGTACATATCCTATATAACAGTAAATAATCTAACAGTTCATTTACTTTCAGATCCACCTACATATCTAATATTGCCTTTTTGCTCATGTATGCAGTTAGTTTTGTTATAAGCACTCATGCATCTTTTTGTACTAAGGAATAAATTCTTTTGTGAGCATAGCATATTTGGATTTTGATTCCTGCAAATGTTAGCTCTGAGTGAAGGAATAGAAGAAAAGACAGTAAAAGGAATGTATGGAAAAAATAATGCAGAAAAGAGAGCTCCCGGTGAACACAGAATAAATTAGGTAAGAAACTTTCTTGTGGAATATGCTAGTATGCATTTCATGGCTCTCTAAATCATATATATAACAAATTTAATTAACATTTGTACAATTCTGCCTTTTTCTTCTGAAGCATGGAACAAATATCATTTTATACAATAATTTGCAGTGATTTGCTGATTGAAGACCTAGATTTTTTGATTGGCTAAATGGATTTTTAGTGATTTTTTTCCAACAAATTTGACTGCCACTGCTCATTTTCCATATTGCTGTCACTCTAGAAGACAGTAATAAAATGTCATGAAGATGAACCCTTTGATAGTTTCCTTTGCATAGCTTGAAAGACCTTTTTTTTTTTTCCTTGACTTCTGTGAAATGTTACCATCCTCTAGTTTTCAAACTTGAAACATTAAATGCTTTACTGTGCTATGGTGGGTTTACCTTGACTGGCTGCCAGACCCCAGCTGTTCTCTCTTTCCCCCTCTACAACAAGGCAGGGAGGGGGAGAAGGTACGATGAAAAGCTCGTGGGTCAAGCTAAATACATGGAGATTCCTTACCAATTACCTTCACAGGCAAAACAGACTTGATTTGGGGAAAATGAACTTAATTTCTCGTCAACTAAAATAGACTTGGATGGTGAAAAACAAAGACAAAGATTGAAACACCTTCCCCTCACCTCCACCCTGTTTTCCAAGGATCTCCTTCACTCCATTCCCACATCTCTCACCGGACACCCACCTCCCTGAGCAGTGCAGGAGGATGGGGAATGTGGGGTTGTGGTCAGTCCGTAGCAGCTCCTCTCTGGTGCTCCTTTCTCCTCATGGTTTTCCCTTGCCCCTGAGTGGGGTCTCCACAGGTTGAAGATTCCTTCAGGGCACATCCACCTGCCCTGGTGTGCGGTCCTCTGCAGACTGCAGCGTGGACATCTGTGATTCTGCGATTCTGTGATGCTCCAGCATCATCCTTTCCATGGGCTGCTGGGAAATATCTGCTCCACTGTGGCCTCTCCCACAGGCTGCAGGGAAATCTCTTCTCCAGGAGGTACCCGGATCAACTCCACCTCCTCCTTCCCTGACCTGAGGATTGTTTCTGACACTTTTTTATCCCCCCCACTCATTGCATGAAGCCTTTTTTAAGCTTTCTTAAATGTATTTTCCCCTGAGACATCACCACCAGTGGCTGCGGGGCCCAGCCGTGCCCTGCGGTGGGTCGGTTGGAACCGTCTGGAACCGTCTGTGTCCGTCTCGGGGCAGCCCCGGCCTCTCCTCACAGAGGCCGCCCTGCAGCCCTCGCTGCCAACGCCTGGGCACCGGCACCTGGTACATGTGCAAAAATTCACATAAAACTTATAAATCAATAGATGTCGGAGGAAAGTAACAACTGTAGATGACAGTTAAGCAGTGCTATTTGAAGATTTCACTCTATCACCTCAAGAGAAGGACATTTTGAAGTGTGTTTTTAACGGCGCATAAGAGGTAAGTGAAATGACAATTTAGAGAATGCATAATGCTTTTAAGCTTAAAACATAGTATCTAATTTTCCCTAAAATCATCAATTATAGATAAGAAATCTGCATAGGCAAAAGTTAAGGTAAGTAGCCTACATTTTTAAGAGAAGCCAGCTTTGCCTTTTTGTCTGTATTCTCCTCTTGCCCAGTTAGAGTCAGTAACATGTTTTGAGAAGTATTTTTGGGAACTCCTGTAACTATTTTTACTTTTAGCCTACTAAGAAGAAAATCCATGATTTTTTTTTTTTTTTTTTTTTTTTTTATTCATTGCATTGTTTGAGAAGCATCTGGTATGTCTTGTTAACTTCAAAGGCAACAGAACCAGATTTTCATTTTAAAGGTGAGAAAGGCCTGACAAGTGTTTGCCTTTGTCCTTGGCTATTGAAAGGTCTGTATTGTTTGCAGGCAGGTACAAAGCCAACCAAAGCCAAAACACGCTGATCGAAATACATACATTTATTTAAATGAATTTAAGGAAGACTTCTCACTGAAGTTTTTCCTGACCCTGATCACTCACTTGAATTAAATCGTGAGGACATGCAGCAACAGTAAATATTTAATTCTAATATTTAAATCAAGTAGGTTCAACCACTGACTGTATCTGTGCCAACCACAAGCTCTTTGTGGCTTTAGCAGCTGTGGTTTAAAGTTGTATTGAACTTAACTATAGCTCACCTGTTTTACTTGATCAAAAGAAAAATATTGACTTTTTTTTTCCCTGTGATACAAACCTCTCTGTACGTATTCATAAGAACTGTGGCCATTTAATAACACGTCATGTTATCTCTGCATCACTGATGGTAATGCACAATTGATAGATTATTTCTACGGTGGCAGCTGAGGTCCATTTTGTGTGAATTTTTGGATAACATTTTCTGAAATATGCTTCATCTCCAGATTTTTTGCTTTGATTTGAATTTCTTTCAGCTAAGAAAGAGAAATATTTTGCACAGTGGTGACTTAGTATTTTGGCCTTATTTTAATTTTTTTTTTTTAATTCTTTACATTGTGTCTTCTCTTCAACATTAATGCAATCTGCTAGAAAGAAAACCAGTAGGCTGCAGCATAATATGTATTTCCTTCTTCCTTGGCAGTTGCTCTTTTAATAAGATTATTGAACAAAATCTTACAGCAGCGTTCCTAGACCAGGGACTAGAAAAAAAAGTGATTCTTAGTAGAGCTGAAATTTAACTTACATATGACAAACAAAAGTACAGTTTGGGGACATATATCAGGCTATATTGAAGTGTTTTCTGAGAAGTTATGCTATAATTTGGAAGCAATCTTTTTTTGCAAATTTTAGGTCAGTTACACATTTAAGTTCACAGCTTTTCCAATATCGTAAATTAGATGTTGCAAATGTAGAAGCTACAGATGTATTAAATCTGAGGGATTCCTCTGCACAAACATTCCAGTTTTGGTAATTCCTCATTTCACAGTGTTCAAAATGGGCAGAATATGAGGACCTGAACACTGGAAATGTAATTGTGTTATTCTGAGTACTTAAGAATGAAAAGGCTCAACAATAATTTAACCACGTTATGTAAAGCATCTGGGATATGGGAATTTCAGTTATTTAATTACAGCTATCACTAGGCAAATCGGTTTATAGAGGATACATGAGCCTGGAAGACCGCGATAAGTCTTTGTGTTTAACCTTTGCTGTCTGAAATGTTGATGTCTGGGGTAGAAGGCTAGCTGAATACTAATTGTTCAGTAGTGTCTTGCAAGGCATACCGGTTGATATTTTGGCTTTGATTTGGACGTGACTTACCTATACTATGAGACTGGCAACCCCCCTACTCTCAGTTGCACCCATGTGCACTGGAGGAAATACATGAATAGTTGTTCTTATTCCCAGGTGTTCACCACTGTTTTCAGCAGAGATCCCAAACTTTTTAAACTGGTACCTTGCCAGAAATTCAAAATTCTGGTCATTATTTGCATACAGTGAAGCAAATGGCAGGTGCCCTCATTGTTAATTTAGAGGTTTACCTTGAGCCTACAGTTCCTGGCTTAAAATAATCCATCTTGATCGTAGTACTTTGAAAAAACTCCCCTTTTGTCTATGGCCAAAAGACTGCCTGTTTTGATACAACTCCTATATATGTAGTTCATAGATATGTGGGTGGATATATGCAAAAGCCCACACATATATCATAAAGTATTGTGCCACTCATGTTTGTATTTGTGTGCATTTTAATATGTATAATATTTGCTAATAAACGAATGAAAGTATATTTGTTACAAGAATTAGTGACAAAATATATGGCCACTTTCAAGGTTTGCTAGTCTTGATCTAAATGTAAATGACTGAACCATGTCTTCATTATATCTAAAAATTACTTTTTTTCTGTACTGCTGCAAATTGATTTTGAGCAGAAATGGATTCCATCTGTGCCAAGTAAGCAACCATTCATAATTTACACTTCAGGGTGGACTAAACTTTGCCTGTTGGCTGTAAGAATGAGAGCATCAGAGCAAAATAGTAGTTCAGACAGAACAGAATATCTTCTGTAAAATATAATATATTGGAGAGGCCTGATGAAATCTGTTATATATCTAGCTGAATTGCACGTTAAGTCATTTGAGATCAAAATACACTCCTGGTTGCTGCTACAATTATCTTAAATACTTCATTTAAAGTCCTAAATAATATGATCGATTGTTTTTGTTAGCCTCATTTGTGGCATACATCATTGAAAGTAAAAAAAAAAAAAAAAAAAAAAGTGTATTTATTCCATTTTCTTCCTTTTGATCCCTTTTTCTGTGTTTAGCTTCTAAATTCTAGTGCAGTACAGTTGTCCATTACACAAAAGACATGAAGATTGTTCCATTAACAAAATCCTACAGTGCAGATATTTCCAGCAGTAGAACGTCAAAACTATGACCTTAAACATCATTTCTTTCTCATCAGATTCATTGGAGAAGGTGAGATTTTCTGCTTTGTCTCTTGCAGTAATATTAAAGAGCACACGTACATACGTATGTCCAGGTTTTTGCATACTTGCCCAATTTAGAGTCTGGTGCTAATACTATAAAACAAAATTACCAGAACACAGGGTAAGATCAATAAAGTCAATAGAGATGTGCAAATTTACATGAAATGAAGTTCTGCTTCAGTATCAAGTATCTTTTTTCTTGCCTAGCAATAAAAATACAGTAAAACATAAGCTGCAGATTGAAGACTTAAAGCACACTTGCAAAATATTCTGACAAGAAGTATGATGAGATAAATCAGGAAATATATGAAATCTGTGGAGAATAGCTGTTAGGAGATTTCAAGCTCACTACATGTTGGGCATCTCCATTTTTTGTTCAAGTCCAAAAGGGACCATGATAATTTGCTTGAACTTCCTGAATATAAACCAGGTCTACCACTCTAAGTAGTTCTGCATCCATTTTCAGATGCATTTTTTAACTGAACCATAATGGCTCACCCACCAACATTAATAAGATGTTTTGCACATTTCCAGTATATGTACTGAAAATACTTTCATTAAGAGCTAACATTTTTATTTGCTATAATTTTTAATTACAGCTTGATTCTGTGTGGATTTTTTGGTGTTTTTTTTTTTTAAGTGCTTTAATATCATTTACAAGATACTAACATTGAAGGACACTGTATGTTTGCAGTTCATTAGTCATCCCTAAGAGCACAGGCAAGTTGGATAAACACAAGAATTAAAATCCCCAAACAACCTTTAGTTTCTACGGTGCATAAATCTCCATAAACAGAAATCATTCAGGTTATGAATTTTACGATTTCATTCCTTTCAGTTAAGCAATCAAAGAAATAGCCATGAAGTCTGAAACCATGAAGACAAAAATATGTCTTCATGTAATGAGCCAGAAGCATACTAATAAAATCATCAAATACAATCATTCAGTCAATAAAAATACAACAATATTTTGCAACACAATTCACATGAAACTGAACCTTTTTCCCAGTACATGTCAAGGAGTTACTAAGGTTTGATATGACAGGGATTTCATTACTTTACAAATATGTTGCTTTTTACTTGTTACTATACCCAAAGATAATGCAAAAAAACCCAAAACAAAACAAAACAAAAACCTCTGCACCAATAAATAGGAGACTATAATTATTCTCCATTTATTCACTTCCTTATACTTTGCCGCTTTCAATAGCTTTTCACAATTAACCCTCCTTTTTTCAGAGAGAGATGCACTTTAGATGTCATCTCCATCCTTTCAAAAGACAATAGTAAGAGATATACACCCCCAAAGACTAGCAATTAGTCCCTGAGACTTCTACTTGGGGAACAGATGATTCACGTCCTACAGGTGCCTTCTTCATCTGTCAACTGTAGATAGAAGCCTGTAAGGATATGTGGAAGGAGAATATTTGTATCTGATAAAAGAAGCCATAAGCAAGATCATACAGAGACAAACCTGACCAACATGTGATAAAGGAGATCTTGATAAGAACAAACCTGGTCAGTCACACTAATTGGTAAGGATATGTGGAATGTCGGGATGTTTATTTTCTCAGCTGGGAAGATAAGGAAAGGGAGGGAATCAGACAGAGACATAAAACATGATCAATTAGCGTTAGCAAAGATCATAAGCAGAAAGAAACCTGGTCGGTCGTGTTAATTGATGGGCTATCAAGAAACTGCAGGCAAGCCAGGACTTTACAACTGATAAGGATGCAAATCTGAGGGTCCAGAACATTGGAGGGGGGTTCGTGGGACTGTGCCAACTGATAAGGTAATGTGCAGAGGAAGGGGGAGCAGGGATGATCAAAAAGAGGTAGACAGAAGGGGGTATAAAAGGGTCTGATTGCATGTAAAATGGGGCTGATCAGTATGCTTGTCTGTCTGAGCCCTGCTCCTGATCACCCCAGTCTGTCCTGCCTTATTAAATCCTTTCTTAATCTCTCTGCATAATATCACTTTCCTGTGTGTGTCAGTGCTGCAAGGGCTCAGTGTCAGATACTGAGGGCATGGGTGTGAGTGAGGTGAGTGAAGGGCCCTGGGGCCAGTGGCTGGATTAGGACCACAGGTCACAGCCCATGTGTCAGGTGCTGGACCTGCCCCAAACCAGGCGTGCAAGTGGATTCACTGGCAAACTCCAAGCTGGACCAGCTGGGGCATAGGACGTCCCAGATCCGGGCAGGGGTATCAGGCGGATGGAGGGTCTGTGATGGTATCTGGGGGGACCCGCGAGTGTGGGGTGCCTGTGGGACGAGTGTGTGAGTGCTGCGTGTGTGCAGTGAGCACCCAGCTGGGCCAGCCAGCGAGTCAGGGACCCACAGGGCAGGTAAGCGGGTCCAGGATCCAGGCAGGGGTGCTGGGGGAGCAGAGGGGTCGTGATGGTGTTCAGGGGATCCACAAATGTGCATGTGCTTGTGAACCTGGGGAGTGTGGTGTGTGTGCTGTGCCAGTGGTCCTCTGCCTCTGCCAGCCCAAGGGGAGGAGGGGACGTGGCTGTCTGTGCCTGTGTCTGGTGTGAGTCCTGAATGCAGGTGCTGCTGGAGGCAGCGCCTTGTCTGTGGCCGTCTGTGTGGCTAGCCATGTCCATGTCCTCTGTGTGTGTCTGGGATCTGTGCTCAGCCTCACTACTGGTTGAACCTACAAATAGGAAAGTGGTAGCTGCATCCTTCAGCCTGACCCTGGTCCTCCAGGCACTGGGCTGGGCTCCAGCAGATGGGCAGGAGAGTCCTGGGCTGGCACTGCTGGAGGACGTGGTTGTTTGTAACATCCCTTAGCAAAACCTGGGTGAATTTTTCATTCTGAATCATGAAACAAGAGGAGAAAATGAAATGCTACACCTAAATTTCAACACACATTTCTTAACTGTGCATTAAGTAATTAGAGATCAAACATGGAGCTACCCAGTTACAGGTAGCCAAACTTCAGCAAGATGAGTTAAAATTTTCAGCTGAACTTAATGACTGTCCCTTCCACCTCCTCTTCCCTCCTCCTTCCTTTCTGCTGATTCTAGCCTACAGTTTACTGCCAATACTTAAGATGACCTTAGAATCTTGTTATTTCTCCTAGTCTTGCAGCAACGTCTGTGCCAGTAGATGTTTTTCTGCCCAAAGCTATTTTCCATGCAGTCATCCTGGGACAAGGTTTGAGTTTGCAAGGAAATGAATCCAGTGTAAGCATCCCCATAAGAAACTGGAAATTTATCTTTGGGCTGAGGAGAGGACATCAATTTTGTCCAACACTGCATAGCACTCGGTCTACAAGCAGATTCAGATTCCATTTTGCCTGCAGCTACACTGCACATGCAGGCTGTCCATGAGGACACTTGGAGCTCTGCAGGAGGACAGTGTGGTTTCTTCTACAGACTCCAGGGCATGATCTGAAGTGATATATTTTCCATGGGTTTCTGGGATCTTTTGGTATTTTATTTGCCCTGAGGCTGCAACTATGAACACATATAGGAAGCAGTTCCTTAGCCTCTGAGGAGGTGTCAGGCTCTCTGAAATGAGATCTCCTCTAGACATGTATTATTTTAAAAAGGATCATGCTTTGGAGGCTCAGCAAAGCACGCCTGCATCCATGTAAAGTGACTTCACAGTGACTTTGGTGGACTGCAGCTACTTCACAACTTCATGCTTGACTGAGGCCAGGGGGAGGTGGACACAGTTTCCTAGGGCAGAGGAGGATTACTTGCTAAAAGCTAGGGAAGAAAGCAATATCGTGGTTCCTTCACGTAGCACTGTCATGGTAGGACATGATAGATGTGAACGAGCAGAGGAATTTTGCAGACACAGAGACCCAGTGCTCTTCTTTGTAAGGGTGGAAGGGTAGGAAGTCTGCTGTTGAAAAGAGGTTTTCAGGTGGTCTGGATAGAATTTTGGAGTAAACAGAGGGAATGTACTCAGTCAGTGTAGCCTATGTAATTGAAGGTAATGAAGTGTTTGACATGATATGTTACCACTCAAAAATAAAAGATGAGAAAGAACGCACCTTCTGAAAATAGTACTGTCTTATTACCATGGCAAATTAGAGCTTCACCCCCCTTTTCTCTTTTTGGCAGAAAAGCAACAGGAGTGCTTGATGAACAAAAAGCTGCCCATAAGCCCGCAATGTGACCTTGTGGCAAATAAGTCCAACAGCTTCCTGGCTCCATTAAGAAGAAGGTTGAAGCACAGGGAGCTTTGAAGCACATCAAAGGCGGGGATCTTTCCTCTCTGTTCAGTGCTGTTGAGACAAATCTGGAGTGCTGGGTCCAGTTCTGGGCTCATTTGTACAAGAGGGACAGTGGAGTGTTGCCCCATTGGAAAACCATGAAAATCACTAAGGTTTGGGAGCATCTGTCATACGAGGAGAGATTGAGAGAGAACTGGGGCTGTTCAGCACAGAGAAGAGAATGCTTAGGGGAGCATTCTTATTAATGTGTATAAATAACTGCTGAGGAGGGGAGTAAAGAAGGTGAAGACAGGCTCTTCTCACCAGTGTGCAGTGAAAGCATAACAGGCAATTGGCACAAATTGTAATACAGGAAATTCCATTAAAAAAAAAAAAACAAAAAAACAAACAAACAAAAACAAAAACAAAAAAAAAACCTCCAAACTTTTTTACTGTGGAAATAGTTGAATACTGAAAGACATGCAGTCTCCCTCCTTGGAGATATTCAAAACCCAGCTGGACAGAGCCCTGAGCAATTTGCTCTAGGTGGCCTTGCTTTGAGCAGGCAGACTGGACTAGATGATCTCCAGAGGTGCCCTCTAACCTCAACTATTCAGCTATTCTGTGAAACTGCAATGCCTGCATGGCAGCTCTCACCGTGTTGGAGACTTTTTTTAGTAATCAGTGATTCATTTCAGAGGGTGATAGCCAGCTTCTTGGGAAGAAGTGAGTGATGCCTAACTTTTTTGCCCAACTATTAGTTTTTAAGAATACATACTGGTCTCTTCACAGTCCAAAAATTTGTGCTGAACCAAGTGTAGGCTAGAATAGGTTGCAGCTGGAGAGGTTGTTACACAATACTCTCTGAAATATTAATAAAGTTTTGTAACACTGTGTCCCACAGCTTTCTTATTTGGAAGCTAAGGAAGTATCAACTATTAGATGGAGTGGAATTTGGCTAGACTACTGAACTTACAAGGTAGTGGTCAACAATGTAAGATCCAGCTGGTAGTTAACAACAGAGTATCTTTGGCATCAATACCAGGACCTGTAGTTTTCAGCATCTTCATCCACCCCTGTGGATGAGGGCACGGCATGCATCCTCAGTGAATTTGTGGATCAGACTAAGACAGGGAGATCAACTGACACAGGGAGTGGTAGGGCTTCTCTTCAGACTTAGGCTGTTAAGGTTGAAGAATCAGCCAACAGAGACCTCACAAATTTCAGTGAGGAGAAAGGCAGAACTCTGTCTCTGGGATGGAATAACCTTACACGCTAGTGGAGGCTGAGGAGGGACTGACAGATAGCAGTTCTGCTGAAAAGGACTGGGGAATATGTGGATGCCAGACAAAATATGAGTCAAAATCACACTCCTTTCAAATGAAGCACACTGCATGCTACTCCATATTACAAGAGAGGTGGCTAGCAAAGGTGTCATCCCTCTGTAGTCAGCACTAGTGAGGCTGCATTTGGAATATTGTGTCTAGTTTTAAGTGCCCCAGTCTCCAGTTGAAGAGGGATGTGGAAAAACTGGAGAGAATCCACTGGTGTGTTACCAAGATAGTGAAGGGCCTATTGTATTACGTATTGTATATTGTAAAGACACTGCTCTAAATCATGTCTCAGTACAGTATAGGCATGAGAAAGGTTGAAGGCAACCTTTCATTCTAGAAAATTTGGATTTCCTGTGCTGTGGAAGACGCGTCCCAACAACAGACTTTTGCCTTATTGCCTACTTCTTGTATTCTCCTGGCAAAAGGAAGAGAATTAGCCTAAGACAGGTTCCTTGCTGATGGGCTTTTCTTGGTTTGCTGAGGGCAGTGATATCAGCGAGCAACGTAGTTGTGCTCTTGAGTTAGAAGTGGAACCTGGGAGTGGGGGCAGCTATCCACCCTTCTGTAATTGCCAAAGAGGTTTGCACGAGATAAGTGAATTCTGAATGGTGTGCAGACCTGATGGCCTGGATTGGCAAGTGCAAATGGCACTAGAAAGAGTTATTTGCTGTTGTAAACTTCTACTGAAGTGCAGTTCGGATGGCAACAACACCCCAGAAAAGACTATTCCCTCCTGGTATAGAGGTAACCTGGACCCATGAACTGTTCAATGTGTTCAGATACCAAGAGAAAGAAAAAAAAAAAAGGAACTATTTTGTCTGGAAAAAACATCAACAAAACCAAAACAAAAACTGAGTGAGGCTATTTCATTCTGGAAACACTTCAAAGGTAAACAAGTGAAGAACAAATGGTTTGAGGTAATCGTAGCACAATTCAAACATTTAACTAACCTTATCCTGGATATTGGAGGACAAAAGATAAGCCCTTAATTTATCATCACAATATGTAAACTAGAAATTCAGTGGAGGATGCTTAAGTATACAGTCTTAGTTTGTTCAAATGTATTCAGTAAGTCTGTCTGACTGGGTACAAATGGAGGTAATATTAAGAAGTTGTGTAACACAAAAGCTTTGTACTTCTTTTTACAGAAGAATAAGGATGAGAATGAGAGGGTGAATGTGAGACTTTAGTCCCATGTAGAGATGAAAAACTTATAGCCAGAAAAGGTGAGTTTCTTTTGAAGTTTGGTGATCAGCTGCAACAAATGACACATAGGTTTGTTTATTCCACTACATATTGCTCTTTAAATTTTAGTAGACCATCAGGGACATGACCCTTGTCAGAACCATGCAATAGTCTGGCCAAGATTTAAAAAGATTGCTTCATATACATTATACGTAAGGTGACACTAACCACGCCAAATGAGCTAAGGGAGCACATGATCAATGATGAACTCCAGTCTTGTCTAACTGAAACAAACGTATTAGATGCAGCATACTAGAAGATGGAGACCACTGTAATAACACTGCTAAGTACCATCCACTAAATAGAGTCAATTGAAGGCTCTCATCCTTCTGGATCCCCTTTCTAAGAGCTAATACTGCTGCTTATGATATAATACTATTGCATGTGATAGAGGTGACAGAGATCCAGAGGAATAACCTAAAATGATCCAAATCTCCCCTAAAGGGAGAAAGAACAGGAAACATATGCTCAGCCATTTGAACCCTTCTTTTTGTATCCCATCAAGGTCATTTCTCTTCCTAGTCACATTTAGCATCCACACTACTTTTCCAGGCAAGGGTAGTTGTTACCATCTCACATATTGCCTCTTCCCTTAAAGGCAGCAGCAGCAGAAGTCAGACTAGGAGGTTACATGATAGAGCTAGGTATTTGGCAGTACTCCTTCAGTTGATTTCCATTATCTCTGACAGAGGCAACGTAATTATGAGAACCTTGAAAGAGCCTCAGCAAAGCAACTATTCGCAGCAGTAGCCACCACAGTCAATTGCCTGGTTTGCCTGTGCCTGGAACAGCATCTAGACTCATGAATACTAGACAATTTCTTCTTACCCTGCACTACATTCATTTATAATACTGCAGACAGGTAGTAGGCAGTTCAAAGATATAACACAGATTTTCAGAACTCAAAGCTGAGCAAGACAAATGTTCCATCAATGGGGAAATGAAAACAATTTAAGTTTTTATCTCTGGTGCAGTATTCTTTGGTTGAAGGTACACATTTTGTACTAAACTAGTTTTCTAACAGAGAAGCAAAACTGGAGTCTTCACTGTCATCACAGCATCTGTGAGTAATGCTTCCTGTCATCTCTATCTAGAAGAAGCTGTCCTACCCTAGCTGGCAATGGCCTGGTCTCAGTTATTCATGCTTTTGTCACCTTTCAACCTGACTGCAGTAGTATAGTATATCTTGCCCTGAAGCTGTTAGCTTTTAGGAAACCCCAGTGTGTACAGAACACTATAGTACACTACAGCAACAATGGCTATTATATCAGACAAGTTTTCTGATCCTCTCTCTCTCACACTGTTTAATATACTAAATCCAAGTCTCCTTCCTTATTAGGAGACTTACTAGGAGTTCAAAACAGTGGACTGAAATAACTAAAGGATTAAGAAATGCTCTGTTCAAAAGGGCCATTACAGTTGTGATTTTCTAATACAAAGCAGTTTGCCACAGAAAAAATATACAGCTTGTCTGTCCTGAAAGTAGTCTCAGCATGCATCTTAGGATGATGGTGAGAACAGCTCCAGAAGCTCTGGGTCACTGTTGCATACCTCCTACTTTAAACACCTTTCTAGCTTCACTGCAACTAGCTTTGCTGCAACAAGCAACTAGCAAGGTAAGGTATGGGTGTTTGCAAGATTTAAGAACTCTAAAAGAAGCGTTTCACTGCATATAAATCTTCTTCACAAGAAAAGTATAAGACAACAAAGACATTGGAGATGTTTGTCACCTTATTTAACATGTTTCTCAGAAACTATGGTGATAAATACTGTACAGCAACCTACATTGAAGAGATTTTAATAGGAGTTTAAATGACATGTAACCCTTTGTATAGTGTCATAATCTCTTCATAGTTCCAAGTCTGGCTTTTCTCAGAGACAGAAAGGAGTTGTTGAGTGTTTCTTTCTTTCCTGGAAAAAATGTTGAAGAACAAGCTTTAAGACTGTTATGCAAATCAATAACTTCATAATGTAACAATTTAATAAAATGCATTTAGAACTGTATTGAATTAAATCTGTGGAAAAATTCACTGCAATAATGAAAACTGAAAGCATTTAAGTATTTCTAAGTCTTTAAAGGGCATTGTTGTTCCGTAGTAGAAGGTATTTGATTTGACAGAGATGACTAATAAAACCATTAACACGAGCTGGTTTTTGCATCACTAAAAGGCATTTACAAGATTTCTTCAGAAAGTAGTGCTTACATTTCTTTACAATCAATTGATCTTGTTAAAATTATCACAACTTAAATAGAAGAGCTAGCAATCTGTGAAATAAAAGATAGATGTCTCTACCTGCTGCAGAAGAATTACATAGAGGCATTTACAAGAAAGGGTAGGAATAAAAGAACTTGCTTGGCTATATTCCTGTTTGTCAGCCTACATATGTCATTATAGATGACATTGATTCATTTTGTACTAGCTGCAGTGGAGTTCACCGCTTAAATCTAAAACTAAAATAAAACCCAGCAAAATCAATCCATACAAAATATTTAATGTAGTGTCATTTTTGGCGAGTCTTCAGAAATTTTATTTTTTCTCTTTGCATTCCACTAATTAGGGACTTGCTTTGATTTGTTTGTTGGTTTGTTTTTTTTTTTTTCATCTTTTTTTTGTTTCAATTTCTCTGCCCTTCCCCCCCTCCCTCCTTAAATCCAGAAGGACAACCTGGTTCTGTGTCAGGATAAATTTTAGATAAGATGTAGGTCCTTGAACAATTTGATGACAAGTGATCTTTAGATCAATTTGATCACAAGAGATCTCTCCAAGGGAAAGGAGACAGAGGAAGAGAGGAAAGTCTGGAAGTATGTTAACTTTTGATGGAGAAAAGGCATTGCAATGAAGAATCTAGTATGAACAGCTGTAGAGCCGGATGAATTTATATGTGCAGCAGCATTGATTATGGTCTGAGAGGAAAATGAAGAAAAATGCTTCAGCTGAAATGTTTTTTGAATACCTTGCAGATGCTTGTTATGATATATTGTTACAACTATTTGATATTTGGGGCATATGTTTAGTATCAGAGGTCCTAGTCACAAAAATCACCTATTACGTTCTGTCGTACAACTATGTTATGAAAGGTTCAATGTATACTGTGATTCTCATTAGCTGAAAGCTAACAAAATTATCACACAGAGAAAATGTGCATACTATCTTTGAAGACAACCTCAGGGACAGCCTGAACTGATGCTGAAGAGGAATAAACCCCATTTCTCAATGTCTTTTGTTTTGTCACCTGCCTAGACTAAACTGGTTTTAGGCATAGCAAAAATAAAAGTGCTGCATGGAAAAGCTGAATAGTGGAGCAATCTAAGAGCTATGTTTGTGTTGACTGTGGGTGTTTTTACATTGAAGTCCTGTAAGGTCAGGAGGCTGGTTGTGGCTGAAGTAGCAGAAGCAGCAAGACGCATTTTTCTGAACACCCAGATTTCTTCCTTCAGTTTTTCGCATCTCTGCCCTCCCCTCTACATCTCCATTTCTGGTGGCAGGAAGGACCTGAACTGTTCTTTCTGGAGCAGCAAAACTGCTTTTCATGTGTTCTGCTAAGGGGCTCCAGTCTGTGCCCAGATATAAGAAAAAGAGACATTATGTATAGAGGCTTGGCTTCATTACTCTAAATGTGAGCACAGGTGGCTCTGAATAGCTCTTGTATAAGAAAATTTTTAAAGGCAGTGAAATCTACAAGAAAACTTACCTTATAGCTGCCTCTTCCCGCTGACCTTTTTTGGGTGCACAGTGAGGGTGTGAAGTCACCAGCTGTTCCTTTCCTGTGAGGACAGGCTGAGAGAGCTGGGGTTACTCAGGCTGGAGAAGGCTCTGGGGAGACCTTATTGTGCCCTTTTGATACTTAAAGGGGGCTTGTAAGAAAGATAGAGACAAACTTTTTAATAGGGTCTGTAGCAATTGGACAAGGGGTAATGCTTTTAAACTAAAAGAGGGAAGATTCAGACCAGATATAAAGGCAGAAATCTTTTGTGATGAAGGTGGTGAAACACTGGAACGTGTTGCCCAGGGAGTTGGTAGATGCTTCATCCCTGGACACATTCACGGTCAGGTTGGACCGGGCTCTGAGCAACCTGATCTAGTTGAAGATGTCCCTGCTCATTGCCGGGGGTTTGGATGAAGTGACCTTTAAAGGTCCCTTGCAACCCAAGCCATCCTATGAGTCTATGATCATTATTCACAACCCTGTTCCTTTGCAGAGCTCATACTGTGTGGAGGGCTTCAGCATTCAGAAACAGACAATTTTGGTATCTGATAAACAAAACACTTGTATATTTCCATCCTCACACTGTCATCACTGCAGTGTATGTTAACAGCTCCTCATTTTTATTTTACCTGTATTTATCTTCCTATAATTTTTGATGGTAACTTCTACCTTACAAATAATACAGTATTCGTTCAGTGCTTTGGAATACTTTGAATCATAAATGCTAAACTTTTCTGGTTATTACTTTATTATTAACATACTTACTTTTTATTAATTGACATAAATAAGGAAATTTGCATTGATTAAACACTTAATTGAGCACCATGCAGTCCTTTGGCACCAGCTGATTGTATCCCTATTGGGTGGAATTTATGCTAATCTTATCTCAATTAAGCAGTAATCATTACCATTAGATTAAATTGGTATCTTGTGAGAAGTCCCAGTAAAATGTCCCTCCCTGTCTGAGTGTATTCACATTAACTGGAATATATTTTACTATGAAAAATAATCAGAGGGAGTCTGACTTCATTTTCACCATGAGAAGGAGCAAGATATTTTTGCTGGGCCAGGTGATAATGAAGTAGCATCCAAGAAATATCATGCATAAAGGTCTTCCAGAATATCAGTCCTGTGATTCAGCATTGAAGAGAAACATCTGTTTCTTCTCCTCTCAGGGAAAAAATATGCAAAAAGATAAAGGCTCTCCTAGACCATGTAAAGAAGCTATTGCTGGACAGGCTCAGACTGCTGTCCTCACAGTAGAAGATTGTGTACCCCTTTGCACAGGAAAGAGAAACGAGGAACCCCAGAGAGAAGCAATGCTTTACACACAGTCTCCATGCTGTGGCATTGCAGCTTTGTGCTTCAATATACCAGAGCGCTGTACCGTAAAAATTGTCAGCCCGAAGTCTACAGCAGGCCCCATGCCCACTTTGGTCAGGAAATGCTGGGCATGCTGTGCAAACACCTCCTTAACTGAGCCCTGGTGTCCATAATCCAGGTCCTCCTTCTTCTCTGTATCCCAGAACGGTTCAGCAAGATTTATGAACTGAATGCGCTTAGAAATCTTTCTTCCATGTGAGGGAAACTCCTCACTCAGGAGGTATTAGTGGGCTAATTTCTTCTTCTGCTCACTTCCTGGCCCACAGTGCCTTGAGTTCCTTTCTGCCCATGGCTAAGCCTGGTATAAGGGGTTGAGAGAGTCCTTGCACACACTGTGCTTTAGGTTGGCAATGTAGGTGCTCTTCTGGCAAGTAGGAAACAAGATCTGAGCTCTTTATAGGCAGCAGAAAAGACTAAGCTTGGGTTCCTTGCTTGTGAGAACTCACTGACCACAGGGATCCATATTCACCTCAACCCTATGATGTGGGCAGACCTAGAAAGGGTGAAATGAAAGAGTGTCCTTTGGAAGAGAGGACAGTGCTTTCTCTGCCCTGATCGTGCAGGTGGTCATGCAGACTCTTTGGCCATGGTAAGCAAGAGGCAGGATTTCAGATGCGTGTTTCTCCTCCGTGTTTCATTTAGGGAAGCTCTCAGTTAAATCCACATGGAGTTCACCGAGTTTGTGTCAGCCTTCTCATAATGTCCTTGACTCTTTTCAGGGACTGGTTACGAAGCCTGGGCTGCCACATTTCTCTCAAGGGGGCAGTCCCCCAAAAGTCACTTAAGGAACTGTGTGAAATTGCAGATACAAAATTGCTCTTTAAGGTCTAGCCTTTCATCTTAAACACATACACAAATAAACAAAACCAAAACCAATATAAAGCAATAATTTATAGATTCATGTTGAGTTTGATTGGCTAAGTTCTAGTAATTTACGTGTTACAAGGTTTGACTAGTTTTCTCAGTAATTTTAATTTAAAAGTACATAATTGTTACTATGAGGGAAGTACTTTTCTCTTGTCCTTTCCTCTTTGTATTTTCCTTTCCCTTTTATAATTTCCTTTTCTCTTTTAAATACTGAAGAACAATATGTAACTAGCACTAGACTACAATAGTTATGTCATTCTGAATATTGACTGATATAATTTCCCCCAAAATCCTAGGGGACAACAAGGCAGCCTAGATAACTGAGCTTTTGTATAGTTTGAGGGAATGTTCATTATAATTTATGGTGCTGGGTACTATCTTTTTTGGGGGAGTAACAGGAAATCTAAGTGGCTGAAATTTAGATAATCAAGGTTGATGAGTTTTACTAAATTACTTGCCTCTGCTAGCTAATTTTGAAAGATGCGGCCTTATATTATTATCAGCATTCACCTTATATTTTTAACAGTGTTCTGGTATAGTTTGCAGCCTTGTAACTGTCAAAATGACTGAACTATAGTAAATATGTGGCTTATTTGCTAATGTTCTTAAAGCATAGAGCACAATAATTAAAATCCCACATCCCCAAACCCTCCAAAAATGCAATGAATATACTCAATAAACATGTTTTTTGGCACAGCCAACTTTATCTAAATTTTCAGCCTATCTTATTCTGTTCTTGCTTGTCTTTAATGAGAAATGAGTGTTATAAATAACTTTTATGAAGCATGCAATAACCTGTAGGCATCGTTTTATTTCCTTCTCACAGATTCACTGCAGCTGCTTGCTCCACTTTGGCAGCCTTTACTTTAATTTGTAATCAATTACACTGATTAAATGTATTTTCACTGTTTCTCACCTGAGCCTGAAAAAAAGTTTGATAACACATTTGTAGGAGAATTTTATTTTTGGTCATTCTCAATACTGTTTCAGACTTATCTCACTGAAATAAGGATTGTCTTTTATGAGCAACTCTATTTTTTGACAGCTCCCCAACTCTATTTCACAGGTGACTGCTACAATAGTCTAACATACAGTTTTGGCAATGCTCTTGAGTCCAATGGATTCTAGTCTCTGTGGCACTTGAACTCAATCAAAGATGATGTCTTGGAAGAACATAGCACAGGAAGAGAGAGAGCTTCTGCTTTCATAAAAGTTAGAAGAACACTTCTGTGATAATTTTCGCTTGGTCAAATATTTACCGATACATGAATGAGTAACACAGAGAAATAACATGAGAATAGAAATTACTTTCTCTAGCAATGAAAGGGCTGCATTGTTATGAAAGTATGCCTTTCATACCTTGGAAGAGTCCTGGGGGATAAGGCCCTGGAGGGAAAGGTGGCTTCAAGAAAGCTGGTTAATATTCAAGGATCGCCTCCTTCAAGCTCAAGAAGGCTCCTTCCCAATGAATAAGAAGTCAGACAAAAGCGCCAGGAGGCCTGTGTGGATGAACAAATTGCTCCTAGCCAAACTGAAACACAAAAAGGAAGCATACACAGGGCTGAAGCAAAGATGGGTAACCTGGGAGGAATACAGAAACATTGTCCAGGCATCCAGAGATGAAGTTATGAAAGCTAAAGACCAAATGGAGCTGAATCTGGCTAGGGATGTCAAAGACAACAAGAAGGGCTTACATAAATACATAGGCGACATAAAGAGGACTAGGGAAAAATGTGATCCCATTGCTCAATAAGACGAGGGACCTGCTTACACAGGACATGGAAAAGGCTGAGGTAATGAATGCTGCTTTGCTTCGGGTTTTACTAGCAAGACTGGCCTTCACAGGTCACAGGTCCCAGAGGGAAAACGTGGAGCAAGGAAGATGGTGCTTGGAAGATCCTTCTTGGTAGAAGAGGATCAGCTCACGCCATACTTAAGGAACTGGACATCAGGGTCCATGGCCCCTGATGGGATACACCTATGAGTGCTGAGGGAGATGGCAAATGTCACTGCAAGGCCACTCTCAATAATCTTTGCTTGGTTATGGCAACTGGGAGAAGTACCTGGAGACCAGATGAAAACAAGCGTAACTCTTATTCTCAAAAAGGACAAGAAGGAGGACCCAGGGAACTGCAGACCAGTCAGGCACATTAAGGACATGAAAACCATCTGGAGTAGTCACCATGGTTTCACCAAGGGGAAGTCATTCTTAAACAACTTGATAAATTTCTATGAGGAAATGGTTGTCCTGGTAGACAAGGAGAGAAGAGTGGATGTTGTCTACCTGCATTTCAGGAAGGTCTTTGACACTGATAAAATCCTCATAGACAAGCTATGTGTAGGTCTTCATGCTACACCAATTTTTTTTCTCAGGACATACAATTTGAGTAAATGCCACATTTACTTAGCTGTGATTTTGGATGCAAGGATGAATAAAACCCAAATATGCACTGTATGTTCTCAGCTATGGACAGAGCTAACAGTTACAGACATCTTAGGCATTTTTAATTCGGAGTGTGCAAACTGAGGAGACCTGAAAAGAAAGGGTTAATGTGGGTTACCTACTGCAATGGCTGAGGGTGAACCTTAGGTATAATTTTCATTTTTCTATCTTAGAAACTAATCATGGTACTTTAAGCAGCTAGTTCAAGAAGAAAACATGCAGTTGGACTGTGACTAAAAGCTGGAAAACTATGATTTTCAAACATGAGAAAGGAATACAAATAGTTTTCAGATTAGTTTGGTGCATAGGAGAATAATCAGAATTGGGGAAGTAGGGTGCAATTTATTATCCTCTGAAGATCCCTATTTCCCTTCCTTTCCTATAAAGGGCCCTTATGGTGATCATTGTCAGACATGAACAGAATTCCTAGATAAGTTAGATTAAATGCATCTTACGAGTATATCCAAAAGCAACTCTCTAGACTGCCTGTTCTCCCCTGTTTCCTGAAATCACTGTAATTTTACTGTGATGCTAAAGTCTTATTGCAGCATTGTGTGTTGAAGTCATGGGCGCACAGTTATTCTCTGAAGCTCTGTTGCTTACTTTCCACAGTTACCAGTATGAGAAGGATGTAATAAATGTTCCATGAATTCTTTTCTGGAAGTCACGGGGACTAAATATCAGTTTCCTTACATTGCTACATAGCTATACATGATAATAATTTTGCTGCATATGAAGTCTTGATCAAAAAAAACCCCAACATATACATCTGTTTATTTCAAGGTCTGCTGGAGTCTTTTTTATTACCATTTACGGGAAATAAAACCTCCTGGGCAAATGCTTGTGGAAGAGTCCACCTGTTAAATATCAGCAACTGGATAAAAGTATGAAAGCTAAAATTGTAGAAAAAGAAGATCCTCCAAACAATTTTGGTTTGAATGGAAGCTGAAGTGGTCTTAACTGCTGCCTCTTACATTTCTCTCTATCCATTGTAACAAAGAAGGCGTGTAGGAGGCCTACTCTCTTACTTTAAGGTTAACTCTTGCAATGACCTCGGTGTAGTTAATTTTTTATTCTGCTACTGTTAGGGTTATTTTTATAGCAATAGAAAAATGTGAAAACATTTTTTAAAATGAAATTTTATAAATAAGCATAAGAAAACACTTCAGTGAAACTTGATAAACTAGTTAAAACAGCTATAAAATTGCTTTCTTCTAACACTAAACAAAGGGCTTTCCTAGAATAAGCAAAAGATTTTGTTCTCAAAACTATTCACTTTGCTTCATTATTAAGTCTATATATAAACCTAATTTAGCTTTAAATCTTTAATGAAATAGTATCCTGAGCTTTAGGGAAAACCAATCTTTGGCTAATGATTCTTGGGAAAACAGGATTGCCTGACATTTTATGACTTAAAAACAGTAAAAAACATGTTAACAGTGTGGTTTTAACTGATATAAGAAAGCAAGGAAACCAGTTCAGACATTTATCTTTATTTCCCTGTTCAAAGATGCAGAGCAGAGAACAGTGGAATTTTTCAGATCTATGCAAATATCTAAAGAAATTAAAAGCATTGATTCTCTGCAGTTATCTTTCTACAGCTCTAGTCTCCTAAACACCCTGTACACTCAGTTTACAGAAGGTGAGCTTGAGGACAGAAGAAGCATGCCTAAGGTTACAGTAAGTCAATGATGCGTCACAGTCACAGAAACTTGCCTTCTTAAATGGGCCTATTTCTAAGCTAAAACTCGGAAACAGGAAGAATTATTTTCTTCTTGCCAGTGTCTTATTGCAAGGGCAAAGAAGAAAAATAAAACCAGCATGTCCATAACTGAGGTGGCATATTGAAGTACATTGAATCATACCATACACAAACAGATCTGAAATATGCTGCAGGCATTTTTTTTATGTAAAAGGGAATGCATTTATTTCTGTGAAAGGGAATAATATTTGCTTCAGGTTCGTGAAGGTTAATCCTTCTATTCAACAATTGTTTTTATATTTTTCATTTTGCTTCATTTATTTCTGAAGTTTCTGCACTTACACTCTGCCTTCTTTAGTCTATACAGTAAAGCAGTCTGGCATTTGCTCTTGGGTGCTCTTTGCATTTGGACTCAGAAATATATTATAAAACAAACATTAAACATAATATTTGTCAGGGTCATAAAATACAGTTCTTGATAAAATCAAAACAGATGAATTGTTGTCATACGTTCATTCAATATCTTGTCCATATAAATCCTACATAAAATCCTGTCTCTGATGAAGTTGTTCAGAGTTTGATGCCAAAACTTTGCAAGGATCTGATCCTGAGCCTACTGGATCTGATCCCGTAGGGAGTGTTTGGGATGGGAGATCTGAAAATGAAAGAAACAGGAAAGAAAGTAGTTATGAGTTCTTGTGACTCTGATCTTACATAGCATGTGCACTTATGTATCACCTTTTTCCCCTTTTCTTTATAATAGGCAATGTCCTTTGTTTCAGTCTTTTCCTCCCCCTACTCCCACTGAATGTTTGTATAATAGAAAATACATGCTGTTCCTTGGAAACAAAATATTTCATTCCCTGCAGCTACTAACAATTTACTTTTCTCAGAGTCAGAATGCAAACATTCTACTTCTGTTTTAGTTCACCTCGGATCATCCCAACAGTGTTTTACTCTGCTGGAAGGACATTTTGTAGGTGAAAACACAGAAAAGCATCCTTGCTACAATCACTCAGTTCTGAGCTGATCTGACTCGTGGTTGTGTGGCTTGAACATCAGTCCTTCAGAGACTGGCTGTTGTTCTCATAGCACTGAACATTATAGACTGAAGGTAAAGGCCAGTATTTTGCTCACGCAACCAGACAACCTCGCTGTCTCCTTCATCTTTGAAAAATGTCCATGAGTAGATACTTCAAATCCATTTGTGCACTCTTTCTCAGCTAAGGTTCATTTCTCATATACTAGAGCAAAAGCTGACAAATGCAAATATATTCATCTGCTCTAACGAAATTTCATTTCAATTAATAAAATCACACGTGGATTAACTTCAGTGCCTCCTTCCAGTTCCTGCAAGAGCATCCTTATCAAATAAACACCCAATTAATAAATTTATTTTTATGTCTGAAAACCTTTTAGTGGAAATAACTGGGGATTGTTCCAAGTCTTCAAGGTTTAGCACAACATGGAAGAAGAGAGTTCATTTTAAATATTCTTACAAGTTTCTGATCGAATGAAAAAAAAACCAAAACCACAAACGAACTAACCCCAAACCTATTCAAAACTCTACAATGCGATTAAAGAAATAAAGTGATTGGTGCATGTATTTCAAAGGTACTTGTGTGAAAACATTATTAGAAAAAGTGACATCAGCATATTTTTGCCATCTATTTCATAAGAAGGATTAGAAAGCATAAAGCGGCTGCATCATTTGAAAGTCATTCAGACCCTTAGAAAAGGCATGAATCACACAATTTAATTTACAAAGTCTGCAAATCCTGTCATTCTTTTACTTTATGTCAGATAATCCTATCCCCAGATACATAATTCTGCTTACAGTACATTTTGATTAAATAATTGAGAACAGGTAAAGAAATTTAACCAACACACCAGATTCATTTACTTTCCTAATTTAATTACCTTTTACCTTTAGCCCTAACTCAGCTTTTGCTGAAGATCAGACCAACAGAGAGGGAAAACTTAAAAACCATTGAAACTTTAGAATGAAATAAGAAGAAAGAAATACTTGTAGACAGTCTCATCATCGATTCCTAGCACATTTTTGCACAGAGATGCGTACATTACTGTAATACCTCTGTCTTACAATTTGTTACATTTGTAGGTACCTTGGAAACCAGATAAGATTCTTTTCAGATGCTGAGTTTTATTACAATGAACTAATTTGTACTCAATCACCTTTGACTCGTAAGCATTTAATACCATAATAGCTATTTCAGCACTGTTTTTCAAGGCATCTTGTTAGATGCTTCAAGAACCTAAAATAATATATTAAAACACATTTATTAAGGAAAATAATTACAGTTATGGAATTTCTGTAAATTGCTAGAGAGAAAACCATATAGCGTGACCTGTAGGTTTGGAAAAAAGCCTAGCAACCGGGCTGATTACAAAATGCAAGAATAATTGGTAAAGCACATTTCTGATTTATGATTATAGTAATTATAAAATACTTTATTTATAATCCACTCAGCTTCTGTAGAACCCCATTTATTAAAGAAGGATGTGCTGCATTACTACAAGGTCTTCTATGCAAAGGATTTATTTGGTGGGACCTCTTGTGCCAACACAGTCAACGAGCAAAGAGATAGAATAGGGACTGAAAAGAGATCTAAGTAATTCTTTGAATTTAAACTCAGTGGCAATATTATCTGAGTGAAAACCTTAGTATTTGGCCTTAAGTTTACTAAAATATAAGCAACATAGCAGGCGTTTTACTTGGAGATGTATTTCACTCATGCACTTCCATTTGGTTCTGTTTCTTACTTGTTTATTTTGATATTTTTTTGTTGTTACTTTAGTTGAAAGCAGTCTGTATCATCACTGAAGCAATTCAGTTTATAAGAAGACAGTGGACTTCACTGAATAGTTATTTGATAAGTTAGCTTTAATAAAGGTCAATGACCTCCTTTATGGCAAAAGGGCTCTGGATTTCCTCCTAGTCACATCCTTTTTGTATTAGAGAATTTGGATGTTTGGGTCAGAGGTTGTTAGACTTTGTTAAATGAAGAATGCTTTATGCTGTGTACAAATGAAATGTAGTTCATTTGAACATTTTGTTCTGTTATACTGAAGATTTGTGGACCACAGCATTGACTATATTGTTAAAAAGGAACTTTGATTTTTGAAAAGTTAGATACTGCAATACCTAAACTTAATGAAATGGAATGCAGAATGTAATCTGGAAAAAAACATCACATTAAAAGCCCAGGAAGTGATCAAATGAACCAGCTTGGTGAGAAATGAGTTGCCAGCACAGAAATTCATTACGCTTGACTTTTGCAGTGCAATTCACTTGCTTAAACATTTTTCACTTCCTAGGATTTCACACTAAGGCACAAGCGTGTCCCTATAGGTGCCTTGTCACATCTGCCCTACGCATTTATCTTGGGCATACTAAAGTAAAAACATAGATGTATTGGGGTGAATCCACCTGAACGTCACCAACATGATTGGGACCTGGAGCACATTATGTAGAAGTAGTGACGGTGAGGACTGGGTTTATTCTAGAAGACAGAGGGTATCTTACTGTATCTTCCTGTTGCCTTCAACTACCTTATGAGAGGATGTAGAGAATATATCGCCAGACTCTTTTGGGATGTGCAGTGGTAGATGAGAGGCACAAGTACAGTTTACAAAGACAAAAATTCTGATTCTATATTAGGAAAACAGTGTTCAGCCTGAGAACAATCAAATGCTGGAACTAGGTGTCTAGAGCAGTTCTGGGGTCTCCACATGTGGAGATATTAAAAATTCAGCTCAAACTGAGCAACCTGAACAATGTTGAACTGAATAACCCCCACAGGTCCCTTCCCATACAAATTGCTTTATGACTCTATGTTTGTGCACTTGAAGTGCACTTTACTTTTACAGAGTAGGCAAGTGTGCGTCATGATTCATTTAACATGCTTCAGACATCTACAATAAGAATCTGTCCTTAAAAACATTGATTGTCCTGTACTGCCTATAAAGAGCTACTAATATAGATGCAGCCTTCTAAAATGTGTTCATTTTAATCCTGTTGGTAGATCAGCATGATCATTGTGAAATGACACAGAATTTGGAAATAATGGACTTCAAGGATATCCATCTATCTTTTGGGGATCAATATCCCAGAAGCTCTTCTGTCAGCTCTTCTTTCCAAATGCTAACAGGGATCCTTCTTCAGTAGTAAAAGTGCATGGAAAAAGCTGAAATACTCTTTACTCACTAATTTAATGATTGTAATTGTCATTGTGTGCATGGAAGGCTGTTTCATGCCCTCAGTTTCTAACCTCCCTGAAAAATGCACAGTATCTAGGCAACAGGCATAAAAACCCTCTCACTGAACTGGTGACACCAAGGCTGCATTATCTACTTGTGACCTTGAATCACAGTAAGATGTGGAGGTTCATTGGCTTCTCCCAGTCCATGCCCTAGTTTTAAAGGGTTACAAGGTATGCCCTGATCTGAACAACTGCTAGATCAGTATGTTCCAGTATATCTGTCAAGCCACAGTTGACAAATTTGTTTGTCCTTTTTTAATTTATAGCAGTCACACTGCTATTGACCTAGTGAATAGCTAAGTTACTAAGCTACTTATAGCGTTCACTTACTGCCATTAATCTTTCACAAGCAACAGTGGAGATTTCAGTTATGTAGTTTCTGTTTCTGGAGATGATTATGGACCATGAGACACTATATCAATAAACAGATTCTCATACTTCAAACAAATAAGAATTAAAAATATTAAATAACGAAAAAATTGCCAGACTGCACAGAAGGCAGCAAGTGAGAGTTTTCTTGTTTTTGCCATGCAGGAAAATTCCCTGATTTTTCAGGGAATACAAAGAAAAGTAGAATGGATACCAGCTTCTTTCCTTCTGTTTTTTTGCCTATGGCAATTGAGCCAATATCATCTTAGGATCTCAGTATTAGTGTTTCCACACACACACACAATTAGCAGAGTTGTCTTTGATACGTAAGAAGTCAACACAGCTTTAAGCTCCATCAACCTGCATGACTGTAAAATAGGGCTCCATCCCTGATGCTTAGAAAGTTTTAATCTTGCTTCTGGTCTCTGAAGATTTGATGTTGCAACAGGGCTGCAGATTGTATAATCAGGTGTATAATGCCTTAAGATGCTCAGCTTGAAAGTTTCATGGTCTCTTATCTCTCACAGGAATGTAGAGTTGGAAGATACCTCCAGCATTTTTGAATCCAGTCTACTGCTTCACAGGCAACGATCTAATCCAATCCCTATTACAAAGTTTATAAAATTGTTTAAAAGAAGCTGAGACTCTGCTCCCAAATTGAAAACTGGTTTTGAATCTCACTTCCAGTATGTGAAAAATTCTTGCAATTTTTCCAACTGTGAAATAAACGTATTCTTGACTTTCTGTACATCTTGTACAAATACAGCTCCTTCCTTTACATAGTATTTCCCCCAATAGGTTACAGAGCAGTCATACACTCTTTTGTTCTTCATTTTGCTGTAATAAGCAAGCCATGCTCTTTTGCCTGCTACTCATAGGGTACTAAGATGCATTACCATTCCCAAAGTCTTCTTCATAAACATTCTTTTACAGGTATGAAAGCTGAGCTAATCTTTCTTAAGCAAAGGTGACCAAAACTGTGTATGGAATTCTACATAAAGGTTAATAAATGCCTTATTTCTTATTTGTCTTCACTGGAATACTTTCCACATCATATTTGCCCTTTTTGTGCTTGCACTACTTTTTCCCAGTCACTGGACTTTTTCTCCTCCATTAATATTCAAATTAGATGTCCTCAGCACTTAGCAGATTATCATACTATCAATCCTAAATTTATTTTTGTTTTGCTTTTCCCTCTCCTCTCCTCTCCTCTCCTCTCCTCTCCTCTCCTCTCCTCTCCTCTCCTCTCCTCTCCTCTCCTCTCCTCTCCTCTCCTCTCCCCTCCTCTCCTCTCCTCTCCTTCCCATTCTGCCCTGTTGTATTCTATCTTACGCTGTCCTATTCCACCCTTCCTTTCCTTATCCTTAAGGATATTTAATGTTTCCTGTACAATACTCTGATCTGCCTGTATTTGAAAAGAAAATGTTTCCCAACTTTGTGTTCTTAGCAATGTTCATTGATCTGGGTTTTTTTGAGCAAATATCATTAAAGAAAAGATAAAAATACCAAATAAATTTATTTTTCAAAGTGTGAGGTTTTTGTTATAGTAACCTTCATTTTCCACTTTCCAATTCTACCTATGAATTGCTGTCTTCTCAAGTTCAATGAGTAATTTCTCCTGTGGCAACATGTCATCTGCTTCACTGAAGTCCAGACATGTTTCATCTATTACATTTCCCTTCTCTGAAAAATAGGTGTCAAAGAAAGATATATAGCACACACAGTCCATCCCTATTACAATCTATCCCATTTACCATTTTCCTTCATGTCTAATTATTCTTTCCTTCCAAATACGTTCTAAAGCTTTGCATACCATTAAGGCATGGTTTGTTACTGTCCAGATCATCTCTTTTTATAAATTGTGCATGCTGTTCTTTGATTACCTAAAACTACTTCTAACTTGATGCATTTATTGAAAAACATTGCCATTACAACCGTTATTTCATTTGCAATTTTTTTTCAAGAAGAGACAATGTTTCATCCCTGACTGCATTAAGTTGCTTGATTTTACTGTCATTTCAGATATGAATCTTTTAATTTTCTATTTTCATCTTCTCTTTTTTTCCAAGAAAAAAGAAAAGGAAAGGAAAATACTTTTATACATTGAGGGATGGAATAGAGATTTAAAGGTTTTGTGGAATGTTCTGAAAGTTTTTAAGTAATTATTACTAAAACATGCTGGGTATTGTTTGCATGAACTAGAAGTGGAACAGGAATAACTTGCAGAATGAGTCAGGTCATATATTGAAAAATACATATGCAAAATCTGAAGTCAATTTAAAAGCCAGAAATGCTGTAAATAAAAGGATTATCATAGTGGGATCACTGGGTGTTGATTTCATGTTTTCTTTCTTATTTGCTAGATTAATTTTTTTAAAAAAATTAAAATTAAGAACTACGTATGCTGAATTAATTATTTTTGTTGACCACTATCACTTCATCCATTACCACTTTAATTAATAGCAAGTCAAAATAGAGAGATTTATCTTCATTAGAGAGTAATTTCATAGTTTATTTGTTTGTTTATTTTTCATATTTTTTTTTAACTGTTTATAAAGTGGAATGACTTCTTATGTGGGGGCATCATCAGCTACTATGAATAGCCAGTCATATTGGCTTTATCTATTCTAGTAACTAAAGAAATACTTATAAACAGTCACAGAATCACAGCATTTCAGAATCAGAGAATGGCTGAGATTGGAAGGTGGCTCTTGAGATCATCTAGTCCAACCCCCTCCTCAGAGCAGGGTCAGCTGGAGTCAGTTTCTCAGTGCCATGACCAATCAGGTTTTGAACATCTCCACAGAGAGGGATTCCACAACTTGTCTGGGCAGTCTGTTCTGGTGTTTGACCACCTCCAGAGCCAAAAAAAAAAGAAAAGAAACAACTTTTTTCTTTTGAGTGAAATTACCTGTATTTCAATTTGTACCCATTACGTCTTGTCCTGTTACTCCATACCTCTAAGAGTAGTTTGGCTCTATGTTCTTTACTCCCCACCCCCATCAGGTGTTTATACACACTGGTAGGATCTATGTATACCCTGAGCCTTCTCTTTTGCAGGCTGAACAATCTCAGCTCCCTCAGCTTCTCTCCTATGTCAGATGCTCCAGCCCTCTGGAGCATCTTTGTGGCCCATTTTTGTGGCCGTTTGCTAAACTTGTCCCAGTAAGTCCATATCTTTCTTGTACTGAGAAGCCCAGAACTAGACATAGCACTCCAGGTTTGTCTCACCAGTGCTGAACAGAGAGGAAGTATCACCTCCGTCAGCCTGGTGGCAACATTCCTCCTAATGCAGCCCAGAATGCTGTTTGCCTTCTTTGTTGCAAGGTGCATTGCTGGGTCATGGTCAACTTGGTGTCCACCAGGACTCCCAGGACCTTCTCTGCAGACCTACTTTACAGCTGGTCAGTCCCTAGCATGTGCTGGTGTGGTTATTCATCCCCAGGTCCTAGACTTTGTGTTTGCCTTTGTTGAACTGCATTAGATTCTGTTCTGCCCAATTCTGTAGCCTGCTGAGGTCCCACTCAATGGCAGCACAACCCTCTGCTTATCAATCACTACTCCCAGCTTTGCATCATCTGCAAACTTGCTGATAGTGCACTGTGTCCCAAAAATAATGGGCATGTCAAATGGTAATGACCCTAGTATCAACCCCTGGGGTACACTACTGGTGACTTGCCTCTAGATGAATTCATAGTGATGACCATAATCTTTCGGTTCTGGCACATGAACCAATTGTCAGTGTACCTCACTATCCATACTTCATTCAGTTTGAGTGTTATGAGTCTCGAAAACCATACTAAACTACTCAAGGCAGACAACAATCCCTGCTCTCCCCTCATCTACTAAGCCAGTCATCTCATTGGAGAAAGCAGTCAGGTTTTTCAAGTGTGATTTCACTTCATAAAACAATGCCAAGTACTCCCATCACCTTCTTCATATGTATGAAAATGGTCTCCATGATTATTTGTTCCATCACCTTCACAGAAATCAAGGTGAGCTTGACCAGTCTGTAGCTCCCTGGATCCTCCTTCTTGCCCTTTGCTTTCTTCCAGTCTTCAGGGATCTCCTCTGATCACCGTAACATTTTAAAGATGATTGAGAATGGCCTAGCAATGACATCAGCCAGCTCTCTCAACCACCCACGGGTGCAGCCCATCAGGTCCCATGTGATAAGGGATGTTAGGAGCATGGCTCCTCCAGCAGCTCTGCCCAGCCCAGGACTGCCTCCTGCCCGGCCACTGGAGCTGCTGGATACAGCTGCTGCTTTCCAGTTTACAGGTTCAACCAACAGCAAACCTGAGCATGCATACCAGACACTGGCTGCTCCGTCTGGGTGCTCACATACTCATCCTACAGGCACCCCACACTCATGGGTCCATGCAAACACCAGAACAGACCCTCCATCCACCTGATACCCCTGCCCACACCTGGGACCTCGTACTCACTGGCTGGTCCAGCTTGGAGTTTGCCAGAAGCTCCAAATGCACACCCCATGCACACTGGTTTGGGGCAGGTACAGACACTCTCCCCCAGCAGATGGCACTCAGCACATGGACTGTGACCTGTGGTCCTGCTCCAGATGCTGGTGCCGAGCCCCTCACTCGTCTCACTCACGCCTGTCCCCACCCTGTAGCTGGTTTTCAGGGCACACACCATTCCTGCCTCAGTGGCTGGAAGTTGAAGACCCCACCAGCTCCAGTAGCTGACTCTGAGACCCCACTGGCTCCAGTAGTTGACACCACAGGCCAGGACTGGGCTGCAACCCCCGGCCTGACTCCAGGAGCTGGCATCTGGCCCCTTCACACCAGTCCGCCCAGTAGATGGCACTGGGCCCTTGCATCACTGACACACATGGGATAGGGAGTGGGATTATGCAGAGATCATTAAGAAAGGATCTAGTAAAACAGAACAGACTATGGTGAGTGGGCATAAGGCTCATTTTACACTCAACCAGCCCCTTTTATAGCACTTTCTGTCTACCACCCCCACCCCTACCCCTCTTTAGTTCCTCCCTGTTCTCCCTTTTACTGCATGTCCCACCATGGGTCTGTACAGCTCTATCGATGCCTGCACCCCTCCCAGTCAGGGTCTCCACTGGTTTACAGTTTTATCAGTTGCAAAGTCATGGTTAATCTTCCTGGACGTGGAGGCTGTAGTTTCTGGATAGCCCATCAGTGAGTGTGAAATGTCTCCAGGTGTGTTTTGTCAGGTCTGTGTTCGGTATATTTTGTTTCTGCTTTTTCCCTTTTCCCTTAATTTCCCAATTGACAAAATCCCTGATCAGATAACCTTGCCGCCAGAGTAACCACACTCCCACATGTCCTCATCAGTTACTGTGACTGACTAGGTTTGGTTCTTATCACTGCCCCCCCTTTGTCGGTTAGGTTTGTGTCCCTGTATGGTCTTGTTTCTGGTTTCCTCTTCTTACTATCACATTTTTGCAGTGGAAAAAGTCCGTGACTGTGTACCCTTAAAGGAGCAGACACTTTCCTTACACAATGGACTTTTTCATGTCTATGTTTCTAAATATTCCCTAATTGGATCCTCTTCCATCAAGGAGTTTCCCAGTGTTCACAGAGTGTTCATGAAGGATGGTCACACCACTAAAGGCTGGGGCAACGATAGCATTGACTACCTCAGCTCTTTCCATATCCTTTTCCACCCCAGCTCCAAGCCTCTTAATCAGAGGATACACATTTTTCCTAGTCTTCCTTTTGCTGCTGATATATCCGTAGAGGCTCTTTTCATTGCCCTTCACATTCCTTGACAAATTCAACTCCAGGTGGGTTTTGGCTTTCCTATCTGTATTCCTACATGCTTGGACAGTGTCACTATATTCCTCCCAAGTCAGTTGTCTCTGCTTCTACCTCTTTTATGTTTCATTTCTGCATTTGAGTTTTGTCAGGATCTCCTTGTCCACTCTTGCTTTAGTTTCTGCTCTCTGGGATGAACCATTCTTGAGCTTGGAGGAGGTGATACCTGATCCTTCCAAAACCTAGGTCTCAATAACCTATGCTGGAAACCAGAAGACTGGTCCTGTGCTAAACATTTCCTGAGCACCTACCATGGGTTGGCACAGGCCATAGAGCTTTCTCAACGGGAAGTTTGCATGTTACCATCCTGTCTGGGGGGATAAAAAGTGTGTAACAAGTTGCAGGCCATGTCATACTGCTTGGCTTCTGTGCCACAGAACTGTCCCAGGCACATTCAGCTTACTGGAACTGGCATATCAATGGCATTTTAATCTTCTGCTTTTCATCGTTCTGGACTGTTAATCATCTTCAGCCCTAGATTTCTGCACTGCTGCTCACTTTTCCATTAATTCTTATAAATCCATTGGTGGTTCATTTGATGGACTTAATAAACCAAAGATGCACTTTTTTTTTTTTGTGTGCGTGTACTATGACTATACTGATAATTAAAGAAAAATATGGGATGATTATGTTCCTTCCTCTCTAAGGGCACCTGGTGGAGACTCTCTCATATCCATGGTGACTAAGGCTGACTACTACAGCCACAGGACCTGCATCCATGCTACATCGCACTCAGTCCTCTGGGCCCCATGTTGTAGCTCCTTGGTCCTATCACATAGTTATCAGTTTCTGTGCTTTTTCAGTGGAATGTGTCTGAAAAAATTTGGTGGTTGAACTTCGGCCAACCAGAGGAGTGTTTTTATTGCACGAAACTGTTTCCAACCCTAGAAGTTGCATGAGAGAAAACAGTGTTCCTTGAGGGTGAAAAGCCCCAGGTGGTAAAGGACTGTGCAGAGTGAAAGTAGCCAAATTGTGCAGATCAATTCTGGTTTCTTTCAGACTTTTGTCCTAGAGAATTCTACCTGGAGTGGTCTAAACAAATAAGGCAAGTGGAGTGCCAAGGGCTCAGTTTATGAACTTGCTTCCTGTTCTCGGTTTCTCATTACTTTCAACATATTCCCGGCATTCCGGATGAATGTGTGGAAGTTATTTGCTATCTACCATCAGCTTAGTCGGTATTACACTTAAATCTTCCTCCTAGGCCTGAAGTCTAGGCCTGACAGTGGAAAGCTGATGGGAGAAAAAGATAAGATGATGCTTTAAATGAGATAAATTATGATAATGAGTCTTTGGTGTCAGGCACATAGAAATAGCACAGAAACATCTGTCCTCTAGTTTCTAATCAAGACTAGCTAAGAGGGTAGCTAGCTTCTAATCAGGAGTAGCTAAAACAGTAGATTCAGCATTCACAAGTCAGAGAATATTATGTTTTCAATGGAAACATATGGGAGTCTTTTAAATGAAACCTGAAAGTTAGTAATGAAATTTAGGTAAGATGTAGGGTTGAGACCCCAGAATTTTTATCTCTTGAATTTGTGGAGGAAGTTAAAATATTTTTCTCATGAACAGAGCGACAGTGAAAATTAACTGCCTTGGGTATGACATTCACCCAGAAATTTCTTCTGGTGTCTATGACTTGCTTTTATTTTTACACATACCTTCTTTATTCTTGCCTGTTTTAAATGCCCCTCTCCATTTCATGCTTTGTCTTATTTTTTCCTTAGGAAAATAAGAGCTTCCATATAAAGAGCTGTGCTCCATTCAGGAGCACAGGAGCTAGGGAAGTCAGGACAATCCTGAGTTCCCTAAATATGCTCTCTAAAATGCTTCTGGAGACAACCACTTTTCATATGATGATGCCCTGATCATGGAATAAAGAGGTCATTTGTGGCTTTTCTCCTCTCCTAAAATGTGTTTATATTATTCTATCTGTTGCTGTCTGTGAATCCAAGAAATTACTGTTTCCCTGGGATAGTCATCTCCATAATAACACATTCTATCCACTCTTCCATTTCTTCCCTTCACTTCCTGAATTCCTTCTGTACAATGCATTCCCTCATTTTTCATGGAATGGGAAAGTATTTTGTCATCTACCTGGGTAAATATTTTATTTGTTTCATGGACTTGACCTATATATATATGACCTAAGAATAGTATCAGACCATTTATTTTACAAAAAATATTTTCTTATGTATAGGAAATATATATATACTACATATTCTAATATGTCTATATTTCCAATGTCACACCCCCTTCCCCAAATATCAGAAAGAGCATCTTTATTAAGATGTAGGTTCCTGATATAACACGCTACCCTGGTTTCAATGAGATGCAAATCTCTTAATCGAAAGTAAACTAAAAACAGATTTCTGGAGTAATATTTTTATGAGATCACTTATGAAAAATTGCAGAGTTATTTTTGTGATTTAAGTAGGGTTATAAATAAAGCCACAGATCTTTTTAGCTCTATATCTTCTCACAGAGAAGCTTGAGGCAAAAACAGCTTAAAAAAAATCTCTGTGTCTCGTCTGTTTCATGTTAAATGACTTCATGCTCTGCACGTTAAGAGGTGTAGTAACCTTTTCCTTTTACTCATAATAGCTCTTAAAAGACTTCTAAATAACGTTGCCTGGTCTGGGCAAATGTATGCAGACTACCATCCTTACTCATATCCAGAACTCATGCCACAAAATAAGCTAAATTAAAAAAAAAAAAATAGGAAAAAACAGCATGGCACGTAAGAGTTGCTGAGGAAAGGATGACTCATTCTTCGAAGTCACTTACATTGGTGCCATCTCCAAACTTCCGTTAATATTTATTTCGTATAGAAACCGGGTATCTTACTTTAATGTATTCTGATAGTTTTGTCTATCCATCTATGGTATGTGGAATTATGCCCTGGAATATATGATTCTTTATAATTGTTTCTTGAGAATTATTTCTAGTGATTAGATGACCAGTCACAGTTTATCCATTTTTAAAATACTTCGATATTGCTCGTTAATCTTAGCAAATGGTCACCATAAAACAAATGAATAGTAAATTCATGACAAGAATGACACTGAGAGAATGTTAAGCCTGTCTGTCTGAGATTATATAGACAGGGAGTAACAAACTCAAGGTTTTGTGAATACTCCTAATGCATAATAAGTGTTTGTAATCTTTAACAATGTATACATTATAACTCAAAGAAATATCTTAGAATAACATCTGTATTTTTCTGGTACTGGTGTCCTGGACATTTGTAATCGTTTTCTTTTTTTTTCCCTAGTCTTCTACAATTAAACTAAAATACATGTAAGAATAAATGTCTTTTAAATCAGACCTTTTATATATTCTTTTTTTTTTTTTTCTCTATGGTACATATTTTAATAATATAACCCCTCAACTGTTCAGGAAAGCCCTAGAACACACACAAAAGTTTCCTTAACTGCAGTAGAAATTAAGCAGGTGTTTCAGACTAATCACTTGCTGAAAAGCTTTGTGGAATGGGATTTTAATCAGCATCTCTACTATATATTTCCTTTCTAGAAGTATAGATTTCTTTCAATCTAATTGAGAGGGTGAGCCAGTTAACTAAGCTAATTTAGTGGCATATGTCTGAGCAGTGCTAGTTTTATTAGGTGCCTTTTAGAAGCTATGTCCATTAATCACAAAACTAATAGCCTGGTTCTGAATGCATTTGTTATAGAGAAGAAATACTTACTCCCATTTTCCCACTCACGTACTACTCACTAGAGTAAATGCAAGTCTTTGTAGGTTCAAATCTTTTAGCCCATTGTTGCTGGCATCTGTTCACTGTTCTACATATTATACTTAATCTGCATTATTTAGTCACAGTTTATGGCATGCTTTTCATCTCATAACTTCCAAGGACTGGTCCCTAGATTCTGTGCAATAGAGGTGACAATTCTTTAAGCTGTAGAAGCTGGTGATAATATCTAGGGGCTGTTTACAAGCAAGAAATACACACAATGATGAGCTTCAGCCACAATATAATTCCTCTCAACATGCCTTTAACGCAGGTATATAGGCATTAATGCCTAGTAAGTTGGGTCCCTAGGAGGGCCTCTAATACTGGGTAATTGTTCTCAGGGGAGTCACCATTCGTAAAGCATCTTCAACTGGGTATTTTTACTTCCTTTTCAGTATTCAGGATGAGAATTATCTCTACATTTTGACACCAACACAAAAATCTCACTTCCATTTTGTATTTCCAAAACTGATAGGACAGAGTTTTCCCTTGAACTGTTATGCTCTCTAGCTCTATGTACATGTTAGTCTGCAGGTAAGTTCCTTGAAGTAGCACTTTGCTGGTTTACTTTATGTTTTACTTGGGGGCAATAGAAGCTAGACTGAGGGTACTGCATGCATTTAAAAACTGTATACTCCTGTGAAATCAGGGTAAGTTTCCTAGCATTTCCTAAGGGATTAAATGAAAGATCTATTGCTTCCAAATTTCAGAGTCCAGTTTTAATTCTTTTAGTGGCAGAGCTGATAAATTACGGTAAATTAATTTCCTCTTTCTTTTTTCTTTAAGTGGAAATGTATATTTTGTTACCTGGCTCCTATAAAGATGTAATCGTGGGTATTATTTCCTACCTGAAAAAATCTTAAATCAAGACAGGGTGCCGTTTTCTAAAGAGAAGACACACTTCAATTGCCACTCTACTGAAAGCAGGAACTACTGTTTGAAATGCTATGTCATATATTATACTGGAGGTCAGACTAGATATGCAGAGGTCTTTCTTGATCTCTAAATTTATGAAGTCTGAGGAAAAAAAAATAGACAAATTGACTTTGCTCAAAGTTGCACTATATGTAGCATCTCCCCAAAGTATAAAAAAATTCAGAAAGCTGCAACTCCTGAAATCAAGAATTCAGGATGAAAAAACTGTTCACCCTTCTAACCACAGTGACTACTGTGTCTAAAATAATAAAATATACTTTATCTGCTGCTTTTTATTTTCAAAGCATAATATAAACATTACATAATCAATTTTCACAAGAACCCAGTTAAGCAGATAAATACAACTAAACTCATTTAAATTGCTCTTCGTATTCAGGTTGCTTTTTGATGTTATCAGGATATAGAAGGGAGCAGAACTCCAGCAGTCAGCTTCCTGGAAGCCCTTTCACGCAGCTGGGCCTGTGCCCTGCCTGGGGTTTTACTCAAATGTCCTGTGTTCCTCTTTCATTCTCTCATCTCATTCTTTTCCATTTTTTCTGCCCTTGATACCTTTCTTGACATACTAGCTGGTAGTTTGTGATGACAGATGGGAGCTGGGTCTACCACAGTGAGTATTTCCAGTTAGCTTAAAAACTGAGGCTTTCCTTAACTTTTTCTTTTTTTCTCCCTTTTTGGGAGAACTGTTTAGTCACAGCAGCTTTACGCAGTGAGCCTTATTACAATTAACATCCATGATGATTCTATTTATTGTTGACTCCAGTGAGACGGTGATTGGGCCATTAACGCTTAAGGACTTTTTTGGCTCATTAACCAAAATGGACACAAAAGATGTTATGAAACCGTTTCATTTCCACTAGGCTGGTCTCTATAAAAATGACCTTTTAATAAAAATAAGTCTTTGCAGCTAGTAAGTTAAAGAAACCTATAAAACCCTTTAGTAGTCCTTGAAAGATAATGGTACTTAACAATCTATAGTATTCTTAAATTAGGTAAGACCCTTGTAGGCACTTTTATTTTGAACTGGAGTCTCTCAACTCTTCTGGAGAAGAAAAGTCAAAACCAGAACTTCGTATAAACATTTAATTTTGGCAGAAGAATGTGGTTAAATCTAAACCCAGGCTTTTTGTCAGCCAAGACACTTATTGTTTTCTGTCACTGTGTTCGGATCATGCTAAGAAAAAATGAACTGATGAGCAAATGATGCTTAAATGGCTTGGCTAGCAAAGGGAACAGCTGCTGCTTCTGACTTATGATATATCCTTAGTCCACATGGCTATAAAACTGTTCTACATATTACTTCCTAGAATGGCATACTTGGGGTTGTTTTATGTTCAACATTTGTCTTGTTTTAAACACAAGACAAATTTATTTAAGTTTTATAAGTTAGAGCCAAAATGCCCAAGTATTTAGCCATTTGCTTATGGGTCCTTCCAAACTCCAAGTTCAGAAAATAAATAAGCAAATAAATAAAATGTTCTTTTTTGTGAAACTATGTGAAAAACTGTACTCCTGATTACTGTCAAGAAAAATCTAGTCTAATCAGGTTTTACACTAGGCTTACCATTGTGGAATTTGAGCAATTGCGGCATCCAAAATTAAGAAAAGACTGTGGAAGAGAAACAGAAGATAAAATAAATGTGAACTACAGGGGTTCAACAGCATGATGTAAATAACAGAAAATAAATAAATAAAAAAGGCAAACAGTTTAAAGGTCAGAAAAACATCCCATTGTTGAGGCTTATTAAACTGTGGAATTAATTCCTTGAGAACAACAACAACAAATGGTCAAATACTTGAAAATGGAATGGAAGTACAGGGAACAACATCTTGAACTAGCCTTAGAATTTGAAGGATATTTCAATGCTTTGCGAAGCATGTATCCTGTAAATAAATGTATTTCTTATCTACCTAGTTATAATCACATTGTTTCATTAAAGTGGAGGTGTTCTAAATATTTAATGTGGTTGTTATGGTTTTATTGTCTTGACTGAATTAATGATTTTTTTCCCTATTTATATGAGCGATTCGTATCCTGTACTTCTCATTTTCAAATACTGCCAATCAATTGGAGAACATTAGGAATAAATATACTGACTACAAATGCAGTGTAACACAAGAACAGATTTCCAAGAAAGGCTGAGGAATCTCAATCTCTGGCGTTTTTTAGAACTTAGATAAACAAATCAAGGCTTGATCTAGTGTTAGGGACAGTCCTGCTTCAAGTACAAGGATGAACTACAGAGGTCTTTTCCAGCCAACAGTTCCATGATTCCATGAACTTGTATGAGTTAAAATTTCTGTGGGCCTCATACTCATAAAAGTTGCTCTAAATCAATGCCAGATTAAATTAGCTGTTCTCCCCTGATTTGCTGGGAGAACGGAGTAGGCACTTACACTGTCTGCCTTTAGCATCTAACTTGAGATGCCTGAGATAAAGTTAATGAGGCTTTCTCCAAAGCAAATGGAGAATGCAATGATTCAGAACACCCTGGACAGACTTTGGTTCTTATTTGTTCTGTGTGAATCCAAACTCTTACCTTAGCTCTCTCTATAGGTGGGCAATGGATACAGGGCTGATGGTTTAGCCACCTAGAATAGGTTTCACCTTATTGAACATAGATAACCATATCTGGGCTAGTCATCCTAAACTCTCTTTGTAGTCGATGGAGAAACAAAATCATTTTAAGGATGTGTTTTATCTTTTCCTATTTCAACTATGAAGTGAGTGTAGTATGACTACAATGATGACTGAATCTTAACAGTGTGAAGTTAATGTAGGTGAGGTGTATGACAATGCTCTGGTTAAATGATTACAGTAGACAGTGTGAATAAACCCCATAGTTTTGATTACTGAAATTTTATCATGAAGTTAGACGTGTAAGCCTGAAGACATACACTGGTGTGAGGACAGAAAAATAAACGATGCAGGGGCCTGCAGCTCTTCATTTATGATGAACACACATTTGCTGACCTAAGCTCACATCTGCATGATCGAGGACCACCACATTTTGTTGCCTTGGTTATCACCACGTAGATACAAAGAAAGTGTAGCCACTGTAAAACAGTTTCTTTTCATTGCACGTACTGCATTATGGTCACACCATAATCCGATAAATGTTTACTGAGGACTTAATCTCTAATAGATCTATTCCCTAGCACACACTAAGTAGAGAAACTGGCATATGGCATGAGATGCAGATGGATCAGCTCTGCACGATCTGTAGTCTGGATGAGTTTGAGCTATGGTCTACGGTAGTTTAAGCATGCATTTGCAGACATATTTTTTTTTGTGGACTCTTGAAAAAAGAAATAATACCAGAAAGTAAAAAATAATCACCTATTGAAATGTTCAAGCCTACAGCCATAGGTATGACATTATCCTGTTATTCCATAATTTTAAGAGAAGACATTTGCTTTAGTAGCTAGAATAGTATACAGAAGATGGTAGCGTATTTCGGTTTTATGCATGATAAAAGCACCAACGTAGCATTTCAGAGAGTGGCATGAGCAGATTTAAACTCTGGAATATAAAAAAGAACGTCTTAAAAATGGAAGAGGTGGCAGGAAGTAGGTGGATGATTCAAGAGAAAGGTGGTTTTTTCACAGTTCTGTGACATGATTCTGAAAAAGAAAGTACATAAATTATACTCTGCTGCCTAGTGCCTAAAACAGGCAAAAAGACTGGGAGAAAGAACTAGTTGCCATGTTCAGCTGCAAAACCTTCAGTCAACATAGTCCCGTAGCATAGAAATGACAGCAGGAAACTAGTCAGGAAAATATTATGGGTCTGTGAAAGACTGATGTCTAGATTTCAATAATAATTTTGAAGCATCGTTCTATGCCAAAATATTCTGATAGACCTTGACAAGTGATCAAATAAAATAAAAGATATCCTCTGATGGAGTGAGTAGTATCCTGTCAGAATAGCAAGTGTTCTCTTTCTAATTTGTCTCTTTCTTTTAAAGACTTTTTTTACCCTCGGTGGATGGTGAATAGGGACCAAAGCGCAGGTAGCCTTGAGAAGGAAAAGTTCAGCAATAGGAAAGTAGAAAAGAACATTAAAGTCAGTATCTAGGTAATAGGCAGTAGTTCATTTGTAGATAGGCAGCCCGCTTTTAAAACAATTGAACTACTTATATCACTGTCTGGTTGCTGTACATTGCCAGTCTGTTCTGCTCCAAGGGACAATGGGTGGATTTAAAAACAAACAAAATAAAGATATTAGAGACAAGTTACTTGTGCTAAGTGGAACCTTCCTCTCCAAATTCCTTGCAAATCTATTGCTATTTAACCTACACAAGCTGGAACACAGGTATTTGACTGTTTTTTCCATTTATATATGCATGTGATTGTAAGCATTTACAGCATCATTTTTTTCTCTCCTGTTCAATGTAAGAAGGCAGCAAATATACAACGTGTTTCCAGGCCAGGCTCAGGATGAATGAAAACTAAATGCTTCCAGCCAGTCACATCATTGGAGTAGGAACAGAAATCCAGTCTCTGCTTGGCTTGGATACTTAATTTATTATACTTTAACCCCTACCTTTAACCCCTAATGACTTTTTGATCTCTAAAATCTGGAGTTATCCTCAGCTGAATATTATCTGATTTATAATCGGAAATAATCAGCTCTTCAGCTGCAGGCAATATGTGTTCTATTCAGCAAATCTGTTGTGTGATTCACAGTTCAGTACAAAGATGCTGTTCTCTTACTTACGAATACTGTCTCCTCTCCAAACTTTACATTCCTTATTCAGGCAAAAATTGTACTGATCTGAGTTAGTTAACATGAGTGAGTGTATGGGAGTAGGATCTCCAGATAGAGTCATGAAAAAAATTAAGAACTATTCCATAAACTTTTATTTAGATGATTGTTACTGTTTTCCAACTAAAAGTAATTCTTACAGAGTTTATACATACTTTCCTAGGGCTTCCATGGAATTAGAGGGCACAAGTGATGCCATCTGCTCAGAGCAGATCTTTATCCTTCTGCACTGCCACCTCATATCTCAAGTCCCTTAAACAAAATTAGTAAACATGGACAAACACTTTCTTCAGAGAATAAACACAGAGGAATTCCTCTTGAAAATCAGTCAAATGTTCAGGAGGAGCCAACCAGTCTGCATTTTTTTTTTTTTTTTTTTTTTTTTTTTTTTTTTGCATGAAGACAGAGCAGGTTTCCTTAGGAAACATACCTATATAATGTAGCCCTTTTCCATACAGACTTTTACAAGCTATGCTCTGCTTTTATTTCATGCAGAAGAATTTCATCATTCTTCTGGAGGTAGGTGCTAAAGTGAATGAAACAGGATGTACATGTGCCAAACACATGAACTCTCTTGCTGCAAATGTTAGGTGACAGGACTAGCTGTAAGTAGGCTTGTGACAAAATAAACTTTTCCAGATATGGCTTCCAGAGCTGGATAAAATAATTTTCAATAACACAACACAGACAGAGAATGACACACGGACACAACTACTCATGTGTCTCCCTGGAAAGGAAGCCAGCTTTTTCTGACAGCAGAAAATAATGGATTTTTCTGAATCCTACTCTCTGAATCTAGGAACCAAGATGAATCCAGGAGAAACCAAAGAATGAGCTTTGCCATTATTATGAAAATCCGATGAAGACCTTAAGTAACTTCATCTCTAATCTTGCTGATGATTAGAATTGCCTCTAGATCCTGCCCCCTCTCCCCCCAACTTGCTTTCTTAACATATTTTCTTATTTAACTAAATAAGTGTCTGAGTTAGCTTTGTGTCCATCCCCAAGCAATGAATTTCTAAGGGAAGAAAATATTCCTTTACAAGAGTATCATCAACGTCAGAGATGGTATTTGCATTTGCAGCCTTCTCATCACCTTTAGTTATTTTCATGTGTGTTTAGAATATAGCTTCTCTTTGAGAAAGGCAAGATGTCAAGTAGACAGTTAACTGAATATTACGTTTAATTTCAGCACATCTGCACCATTGAATTACATTAGGTTGATAAGTAATGCCATTTCCTTAGTACAAAATAATCAATTCAATGTACTCTAATATACTTTCCCAATGTACTCTAATACACTTTCCATAGTTAAACTCACTGTTACCACACAGCTTGCCATTATCATTGCATCTTGCATATGATTCCCCAGGTGAAGTCTAGTGGCAGTAATATGTCACATTAGAATCTATATTTCTGCCTTATTTTATTATTCTGAATTAATGAGCAGCAAACATCAAAAATTGTAAAATAATGTGATAGTATAATTATTAAAAAAATTAAAAAAAATTAATTAATGGACTATGTACGGTCTATGTTTTCTTATTTCTGATTGAAGAGTAAATATCAGAATTCTTGGGCTCTGTTGACAGACTTATTGGATAAGCACTGATAGTGCTATGCTTTTGTTTAATGTCAGTGAATCATGGCTAATATTTATGGTACCTTAGTGAAATATTCACATTACAAACCGAAAACATATAGAATATACCTGATTTTAATTATGAATTGGTGATTTGGGTTGGTATTTTTCAAGGGGAATAAGAAAACCAGCAGTGCAATGTAGTCTCCCACATACAGTCTTCATTTGTTATTCTCTTACACCTTTTCAAAAATTCTGTCCTCAGGTAACTTTTGACAGAACACGGCGTACAGGTCTTGGCATTTGCTGAGATATCTGGACCAGCTGAAAAAAAAAAACAATCAAAAAAAAAAACCCCAAACTAACAGAAAACAACCAACTCATTATCAGAGGTTATTATTTATGGATTTGATGTAATTGACTATAGCATGCTTTTTAATCATTTGCAATTCATTTCCACATTTTGATGTAAGATCAGGTGAAGCTTGATCATGAAATTATCTTAGTTTTCACTTAAGATTTGAATTTTTATTATATATATTTTCGTCTTCTCTAGGTTTACCAAGTCATTTAATTTCTGGGCTAAAATGATTTTTGAATGAATACCTGAACACATAAGAAACTACCTGCAAAAGAAAAAAATATGCATACATATACAAAGAAATACCCCTTTACATAACAGGAATTTGTTGTATTAGAATCTGTTTTTCTGAAAGTCTCTAAAGAAATATGATTGTAGGGGGTTCTGTCTAAAGCATGGGATTAAGAGATCAGTATTCACCTTCTGTCTGTGTAACACATTTTCTGTGACCTTGGACATATCACCTAGCCCTTCCATATCTCATTCTTCTGTCTTTTTTTTTTTTTTTTTTCTTTTTTGTGTATTATTATGTGAATCCATTTAACTTACAAATAACGCATGGGACAATGTTCATAAAATTTGCTAGCCAAAGACATGCTACTGAAACAATTAATCAAATGAAGGAGACAAAGGTATATGACCTCACTATTCACAAAAAAGGTTGTATATATACATGCAAATGCAATTACTTTTTGTAAAAGTGATGGAGAAAATTAAAGTCTGCTGTACAAAGCCAACAAATTTCCTTCCATCAGTTTATTTATGACACTTCTATTTCTTTTCAGGCAGAAAATAATCTGGGTATTTTCCATTTCAGAATCAATTTCATAACTTGAATGTTAAGAAATAGAAGCAAAAGAAGTTGAATATTATCAAAAATTCCCTGGACTGATCATTTCCAGCTATCATCTTAAAAAGCTTCCACTCTTTCCTCAAGAATTTCATAAGTCCTACTGACTCAAAGAAAGAGTTACAGACTGAGTCAAGCTAGTGCTACAAAGATGTATTTTGGAGCGATAATAAATTGTGAAGATTGACATGGTTTCACTGCCATTATATGAGCTTCATTTTCAGAGGAACTTGGCCTCTTAAGCTTTAAAAATAACTATATTGAAGGGCTAGAATAACCATTAAAAGTAACTATATGGGTTGGAATGACCGATATATAGTTGCTTCGCTCAACATTTTAATGGTTTCTGGGGACAGTTTTTCTTTAAAGCTTTAATACTCCTCTTGGCTGAACAGACTGCTGAAAACCTGTGATTTGAAAAAGCAGAAAGTGTCTTTTCTTAGCTCATGAAATTCCACAATGGGAGCATGAACTTCCTTTGTGCCAATCAAAAAGCAGATATATGCTACAACCGGTATAGTCTTTGCGGGCCAAAACAGCACATCTTTTATGAGAAGCCCAGAAGTTATTGTTAGTCTAATTAAAATCTAAATCTATTCAAAATGCAATAGCTATTATTATTAGTCCTGGCATAATGACAGTTTTAGTATAAATTACCCAATTAATCCAGGAAAAAAGTCATTATTAATACTATTAGCTTCTTTATACAAAAATCTTCGTATAACTCTTTTTCTGTGTTTTTTTTTGCTTACATAACCAATGCTTTTCTGAGGGTGTTGTAGCGAGTTGTAAGCATCTCACCTCCTTCATCAGGAGCTGTATGATGTTGGTAGTCAGGGCTTCTTCTTCCTCACTGTTGGGGGCTATTTTGACACATTGAGAACACCTTGTTCTCTCTTTATTGCTCTGTAATTCCACACTACATCCACATTTACTATATTTGGTGTGGTTTATGTAATCTGAGTAATTCTTATTTGCTCTCTTTGTTAACCCCTGAAACAAGTTATATACAGCTCCCAAGGTTGCATTCCTTTCATGATAGATAATTGACAGATGCTAATCTATTATTAACCCTGAGGCTTTTGGTATTATCCTGTGCTCATACCTCCCAGGCTTCAGCTGTCATCCTGTGCTTTTACCTCTACATCCAATCATTATTTTAGGGTAGTAGAATCTACACAGAATACCTTTTATCAATACTTGTTCCTTAACAGAAATGATTCAAAATTTTTCTAACACTAGATGTTCCACCTACTATACAACATTGTACGGAGCTAAATAAAACTAAAACAAAAAAAGTAATAACTTACCTGGCTACTGAACAATGGATGTTACAACTAAGCAAGTGGCCAGGAAAGACCAAAGTAAGCCCAGAGAAAACATATCTGAAAAACCCCAATCATGAGGCCTTACACAGATAGTACAATCTAAAGCAATGGCAGTCCCATTGTAGTGGGCTGGTCTTGGATGGAAGCCAGGTACCCACCAAGCCGCTCTCTCACTCCCCCTCCTCAGCAGGATAGGGGAGGAGAAAATAAGATGGAAAAGAACTCATGGATCAAGATAAAGGCAGTTTAATAAAAGCGAAAACGAAGGCCGCACATGGAAGCAAAGGAAAACAAAAGATTTGTTCTCTACTTCCCATCAACAGGCGAAGTCCAGCTACTTCCCAGGAAGTAGGGCTTTGGTATATGTAGCAGTTGCAGTGGAATACAAATGTCGTAATAATGAATATTCCGCTCTCCTCCTCCTTTATCCTGGCTTTTATCGCTGATCAGACATCATATGATACGGAATATCCCTTTGGTCAGTTTGTGTCACGTGTCCTCGCTGTGTCCTCTCCCAAGATCTCACCCACCTCCATCCTACTGACCTTTGGGGGTGAGGCGGGGGCGGGGGGAATGTTGGAGAGACAACCTTGATGCTGTATGAGCACTGCTCAGCAGTAGCCAAAACACAGGTATGTTGTCAACGCCTTTCTAGCTACCAAAACAAAACACAGCACTATAAGGGCTGCTATGGGGAAAATTAACTCTGCCCCAGCCAGACCCAATACACCCATCTTTGCAAGCCCAAATAAGTACAGTCTTTGTGACAACAGCCTTCAGAGCTAATAGAGATAAGCCAATTGCTCAAGAGGAATGCTGAAGGCTGGTGTACCATACCTCCTGCCAACAACAGGGGGATGAGGGTGACAGCTGACCAGAAGTCAACTTGAGTGTAGGGTTAAATTTTTCACTCAAAAGATTCTGTACAGAAATGCTATATCGAAAGAGAGGTAGTCCATTTGCAAAGACAGCTCTGAAAAATTACAAAACCAGTAGATCTATCCTTTGCAATTGCCACTTTGACACCTCTTTCATATAGACTTTTATACAACCTCTAACAAAATTGCGGTTGTCCCAGGGATCTCCCTTCTTTCTCCAGATCCTTGGTCTTGAAGAGGAAGATAGAAAAAAAGAGTTCAGACCATACAAGTAAATTTATATCTGCCTTAGTCTATTTATGAAGTTTTCAATTTTCAACATGCTATTGGCATCATTTTCTGTATTTTTATTTTGAGGCCATCTAAAATTCCTCCTTGATCAACTACAATGGTTATTTAAGTGGCAGAAAACACTCAATGAATGTATGGCCACCTTGGGTTCTTTGGAAAGTTTGGAAGCTTATTTTTAGTTTTTATTTACATAAGTAGGTCAGTATAGAACAAGAAGAAGGAAATTAATTCCACTCTGAAAGAAGAAAATGAGAAGCCACTGTAAAAGCAAAACACCAACACTACTATGTCATTAGCAGAAGAGGTGCTTAGGTGTTTGTGAGTACTTGCTCATTTCTTTTACATATTGAATGAATCTGGTCTTTATTTAATACCCCACAGACATCTGTGAGGCATATGAGACTTTGAAAATCTGGCCTGTACACACATTTCTTCAATTCCAAGGAATATTTTTTCTGTAGCTCTTATGAAGCCTTGCATATAGCTTAAAAATATATGAGTTTATGAGGCTGAGGAAGGACACTCCCAATTTCATTAAATTTCACTGACCATAGCTGTGATTATGCCTTTCTATCAATATTTTTGTGCATGTGTTTTGTGAAGATTTGGCAGGATCCCCACCAAAGTATGATCCTATTTTTCTTCTTTCCTCTCACATTCTAAGGCTGTGATGAATGAACACAAAGTATAAAGCTGATACAAAGGAAATAACATTAATTATATTGAGACAATCTGCTAGCACTCAGGGTAGATGAGGTTTTTTTTTTTTACAATCTCGTTTCACTAGTATCAACAGTCCCATCAGCTTCTGTGCTTGTTCCACTCCATGGCCAAACAGCTAGGTAGGTCATTTGTCACAGAACATAAAAGAATTCAGCCTTTTTGAAGTGAGGAACCCAAGCCTACGAGCCCATCAGTAATTCATACTATAATTCCATCTTTGCATAATCAGAGAGATTAGCTGCCAGCAGTCTGTTTATGTGCAAGAGCATAGCAACATCTTGGAGTTAGTTTTCCTTGTAAGCCTATAAATTTTTATGAGGTTTATATGTTTTGATCAGCAAAGCACATTTTGAGGAGGAATAAATACATTTTTAAATTAAACATATTTCACTTTTTAGTGATGTGTGGATACTGGTCTGGCATTTTCTTATGAGAGGTAGCCAAAAGCAAACTGGGGTCTCTTTTTGTGATTGGTAGACAAGGTAAAAAGCTTGGATTTGGAACTGCATTAATGCAGATGACCACTGAATGAATTTGACCTCTTTAGTGCTTGAATCAACTCAGCTGTAAAACTGGATATTAGCAGGACCTGACTGAAAAACAGATGTAGCTTAATAGATACAGTCTCCATAAAAAAATTACAGACAAAAACTATGTGAAATTGCATGGAGCTATTCTAAAACAGTAGAAGGAGAAATGGATTTGTGATATTTTTTATTGGAAAACCAAGAAAATGTTCAAAGAAATATGTTGCTATGGTTCCAATACATCTTTGCAATGAAAGGTTAAGTAGCATGACATTGCAAATTTCTTGAGGGAAAAAAATACTTGAAATATGGGACGTCTAACATATCAGAAAGTCATCTAAAAAGGTGTACATTTGGCAGAAATCAGTCAAAATGACAAGGTGAAATATCAGATACCTTATACATTTTATTGGAATTAGAAATAACTAAAAAATACTTTATAATAAGTGATTCTCATATTTATAGTCTTAATGTTATTGAATCTTCACTAGACTTTACACATTTTTTATAATAAATTTATTTCTGGAGGCAAGTACATCATAATTTATGTTTTTTAAACAGTAATGTTTTTTCACGTTATAGGAAGAAACATAGGAACAACTGAAGGAGCTAGGTCTTTCTCGTTGGAGAAGGCTCAGGGGAGACATCATCACAGTATTCCAGGACTCAAAAGGCAGATACAAAGAGGTCAACGATTCTTTTCATGGGGGACCACATGGAGAAGACAAGGGCTGAGCGATATAAGAAATAGATTTTTTACAGTGATAATGATCATTCGCTGGAACAACTTCCCCAGGGATATAGTAGAGTCCCCATCACTGGAGGCTGCAATTGTACAGGGTGCTAGATAGTCTCATCTAGGTTCCCATGAAAGGTTGGACGAGACGATCTTTTGAGTTTGTCTTAATGGTTTCTTCCTCTTCACGGTAGTATCCAGCTGGGATCCTTATCATGTGTTTTCTAACACACTTTTACTTCTTCATTAGTCTGCAGCACCATATTACATCCAAATGTACTGTACACGGTGCCTTTTAGGTATGTTAGCTACTATTGTCCTCTTTGTTACCCATAGTTTTGTCCAGCTGCGGGTCTGCACAATTATAACTGACTGCGAGTGAGTTGTGTATAGCTGTGGAGTCTCCAGTGCCAGCCTGTGCCTCTGCCACAGCCCTCATCATCCCATGTCTGCACTCCTCTGCTCTGTATCCTGTGTTCCCACTTCTCAAGGCCTCTGTTATCGTACCAGACTCTTATTTCTTTATATAACATCAGTGTGGTAGAGTTCTAAATATCTCATTCTATATAGAATAACAAATGAATAGACTAGACTAGACTAGACTAGACTAGACTAGACTAGACTAGAATAGAATAGAATAGAATATTTTCAGTTGGAAAGGATCTACAACAATCATCTAGACCAACTGTCTGAAGAATTCAGGGCTGACCAAAAGTTAAAGCATGTTGTTAAGGGCATTGTTCAAATGCCTCTTAAACACTGACAGGCATGGGGCATCAATCGCCTCTCTAGGAAGCCTGTTCCAGTTTTAGACCACTCTCTCAGCAAAGAAACACTTCCTAATGTCCAGTCTGAACCTCCTCTGGTGCAGTTTTGAACCATTCCCATGTGTCCTGTCACTGGATACCAGGGAGAAGAGATCAGCACCTCGGTCTCCACTTCCCCTCCTCAGGAAGCTGCAGAGAGCAATGAAGTTGACCATCACCCTCCTCTCTCCAAGCCAGACAAACCCAAACTCCTTAGACACTCCTCATAGGACATTCCTTCCAGTCCTTTCACCAGCTTTGTTGCCCTCCTCTGGATGCATTCAAGGACCTTCACATCTTTCTTAAATTGTGGGACACAGAACTGCACACAAAGTGAGGCTGCATCAATGCTGAGTAAAGTGGGATAATCACGTCTTTTGACCGGCTGGCGATGCTGTGTTTGGTGTACCCCAGGATGTAGTTTGCCCTCTTGTCTGCCAGGGCACACTGCTGACTCATATTGAGCCTGCTGTCAACCAGCACCCCCAGATACCTTTCTGCAGGGCTACTCTCCAGCCACTCTCTCCCAATTTATACTTGTGCCTGGCGTCATTCCATCCTAGACACAGAATCCAGAATTTGGACTTGTTATATTTCATCCCATTATTCATAGCACAATGCTTCAAGCTATCTAGATCCCTCTGCAAGGCCTCCTGTCCCTCAAAAGAGTCAACAACTCCCAGTTTGGTATCATCAGCAAACTTGCTAATGGTGCACTCAATTCCTGCACCCAGATCATTGATAAATGTATTGAACAGAACTGGCCCTAGAATTGAACCCTGGGGAACACCACTGGTGTCCAGTCACCAGCCAGATGTAGCCCTTTTAAGACCTGCCATTCAGCCAGTTCTTCACCCAATGCATTGTGAATGTGCTCATACCATAGTGTCACAATTTTTCCAGAAGGATGCTGTGAGGGACAATATCAAAAGCCTTACTAAAATCCAGAAAAACTGCACCCACCACCTTCCCTTTATCTACTTGGCAGATGACTTTATCATAGAAGGATAGCAAATTAATTAAACAGGACTTTCCTTTTGTGAAGCCATGTCGACTGTGCCTGATCATTGCATTGCCCTTGAAATGCCTTTTAATAATACTCAGTATAATCTTCTCCATAATTTTTCCAGGAACTGAGATTAGACTAAGAAGTCTGTAGTTCCCTGGGTCTTCCCTCACACCCTTTTCGCAGACTGGAATAACACTGGTTAGCTTCCAGCCAGCAAGGACCTCCTCAAACTCCCAAGACCATTGGTAGATGATTGAGAGAGAGGTCCTGCCATAATATCCTCCAGCTAGCTTGTAACTGCTATCTATATAAAACTATTTTTGTACTATACGAAGATAAACACAATTAAAATGAATTATCCATCACCTGCTCAGTTAGAAAAAGCACTGTCACAGCTAAACTAAGTAAACAGCTGTAGGCAGGTCAAGGTAACTTCAAACAGAATAAGCCTGACAAGCCTCAGTTCTGAGTCTGTGCAAACTCAGTATAAAGCTTATGGCCTGTTACTAGTCATGACAAAACAGTATTACAGAGCTACATGGTTACACCCGTTCAGTCTTGAAGTGTAGAATGTTTAGTAATTTAAAGGATGAAGCCAAACATCCCAGCAGATGTAGGATGGTGTGATTCCAAAATCTTAATATAGTTGCATTGATTGTTTTAATGTGTGAGTGTGCATGTGTGTGTATATATATATATATATATATAATTTTTTTTTTCCCCTATACACTACCTGCCAAGCACATTTTGAGGGATTTGACCTTGTGATTCAGGCCAAGGATAAAGTAGTAGCATTTCTGCCTAAGTGGAAAGCTGCTTTAGTCATACTCCTTCTTCTAAGGAAAAAAAAAAAAAAAAAAAAGGAAAAAAAAAAGATTTAGAATATTTAGAACACGGCTTTTTCTCAGATATTTTCTTGTGGGACCTCATACAAAGATTCCTCTCCATATTTGTTTATACTCTGTGTATTTTTATTTAGACAGAACATATACTCAAATTTAAGGCTGGTTTTCATCTTTACAATATACACAGATCAGATATTGATATGTAGGTAACTCAACTGTTGGTTTGAATCTTGGAATAAATTCTTTTTTGCAAAAACCCTGATAAAAATGTGATTGAATTTATCATGGCATTATATGTAATTTTCAAAATAGTCAGATACCTTAAATTTATTTGAACTTCCTTGTCTAAAGCTTAGTAGATCATGACATCAAAGTGAGACCTCTGCGATACAGTAGAACATATGTGGTGAGATTTTGAAAGCTCAGCTATGTTTTCAGATGCATTTATAATAATTACTTTTGACTAGACATTATATGTCTCAATGGGTTGTTCTTCTGAAACATTTCTGGGCAGTAATAGACATGCTGCAAAGGGCACTTGAGACAGTGTTTATATGCAGCCCTAAAGGTACTTTGATAAGGCTCAATTTTTTCGAACAGATGGTGTAATTTGCTTCCTGCTGCTTTTAAGGGTTGCCTTCCTTATCCTGAGGTATTCTAGTGCACTCTTGTGACAATCCCATTTGTCCGTTATGACTGTTTTTGTTTCTTTATTTCAATTCTCTGACTTACCTTTCACTTTTATTGCGAGGTAATTTTTTCAGAGGATTACTAGCCTAATAAGCCTGATGCAGCCATGACATACATGGCCCTGGATAGTTGTAATAAGGCTCCTCCCTCCCTTTTATGATTCTGAAATACCACATAAAAAAAAAAAATTGCTTCTCTGAAGTTACAAAAAAAAAAAAAAAAAAGAATCCTAATATTGTGTAATGATGAATTTGCTATACCATATTCCCAGAGGTTTCCTTTGCAAAGATCATGTGAAATCAGCCCATAAAAAAGGATAATTTTAAAATGTCATTTAATATAGGTGTTTTTATTCCTAGAATATATGGCTTTTGTGCTCTGGAAAGCTGTCCACTGACATCCCTGAAGAATAGAACCCTTTCCTTTCAAATCCCAAGCTGTTGAGGTAGAGACAGCAATTCTTGAAATCCTTCTTTTTACAGGTCTGGTACTTTTTTAAAAAAGAGAATGGCAGTCAGAGAGAACCATGGTGCCTGTTTTGGATCTTGCCCAATGGGTGGCTGTTCTCCGCTGGAGATCATTACAGCCAAGCATTTGTTAAATCTTCATATTGTCTCATGATCATGTCAGTGCTCCTCCTCGGAGGATGGCTAGGGAACCTCATGAGATGAATGTATTCTGTTATGCAGATACCTTTAGTTTTCTTTTGGAGTGATTACTGAACCACTGCTTCTGAAACAGAAGAAGCAAGACCAAACATAGCAATGCATACGTTAAACTGTTTTACCATTCTTGCTTGCAGCTGCTATACCTATATTTAAGGGAATTTAAGTATGTGCCACGTTGGAAGACAGTAACTTCTCATTATATCTCTATTTTCTTTCCCTTCTAGATCCTTAGCATAGAAACTGCACAATGAAAACATAAGTTGGTTGACTGTGTGTGACTTTGGGTGTCTAAATACACAGATAGAGGCAGTTGTCTACTGGCTCTTCCAATGCTCTGAGCTGCTCAGTCATGAGTCAGCTCCATCCCAGGAGCCATCTAAATTTTTGAGATGCTGTGTCCCACCTGAAACATTCCACTTTTACCTGTCTAGAGATGCACAAATGATTCACAGTATTCTTGTAAGGTAACAAAAACCTATTAATCCTGCTTTATAGATGGCCGTCTGAAGAGCAGAGAAATGACAGGTCACATGGAAAATCTTTGAGGTACGATACGTCTCCTAATTTCCAGGCTAACACAATGTCTATTAAACAACTATTCCTCTTCTTTGCTTGAAGTTGTGGTTATACAGGTACAAGCCTAGTATTAGCACTGGAACAGTGATGAAATAACGGTGAATCTGACTCTGGTAAAGGAGTAAAATGCTTCTAATTTAAGATCTTTTAAAGTGAGTAACAGCTGTGAAAATATAGCAAATGAAGGAAGTAAAATTCCTCTAGACTTCTACAGAGCTGCTTAGACCCCTTTCTTAATCTTGATGGTGGGAGATGCAAATAGAATTAGGGTCGTGAGCACTTGTGATCATTAAAGACTATTCAGCAGGTTATACTGATCAAATCTAATTAGGATAATTATTAACCTCCTACTCAAATGCTTTTTCATTATGTAAGACAATTTAGGCTTTTTCATTCTATATTACTGTTGTGATACATAAAGCATTTGTATAGTTTTATCTCAGATGAGCCTGTATTTTAAGGAAGTATTTTAGTATGGATAATATACAGTTATTTCTTGACAACCTTCATGATGAAAGACAAAAATGAAATAGTTACTCATTTCACATATGTTATTGAACTGCGGTCAGTTGTTATTGAAATTTCATCTTTAATAACCTATGCTGGAAGCTGCAGTCACCCACAATGAAACACTCAAAACCTCCTCATTTTAGTTTCAGTAATGGCTTTCCCATAAAGTAATTACTTTTATATGCTCCTGATCCATCAAGGTTATTCTGAAATAGTGGAACTTTCTTTCAAAAGTGTAGTTGTGTGGTGACCTGCAACTTTTTTTTTAAAGTGTGGCAAGAACAAATATACATCTTTCTTACGAAAACTAGGCACTTAAATTCAAATCATAAAACAAAAAACCGTAAGTAGTTTCACGTGGCCATCAAACAAAATGGAAAAAAAAAAAAAAAAAACAAACCAAAAAAAGGATTAATTTTTGTAATATCAAAAAGTCCCCTCAGGAGACCAAAGCAAGCTAAAAATAATATTGAAGTGTTCAAAACATGTATCGGTTCAAACACCATGGATTATTTTAATGAAAAACAGTTCAAAATTAAATATAACTTTAATGAATAAAACTACTTATTTAATTTTTGCACTTCAATAGTTTGCAAAATGCAATGTTGCCCTACTTTAAAAAAGTTTCTTTTTAAACATATTCTATTAAACATAGCACCCACCTGGGAAGCACTTGGAATAAAAAGAAACTAATCTCAAAGACATTGAACGGTATTTTTGTTAAGTTTAATATAGAACTTTTAACAAAATAAAATAAAAAAATCTGAGTTGCATAACAATATTCCTTTCATACCTGCATACTAATCGTTACTGTTACTTGTAGACTTATGAAGAAAACACATGGTAGTTTCTGGACGTTCTTACTAAATATTCCTGGAAAAGGATGCTTGTGAAGATGATATAGATCTCTCGCTATTCCTCCTGCTCCTCATATGTGTGAGATAATCTCATATACAAAGGAGCCCTGGTGCAGCTGGGAGAAACAGGGTTTCATTCAACCTGGTGCTCTGGATTGCTCTGTAAATGTCTCCATTGGTGACCTTGGCGATAAAGGGTGATTTCAATCACTCGTTGAAAATGCCTGTTTCTCTCTTGATAATAAGAACTCCTCAGACTTAAAAATCCAATTTTTTTATGTCCTAAATGAGGTAGTTGTATCCCTCCCTGTATTGACTCACAGTGCACTAAATGTTAGATGTGCATGAGTGAAATGGCTGTCACCTGCCCTCTTCCCTGATTTTGTTCCCCTAGAAACATGGATGGGCTAACATGCGGAAGTTTCTGAGTGGCCCCTGTACAATAGCTCAGCACATTAGAAGGAGCCACAGTTGGCTCCTGTTTCCTTCACTGGACTAAATTATAAACTGCAGCAGTTTGGGAGCTTGAAGAGGATCAACATGGAGAGGTCAGGGTGATAAATGCTTTAGCAATCCCAGTTTCAACTGCTGCCTTATGTTAGTCATCATGGGAAGTTACAGGCTTGTAATACTTGGCGTGAATATTGCCCATCCATGTGATCCTTCCAATCTATGTGGATTAGCCCTGTGTAAATTACAGACTTGTCTGTTAAACTGTATTTTTTGCTCTTCTATTGTGAACAAAAGCATTCCTGGGCATCCAGCTGAATGCTGACAACGTGTTAGTAGTGACTGACCAGTTACTCGCAGTCTTACATCAAGTAATCCTCCAAAGAAGGTACAGCAGTCTTGATTGCAGTTACCCCCAATATCCTTGCATGAATGCTATCAGTCACTAGGCTATCCTGTGGATTACCTGGACAGCTGATCTTTTTTTGATGGAAGGAGGAAAAAACACATCTTTTGTTAAGCACTGAGAGCTGGTCCCTTCAAGCAGTTATGGATCAAGAGACGAACCAGAACATTCAGTCCTGCTTCCTGCTCTGTTTGACAACGTACAGAACTGCAAGAGAAGACAAGACAGACTGTACCCTTTAGAAAATTATTTAAAGAAGGGAAGTCACATCTGTGATCCAAATGGGAGACAAGTTGTACCACAGGTTGACTGGCTGTTAACCAGTGCTAATGAGACAGGAGCTTTACGGCATTTTAGGAAATCCTTGCCTCTATATACTTTAGTGGGGAAGAAAAGAGGAGGGGAAAGATTTGTCATGGTCTTATGGTTACGTCATGATAGTAAAGGAGTAGCATATAATGTACATTCACTGTTCCTTTTTATGTATCCCCTACATGATGTCATTCTTGTATACACTTTTGTATTGTACAGGTAGGCATATTTTCTTTTACTGTTATTTTTATTCATTGTTCATGCCCTCTTATTTGGACATATGTGATTCTCCACCTCTCTCTTCACTTGTTCAGGTATCCCCTGTTAGTGAAACTTGGATCATTATTAAGAACAATGATAAAGCTATCATCTGCTGAATCAGTCTTAGTATAGCTTGCCTTGGTTTTGCTGAGGGAAGTAATTTAAAAGTAGTAAGCGTGTACTGTTGGAATGATTTTTCTATTCAGGTTTCAGAGCTTAAAGGACACAGAACATGAGGTAAGTCTTCGTATGTCAGAGCTTGATCCCACCAGCCCTCCTGGTCACCATAGTTATTAGTAAAGATACATGGTTTAAGTTTCCTGGAAGTAAAGATGGGGGAAAAAAGGAAATTCCTTGCTCCCTCTTTTCTTTATCCCTGGTAAAAGCCTTCCATTATAGAAAAGGATGTGGAGAAGAAAAATGGGAAAAGTGAAAAGAAGGTATACAACTTCTCTCTTTTTTTAAAGAAAAAGCTTTTTTTTTTTTTTTTTTTTTTTTTTTTTTTTTTGCCTAAGCACTGTAGTCTTGTCCAAAGATCCCAATACTTCACAACAGCTCAGCAGAGAAGAAGTAGATGGGTGGCCTGAGAGAACGGTGTGGTGAAGTTGAGGCTTCTCTACTCCTGGTGAGAAGAGAAAAGTAATTGGGCAGCTGTCAAATTTTCTGCCTCGGAATCTGTATTTCTGAGACAGAAAACGTACACTGTCAGAACAATGTTGAATATGAGGGACTAAGTGAGTAAGAAATGCCAAGATATCATTCATCTTGCCTAACTTGAGCTGCCTAAAAGCAAGTATCTAATCTAACCAAAAACTTCCACAGCTGGCAGAAGGAAACAAGGGTACACTCCAGAGGCCGAGTCATCCCATCCAATGGTACCAACACACAGGAATAAACTGTTCTCTGGAATTGCCTGTTTGCACTAACTAAAGAAATAACCTAATGAGAACGTAAAAAATGCCTAGCTTTTAGATGGTTAACTTTAAGTGAGATGAATGTCTTTTTCAACATTCCTTCAGAGTCTCTAATTTGCCTGTCTTCATAACTAGATATTAAGATTAAATTACTTAGTTTTTCAAAAACTACTTAATTTGCATTACAAATTTATACCCATGTTATAATCTTGATACAGGTGACGAGCTTAGCAAAGTAAATCTAACCCTGATTATAAATGTAATAGGATACTTAATTGGAAATATTCAATTGAATAGTCATTTGCATATAACTGTGGTGACAAAAACACATTTCTTTTGACATGGTTGCAGATGAAGTACCTTGAAAAGCAGGGAAGCCCTGAGATGTAATAGCTATGGCTATGAAAGACAACACTAAAATAGAAAGACTTTTTAAAAAGCATAACTTTCTGCAGCGTAGAGAAGACCATTCTGATTAATTGCCCATCACATTCAAGATACTCACAGAAATGACCAAGAGATTTATTTAGAAGATGTTTAAAGGTTATCAGAATTGACCATGAAATAATCCAACCTGATCCTCATATACTAAATGTCCCATAAGCAGCTTTTTCTAAGCTGTTTTTCACTAGAGCACACCCTCTTGAAAGACACTTTTTCATGATTTGATGTCATTAAGAGATGACAAATCCACTACTTTCATTTCTTCCAATTGTTAATCACTCTTACTGTTAAAAAATTGACCTAATCTCTGTTTTCTGTGCATACAGCGTCAATATCTAGCTTTTGGGTCATTTTATTATTTTTTTTTTTTTTAATACTAGTTTAAAGAGCCCTTCATTATTCACTATTTCATCACTCCAGAGATACTCTACTTACTATAATCAAGACATTTCTCTTTTCTTTGATCAGCTATAAAGAATGAGTTCTTTAATTTTTTCACTGTACGTAATAGTTCTCCAACTCATGAATCATTTTTAATGCTCATCTCTTCCTTCTCTTCAGCCTTTGACATTTTTCTTTTTTTTCCCAGATGCACTTCTTGCCTAATTTATCAGCTGAGAGGAGAGTTTTTGATTCATTCTGTGAAATGAATGAATCTCCCCAAGCATTTTCTGATGATTATTTATAAGTATTGCTATGTGAACTGCAAATCACTAAAGCGTGCATGGGTAATTAATGTCCATTTCATATGAAATACGAAGGCTAAACACCGTTAATTTGCTATGCATAAAAATCTTTTAAAAGCAGGATATGTATTTAATACTTTTTCATGCAGATAGCATTTCTCCCTACATTATCACACCTACATTTAGTGCTTCCACTATCTTAAAGAATATTTTATTCAATAAATTATGCTATGCATAATAAATTATGCTGTGCATAATAGGGCTATCAAATAATAAAACAGTGAGCACTCTTTCTTTCTTTTTTCTTCTTTTTTATTCACTTGTAGCAATGGATTATTCCTCTGTAATCCTAATCTGCTAGAGGAAGAAACACTGCTGCTTTTCGCAGAATCTCTTGATACTAAGCATGTTTCATTTCAGAAACAGTCAACACCACCCTGACAAAATGGAGATTACAAGTAGAAAATAGTAGCAGAAAAAAGCATTAACAGAAAGATGGATAAAAAGACAAAACCATGTTTCTGTCCAATTTTGAGAACAAGTCAAAATTTTTTCACTGTTTGGAGGTTATTTTGAAAGACATTCCCAAAGTTTGTATGTCTGTAGAAGTGTTCTGAGGAAACACTTCCCAACAGACCTGCTCCTTTTATTCATCTTATAAATCATATTGAAATATTACAAATATAATTGACTTCTGTCATCCTTGAGGGACTGTGGGACAGGCACTATCTTTCCTTTCTCACTGATTACTTCTTTTGATGCTCCATCAGTACAGGAAACGTCATTAAAGTGGAGAAGCAAACTGTTCAGTTGGTGAGAATGAGCAGTACTTGTGCAAAATATGAAAGCTAGCATCTTTACTTGTTTTGTGTCAGATCAAAAATCCAAAGGGATTTTCTCACCATTTTTTTCTACCTTCAGGGAGAGCTGAGACAGATCAGTTCTGCACATTTTGAAAAATGCAGATTCTTCAAGACTCTTAACCACATTGTGTCTTTTCTGCCTACCAGGTTGAGTAGGTATACCATATGCTTGAAATGCTTGTTCTTCAAGCCTTTTTAACATGTCTTTAACAAACTTCTGTTTTGAGCATGGTGAAGAAATCACAGAAGCATTGGACCTTGGTATCATTTCAGCTTTAAAAGTAAAAGTCTGGATTAACTGTGGACTTTCATATGTGGACTATTAGGCTGAAAGATGGTGGAAAAGGAAAATAACAACAAAGTTTAAAAATAACTTGAAGACAGAGAGTGTTTCCTAACCAAAATGAATTAAAAAAATGTTTTCAGTGATAGTAGCTATATTTTGCAGGAGTCTCTGCTACAGGCTGAGTTCACTGGAGATGTAAATTTGGATTCTTAAAGCTACAGTATGTAAATGTATTCACTTGGAACTTAATTGGAACTCAATTGGAACTCAATTGGAACTCATATAGAATAAAGTCCAAAAGTGAATACCATTCAGGGTTTTTCTGAGGTGTGATAATGCCGATCTAATTTCTATAACAGCTAATTTCTATCCATACCTCTCTTGGTATCTGCAAAGGGACTAAGTACTGAGGAAATAAATAAACCATCATATATACACAAGCATATGCTCACTTACCATGCCTTTATTCCACCTCATTAATGGAGTTATATAGGAGAAGCCATCAGTGTCATTGCTTGTCTATGGTATAATGTTCTGTTTGGCATAAGTGGAATATGGGGATGTTTACTTTTGGAAAAAAACTTACAGGATCAGATAAAAATTTTCAATATATTATAAGTAGCAATAAAAGGCCTTCCACTAGATGCCCAGCAATATTTCAGTTCTGCAGTGCTTCAGAAACCATTCAACCTTTTGACTGCTTGTTTATGAAATCTACTCAGTTCTTTCAGTGAATTACAGACTTGTATTTATATAGTGGTCATCTCTTATTCCAAATACTGCATTCCTATATTGCAGGACGCTAACCAAAATACTGAAATACTAAGCTTAAATATAGGCCATTTTAGTCTACAATATGAGAAATCTATAAGTATTGTGCTTCAGCCACTTGCAAATAAATTTGTAAATGTATTTCTAATTCTGGAATATGCCTAAAAATTCTCTAAATATTTATTTCATAGATATCTTTTTATTTTTTATTTTTCTTTTTTTTTATTTACAAACATGTGTAATTCCATCTTTTTTTTTCCCCTTCTTACTTTTGGTAAATGTCTGGATATACTAACTGAACTGTGGAATTCAGTGCTGTTGACTCTGTGCCTGGAGCACAAAATAGAGCCAGTAATGGAAAAAACAACCCTGCATGAAAGAGTGGATGGGTAAAAGAATGTTTAGAATATTTCTATTTTGTTTCCAAAATCTTTCAAAGCAGATAGATTAGGAAAGGTCTAAGTGGTCATCTGAAAAATAGGATTTGGGTATAACCTACTTCAGATGGTCATAAAGGTCATCAGTCCATCATGGTGAGGGTATAACAGAACCCATCCTAGCTCCACAAAGAGCGCTCTCTACTTCACCTCTCCAATTCTAATGTCACACATTTTGCTAGTGAGTTATTTATTTTTTTAGTCCTCTAAAACATCTGGTGTAAGAAGTTGTTGGAGAAAGTATCCTGGTTTTGATAGACCTTTCATCTGTTCTGCTATGACTCATTTTATGCTCCACCTGCTCTGTCATACTGAATCACATTTGGAATCTCTTTGAAATGTTGCTTAAAAAACACCCAAATGTTAAGCAAAATGTGTACAATGAAAGTGTTTTCCCCACATAAAAGCAAATCTTTCAAAATGTTGCTATGCAGGATCTGAAAGCTCTTTTGTTAGGACTGAAAATGGTAAATTTTTCTCTTTCTGACATGTTTATCTTTCTGTATGTTTTTCAAAGAAGCTGTAGCCATTCTAGTTGATGTGTGGGGACATATCAATATGTTAACTTTTTTATTCTGGAATAGGTAGAAATCAGGCGTTAAAACCAGAGAAAGAATAAAAGAATTAAAATGAGGCTTCTGTGCAATTAACTGGCAGAATGACGCTTCCATTTATTCTGAAGAGTTACTAGCTTCTCAAGTTGTGTAAGTCAATGGATTTCTTTTCAAAGTAGGCTTCTACTAAGTTGGAATAAGCATATCAGAATTCAGCTCTAAATGTTTTGATCATTTTTGAAATGGAAGGGCATTCATTGTTGCAGGGTTACATTGAGTCATAGACTGGAATAAAATGTCAGATCTGTAGCTATGTATTTATAGACATTTTTATCCAGGTTGACAGTATTTTTCATGTATCCTGACTTCCTGTAAATTCTTTCTGGTACTATTAATGTAAGTGCCTGGTATTTATTTTTTGCCTCTTGCAATATCCAATGTCATATGTCTACATTGTTCATGTTCTCAACAAAGAAAAGAAGGAATGAAAAGTATCTAAATCAAAACCGAAACAACAGATGCAGAAAAGTAAATCCAAGAAAGAATCCTTTATTGTTTCTTGTCGTCAAGTAACAAATTATCCTTTGGTTTTTTTCCCTCTCATTAGCTGGGCTAAATGGCACTACTTTGTTGCCAATGGGTAAGTAAGAATTTATTCTCAGTTTTTCCATGAAGATGAAAAGTAAAACCACTTTGCCATGACCCTGGAGCTGCCTCAAACTGAATAAAGGATGAGATAAATAATGCAAGCCACCTAAACTAGGATTTTGTATTAACCACATTTAAATATTCTTTGATCTTGATCTCTGACTCCTGCTATCAGTACAATATGAGAGGCTGGCTGGGAGCAAAGATAAAGACATCCCCTTGAACAAATAGATTGTCATCTGTGATCATGGAATACATTAGCAAACATTCTACTAATGTTAAAGCTTGCACATCCTTTAGTCTCCAAACTGCTACTGGTTATGTGAAGAGCAGAGTGAACTGTAGCAGTTGCAGTATAAATGCTGGATAGAAGGAAACAAAGAATATGCAAATTTTGGGGGTTTGAGTTTCCTTAAGCTAACTAGTCATGAAATTCTCTTTGGTGGGGTGGTTGAATATTTTCCTGATTTGCTCATTAGTATGTGTTGACAATAGTTTAGTTTCTCACCTGTCTCTTAGTGATTGGCCATTTGGTTCTTACTGTTAGAAAATCTGTGCCATGGATGTGCTCACAGGTTGGGCATTTTCTTACTTGCATGTGTAGGAACAGTAGCAGCACATGATTCAACTCTTGCAAGACCTGGATAACCTCATGTTCTCCTGTTCTTCTATGGAGGATGGGATTTGATTATAATTTATTTCTGGTTTTTCTTGATGACCTGGAGAATCTAGATCTAACAGCATCTTCCAATAGCTGGAAGATGCTGTGGTAACTTGAATAGAGCAAGATGTACAGTGTAGAAATTTTCTTAGCAATCCTTCTTCTCTCTGAGGCTGTCATCTTCTATTTTCTGCTTCTGCCTTGGATGGGTTGACCAACCTGACCTTTTGAGCAATCCTCATTACTCAGAAAGGAAGTCAAAGGGCAACTCCCATTACTCTGATTGGAATATCATCTGTAAAACTGTGAATCTAGGGGGTAAGGGAGAGCAGGAAGGTCTACTCTGGTTCTGTAGAGTTCTCCTGTAACACGTTACTAAGTATACGGAGATGATTGTCTCAAGGAATATTCTTACAGGGTGAAATTTCATGTTCTTTTCTCATGTTACTTCCTGTTTTGTAGATAGCATTTCTATTTAGACTGTTAGACTGCTTCAGAGATTATTGTGTTGAAGTGTGGTATAATGACAATGACTCGTATGAAAGGTTGAAATAAATGAAGCTGTCATGGTTTAAAATGTTATACCCTATCATGGACAAATAACTATTTAAAAGATAAGAAAGAAGGATAAGCAAAAAAAATAAGCATCCCCCCAGATAATTTTTTCCTGGTCCTATCCATTCTATTCATAAATGATCTGGAAAAGGGACTGAGTAGTGAAGTGATAAAAATGAGCAATGATACCAAATTCTTCAGGATATATTTAGTTTTTATTGGCTGTAATCTGTCTCTGAGGCATCTACAATATTAAATGACTGGAAGATAAAATGACAGGTGACACTCAGTGTTGATAACTACAAAATAATGAATATGTGGGGGAAAAAAAATAACTGACTACATGTACACAGAACTGAGACCTGAATTAGCTATTACCATTCAGGAAAGAGTTCTTGCTGTCATGGTGAATAGTTCTTTGTAAATGTTAGCTCTGTGCTCACTGGCACTCAGAAAGGCATGCTAAGAGTTATTATAAAAAGATTAAAGAACACAAGAGAAAACAACATTATATCAGTGCATAATCCCATGATGAGTCCACATCTACAACTGTTTATGAAGGTATATTCAGGCTTCTTCAACTTCAAAATACATGAAACTTCAAAAGGTACTTTGGCAAGGATGACAGGAGATATAGAAAGCTTCTTTATGACAAGCAATTAAACAGACAGGGAGTTTGTAGCCTGGAAAAGAGAAGACTGAACAGATTTTCATGATGAAGACTTATAAAATCATGAATAGTATGAAACTAGTGAACAGCAGAAAAACTGGGAGCAATTATTATTTCATCAAATTAAATTAACTGACAGTTTTTAAAAAAGATCAGGAATTACTTTTCCATATGATCAATAATTACACTGTGGAAGTCATTGTGACAAGATGTGGATGCCAAAACCCTCATCGGGGTTCAAAAGAAATATCGGACAAATTAATGGAAGAAAGAGTTATTACACACAAAGAGGCAAAGACACAGCCATCTGAGGAAATTGCCCCTTCTTTGCAGAAACTGACATTGTTAATGGAGGTGATATACCTGACAAAAAAAAACCCAAAACAATCTGTATCTGATGCTTAGCTAATCTTATGCTTTTTTTCCATGGGTATCTGCTATGTTGCCACTGTGAGACAAAAGAGTAGATTACAAGGATATTTGTTTGAATACGTACATGCGTTCACTACATTTCATGGTCCTATATGCCATATATAAGATTCTTTCTGACACTGCCTGCATAACAAATTTGTCTCTTGGTGACTCAGTATCTTTGGAGTGGAATCTGTATATAGTCATTCTCTTCACAAATGAAATGTATCGTTCAATGACAAGTAAAGGCTTTGTGAAGCATACAGTGTTTCCAGGAAGAGGTTAATGCTTCTCCTCTTGGTCTACTCTTATCTACTCTCTACTTCTTCTCAGTGTTCTGGCACGGCCATAGTTTGAGATAAATCTTTTCTAGCCCTCTGTTTATTTTGAGCTTAGAAACAGCACTAATTAAATTTTCCATGATAGTTTCTTGCCTTCTCTAAATTAAGAAAAAGCTCATTATTTTTGTATTTCAGAAGGACATTATATATCCTTTAAGGATGACATTAAGAGTCATTTCTTCTTCTCCTACAGGCTGACTATGTTAAAGTTAATACAAATTTATTTCAGAGGGACAGAGAAATGAGAAATATCTCCTGGGTCTTGGAGTCCAATCCACTACAATTTCACCAAAGGGAGGTCATTTAGGCCAGAAGGAACCACCAATTAATGCTTGGAGGCGGTATTGCTTAGAGCACAACCCCCCCCCAAAAAAAAAAAAAAAATCTTCATATCAGATTCATGTCACCGAGGTTAGCACTGCAAGTCATCTCAGGTTTCTGACAGAGTCAGCAGAGAGTGATAAACAACTCCAGAGTTTGACTGAATCCACCAAGGATGTGGACTCTTTCTGGAAGTACCTATCTCTCTCCCCTGATCACTGATAGTGCCTTGTCAGTGCCATTCCCATCAGTCAGTGACAGTCCTATCTCTGCTCCTGTCTCACGGATGGACCTCAGAATGGAGGAAGGATGAAGCCTTGTCTCTAATCCCATCTCTGGCCCTGTATCTAGCTGTTACTGACTAATTACCCTGGATGGACCCTGGACATGACTGCTTACCTTGGTTGTCTGGCACTGTGGATGGCCCCTGCCACTGTCACCAGTGCTGCCCTGCTCAGATCCTACAGTTCTGCACATATCAGTGAGGGCACTGTGCTGCCTGTGCTGGGGCCACCATGGGCTATCAGCTCATCCTCCCTTGGAGAGCAGCCCCACTCCTGCTGCTCCCTGAAACATAAGTTCAGTGAGATGAGACTGAACCTTGCCAAAACCCTATTTAAAAAAAAATAAATATATATATATTATGAGGAGCAACTCTTGGTATTTGACTGTATTTGAAGTTCAGTGCTTCCAACTTTCAGTAGCATCTTAATACTCACAACTCTCAGACAAACAGACTTTGGCCTGTTCAGGGTTCAGCTTGGAAGAATCACACTTGCTCCATGACACTTGTTTATTTAACAGTAACATTTACCCAGAGTTTTTAGATCTAATCATTGCTTTCATAAGCTCACCCTCTAGAAATGCAGAGTATAATACTTTCTTTATTGCCTTTCTTTACTGCCTTTTCTGTTTAGTTTTTGGGCATCCAGGTCTGAGAATGTGTATGGAGAATAATAAAGTCTGATGTTGATACAGCCTTTCGGATTTTACCACAAACTACAGCAGTAAGACAGCATGAAGCCCTTAGCGTATAAAAGTTGTTTAGAAACTGCTAATAAACTGAAGAAAATGAAAATGACAGAGAAGAGGTTGATATAGGTTAGGGTTAACTCTGAACGTGAGAAGAAACGGGTAATTGAGAAGTCTGTAAAGAAAATAATTGTTTCAGAGCAGAATCAAAATAAAAGTGGAAGTAAATTCTACCACAAATTTAAAAGTGATAAGAAATGTATTTATATACAAGAGAGGGAAACCAGAAAAGAAATTTGAAATAGTACAAAATGCTTAAGACTAAGGAAGAAACTCCTATTATTTCTATTTTAAAAAAGAATCTAGCATGTGTCTTCACTGGAGATTTCTGTAACATTTTTATATGAATGTTCAAATATGATTAAAATTCCCTTTCTGATCAAAGAAATTCCCCCCCTCACCCCATCTTCCTCTCCATCTTCCCTTTTCATGGAAACATACAATCATAGAATAGTTAGAGCTGGAAGGGGCCTTAAAGATCATCTAGTTCCAACACCCCTGCCATGGGCAGGGACACCTCCCACTGGACCAGGTTGTTCAAAGCCTCATCCAGCCTGGCCTTTGAACACCTCCAGGGATGGGGCACTCACAACTTCCCTGGGCAACCTGTTCCAGTGTCCCACCACCCCCACAGTAAAGAATTTCTTCCTGATATCTAATCTAAATCTACGTCTTTCAGTTTAAAACTGTTACTCCTTGTTTAATTGCTACACGCCCTGACATAAAGTCCCTCTCCATCTTTCCTGTAGGCCCCCTTCAGGTACTGCAAGGCTGCTATAAGGTCTCCCCAGAGATTTCTCTTCTCCAGACTGAACAACCCCAACTCGCTCAGCCTGTCTTCATAGGAGAGGTGCTCCAGTCCTCTGATCATCTTCATAGCCCCCCTCTGGACTCGTTCCAACAGCTCCTTCTTATGTTGGGTGCCCCACAGCTGGAGGCAGTCCTCCAGGTGGGGTCTCACAAGAGTGGAGCAGAGGGACAGAATCACCTCCCTTGATCTGCTAGCCTTGCTTCTTTTGATGCAGCCCAGGATGCAGTTGACTTTCTGGGCTGCAAGTGCACATTGCCCCTCATGTTGAGCTTCTCATCAACCAGCAGCCCAAGTCCTTCTCAGGGATGCTCTCAATTCATTCTCCGTCCAGCCTGTATTCCCAATCCCAAGCACTCCAGCCAGTGCTGGGGATTGACCTCACCCAGGTGCAGGACCTTGCACTTGGCCTGGTTGAACTTCATAAGGTTTGCACGGGCCCACCTCTCAAGCCTGTCCAGGTCCCTCTGGATGGCATCACTTCCCTCCAGCATGTCAACCGCTCCACACAGCTTGGTGTCATCAGCAAACTTGCTGAGGGTGAACTCAATGCCACTGTCCATGTCTCTGATAAAGATGTTAAACAGCACCAGTCCCAGTACCAACCCCTGAGGAACGCCACTTGTCACTGGCTTCCACTTGGACGTTAGGCCCTTGACCGCAACTCTCTGAGTGTGACCATCCAGCCAATTCCTTATCCACTGAGTGGTACATCTGTCAAATCCATGCTATTCCAATTTAGAGACAAGGATGTAATGCGGGACAGTGTCAAATGCTTTGCATAAGTCCAGGTAGATGACATCAGTTCCTCTCCTCTTATCCACCAATGCTGTAACACTGTCATAGAAGTCCACCAAATTTGTTCAGTCACAATTTGCCTTTAGTGAAGCCATGTTGGCTGTCACTGATCACCTCCTTACTTTCCATATGCCTTAGCAGAGTTTCCAGGAGGATCTGCTCCATGATCTTGCTGGGCACAGAGGTGAGACTGACCAGCCTGTAGTTCCCCAGGTCTTCCTTTTTTCCCTTTTTGAAAATGGGAGTTACATTTCACCTTTTCCAGTCAGTGGGAACTTCACTGCACTGCCACGCCTTCTCAAATATAATGGATAGTGGCTTAGCAACTTCACCCACCAGCTCCCTCAGGACCCTTGGATAAATTTCATCAGGTTCTGTGGATTTGTGCGCCTTCAGATTCTTCAGATGGTCTCAGTCCTGGTCTTCTCCTACAGTGAGCAGCTCCTCATTCTCCCAGTCCCTGCCTTTGCCTTCTGCAACTTGGGTGGTGTGATTATAGCACTTGCTGGTGAAGAGTGAGGAAAAAAAGCCCTTGAATACCTCAGCCTTCTCCATATCCCGGGTAATCAGATCTCCCGTTTCCTTCTGGAGAGGGACCACTTTGTCCCTAGTCTTCTTTTTATCACTAACGTATCTGTAGAAGCTTTTCTTGTTGCCCTTGGTGTCCCTGGCCAGATTTAATTCTGTCTAGGCTTTAGCTTTCCTAACCTGATCTCCAGCTGTTTTTTTTCCCCTTTTCTTCCCCTCTTTCTTCCCCCGTTCTGTACCCCTTACGATTATGATAATCTCCTGTAGTTTTATATTTCTTTTTTATATTTATTGGTTATCAATGTGGAAGCTATTTTTGTGAATGCTTGTGAATTTCAGTATTTTCTCAACAGAAAAAAAATATGCAGTTCTATTAACCTTATTTCCCTTTTATGTAACTAATCATGTTATTAAAGCCTCGAGGATGGTCAAAAAAAAAAAAAAAAGAAAAAAAAAGAAGACACTTTTTCAGTTTTAGAATATATTTGCCCAGAGGTTTTTATTTTACATTACAGGGTACATTTGAATTAGTGTTTGTAAGCCGTTTTTAATAGAGCTGTTTAAGACAGTCAGAAAGAGCATATTAACAATACTACTATATCAAGACTACAAAGACTGCAAAGTCAGAACATACGCAAGCAAACTCAGAGAAAGAATGCCTGAATTATTAAAAAGAAGAAAATCAAGAGGGAAAGTTAATTTGTATCATAACCAGGTCACTGTGCTAATCATGATTTCAATCCCATGTAACACTACCTCTTGCTTTATTGGCCTGGTAATTGGTTCTGTTCATGCCATAGGTAGAACAATAATGCCTATCTAGAAATGTGATCAGTCTAGAAGTGATACTAACTACTTGCTGTCCACACAATTAAATAATTCAATGTAATTTCAGATACTCTAGTTTCCAGAATGGTTTGGTCAGAGGTAAGACAATATTAACTGCTCTGCAAAATCAGAGGAAGAGAAGGAAATTTCCCATGTCGGAACAATACTAGCCAACAATGCTTTAATTCTCCACTTGCTGTATCTTTACCAAAAAGCCCCACTGTTCAACTATCAAATATATTATGATTGCTCTAAAAGTAACGGTGGCATTTCTTAATAAAAGCTCTCCGGCTTTTTACACATCCCACAAGTATGCAGCTAATTAGACATGCATACTGTTTGGTCCTGGCATAATTTGCAAGTGTTAACAGAAAAGCTGAAGGCTGCTGAGTGCTAGAATTACACAGTAAAATATAGTAGGGAACATTTATCAAGTCTAAAGGTGTGTATTTTATTTTCTGTTAGCGGTATGAATGCAATGTTCTTGTCATTGCCATTGTGAAAATTTTTGATGGGACAAGTAACAACAGCACTTGTATTCACTTTCCTTGCTGTCTATAAATATATAGCATGGTTACTGGGAGTACACTGATGCAAAGGGTAATGATCATTAGATTTGAAAAGCACCTTTCTCACCATCCTCTTCAGCACTACAGAAGTAGTTATACACTGCATTAATTATGACTTCACTATCTCTGTGGTAAGACAAGATCACACTTTGTATGTGATGTAACATCATCTATAATTGCATTGCCTCCCACCTAAATCTAAGGTCTAGTTTCACAAAAAAAAAAAGAAATTTTGGAGGTTAGCGGTGCCTGCGTTCACACTGTGTTTCTAAAATATCTTCTTAAAGACAGAAGAAATTCCACGTTAACACTATTTGATAATTGGTACAATTATTTTAGAATAACACTTTACCTTTCCGCAGGGTTGTGCAGGCGAATATTTTACTGCTCTGAAACTCATCAGTGAATGAACCATCTCACTATCTTTCTGTGTTCCATATTATCATCTTCTTCCCTAAGATGAGGAAGATAAGATACCAGTAATTTATCCAGGACACCACAACAAATTCTATACGGAACTAAGATTACAATTAAATCTTTCCTCATCCTCTGCTTTTAATATTAGGCTATGTTTTTATTCTCATTCATTAGAAGGTCTAGCTAGAAACCTAATGTTAAAATTAATTTACAGGCATATCATGCCCAGTGTGTAGTTCAATATCAACTTTAATGTTTTTAATATGATAAAAAATAACCTGAGCCATGCATTGTAAAACAGAGGCAACATTTATTTCAGCAAGCTCTGCTCATGAGCAAAGTATTGCTAGCACCATTGACTTCCCCATGGATTTTTCTTTCACTCTGTTTTTCCTTTTTTTTTTTTTTCATGTGTGTATGTGTGAGGCTAATAAGAAATCTCTGCACATAATAATCAAAATATCTCTCAGAGATGGTGACCAACAGCCACCAGGAATGTTTCATTAAGGTGATTTTGTCCTCAGAAAATGCCACTTTCCTCAAACTAATCCTTTATGCTGTGATGAAATGTTTAAATGAAATACTTCTGGAAAGGTTTCACAGGTTTTGGATGGAATACCTGGCAAGGAAGAGCGAACAAGTGACATTCCAGAATAAGAAGTGATCAGGTAGGAAGTGTATTTAACTGGAAAGTAGAAGATCTGGATTAAATTCCTTCCATGAGGGATTTCATACTTTCATAGTTCATGTGCACTATCAATTTAGTGATTCAGAGGCCGGAGCTACAATGCCATGTGTCATCACCACCTAGGAATTTTCCTAAAATTTCAAGTGCTTTAGTGAATTGAAAAAAATATTTCCTACTCAGTTCTCCCTGTAAAGAATGAAGGTAATTTTTCTTACAGGATTAAAAGTAACACTAGACCACATTCTGGTGGTTTTATTATGTATTTTAAAACATGGATGAACTTTAAAATTAAATCTGATTAAATTAAACTTCTGCCAAGGAACTGATCATGCGGTGTTTTTTTGCAAATCAAATATTCATGGCATGGCCTCAAAAAAGAACAAGAAAAAGAAGAAACTCCATTTTATCATGTTGTAAGTCCTAGATGAACTTTAGAATGAAAGCCGTATTTTCCTGAAATCCTATGACTTGGGTGAGATATGTTGCTTTTATAAGTTGAAGTATATTTAATCAAAATAAATTTGTTTTGGTTTCAGGCAGCTGCACTACACTCTATCAGTGTAATGAGGTCACGGTTGAACTTAATTAATTTTACATGGATATACTGTTTCCTTTTTAACTTCTGGTTGTACTAGTAAGTACAAATAACATTGATGTATGATAGATGCAAACTTTCCAAATTGTCCAAGCAGTAAAGTTCAGTTGTAAATTGATCCTTTAAAGAGCGATTTAATTTTTAATTCTCAGACTAGCAGTAAGCTTTACCAAAAAAACACACAAAAAATAATAAACAAAAACCACCTTGAATAACAACCCTAAGGTAAAACCTGTTAAGGTGAAGAATTTGCCTGAAATTCAGAAAAAATTTGGACCACTGAGTAGAAGATATAGTTCTTCCTATATGAGATCAGTGTATTGGAAATGGAAAGCATTGGTGGGTCCTAGTTCATTACAAGGATGTCAGTTTCATACTGATTTCATTGAAGTCAATAGGAATTTTGTTGTTAAAGGGCATGTCCTTTGTTTCGGCCTTCTCTGTCATTGCACTTGCAAAACATTTAACAAGCCAAAATAAAAATAAAATGTTGAAAAAACTAATTTTGAGCCTAGATTTCCAGATGCTTATTTTCACTTGTGAAAGAAATCTGATTTTCTTTTCCACAGATTTCAGCAACCAATGCTATGGAAGGTAAGAATTTTTGCTTTGAGTACAAGAAGACCAATATATTGTTTATTACTCAAATTCATGAAGGGCTGAGAGTTCATTTCCTGAGTCTATTAATCCTGGCTGTATAGGCACTTAGCTTGAACCGAAGGAGTATAATTGAATAGGATTCAAATTGAGATTTTTTTGGCAATTGGAGATATGGGTTCCAGGACTTTGAGACAGCTGAGGGAACTGAGTACAGCTTTTTCATTTCCAGGCAACTGCTTTAACTATCACAAGGCCTTTTCCTTACTTTTCCTCTCAACCTTACTCAAAAGTTAAGAACCCTTTTAAAACAGATTTATTTCACTGTAAAAAGACAATGACTGCCTTGTGTTGTGTTCATTACACATATGAAACTTTGAATTTGTACTTTAACATAACTTAGGTGAGGGTGGATAGGCTACAATTCACTTCATGATGTTTCTGTTTATATTCAAACACGTGGAGGAAGTTTTGGTTCAAATAATTTTGACTAAATTTAGGCAACAAGGTAGTATTGAAAAAAAACAGAATCTCTCAATCATTCTCTTTGACTTACACAACTATTTTTCAACAAAGACTTGCTTTAGATATGAAAATCAGTGGGCTAATTTTTTCCCTCAGCTCCAAGTTCAGCAGTGAGTGCTATTGTAAGATCCTTTAACAGTACAGGAGGAGTGCAAGATGATTCTGAAATTTAATCTGAAAAAAAAAGCCAGACGTATATCTGGGGTATTCATGCTAGAGAAGAACTGAACCTAGGTCTGTATCTTCTAGAGCAAGCACCCTAGCCATTTTCTTACTACAATAGAAGGTTGTGCTAACTGCAAGTCCACCACCACACGAGAAAGCAATTATTCCTGAGTTTTATGAAGATCTTGTTCCTGTTAGTATATAGAGATCGAGTTGAAAATCCCTGTTGTCTCAGGGCCTCCACTGGGAGGTTTGTCTAAGAATTGTCTTCATTTGTGGAGCACAGTGGGGCTTGCAGAAAAGCCAACATTTATTTTCTGGGGCTTTAGAATTTCTAAACATGTAGAAAAAACAAAGAGGTTTGGGAGCAGGATTCAGTCTCTCTAACTGTAGAGATCTTGATCTGAGTTAGTGGCTCTGAATTCCCTCTAAAGCAAGAAGAAACACACAGACAATTTGAAGGAGCGATTTGACTGACCTATTTTAGCCATCTTGTTCAGCAGATGAAGTGCACCTTATGTGTCTCTTCATTTTGACTATACTGGAATTTAGGCTCCTGTATATGTTCACATTGTGAAATAAACTGCTTTTAGGGAGTTCTTGGGTCAGAAAGGAGCTGCCTAGTTGCCTTTGGAAATGCTGTCAAAACGGTCATCGAACAGCAATGTTTTAACCTGCAAGTTTGGATTTAGAGATGTAATGGTCAAATTACCATCATGCCCCTCAGGTGAATGAAGTTCCTGTTAGACTTCTGCCTAACTCAGAAATTCTGAGTAGATGATTTAGAACTAAATTATAGCTAACCAGGACTGTATTTTTCTGTCATCCTAATTCCTGCCCAACTTTTAGATTAATTCATTTCTAATTAGTTTTAAATAGTGGTTAGAGTGAATGCATTAATTGTAAGCCATCTGGCTGTTGTTGGCTTACAGAAGAAAAGTACAGTTAAGGGTAAACTTCAAAAATAAATTTCCTCTAAAACTGACTTTTCCAATATTTACCTCCTCATTGTAAGGCCTTATCTTGCACTTTCATTTTTCTCCGTTGGATGCCTGTGTCTGCTGATTTAGTAATTGAAGAATGTCATTATGCTAACAATACATTGAGATAAAAGATTATTACCACAGAAAAAAATAAAATTACAAAGAAAATGTGATTTTGAATCCTTTTTGCACTCTTTTCAAGGCTGTAAATTGGCATACTTGGGAAAATTTTCTTTTTTTTATTACTCCTTTCTTTTTAAAGATGAATACAGTAGTCACGAAAAATCTTAAGACTAACAGGAATGGATAATTCGCCCACCCAAATTGCCTCAGAATTTACATCTGTTCTTTTAGTAAAAAATTTTGTGGTTCTCTGGTGCGTTTTTAAATCATTAGTAGATAATGACCTTTAGCATATATAAAATGGTAAATACAAAACTATCTGATACTTTAGCAACTATGAGTTATGCTGCAAATATTGACTTGAATTATGATTGGGTGAAATATTGTGGTTCATTAAGTAAAATGGTTTATTTTTAATCCACTGAAAGGATGTATGAAAACACTGTGGTGTAACTCGGATGATATATACAGCTTCTGGATGAAGAGGACACTAATGTCACAGGGCAGAGCTTAAGTAGGATCAGGTTAATTTAGCTATAAATACAAGAAAGAAAAAAAAAAAAAGAAGATGCTTTAAAGAAGAATCCTCACTGTTCTTTTCTTTCTCATATGAGTAACTGAAAACTGTATTTGTACCTGTAACCTCTGACTTTGGTAAACCAGCATGTCGTACTGCTTTTGATTCAAGTTCACTGCAGGAAAAGAAGGATGCACTCATAAAAAGAGATTGCTTCTAATTTTAAGACTAGATAATTATAGAAAAACAGGAAGACATTTGGTTTTCTTTCTGACATGCTTTACTTGTCCTCTAGTCTGTTCGGGAGGAAATATGGACTAAATCCACAGAAGGACACATAAATCCATAGTTTTCATGTGGGACAACTCATTCCTTAGTCCCTCTGCTCAATACCTAGGAACTAGAGCATTGATCTAGGTTTCTACAACGTATTGGAAAACCAGGCTATCATGAGCAGAACCCACGAAATTGTAAAGAAAACATACTGTTCAAATCATCATTTGCACCATCTGATCAGGATGGTGGCTTTTTAAAAAATTCCCTCCTTGTCCTCATTTGTCTCTGGTTTACAAGGAAGAGTTTCTGTTGAAGTATGGCCTGGATGAGCAGACAGTGTGGTAGATTGAAAACTGGCAGAACAGCTGGGCCCTAGGAGGTTGTGATCAGTGGCACAAAGTCTAGCTGGAGGCCAGTAACTAGCGGTGTAACTCAGGGGTCAATACTGGGTCCAGTCCTGTTTAACATCTTTAATGATGTGGATGATGGGGCTGAGTGTACCCTCAGCAAGTTTGCTGGTGACACAAAGCTCAGAGGAGTGGCTGATATGCCAGAGGGTTGTGCTGCCATCCAGAGGGACCTTGACAGGCTGGAGAAATGGGGTGACTGGAACCTCATGAAGTTCAACAGAGGGAAGTGTAAAGTCCTGCTCCTGGGGAGGAACAGCTCCACGTACCGGTACATGCCAGGGACCACACAGCTGGAAAACAGCTTGGCAGAAAAGGACCTGGGTGTCCTTGCAGACAACAAGTTGACCTTGAGCCAGCAGTGGCTTTGTCCTTGTGGCAAAGAAGGCTAATGGTATCCTGAGCTGCATTAGGAAGAGTGCTCTCAACAGGTCAAGGAAGGTGTTCTTTCTCTCTGTCTGGCACCAGTGAGGCCATACCTGGTGTCCTGCATCCAGTTCTGGGCTCTTCAGTACAAAAGAGAGACGGAATAACTAGAGGTAGTTTAGCAAAAGCCCATGAAGATGCTTAAGGGGCTGGTGCATGTGTCCTATGAAGAAAGGCTGAGAGAGCCAGGACTGTTCGGCCTGGAGAAGAGAAAGATCAGGGGGATATTTTCTCAGTGTACATAAATACCTGGAAGGACGGTACAAAAATGATGGAGCCAGGCTCTTTTCAGTGGTGCCCAGGGACGGGACCAGAGGCAATGGGCACAAACTGAAACATAGAAGTTTCTCTTCGAATATCAGGAACCACTTTTTTTACTGTGAGGGTGACTGAGCACTGGCACAGGTTTCCCAGAGAGGTTGTGCAGTCTCCATCCTTGGAGATATTAAAAAACTGCTTGGACATGATCCTGGGCAATCAGCTCAATGTGGCCTTGCTTGAGAAGTGGTGTTGGGCCAGATGACCTCCAGAATTCCCTTACAGCTTCAGTGATTCTATGACTCTCATTCACATTTAGATCCTCAGGCATGTGCACTGCACTGGCCAATCCTTTTTTTTTCCCAAAGTAGATTGTGTCTACTCCCTTTTATTTTCTTACTCAGTGGTTCTGTAAATTACCTAAGCTGTGAGAGATCTGTTCCTGGCACAACCTATTGATGTCAAAATTGTTTAGATAGCATTCTAGAAGGTATTTTGGGATAGAACTCTCTAGCAAACTCCCATGAAGCTGTTAACTTTATATGCAATACCATTGGGTCATTCTTTGACAAATATGAGAGAAGCTTGTTAGAGTCCTTTGGTCAGATCACTCACTTTGAGATCATTGAAGATCTACTTCCTAAGCCTATTTTTTCCAAATCCAGTGGAAGGATCCAAGGTGTCAAAAAATTTTGGGCAGTGAAAGAGTTCATGAGGATTTGGGACATACATTTTGGATTTTGGTAGCTAAACAAGTAGTAAGGGAGTGAAAGCTTTTAATAGGTCAATCTATCAGCTGAAGAATAATTACTGAGTATACTTCCTCTGGTTAACCACTTCAAAAAGAAGTGTAGAACCAAGCTACAGCCCACCCAACACTGAAAAGGACGATGGGGCTCAGAGACTGTGGTCAGACCCTGAGTGCTTCTGTACTTATTTTTCTCTACACATGTGATTATACAGTTTCTTACAAAGAGGTCTTACATACAGAACAATAGCTGAAGCCCTTCACAGTGTCTGCAGACAAACTTGTGGGATTGCTTCCTCTTCACTGTGTGTGGGATTTACTGATTGCACAGGATATTTTTACTTGATGTGAAAGCTGGTTATTACTGTGGAGGTTATTTAGGCTTTAATTACTCATTTCCCTTTATTCCTCTCTCTTAATCTTATCCTTTTCACTAATGCTTTCATTATTTCTTCCTTTAGAAAAATCATTTAGTATTCCAGTCTGTAATATAGCAACTATAAATGTATTCTTTATTTATCCATCCACAAAGGAAGAACCTAATTTGATACAAAAATCAGCAGCAAATTAGAAACTTTCACTGTCATCAAACAAAGGAATGGCGACAGACAAGCAGAGAAAGAGCCTCATGGTTACTATTCTTTCCCAGCAGATAAGACATCTGAACTCTATTTAATATTTAATAGTTTATTCAAAGTGCAACAGCAGTAAAAGATATTAAGAACATCCAGCTACACTAAATAAAGTAATAGCATTAGGTTATTATATGGGTTTAAATAACTTCGTGCAAAGAAGGCATGCCTCCCACAGAGAGAGAGAAAAATAAGTAAATAGGATAAATAACAAAGTGCTAGCATCTCTTCCATCAGTACTCCTTTGCTTTTGTGTTGGGATATGCATGTGTCGAAACTCTATATTTAATGTCTCTCTTGTTGTAACAGGACCTGGGAAATCCTTACTTTTTACATGGGGATGTACCCATCCTGTCCCCTCCCTCCCTCCAACATGTTTCTGATAACCGACTTCTTTCAGAATAAGAAAGTACCTATTAAAATTTAAGCATACCTAATGGATACACACGATTATTTCAAGGAGGGACAGGGCAGGGGGAAAGGGGAGGCATTGACTGGTTGGTTGGTTGATTTAGTTTAGGTTTGGTTAAGCCAAAGTAACAATACAGTGAGCAAACCCTGCCATAATCAGGCTGATCTCTAGAATGGATATCATTTCTTGTATATCACAGGGCAGCCTGATGTCCTTCACAGAGCCAAGATAAACCACGCTACACACTTCCATTTGAAAATGCTTGACTCCTTACTTCCTTGGGTTCTCACCGTGTCTGCTAGGATAATTAAAGTCCCACTGGTGACCTACAACACAAAGTGAAGCAAATTGTCTGTTATAGAGATCAGCCAAGGGGGCGGCACTGACTGAAATGAAAATAATTAAAAGCTGGACTTCTACAATGAGCTTATTAAATTTTAAAAGTAATAGTTATAATGGCTCAATAAAAAACAGACTTGGTTATGTTTGATGTCATTTTAGAATAACGATTTATCTGTGATGGATAATATGAGGTGAGTAGGAGCAGGATTTTATTGTGTAACTGCAGTCACTTATTTAATTTGAAACTCTTGGGGATTATAAAAATATTTCAGAACAGCTAAAGGGATAATGATAAGGCCAGTATATAACCACTAACAGTACTGTTTGTGGGAGGAATGACAGTCTCACAAGAGCAATAGCTGGATTTTGGACCTATCACTTCTGATTTAGTTCAGACCAGGCCAGGTCATAGTTATACAGTACTGCTTAAGTTCCTTTGTTTAATGTCCCCATTTATTGCAGTCATCTGCCCACTAATTACTGAGTATTAGGATCCCACTGGACTTTTTAGTGCTATCAAATGCCCAATTAGATGCAGCTGAGTAGAACTTTATTTTCAATCCATCCTGCCTCAGGTGTCCATGTAATACACCAGTTTAACTCATTTACAGAGCTGAGAAAGGGGAGCCACCTGAATGATGGGCAAGAATCCTTGCTCTGGCCCTCGTTTCTCTCTATGGGGCCCTCAGTGGCCTCTGTTTTGAATTTCAAAGTGTGGTTTCCCTCAGCTTAACCGACATTGTAAATGGAACTGCATGGCCACACTGTTCAGGAAAAGTAATGAAACTGCTGTTCGGTAGTAGGAGGCTCAGTGGTACAGGAGACAAGGCTTTCACAGAGACCAGAGTAAGGTTGTAGAGCCTAATACTTTAAATGCAGAGTTGAAATGCATGTCTCCAATTTAGGATTCCTGTTGTATAGTTTTCACATGCATCACACATATACATATGTGTGCACACCTAAACATGCATAAACATTAATGCTCACTACACATCTACGCTTGTACTTTCTATCAGATAATTGCTGCCAGAGGAGAAGCAACAGAAAGAGGTTACTTTGCTTAAAAAAATAAATAAATTAAGAACTTCAATAATGCACAAAATGCATTTGTATTTAGTTTACTTCTCTAGAAGTAGTTCTACATACAGAGACTGGTTATGGGCAAAGGTTATTTTACTGATTTAAAACAAACCACGTCCTACATTCTTTTTCTATCTCCTCCCAAGGAGTACTCTTGATGAAGATGCCTCTGCTTTAATGTTGATCTCTTTTTTTCGGCCTGATGGAATCTGGTTATATTAATCTGTTTCTCAACAATAAGTGTTCAAATATGCTGATGGAGAACAGTTTATTTTCAATTGTTTGAAAACCCCTCTGTGATGATTTGACCTTGGTTGGCCACCAGGTGCCCACCAAGGGTCAACCAATCACCCTGTCTAGTTTTTTTAATCTAAGTATTCAGTTATTACACTGATAGAGGAATGTTTAGCTAGTAAACACATCAATGAGTGAGTGTATGGAAAAAAGGAATTAAGTTTTAAAAATCTAGCCCTGTAGCTGAGACGACCATAGGTTTTATTGCGATAGCTATAGTTCAAAGTTCAGTGTTCAGACACTTTATTAAAAGTGGTCTTGCTTTGTAATTCTTTATAAATATCACTTGTATTTGATTTCAGATACATTACCAGATACTTTTAGTTTGTTCACCTAAACACTCCAATAACCATGGATAGGGCAAAAGAGGAAAATACAAAGTAATATAAAATGAATCTATGTCATATTTCCAACAAGTTTAGCACCAGATCCCTACAGGTATTCTGCCTTTTGTTCAACATATATTACAAACCCAGTATATTTAATCCACTAGGTCTTTTGTTGGTCTCAATTAATTGTGCCTGACTTTGTTTCAGCCTACCTTTCAGAATGACATTCAGGTTTGATCTGGAGACAACAAAGGTCTACTCCAGTGGATCCTTTACTTCTTTATTTTTGCTACAATAAAAACTTTGTTGTGCTTGTAATGTAATCAGTTCATTCCTTTCTTTAAGAAAAATTAAAAAGCTCTCCACTTTTTAAAATTGATTATTTTTCTCTAACTTTCGAAATAAATTTGTGACTCTTTTCTGCAGTATCTCCCATTTTTCAATGACCTTCTAAAATATCACACCAAAACTGAACACAGTGTTCCATCACTGTTCTGACTAATACCTTGTACAGAATAATGTTGCTTCTCTATTTCTGTTTTTACTTTTCTCTTTATAGAACAACAACAACAAAACCTGGGACTTTCTTTTTTTTTTTTTTTTTTTTTTTTTTGTTTCTTTTTGACATTATGTTGGAATTCAAGTGGGATTACTTATTCATTTGGGTTTTCTTAAAAAAACAAGAAAGTTAAAACTTATATCCACAGAACCTCTCCATAAAAACCTTCATTAAATGATGTTTTCCTACTGAAGACTTTTTGTCCAACATCTGTCATTAAGGAGTATTAACTCCATTAATTTTAGAAATTACTAAAATTGCTTCATTGAAATCACAGCTTTTGAAGTACATAATCTAGTTCAAAGTCAAGTATCTTACATCAGTTTGACTGTTACATCTTGACTTTATAAAACTCATAATTTAATTAAGGAGTAAATTCAGGTTTGCTGTACAAGATGAGTTTTGCACAGGATCATTTCTACTTTCATTAATTGCTATGTATTCTTATCCTTTAATTCACTACCATCTTAGTTCCAAATCAGCTTTTTCTGTATTTTGCCTAGGTTTTATGGATTATTTGACTTGTAAATGTTTGGGTCATCCCATTTAGCCTTACTAAATATTGGTATGACATCTGTACTTTTCTAGTTACTCTGCAATTTAAACAAATTAACCACTGGCAAAATTAGGAAAAAATGTTCATCTCTGTTATCTGTTGTTTAGTATTCTATTTAATATGGGAAATTTATTTTAATACTCATGAAAGAAAGAATATTTTTTTTTCTTTCCCACTGACTCATTACCAGATGAAGGAAAATTAGTCTCTCTACTACAGTTCAGAAGATGTAACATTTTTTTAGGGAGCAGCAGTGGTTCAAACCCCCAGATATAGAGGCTATGTTCAAAGGATGTATATCAAGTGGATACACATTTTTAAAAAGCTACAGGAATACCCTGGAGTGTCTCTGTGGTCTTAGGTGGAAAGAACAACCAGCTTATCATCTAGAAGCTTTGTGTATCTGTGCCTTAAAAGGTGTTTTTCAGACTAATGTGTTTGACAAATTTGAGTTAAGTTCAAGTTATCAAGTTTGATCTAAAAGTTGGGTATCCAAACTCACTTTTTTAGCAGCTAGATTCTCAAAGGAAAATGCATCTCACTCAACATAGGAAATATCTACGATAATTTTATTCATTTGTTTTTATGTCATGGCCTATTGCAGTTTTATTTGTGATCCAACATTAACAATAAAGGATTTAATTTTTACAATGGCATCTTTATTCTGTCCTAGTTACATGTCTCACCTCTGCCTATGTTAATTTTCCCATCTGTTAATTTATTTTCTTCTTGGAGTTTCAGTTCTTAAAAATATGTCAGGTGCTTCACTACAGCCCATATTTATCTTTTGATCTTTAGCTGTATTTATTGCCTGGAAGAGGTCACAAACATCTGATTAACAAATTATGAGAGACCACATCACTATAAATCAAAGAAAATAAACTTTCTGAGAAGTCAAAGGCAGGTGAACATATCACTCACAGTCATAGGTGGCAGTCCTATAGGCTAGATAAAAAAAAAAAAAAAAAAGCCACATGCATTTAAATGTATAATGTATACTCTTTAGACTTTTTTTTTTTTACTTACACCTGAATTCTTGAAAAACTTAAGTTTTTTCTTTTCATGTCTCATTTTACCAACACTTGTTCACCTGATGGGTTTTGGCACCTTCTCTATTTTAATTTCTGTTAATATTCTTTAATCTTTTTTGTTGTTTATTTTTTACTACAGCAGCCAGTGTCATTACTTCTAGCTACATCTAAATTCTTGGCATTTTTTCTCTTTCCCTTCCTTCCTTCCTTCCTTCCTTCCTTCCTTCCTTCCTTCCTTCCTTCCCTCCTTCTTGTGGGGGTCATATCTGGTTCAATAAAAAATATTAATGGCTTCTTAAAAACTTCTAATAAAGTAATTGTGTGTCCAAATTTCAGTGAAATATTGCCTAATGCATATTAGTATTACTAGGTGATTAGCATTAGTATTTCTAATAGGTGATTTGAGTTTGACACTTAGATGTGCTCAAAAAGGTCCTTTTATTGTCTTGAATACGTTTCAGATAGTTCAAATTACTTCCCATGCTAGTCTTTTTATTTTTTAGTTTCTTAAAGTTGATGGAAAATGACCAAAACCCCATAACACTGTGTAAAAATTTTCAATTTTACAGTAGCTTATTGTTGACCATTATCTGAAAACAGTTTGTAAAAATTGCATGTCTTGTGAAGACAGATTTCACGTATCAAATTGTTTTTTTCACCCAGGTCATCTTGTAGAACACTCAATTCAAAAGTACCCTGAATTCAAGTATATTATTTCTAAATAGTCTTTATCTTCAAAGTGAAAGGGCTCACCTGATTTTGCCTATGACTTTCGGGTATTTGCTGAAGAGGTAATGATTCCATAAGCTGATGTGCTCTAACTATTTGACCTGTGCAACGATTCAAAATCTTACCAGGAATCTGTATGTTTTTATTAGGATGGAAGGAATTTTTTTTACTCCCTCTCTGCATAATTTTACATACTGTTTTTGTCATTCCCACAGAGCATTTCTTATCACGCATACGACTTCCATCGAAGAACTGCATACTCAGCACACTGCAATCTGTCACCTGCAGACTCAGAAAGACAGAGTGGGAAGGAGACTCCCTTCATTGCCTCTATGTCTGCTATATTTCATTCTTTTTAAAATTTAAGGGTTTTCATTTTTACAAACAGCAAGTGACACGGCAAAAAATCTGTCAGTTCTTTCAAATGCAGCTGTCTCCACCACTGCGAAGAAATTCGCTTCCACACTTACAAAGATTAAAGTAAAAACCAAACACACACAAACCCTTCCATACTCGGAAAAGAAAAGGAAGCTCCCTGGATGCGTATAGAGCTTTCATACTCCGCAACACTTTAGGAGTGCTTCCCATCTTCTGTAACTGAGAAAGGAAAATACGGAACCTGGCTCTCTCTTGTTCTAGTACATAGTCTAGACTCACTCTATTTAATTGGAGATATTTAACTGAAGTACCTTTGCGAGGATCCTGCTGTAATGTCTTTCTAGAGTCAATTGGGAGCAATGCAGGCACTGTCATAAGCCATCTACATTCTCAGTAGGCGGCTTCTAGAGTTGCCTTGACTAGAGAAGCAGTCTTAGGTGTGTGTACTCCTAACTTGTTTATCCAGATGCCTGAAGCTTAGGCTGCATGAATCTGAGCTGGGAATCACTTGTGACTTGGTATTTATGGATGTTACTAAAACTTAAATCTCTGCCTTCACTAGTTTTTAATTCAATGAAATTTCAAGACAAAATTTAAAAGTGTTTTTGGAAAAACACTATATACTAGCAAAGACTATGAAAAACATATTAAGAGAAAAAAATCTTTGAAAACTTTGTAATGCCCTTATGATGCTGTATTATAGCTGATAATAACAGTCAAAAAAAAAAGTATTGCTTTTTAAAAATGTAACTTTTTTATTTCAAAAGCTAAAACTGTGTAAAAAAACATCTTGGGGATTTTGTTCCAACATTTTGTAAGTGATCAAAATGTTGTTGATTAAGCTATTTGTCTAATGCATCCTGTCAAATAAAATTACTGTTGAATAAATGTTGAAAGATTCATTTTCAATATCAAAGGTAATAGAAAATGTCATTTACAATCAATAAAAATATTTAACATAAATATGTTTTAACATAAATATGTTTAACATAACAATCAATAAATATATTTAACATTTAACCCTTTAACATTTCATTTTTGACGTCTTCAGAGCAGCTGTAATGAGGAAAGACAATGTTGGGTAGTTTGGTTTTTGCATATTAGACTACAGTTTAAAATGAGCATTTGAACACTTTTAAACTGGATTTACATTGAGAGATGAGGCCATTCACCTCCTGAAAGGAGTGCAGCAGAGACCCTGAGGATGTGTCCTAAGGACATAGAGCTGAAGATACTGAATTGTTTTCATTATATTTGAGCATAGTGAAAAACATCCTTGGGGAACTTAGTACATTAGTTACATTATGTTGAACTTTCAAGATGGAATTATACTCCAAAACATTCCTTTTTCCAGCATGCTTGCTTCCTTTATTGCTTAGTCAGATATTCACGTATCTGCCATTTAGGTGCGTAACCTTGTATGTGATGTTTCTGAAAATTAAATTCAAAATCAAAGAATAGTCAGTTAAAGATGAGCATTCTTGTGTTTTCAGATGAGCTAAACTTAGCTTGGTAAACAGAAATAAAAGAGAAAAGCAAGACAACTGTGTGGCGTTTGTTTTTCTTTTATGACTTATAAAGAGAAAAAAAAGAGACATCTTCAATACACACAGGTGACTTCTAGATGGATATGCAAAGCACCCATTTGAAGATATTTAAATAGAAAACAAAACATCTACAGGATCTACATTGCATTAACACAGTGGTATATCAGAACGCTCTTCTTACTACTCTAATGAAATGTTTATTCTGTTTATAAATACGAAGAGAAAGCTTATCTTATCATTATGCTTTTTAGGAAAGCAAGCACAGAGGCATGTCTGGTATTTGTGTGTTGTCACAAAAAAAAGATCTCATTTCATTAACACTGGAAACATGTCACAGTGTCAGCTTTTATTTTGGCTGAGAAGATGCAAATGTTTTTAATAAGATCCTTTTGTCCTGAGTTAGCAAAAATGAATGCACCCAATGTAATAACACTACAGAAAATCACCATGAAAAGAGGATGCTCTTATCATAATGAAACAGACACTTTAAAGATATTCTACTCAAAGCCTTTATTTCTCTGTACAACTTTGACCTGCTGACAACGAGAATCAGTTTTTAACGTATTTTGTGTTAGCACTTTGTGTCAGGAAATCCCAATGCTCTGCAACAAGCTCTCATACTTACAATTTAAGAAAAGGGATGAGATACTGCTGAAGGGGGACTATTAACACTGCTGATAATACACAGTAAAACCAGTAGATCTGGAACAATTCTTTATATTGTTTCTGACCACTTCTTTTTGTTTCCCACACGCAATCTTTGTAAAGGGCCCTTTCATTTTGACGACATTTATTTATTCTTGCTGTCTTCTGCTCTTTCCTACGTGACTCTGTCCTGAAGTAAAACACATCCTGAAAAGCAGTTCTGCTTTGTACTCTGATTGTCAGTCAGAGCCTTTATAAATACATTCTTCAGAAAATAGAGCCTTAGGCAGTGGAAGACCAACTTCTACCACATAACTGTCTTGAGACTGCGATTTTAACGGGATTACAGCAGAAATAAAGAGAATAGGATGGAAATTATTCTGAACTATGAGGAGACAAATACCTCTGGAAAAGATCTATGAGGTAACTGTTTCAAAGTTTCAAATGCCTTTTTAAAAAAAAAATAAAAAATAAAAATACCAGAAGATGCTTATCACGGAGGGAAGAGCACAGAACTGTGTTTTCCCTAGTTTTCTCCCCTTCAACCCCCACCTATTGCTTAAACAAAAGTTTTGAAAGTTCTTGGAGCACCATTTCCAGGCCAAGTATCTCCAGATCTTTGTAATTCTTCTCTAGTAGGCATGCATTGTTGTGTCTGGAAGATTTTGACATTTGAGTCTTTGCATTAAATACAACAGCTCTGTTTCCAAAAGAGCATTGGAGAGTGTCCTTACTAAGAAATGCCTTTAGCAACCCCTCCAAGTACACAATTGAGACCACTCTCTGAATGATAACAAAATTTTCTCACCTCACAAGAGAGTGCTCTGACATCATATAAATCAGAAGTTTATCTTCTTTTATTGTGTTCTATAGGAGTGACTTGCGTGCAACACTTGGGTGAAAAAGGAGGAGTAAAAAGGAAAAAAAAAAAAAAAAGACAAAAGGATAAAGCCATGAGAACTTTTGGACAGTGAAACATAAATGGATGGAGCCTTGCAGCCTATAACAAAGTGTTTGAAAGACAGATTTAAAGTCACATGAGCTCCAGGCACCTGCACTGCCTGCAAGTAGATTCCTCCCCAACACGCTGGCTGTTCTGGTGCTGTCTGAGACACTGGTTCCACTCCGTGCATTATAGTGCTAGTGGGAGTGCCTAGCACTGCCACCTCTAGTTCGCTTCATGGCTTAAATTTCTCTTCTTTGACTGAAACACAAAGCGAAATCTTAGTTACTCTGAGTTATCTGTAGACCTAGTGGAGAGAAGTAAACAACTCCAGCGCTTACCAAAGACCTGAACTGCCTGCGAAAAAAGATTCTTTATCTCTCTGCTCACAGCAGAGGGCACAGATGGCTCCACTAAATCACCAAAATAAAATGGGATTAATTTAGGCTTCAGAGCTTATCAGTTAGGTATGACAGCCGTTACATTTTAGACTTGTGGGTCTTTTTCCGGCTCTGATGCTAAGGATCAGATGTCTCTGTATGATCTGTGTTTTGTGTTCCCATCATAGTCTGTCAAGCTCTACTCAGTGGAGCTGAGAGGTTGATACACTTGATGCGTCACCACCATGTGGCTGTGCATGCCTATCCATAGCTTCCTCATGTCATTTTAGGTGCTGCTTTGCACTCTTGGCATCTAGCTGCTACTCTAGAAAGGCACAAGTCTTCCTGTCAGTCCTGTGTAGAAGTCTGAGATGCTCAAGGGCATTCTAGATACCACTTGACATCAATTTTCAGAGCAGCAAAACTTTGCCCTGAATGCCTACTTCAGAGCAAGCTGAAGCACTCTCTAGGTCTGTTGACTGTGTTGATGAGCCTTACAGACTATAGTGGAAGCTTAGACTCCTAGCTCACTGGTCGGTATCTGCCCGTAGACATTTCAACACAGATGTGTAAATATGGAGCTGAATCACATCAAAGACTCGCTGCAACACACACAGGTGTTTAGTGAGACCCTCCTAAAATATCCAAAGCATCCACACGGGGCTGGCAGATACAAGGGAAGGCTGCACTCTCTCAGACTGGCAGCTGGAGGCCAGGTGGGATACCTTAAGGCATCTCAAGTAGCACTAGATGCTGACACACAGGCAGAGGAATCAAGCATCTTTGCTTCTGTTACTGCATAAAGAGTTGAGAGTTCTCATCTCAGTGCCTTGCTCTGAAGATGAGTATTTAACAAAAGCTTGACAGTGGAAAATAAGACAAAATAGTTAGGACAGAAGACTGAATTTACATTGCTAGGACTGCGAAGAGTAGAACAACTCATCCCTGGAGGTATTCAAAAGATGGATAGACACAATGCTTAGAGATATAGTTTAGATTAGTGATGTTTTTTGTCAGATTTAGGTTGATGTTTGGACTAGATGATCCAAAAAGTCCCTTCCAACCTAGTCAATTGTATAACATCCAACTTGATGCTTAAAATGCTAGTCCCCTGAATTTGAACACACTTTAAATGATCCCATATAATGTATTTCTGTTAAATAATTACTACTTACTGGGACCATTATCTAGCAACATGAAAACCTGCAACTCGAACAGTTAAGCACATATTTGTTTTCACAAGCAGTGGAACGAATGACTGAATGCGTCATAAGCCATTCAATATTTCTTCATTCAGAATAATGTTTTCTTAGCACCTGTTCAAAGTACTCCCTCATCAGAAATATTTAGGAGTTGAAATTTGGCCGCTAAAATTCATTCCCTGATGAAACTGGAATGAAAATACAGCAGAAATCACTGAAATATGCATATCCAGCATGTTAGAAAGAGTATGCAGCCTGTCAATCTGTGCTGATACGAATGAAAGTATTTTTCTCGTCCATAATGTGAAAAACAGAGCTGTTTTAACTTTATGTTTGTTTTTGAGCCAAAATCTTTGAATCCCTCCATCTCAGAAAGCAGATAGCAGTTTTATCTTCTTATCTGTTCGTTCAGTCTGGCAGAGACACTGAAAAAGAAACAGCGACGCTGCCTGCACAGGTATTTTTGCACATGCGTTAACTCATAAAACTGTAAATTGTGACATGTTGCCAATCATCTGAAATTTCTTAACTCTGAGCAACATGTTAGGAACCTATAAGTTAGAAGCTTTCAAATAGTTTCCTCAGAACATTTCCCACAGTATTAAAATAAAGCATAGAAGTAATTCCTTCAACTTTTATCTGTCTGAGCAGCTACTATTCATATAAAAAGTATAGGACTCTACTCTATAGGAGGTGGGGGTGCTGAATATCTTTACTTCTACTTAGAATTTCACTGGACATTTCCTTTAAAATCAAATTATTTTGGTAAGGAAGATGAATGTGATTAGCTCCTCGAGCCCCAGCTCTGAGGCAGAGCGGTCCAAATCAAAGTTTTGCATTTCAGCTGGCTAGTGTTTTGTAATGAATTGCTTTGTTTTGTTTTTCCCTGTAAATTGCATGGGTGAGAAGCAATGCACATAGAAACCAAAGGCTGTGAGAAGGTGGTGACAGGCACAGTACAGGGAAGGTGGCAGCAAGCTTCCTGCACGGCTCTGATAATACATCTGAATCATAAAAAGAAGCACTCTGCATATTCAGCTGATGATTTCTTTGTGGCAGAGATGCTGTATCTCTCCACTTATGCCAAACTGAGGGGTATTTTTGTGATGCAGGCCACTGCTCCCTCAGATTTGACTGCTTTGAGCCAGGGGGTGAAATGCTAGTCAGGAATTACCCATCCTCTTCATATTTTTGAGTATTTTAATGAAACCTCCCCAAAACAGCAGCTGGGGGCAGAAAACTTGCAACAAAATCCCAGTCAGCAATCGGGGGTTTGTCATTGCTTTCAGGGAGGCCAAGTTTTGCTCTAACACTGTACCTCTCACTGGATGTCCCAGTTATGATAGTGGGAGCTTTTCACATTGTCCTCAGTGGACTCTGGCACAGTTGCATGTTTGATCCTTGGTACTGAAAAATTGACTTAAAAGGCCACGAGATTGTTTTCTGAGTTTTGACAGAACAAAAAGCAACATGCTCTAATTCCCCTTCCATGCTTTCAGATCTCATCCTTTATTGATATTCAGCCAGGTGCTAGGTTAATTTTGCATCAAAACAGTAACTTTAAAGACTTCTTTTAAAAAGAGTAAAATGAAACAGAAAGAGAAGACTGAGCTGGTTTTCTCTGTCCACTGCCACTGGGCTCGCTGCCCATTTCTTGTCTTTTATTTTTTAATTTGTTAATTCTAATGAAAAAGTGTTTGCATGGCAAGATTAGGAGTCTTTGGCAATACAAAGCTTAGGACAATCTCATTTTTTATAAAAATGAACAAAGAGCACCCACTCACTCTAAGATTGTTCAATGGATACTGTAAATAAATGAGACATTTATTTTTGTGCCAGCTCAACTACCAGCGTCGACAAGATTTGCATACATTTTGGCAAGTGCACTGCACAAGGTGGTAATAAAATAGGCTTTTTATATTTCAGTCTAATTTACTTTAGTTATACTCATTAAAAATGTGTTTTCACATGAAAGTGATTTCACTAAGGGATACTTTTGAAACAGCAACATCACAGAAATGTTTGCTATATAGCCATTAGCATTTTTCCACTGAGAAAGAACATTTTTTTTTTTTGAGAAGAAATTCCCAGGTTCTATGAAATAAAGGTTCCTGTTTTGTTTGTTGCTTTTTTTTTTTTTTCTTTTTATCACTGCTAGGCTTAAATTGTAGGCTTAAATATCATGCTTATTACTTGCTGCTACCAGATGTATGTTTTTTTAAGTAGCATAAAATATGGAATTTTGAAAAAAACAGCCACCCTCACTCCGCATATTGTGCCATCTTCAGTGACATGACCTACCCAAAGGCTACACTCAAGAAAGCAAAACTGTGCTTTTACTCTATGAATTATTGTTCAGGGTGAAGTCTTTTTCACAAGTAGCGCTGCTGGTTTGACTGAAGGTATGATTTCAAACCAATTCTCTTTAAATGTGTAGAAAATTGTGTGAGCAAAATACTTCGTGAGCAGTACTTTGGTTTTAACAGGCTCATACCGTTGTATTTTATCACACGTTAGGAACGTGGTTGAACTAAAAAAAAAAAATTAAAAAAAAGCAATGAGAATAGCAGCTTTAAACTTAGTAAGCTTAATCAAACAGGTTCAAGACTATGTATTTGTCAAACCTGAATAAAACCAGTTGTCTGGTGTCACATGAAAACACACAGAAGGATCAGTTTTATGGTTTTACTGTATTTCTTGAATCGTGGGTTTGCTCCTGTTCAAATTGTCTTGAGAAGATCTCAGACTGCTAATTCAAATAAGGGAAGAGCAATGAAAAGAATCCTGTCTTTCTTTCAGCTACCTTGCCTCCTTACTGAAGAAAAAAAATGCAGAGGATCCAGCTTCCTCACACAGCAATCCGGAGCATCTGTAATACTGAAGCCATTTCCGAAGAATTAATGTAATTTTTCTTCTGAGATAATAAACAATGTCTCTTTGTGATGAATGCATTTCAGGCATACATACCATTTTCATATTTTAATAATATGAAAATAAACGAAAAAAGGTGATTACCCACAAACCTCTGACAGGCTGAATTAATTTTTCATGAAAAACAGCTATCAAACCGTGCATAAACAGAAAATATTCTAACCTGAAAAAAAAACAGCCCCCAAACCAGCTATCTCTTATAGGTATAATGGCAAAATCTGGGCATTATGTTAATATTCTTACTTAGGCTAAGCAGAATCAGCATCTTAAGAATCTCCAAGGTTTCAATAGGCTCAAGGTGAAGTAATGTGCCAATCACAGAGAGAAAGACAAAAAATTGCCTCAAACTGCATTCTCTACTTTTCAAACAGATACCAGCTGCTGCCCCACTTCCATCAGCTGAAATACCATTGTCTTTGCCAGTAATTTCAAGAGGTATAGCATAAACTCTAACGATTCTGAAGTGTACTAATTTTGGGAAGTATTACGATGTGTCAGACAAGATAGCCAGCACCCAAGCATTTGTGAAATATGCATTTCTTAGAACTAAAATAATATTTAGCTTTATAATTAAAAGTACAGGAGAGAAAGAGAGCGTAAGTTATTATGAAAATATATAGCTTTAATTTGCAGACATATAAACACTTTTGGTACATTACAGACATATGATGCCAGAAATCAAAATAATCAGTTTTAAGCATAACACTAATTTATCTTGTTCACACAGAGAAATTTGATGTAATCATCATACAAAAGATAGTCCTCAGCTCTTAAAATGAAGTGAAAGTGATACATCACCGATAAACCTGCTGCTTTGTTGCAGAGGATACAGCAAAGAATAAATTACCAAGAAAATATGCCACCAGTCTTACAAGTTAGATTTTGGATCTAATCCAAAACCGAAGCCAATGAAAAGGAGCCAGGAATGGTCGCCAAAAGCCAGAAACAAGATCTTTCACATGAAATACCAATCCAGAAAGGAGCAACAGTCAGAATCAACTAAGTCCTCTAATTCCTTAGAATATGAAGCGATTTTTGTTTTCATCTGGCAGATCAGATTCAGAAGTATCACATGAAAAAATCTATTACACAACCAAACTGATGGAGTACTACTGACAGATTGCTCAAAGTACAAAAAATATCACCACTTCTGTGACAACTAAAGATTTAGCCATTCCCTTGCTTCCTTGCATCTGGCATGTTTACGAGGGTGAGCATGGGGTTCTGTCATTATTTGCTGTAGGAAATACTAAATAGAATGTTTCCATAAAAATGACCAGCAGATTGCTGGAGCAAATGATAATGTGGGTGAAATCTGGAGCAAATGAAAGATGATATGTCACAGCAGTTCAGATTCTCATTACAATATCTTGCATTCTTGCTCAACAGGAATTGCACTTCTTGTTAATGCCTTTTCTATCCTACTATATAAGCTTTACTTGTGAGGTAATAAACATTCTCTTTTTCCTTTTTTTTTTTTTTTATTTTATTACTAGTGCATTTTAATGTCTTTATTCTTTTAATTAGGCATACATCGGGACAGACACTTCTTTTTTTTTTTTTTTTTTGTGGTTAAATGTCTGTATGCCAATGTGTATTTTATATTAAAACCAATATATTTAAAATATACTCTCTGTTTATCTCATGGACAAGTACCTCGAACAGTTCCCTGCTCAGGAGCATCTGATGCCCTCTTGTGGTTAAAAAGACTTCTAAAACTTCAGTTTAAAGAATCGTCTTACCTTCCCCCTTTTTTATGATCACTGATCTTATTGATTTATGAAAGCTGCAAATGACGCCCATGTTTTTTTATAGACAGGGTGCTAGCTGTTAGTTACTAAGGTTTCATAAAAAAGCTGTACACTGAATTTTGAATTTAAAAAAACTGTAAACAGCTATTTACAATTATAATATTATTAAGTTATAAATTAGCAGTCCTTCATTGCAACCTCTGTCAATACAACCCACGGCCAGGTGTTTCAGAGTGGTCCAAGGTTTTTCAGATGTTGGATTTATCCACAACGAAACATCAAATGTTAGAAATCTCCATCGGTTTCTTCTCCAACATGTGCAGGTTAATTCTTCCATTTAATGGGATTTGTACTTCCAAGTTTTCATCTGCTCTGTGATGCTTTTTCCCTTTTCTTAGACAGATGTAAATGCCCATCCCTGTTACTAAAGCAATTGAGCCCAAGCTTATTATTGACAGAGCTACCAAGGTAGGCATACAGGATGCTGACTCCATTTTTTTATGTGTAGGCTCTATTGATATTTGCGGCTGCTTTTCTTCTATACTGATATCAGGCTCCTTTCTTAATAAACTTTCAATGTAGCTCTCATTGCTAACAGTGTCATTGACGAAAAGGTTCACCATGACGGTGGAATGGAGAGGTTCCGGATAGCCATGATCACTAACTTTTACAAGCAGTCGATAGAGCCCATAGTCATTCTGCATCAGTGACTCTTCCAAGGTGATATTACCAGTTTTAGGGTCAATCCTAAATGACTCTGGTCGAGGGCCTCTTCTTCCTATGATGCTGTAAGCTATGACTGCATTCATGCCGGTGTCCTTATCGACAGCATAGACCTCAGTGATGGGAGAGCCAGGAAGGGTAGAAGGAAGGACCAACAAATAAGACATATTAGACTGCGGAAACAAGACCAAAGGGGGGTTGTCATTTATGTCCAGAAGAAGGATAGTTATTTTTGCTGTAGAAGACAGGGCAGGATCACCACCATCAACTGCTTCAATCCACAGAACGTAGGAGCTTTGCTGCTCCCTGTCCAGGGAGACTTTAGCTCTCAAAACTCCTTTTCCAGTATCTATGACAAAAATATCACTTCCATTCAGAACTGAAAGGGCAACCCATCCATTTTGCCCTGCATCAGCATCTGTGACACTTATAACTCCAATTTCACCAAAACCTGGAAAGTTTTCTGGCACAAAAAAGCTGAAATCCTTATTGATAAATCTTGGACTATTATCATTTTTATCCAGTACGGTGATGGTGACAGTTGCTATTGATTCTCTTGGAGGGAACCCAGAATCTACTGCTTTGACAGTGTATCTGTATTTCTCTTTTTCTTCTCTGTCCAATTGGGTGGAAACAGTAAGAACTCCTGTGCTTTTATCTAAAGAAAAATAGGAAGGAGCATCAGGACCTAAAAAATAGGACACTTGCCCTCTTTCTCCACTGTCAGCATCTGTAGCATGCAGCTTGGTCAAGAAAGCATTGGGAACGTTGTTCTCCTCGATGGATAATTCTATCAGCTGTTGAGAGAAAACCGGCGAGTTGTCATTGTCATCCAGAACCTGTATTTTGACTATTTTGTTGACATGAAATCCTTCAGAGTTCCATGCAACTACAGAGATTTCATACAGCTGCTGTGTCTCATAGTCCAAAGGCTTTGTGGTCTCTAACAGGTATTCATTGTTGTATGGCTTGTATGGTGAAAGTCTGAAAGGCCCATCACCCTCCAAATAGCAATTGACTTTGTATTTTTCATCAGGGTCTTTGATGGTAAAAAATGCTATCGGTGTGTTCATAGGCTCCAGTTCCTTTAAGTACACCACCCCTTCTGCTTCATTAGCTATGAAACGAGGGACAACTTCAGGTGGCCTCGTCATGACTTTGATGATGGTCACTAGCACTGTGATCACGGCAGGGATACAACCAGGACCGTTGCCCAATATGATCAGCCTATGAAGCCTTGGAGTGTCCCCATCAACTTTACTGGACAGCGTGATGGCTCCTGTGCTTTCATCCAGATGGAACAAGTCTCTGGATGGCTGGGGGACCTTCTGGCTGTAGGAGTAGGTGATCTGGGCATTGGATCCAAGGTCCATGTCCACTGCGTGGACAGTGGCCAAATGTGTCCCTAGACTGGAATTCCCATAAAGAGTGACGTTGAGCTGCGAGTCACTGAATTGGGGGCAGTTGTCATTGATGTCACTGATGGCAATAGTGAGGGTGGCACTGCCCACAAGCGGAGGAGTCCCCCCATCCTCAGCAACAATGACTGTGACATACTCCTCCCGTGTCTCCCTGTCCAGAGCCCCCATGACAATCAGGTAGGGAGTCCTCTCCCCGCTCTCATTCTCCTCCACATCCAGGGTGAAGACACCGTAGTTATCTCGCAGGCGGTAGGTCTGGACACCGTTGGTGCCCACATCAGGGTCAAGGGCCGCGTGCTCGATAGCCAGGCGGGTGTTCACAGGTGCATTCTCAGGCACCGAGAGGCGGATGTGGGGCACAGGGAAGCGGGGCGCGTTGTCATTGACATCACGGATAGCAATTTTCACCTTCACCAGGCGGAAGTACTCCTGCGGCAGCACCAGCACATCCAGCAGCAGCAGGCATGACTCGGATGAAGGGGAGGAGGAGGAGGAGACAGAAGCTGCTCCCCCAAAGACGGTGACCCCACTGCTCTCCACGCACAGAGCTTCCCGGTCGATCTCCACATCGGAGGTGTGCAGCTCTCCGGAGCGGTTGTCCAGCTGCACATACTGTCCCCCCAAGCCACGGGAGGCCAGGGTGAAGGACAGAGGGGGCTGGGGGGCCGCAGGGCGCTGCCCACTAGCCATCGGCAACCGCAGGTCACGGGCCAGGCTGCCGATGAGCACCCCAGCGGGCAGCCCCTCGTTGAGGCTGTAGAAGAGCTCGGTCGCGCGGCTGTAACTGGCAAAGCAGTTGAAAGGTCCAACGAAGAGCAGGAAGAGGAGCAAGTGCTGGGGAGAGAGAGGCAGAGGGGTGCGGGGAGGGGGTGGTGTTAGAGAAGGAGGGGAGCCAGGAGGCAGCACCCCCTCTCCCGCCCACTGCCTCCCCCACCGCCACCGCGAGCAGGGAGTGCGGCATCTGCGACACGAAGCCGTCCTCCCTCTACCCCCCCATCTCCTGCCCCTCGTACAGCAGCTACTTCCAGGGCATCGCCATCTGTACCCTCCAGGCAACACCAGCTGCATTCCTCACAGCAAATACTCACTGCCAGGGATGGCCCAGGGGCATTCTGCCTCCCCCCCCCCACCAGCAGCAGCACTTGTGCCCCGACGTGCCATCTTCCTTGTTCTTCTCCATCACTCCCAACCCCCTCCCCCCAACCCCGCTTCCCCATCCTCAATCTCATACCCCTTCTCACCAGCAGCACCCACCCGCCCACCCGCAAGCCGGGACATCCCCCTCCACACCCCCAAACATTTCCTTACCCCCTTCCCCAGCAGCGATGTGTAACACGTCCGTGTCCCCCCCCGCCCTGTCCCAAAGCCTGCCCTTCCCGCATGCCCACCGGCCCTGCGATGCAGCGGGGACGCGGCCCGCACCGCGCACCTTGCGCGGGTTCCGACGGAGCCCCCCGCACCCGCCCCCGCGCTCCGGGCGCCGCAACCCGCGCGGGTCCCCGCACCTCCCCCCCCGCCCGCCCCCGCGCAGCCCCGCCGTGGTCCCGGCTGAAAATACTGAGTTGAAGAGAAGGAGCCGCGGAGAGGATGCGCCAAGGAAGTTGCCCGCCTTGGCGAGCGCCGCGCAGGGAAACGGGCTCCCCCAAAGTAACTTCGGGCACCGTCTTCACGGGGGAAGATGGGGGTGTGTGTGTGGGGGGTGATGTTCCTCCCTTCTCTCCCTTTTTAACCAACCCGTTCCCCTTTTTCGCGGCTCTCTGCTACAACCCGCGTCGGCAGCAGCAACAACAACAACGTTAAAAAAAAAAATAATTAAACTTTTCACGGCCGCTCTGAGCTGTGGAGATCGGAGGGGAAAAAAAAAAAAAAAAAAAAACCCAAAACCAAACCAACCAACCAAAGAACAAATATCTATATGTGTATATATATATAGTTTGGTTTGGTCGGGTTTTTTCCCCCCATTTTGCTGCTGCGTGCGGAGTCGAGGGGGGAGATGGGGGGGTGACAGGACGCGGCGCACCCCCCCCCTCCCCCCCGCCGCCCCAGCCCTCACCTGCAGGCTGCCGCGGGCGCTGGTGCTGCCGCCGCTGCCCGGGGGACCCATGCCCGGCTGCCGCCGCCGCCGCCGGCTGTGCCCCAGCGGCCCGCCCGCTCCGCCGCCCGCCCGGCGCCTCGCCTCCCCGCGGCTGCCCATTCCCCCGCCGCCGCCGCGCTGGGCTGGGCTGTGCCCAGGACACTCCTCCTCCGCTCGGGAAGGCTCCGCCGCCGCCGCCGCCGCGGGGAGGGGAGGAGAAGGGGAGAAGAAGCGAGGCGGGGGAGGGGGGGGGGCGGATCAGCCAATAGTCACGGGCACGGCGAGGGGGGCGGCGGGGGGCGCGCCCGCGGAGGCTGCGGCAGCGCCGCGGGCAGGCGGGCGGGATGCGGAGAGCGTCGGGAGGTCGGAGTCGGAGCGGGGTGGAAGGATGTGCGCGTCTGTGCCTGAGCGTCTGTGCGTGTGGGAAGCGCTAGGACCAGGGGAAGAAAGTTGTCCCGCTGTATTCTGGCACCGGTGAGGCAGCACCTCGAGTACTGTGTCCAGATTTGGGCCCCTCACTACCAGGAAGGCATTGAGGTGCTGGAGCGGGTCCAGAGAAGGGCAACGAAGCTGGTGAAGGATCTAAAGAACAAGTCGTATGAGGAGCAGCTGAGGGAACTGGGGTTGTTTAGCCTGGAGAATAAGAGGCTGAGGGGAGACCTTATCGCTCTCTACAACTACCTGAAAGGAGGCTGTAGCAAGGTGGGGGTTGGTCTCTTCTCCCAAGTAACAGGCGATAGGACAAGAGGAAACGGCCTCAAGTTGTGCCAGGGGAGATTTAGATTGGATATTAGGAAAAATGTCTTGACAGAAACGGTTGTCAAGCATTGGAGCAGGCTGTCCAGGGAGGTGGTTGAATCACCATCTCTGGAGGTATTTAAAAGGTGGGTAGACGGAGTGCTTAGGGACATGGTCACTAGACCACGGTGGTTTTGGTAGTGTTAGGTTAATGCTTGGACTCCATGATCTGAAAGGTCCCTTCCAATCTAGACGATTCTATGATTCTACTATTCTAAGATACTCCTGTCTGGAAACTGTAAGAGAGAAAAAAAAAAAAACCAAAAAAATGAAAAAAAACCCACGTGTTTTCCTTCTTCTGTGGAAAGATGTGGTGGTGTGGGCGTCAGCGGGCAAAGGGAGAATTCAAAGCTGCCGTGGTCTGAGGAGCGTTGCCGAGCCCTGATGAGTAGCGAGTGGCTCGTGTCTGCATGAAATGAAAGTACTGCTTTGAGTTTTCAAGTTGGTGGAAGCTGCACATCCTGCCAAATGAGAGCAGCAACTGCAATTTCCTGCTGGCTAGGAACCCGAAGGTCCCCTGCGGCAGAAAATTATGTGCTGTCATTTTATAGTCACCAATCATTGTTGGCTAGACTATGAGACTGGACTAGACATGAAATTATCAGCGCTCAGGAAATTTCAAATAGCACAAGACCAATTACACATTTCCTTAACATCTCGGACTATCAAAAAGAGGGCTAACCTGCCCTGCATTCCTTACACTGGGGCTCTTCAAGGTGTCAAACGGAATTTGAGATGTCCGTCTTCAGCCTTAACGTGTTCAATGGTCTGGACCCAGGCTACTGCTGACAGTTCAAGTACTGGGTCTCTGGTTGGCAGTTGCATTTGCCAAGCACGGTGGAGCTGCCCCTCACAGAGGTAAATTTTGTACAAGAGATTGAACTGTCTAAATCACACGGTCTGAAGACCACCTCGAACGTTTCCACGCTCCATGGCAAGCACAGTGTGCAGGCATTTGATCTCAGTTTAGGTACTAAAAATATATATATACGACAGCAAAAATTTTACTTTCAGTCAGGATAAAAAATACTCTTCCCTTTTTGTTCTACAGCTCCTGGAGGCAAACTCCATGACCAATCCAAAATGGAGAAACGACAACAACAAAAAAGCAATTCGTTTCCAAATCCAAAACCAGCCTTATGCCCAAGTCTTTTGGAACGCCGCATCTTTCAAAATCAAGTCATCATTGAAAAATACAGAACATAGTGTTTAGTAACTCTTGGGATGTTCTTGGGTGTTGTGAGGATGAGGGCAGTGGCACAAACTGAATAGAATAGAATAGAATAGAATAGAATAGAATAGAACAGAACAGAAATGAAAACTTCCAAGACTGACTTCCTGCAGGGCTGTAAACAAATCATATTAATTCCTTTGTCTCAAATCCCCCATCCTTGAAATATTAATAGTGCAATACTGTTTCTCTGAGTTAGAGCTTTACCCCATTCTTGATAAAGTCAGTGGCAGTGGAATCAGGCTCTGTTTCATTCAGTGGATCTCTTTGAAACATACTATGATTTTAAGATCCATTCCATTCCCAAAATGCCATTAGCACCACAATAATCATATGTGACTTAAACAGTAGAGCATTAGGGTACTAACAAAAGGCCCAGCTATATTTATTATTCACTAATCTCCAGGGGTTTGAAACCACTCAGTATGTACTGGCCTTATAAATTGTTTATATCTTTACCATTCAATTCCAGCACAAATAGAACAGGCAATACACTATATACAGTTCAGAGCAAACATGTATAATTTAATAGAGAAATCAAACTACCCAGGTCCTTTACTAAATTCTCATCCATGTGCCCTGTTCTGCAGATTGCTCAGTGTGAAAGGTGCCCATAAACTCGATCCTGTTTAGGTTAGTTTAGCTGGACACGACAGATGCTTTTAGTTGACTCACATCTGCTCTAATTTTATTCATTTCAACAGAGAAATATTGACTCGTTTGGATTTCAGTCAGATTTTGACAGTGATTTATGTGGAGTTTGAATTTCATAGACCGATTATAAACTTAGTTTTAGTGAATCAGTAGTTTTCTTGCGACTGAATCTGAAGTCCCTATAAAATTTTATCTTTTTTTTTTTTTCCCTTACAATGTCTCAGTTTATCTCCCTTTCCTCTTATCCTCTTGAAATCACTGACCTATTACCATTCTTTGTAACCACCACAGCCACTGCATTTCCCTGAGGCCTCTGATAGGGCGGGTGATGCGTCTACTATTTTAGTATTTGGGCTTTCATTACACCTGATGCATTTTATTTTGTTAAACCACACTTGTAACAGCAGAATTAAAAGTTTTCTGGAGCAGCTGGTACCTCTATAATATTTTATTTTGTTAGATGTCAGCCACATCTAGCAAGTCTTAAAGGCTCTTTAAAGACTAAAGTGTCCAATAAATCTCCTGTTTAAGGAGGAGTGCTTCAGCTGTGTATGGGATATGGGATGAGGGGAGGGAGAGAAGAAGCAGTGCGGAAGAGATACAAAATTGGCACGTACATTCCTGTTATTTTTTTGGGGGAGAGCCCCTTCCAAAGTCCCAGGAAAACCTTAACTGATTTAATTATATTTCTATATTCAGTTATGTTTTCTGGGAATAAGATGTTAGCAGTTTATAAACCCCATCCCATTGGATCACATTTAGCTAAACATATATTTCTAACTTGCATTTTCCTATATCAGATCTCATTATCACTGAATACGTCCCTATATTGGGACTGCATCCAAGGTTCTGGTTGCAATTAGTGAATAAAAAGCAACAAGTAGTAGCACTTGACTAGGGATTCCTGACTGCCTCAGGTAAGTTACAAAGCACACGACTGAGATCAAGTGACAAGCCATACCAGAAGTGTCACAGTTGTTTATAAACACATTAAAAGAAGTACATTATTGCTATGGGAAAACAGAGTTTGTATTTGGCTTTATTAAGGTGACCGTAGCAGGTATTGGTACTCAATTGAAATGCCTTGGTTTTGTGGGCAGTGTTCCAGTGGCAGATGGAAGTGCTTCCAGATGAATCATTCAGGACCTTCACTTCTGAAAGGGAATCTCAAATTTTTTATTTTTTTATTTTTTTTTTTTTTTGTCATTGCTGACAACCCCCACCAAGTCTTATAAGAGACGGGGATGCAGGTATGTGTTGTCCCCTCAGCCTAGCAGAAAGCTGTCCCTGCCTCAGCCCGTGGTTCTGCTGGGGAAGGTTGCGGTGCGAGATTCCCCGTCAGTGACACTCTACTGATTCAGCTGACAAATTTCCTAATACTTTAGTCGGTGTGACCCTTGAAGCCCTTGCTTTTCAGCGGGGAAGCAGTCAAACTGAGTGAAAGCACTGGTTGTTAGTATTGATTCCCAGTCACAGTAAAACCGAGGAAGGCACAAGACTCGCAGCCCGCCACTTCTCTGAAGAGTTTAAACTGCAAGAGACACAGGGCGAGTAAAGGAGCTCCTTTTAACTATTAGCGATATGAACTTTTTATCGCTTTGCTGCTCACTAAGGAAAATGCCTTCCATCCTGAACTTCCTGTGCCGGGTAGTGGATTACAGTGTGAAAGACTCTATGAATATTAGATGGTGACCTTGCCCACAGAAGTGCCGAGCATCTGGCGCTCGCATTTGTACTGAAAGCTGTGATCATTCCATGTCACTGTAGATCTGACCCAGCATGATCATCCTGCTCTCAGCACAGAGCCGGAGAGGGGCCTTGGCACTGCTTGCCCGTGTGACACTGAAAGTGAGTAAAAAACCCTGGGTCCAGCTTGAATAAAGCAGCGGTGGAGCTGGAAGATGGACGCGACTTTGGAGTTTGTATCGCTCAAATCTCGAGCCATGTTTTCAAAGGGCTGGCCCTCGCAAGCCTCTTGCGAGGTGAACCTGCAAGGTTCTGCTCAGCAGCCTGTCATGAACAAAACCCTGTCTGCCGTCGTGACAACCTTACAAGAAAGTAGCTAACACGTGAAAAGTGGTTTCTAAACTTCAGAAAAAGTACCCCATGAGACAAAGCGATATATGCTAGGAAGGCTGACAAAGGTGGAGGAGATTTTCCTGTCTGGTTGGCTTAGCGTGTACTGGGCACTCCTGTGTTGAAGTATCACAAATCCGAGGTGTCACACACTGGCAGGGAAAAGAAACTTGGAAAAAAAGATTCCCGCAGTCTCTGAACCAACTGCATTTGATACATTTGACCAACTTCTCCTCAAATTTTGACACAACCTCCTCAAAGGTTTCGTGAAAATATGAGTTCCTTTGGTTACGATGCTTTGCGTATGTCTGTACGTTTTGCTCATGTCTCTTTTTGCCTGGAAAAATGCCAAAATATTCCAGCAGTGAGAAAGAGTGCCTTTGATGTATTTGTAGTCTGATCGCAACGCTATTTGCAAAATAAAAACTAATTTAAAGTTTATTAACTAATCATAATTTTCTAAAAGTAAGTAGGAAGGGAGGATTTAACTCAGATTATATTCCAGCACATCTGTTTTTACCAGTGCTTTTTTACAGTGTGTTACACAGAGTATTAACATTAGCTTTCACTGACTTCTTGTGTAAGGCTTAAAATAATAATGATACAACTTTTGTTTCGTACAAGCCAAAGCACAAGCTGAGATGCAGTACTAAAATGATACTGCTAAAAATTATTAATACTGTAGGTCTTTCATTACGGTGCTTATCACATTAGTTCAGGGACAGCTTCTGCCAGCTTGTTTTCTGCATAATGCCTGCAAGTTATGAGAGTGTCATGAATATGTAGATATTTTTTAATTGACTTCTCAATGACATTAAGCCATGGCTTCTGAGCTGAAGTTACAACCTCTTGATGCCAGAAATCAGATCTGTGAGGAGCACACTGCTCCCAGCAGTGGAGCACAATGCGTTGGAGAAGCCCTGTGATGTGCTCAGTAGATATCAGATGTGGAGGGATGTGCCTGTTGGGCTCCATGTGGGCTACCGTGTGTGAGGTAGTTCCTCTAAGCCAACTAGCCACAGCCTGCAATCCCATTTCATTTTCTGAGATGGCAATGGTTAGAGAGTGGGTATAGTGCGGTAATACAGACCGTTTGTCCTATGACTCCTGCAGCTCCAATCGTATTCCAGCTTCTCTTCTCTTTGTTCCTCGGGAACAGACATTTGTATATATTTAACTTTGTCAGTTGAACTGCCTCGCTTTGCTCTGAAATACATAGAAGATGATGTAGTTTCACCTGAGGTCTTTGGCCATGTAGGACGAACAATTTCTTCCTTGACAATAAATTATTCGGAATTTTCCAGGGACCAGATTCTGTCATCTTCCCTCTGTCTACATTAAAGTAAAAATTCTTAAGAAGTTGTTAGCTCTAAATTCCCTAATACTAACTTACTCCTTGCTCACCGAAATTCTTAAAGAACCCAAAAAGCTTTTTACTGAACTCAGGATAATTACTGTGTGATCTGGGATTTGGGCCAAATGGCTTCTTTTATTAGGACAAGTGAATTGACCAACCCTCAGTGGGATTTAGCACATTTTTATGTCTGTGATGAAATGAAGGTAGTGAAACCAAACAACTTAATGCATAGCCAACTTTTTACATAATGGGAAAACATATTTGCTCTATGCTTCAGAAATCTTGCCGCTGATAGTGGCTTTGTTGTTCGTATTGTCGCTCTGATCACTCAGCTCCCTACTGAGATAAGAGACAATAGTGTTTTCTCTGCAGAGGTCCTGGGTTCACTCGGCAGAGCTGAACAAACGGCGGGAGCCAAACCTCCTCTGAGGTTCAACCACATACAGATTTTCTTGAATTTGTAAAAGCATTTGGTCACATCAAAATCGCACTGCTGTCTTGTTCAACTTTTGTACGTAGTAGAAAGAGAGGATTACTCATTAGAAAGGGTGGGATTTGCTTGCTCTGACTTTGATATCTGAAAATAAGGCATCCAGTCTAGGCTCTTTTTTTCCTTCCTGAGATAAAAACATTTCCAAGGTATGTAACTGAAAGAGATAGGTGTCTAAAACAAGGGAGACAAATTGCTCTCTGAATGGAGAGCTCTCTGTTTCTCTCCAAACTAAAAACACCGTTCAGAGTGAGTAGCTCAGCTACAGATGTTTGAATTTTATCTGTTTAAAGATTATAGAGAGAGTGCTGAAAGTGTAGCCACAATAACTACACTGCAGATGTGACTTTTAGCCATACTCTTAGAATAATTAGCAATCTACTTTGAGACCACTGTTAGATCCAAAGAGACTAAATATTGGATGCTAGCAGCACACTTCTCACAAATTAGCAATCAAGAAATATTTGCAGATGTTACTTCACAATCATTTTAGGCAATAATTCCACCTGATAGGAAAAAAAAAATAGCAATCTATCCCTAACAAAGTTTCAGAAAGTCAAAATTCATTGTATACATTATTTTTTATGAAGTAATACACAATTTAACTCAGATAAGTGAAGAAAATGACTTGTAGGAAGATGATGTTTGAAATTTTTACCCACAATAAGGCAGTACTTTCACATGACAAATCTGAGATATTTTTTAAGCAGCACTGAAAAGTCAAGTTTAGAGTTTGACTTCTCTCCTTTTCCCAGTGCTGCACGTCTCTAGGGCTCCACATAATAACCATTTAATTCAAGAAATCAGAAACTCAGCAAGCAGTTTAATAAAAGTCAAAAGGCATTTCCTACAGCATAGAATAAAATTATCTAGTGTTTTACTTCTTCATTTAGTGAATTTCTTCAGGGAAAAAACATATTTTTTTTTTTGTTAAAAAATGGAAATGGATAATTCATGGAAAAATGAACAGCCTCTACACAAGGGTAAAACCTTTTTCTCCTTATTCAGGGTAATATTGCATTGTGAATGAAATAGCAATTAATGTAAATTTCTATTTCAAACTTTATTTTAGTAATGTACCATCTAATGTGGCAGTGTTAACAGCATAACCAAGATGTTTGTTAGTGTTTTCCTATTCCTTAGGGATATATAAAGCTCAATTTCAATTGTCTAGCCAATGAACAAGAGCATAGAACTGCTAGCTGGAATAGCTTTTACATGGTATATTGCCCTTCTGGTACATCTCTTCAAAAATTGATATATGCATAAAGAGTACCTCTATGTATAGAATACATATTGTAAGGAAATTGACTGAGAAGATCTTGCAGCAGAGCAAAAAATAACAATCCAAGGAACCCTAAAATAACAGAAACTGAATACAGTCTGATTTGAATTGTGTGCATCATGCTACAAACACAGAAAAGAAAATGTCCCTGTTGTATTTTCTGTATATTATTCAAGGTAGTTTTCCACATACGGTCATTGACATTAAAATACTCTTCTTGAATGAATCTTTCATTTGATAATAAGTAATTTATTTAAGTTTTAAAGACATTCAGCAATGGGAAGATCAGCACCGGGGAAGAGATACCTACTAAGTGGACTATGGAAAATAAACTTTTTATTTTTAATTTTCTATCCAATATTAACTCAGATCTCATTCTGATCAGTCTGAAACTTTAAGGATTGCCCTTATGCTTTTTCTGAGTGAAAGTAGAAAGATCAGCCTCTGAAAGAAATGGTTGGTACTGTGTTAACTGCAAATCTTCTTGACACTGAAACCATTTTGTAGATGTATAAAGATCCTTAAATAGAAATATGTGTGATAAGTATGCCATATGTATGTCCAGCATACGTTACTCATTGTAAGTGAGCAACTTTCCTCCTTAGACTTGGATTGCCGTGCTCGATCTTCTGAAACAGCAACCTCTGTCTCGCCTTTCAGCTTTACACAACCTGATACTAACTTTTATAAACATAAACACAGTTGTCTCCACATATCACAGCATAATGAATGTTGATATTTTTATTGCTTTTTTTCAAAGACATAAAATTATCTTTTATTTTCTGCACAATTGTCTACTGATTTGTATTTAGTTATTTGACATCACATTCATTACCTTCTAGTTTTATGATTATAGTTTTATTGTCATAAAATGCATAACTGGATTAAAAGCTGGACTGGCTGATATTTGTGTGTGTGTGTTTTTTGGAAAATGGAACATTAAAAAAAAATTGGAAATGTGTTATTGAGGGTTGCTAGTTCCAGTCCAGGTTAATTCTTACTATGGGTCAATGGAAATAGTTATTTCAGGTCACTGAACTTTGTAACATAAGTGGCTTTACACTCTTCAGAAGCTGTTTTTAGAATTTATAAAAGGAGTTCGAGTTCATGATTTTTTTTCTTCAGCAATTTGTACCCATAGCTAGTTTCAAAGTTGAGGTAATAAAAAAAAAAAAGCTAAACAGAATGTCATTTGTTTTTTCAGACAGAGAGAAGTGTACAGCATCAAGAGTTCCCACCAACCTAGAATGGATGCTTGTTCTCCCTTTACAGTACTTGGGAACTTCATGCCACAGAGTAGAATTCAGAACAGCTTGTTGGTTGATCTGGGAGCCACTTGAAATTATTATGGTCTCTGTGAAGTGCCTAAAGCTCACTTGGGAGAAATATCGCACGGTGTTACCCACCAAATATATTTTACATCTGGCCTGGTTTGATTAACGCTATGGATTGTCGTCACTATCCACTGGACAACTCTGAAGGCTCAAAACAGCCTTTAACTCAGCAAAGAGGCCTGGATTTTCCCTAAGGGATCAAGGAAGAGGGAACATCTGTTTTTCAGGACTCAGTTAATGGCAGATAAGCTGCCACTTCATTTTTATAAAAGGGCTGATGTTAGAGGCTTTGCCAAGGAAGGTACTTTCAGGAGTTCCTTCTGAGCCATTTGTTCAAACTGAGAGAATGTGTTTCTTTGTAGGAAGCTAATGAGGATGCCTGAGGAGGAGTGCTTAGGAGTTAGCAAGTCTGTAAAGATTACTTTTTAGTTAAATTTTGCTGGATCCACATTATATACAGAATTTAGGTGTTTCTCTTCTCGGTGCACTTGTCAGGTTGGATTCCATTATGAGTTTTCTAACTTTCTACTGGTAATACGCATATTCACTCACACGTGGTCTGGGCAGGCACCTGACCATTACATTTCTTGGTCAAGACATAAGTACCTCACATGGCTATGCATTTTGTCTCAAAGCCAGGTCTTACTGGGTTCCCAGGAGGGCCAGTGAGTGACCTTAGCACTGAACCCTCTGATCACACACACAGCTTAACTGCTGGCACAGCATCTTGGCTCTGCTTTGGACTACTGCAACTAAAATGATAAATCTGATGTTGCTGGGGCTAATGAATAAAAAGGATAAATGCATGCTCGGTGGTGGGACATGGATTGCTTTCTCCCGGGTCCTTCCATATTTCCCAATACAGATGGAGTTCACTCAGTTCACTTCCTCTTAAGAAGACTGTGGGTATATGGAAGGTGGAATGGTTCCAGGCTGACTCAAAACAGTGTATGTGCTATTCCACAGACCGCAGTGTATAGAGATTGAAATGACATATGTTGGGAAACAGGCGGAAAAACTTCCCTCATTAGAAGTAAGAAGAGGCCAATTATCTTCATGTGCTACACACAACTGAAAGGACTGCCATCTTTGCAAATATGTTGTGCTGTTTTACAAAGTGGCCTGGCTCAGGCTAAGCTTTGAAGAATTCCTGAGAAAGAGTGGGTTTTGACATCAGGTGAGCCAAAAACTTTGCTACAATGTCAAAATACCTGATCTGAAAAGAGCCAACTCAGTATCTTGCTGCAGTGTTGAGGTGGCGGAAGCTGACCAGATTCAGTAGTATGTCATCCACAGAGAGAATTGTGGGTATCAAATACACATTATAAATGGCACAGGAACCAAACAGAGAGAGACAGGCACTGAACAACATCTTTATATTAGTAATTTCTAACGTTTGGTACTCCTACTTATATTAAATAAAATCCAAACCCTTTAAAACCTTCAGCTTTCCCAAGCTGTTATCTTGTTTTCTGAAGAGACAGTACCTTCCCTTGGCCTCCTGCTGCTTTGGTTAATCTTTGGTGATTTAAATATAACTTCATTGTGTTTGCAAATAGTATTTGTTCAGGAGAAAGTTGGAGTAATTCCTTCCCGGGGATAATAGGAAAAACCCAAGAACAAAACAACTTCAGAAAAAAGAAGAATATTTTTGATCACAGCACATGAAGGCAGAAGAGGCAGAATAGACACTAGAAATAGCCTGACTGAGGGATGTGCCATATTGTCACATGCATAATTCATTTTCCAGATAATGTAAAGCTTCGTATATAACATTTCTTGAAAATAAGTATGAAGATAAGCAACATACTTAGGTAATCCACTCATGCTGTACAGAAGAAGGAGGGGAGAAATCTATTCCTCTTTGCACGGAGGGAAGGAGCTCTGGTGGATAAACTTGTACTACCTGCGTACGCTAGTAAATGAAACTTTTTTGATAACCTTGAGTTATATGTAGGAAAATGTTACTTGCAGAGGAAGATCGTGACTTCTCACAACACTGCTGTGTTTATTTATACGCATCCAAGATAAAAATGTCTTTGGAGATTACCATTCAAAAATGGTTTGGCTGCTTGCACTTTGCTCTGGCAGCTTAGAGCGGTGGATCTGTCCATCTTAAAACAATATCTCTCAGTTAAAGCAATCAGAAATGTGATAGTATCAGGTTTCAGTCATGAATGAGGTAATAGACTTTTGCTTCTTTTTGTGTGTCTCTCCAGGGTTCACATTATTTTGCTTAAAAAAGGTTACAGAAATTAATCACATGACTCCTGACCTCAGATTTCACTTGTATAAAAATCTACCAAATATGACTTCTATTTATGTAACAGGATTTTGGACTGTTCTATGATTCATTCAGCATATTAAGGTAACAGATAATGTTTAATATGCACAGTATTTTATGCCATTCCTCATCTGAACATGCCTGAATTCATTTATTTTTTTTTAATTTATTCTACGTGTTCATCAAAATGAGTAAATTTACTGTCTCAGTTATTGTTGTAAATCATACAGGAATTCCAACAGACAAGTTAATTTTAACTGATGCTACTGACATGCAAAGTAAGAGTTTAACAATGTTCTCTGGGTACTTTACTTGTGAGATGATAAACTCATGGCTAAGTACAGATGTTTCGACTCACCTAGCATCCTGTTCTGTGTTTGTCTGTTTCTTTGGTTTGACTCTAAAGATGACTTACCCAACTCTTAACATTTGTGGTGTTGGTATCGGAACATAAATAAGAGCAGATAAATTAGAAGGCAAACCTTTAAATATCAATCAGCATGTTTTTCTCCACCCTTTCTTTGTGTGAGTTGTGCTGCTTCCCCTAACTCTGCATATGTTTCTTCCAAGTGGTGGATCCGTGGCTGTACCTTGCTATAACGGGATCCCGTTAACTATCCTTACTCTATTCCTGGCTTATCAGGTTACCATACTTACCAGTACCTATGCAGAATAGCTCATTTTAACATGGTCTAAAGCGCTGAAATCAAGTTTGCCCATGTGTATCTGAGCTTCGAGAAAACACAAAGAATTTCTTAGAATTGCTTTTACAACCTTTGTTTTTTTCTTTTCCCATTTCAGCACATTACTTTTTACTATATCAGCTTCTAAGTTGAATAAGTTTTTGCATTAATATACTTGGATACTTCAACTGGATACCTAGATATTTTTATTTTTACTTTTCTGAATGTAATCCCTTTTGAGTTTCATCTTTTTTTAGATTATTTATAACAAATTTGACACTTTTGTTTCTGTATTTTTACTCTGCAGTTCTTTAGGACTGTTTTATCTAGTTATTCTAGTTTTTGTTCTTTTCCTGCCCTGAATAGTTGTATTAATGAATGCTTCCTAAAAGTTATTATTCTTTCATGTCAGAGTCAGTTTAATTAAAGCAGTGGTAAAGCATGTTAATATTTATGTATGTTTTGGGGATAAGCAAAATGTCTGTGCTTTTTGTCTATTTTGATTTTATTATTTTGTGAAAGTATTTTTTACCTATGAAATATTTTTATCCCCTTTGTTATATGAACTGCTCTTTTTTGTCCTTTGGGCGTTTTCTCTGTCCATTCACAGCATCAACACATCAGACTGGAGAGATCTACATGCAGATATTCTGAAAACGATGTCTTCCATGGCAGACAGTATTTGCAAAGCCATGTTTAATAGTGAATAGTATAATATATAATTTAGTGGATCACGCAGGACCCAAGGTACTTTTAACTGCATCACTGCATAGCGAATTCCAGTGCATAGAATACTTTGGTGACCATCTGACCTATAATGAGCCAGTTTGACAAAGACCCATGAATTAGAAAAAATGTGAATGCCATGTGTATGTGTGTACACAATTTTATTGCATTTATACATTTGTGTTTTGGAGAATGTTTTCTCTTATTTGATTCAGTGCACGACACCTGGTGCTGTGCTGAGAGTTTTGTATTGGCCTACATTTAACATTTGCCAATCTCTTTGTTGCTTGCAGAATTCAAGCTTGCAGAATTCAAGCTTTATCTTGCTATCACAGTGATTTAATAATAATTGCCTTTGGCCTTTTGTCTTTCAGGGCTTGTCTTTATGCATCTTTTTCCATTTCAGTGTACTGCAATGTAGACTATCTCCTGCAGTTCACGTTAAATAGCTCTTGACAACAGGCAATCAAATGCGGCTCCTCCTTTTGCCCTGGAAAACACGATTTTTAGGATGAGGACTCTTCTCTCAGTCAAATGCTGAATTTCAATCAATCTACATGATTTTCCATTTACTTTAAACAGATGATGTATTCTCCTTATTTTATGGGTTTAGTGTCTGCTTTTCCTACTCGAAGAAAAATGCAACTTTGACAATATAGGAGTGGATCTATAAATGGGACTTAGGCTCGGTGCTGAATGCTATGGTACCCTTTAAAAGATGGGTCTCATGCATTTAGTGACCAGGTGGGTTCTACAGCTTGACCTCTGAACTGTCTTGGCATTACAAGGGAACAGTAGAGTTTTAGGTTACCACTTGCATTATACAGTGAGAAATGCTAGGAAAATATTTAAACTTATCCCTAGTAAAATTTCACATTTAAGTGTCTACTTGAAAGGCACCTAATTTTTTACACACTTACAACAAACTTTGCCACTCGTCATTGGCCTCCTTTCTGCCCTTTTCTTTCAGAATGTGACCAGGGAGTAATCAGTTTATTTTAGAGAATCACAGAATGATAGGGGCTGGAAGGGACCTCTGGAGATCATCTAGTCCAACCCCCCTGCCACAGCAGGGTCACCTTAGAGCAGGTTGCACAGGAATACATCCAGGCGGGTTTTGAATGTCTCCAGAGATGGAGACTCCGCCATCTCCGGGCAGCCTGTTCCAGTGCTCTGCCACCCTCAAAGTAAAGAAGTTCCTCCTCATGTTTAGATGGAACTTCCTATGTTCAAGTTTGTGCCCACTACCTCTTGTCCTGTTGCCGGGCACCACTAAAAAGAGCCTAGCCCCATCCTCCTGACACCCACCATTTAAATATTTATAAGCATAGATAATGTCAGTTTCAGAATAAGCATTCAATGTCAGTTTCTCCTCTCTCCACCTAGTTTAAAAATCTGGTAATGAGATAGAAAAGAAATTTGTGAAAGATGTGTCCCGTTACACACTGGATTCCTGTGTCATGCAATTGAGATAGTGACTTAGAATATTATTTGAAATGAAGATATTTTCAGTTTCTCCTCTGAAGGCTGACCCTCACTGCACAGCATAATAAAGGAAAGAAAGAAAAAGTGGGGAAAAAATGGAGAAAAATTATTCTGAAACTGAAAAGTATACGATAGAAAAGGTAATGAAATAAACTTCCCATTTGCTCAGCTCAGTGCCCAGGCCACAAGATTGTAGATCGTTTTCTGTCTGATTCCATGTCCGTTTGATTAGACCATAAAAGGCTCACCCTTACTCTGAATATCTATTGCCTTCTGGTTATAGCAGTACCCACATTTCTAGCAGCAGGAGCAGAAATTTAATATGTGTGTCCTCCATTCCATTAAATCAGTGATCCTTGGATACAAGGAAGTCTTCCTTCCAGCTGTTTTTCACCTGTAGGTACTGATCTTGTAGAGTACCAGACCAGGTGCATTAGCAACAGAGAGTGAGGCTCTTCTAGTTTGCAAATCCCAGCTGGGCTTCGATGTGAGACTTCAATCGGGGGGTGCATGTTGCTTGCTTTGAAGCAGGCTTCCTGGTCCTCGGAGACCTTGTTGTCACAAATTTGACTTGCTCTGCTTCAAAAGGTAAGTAAGCGTCGCAGGGAACTGAGTAAAGGAGAAGAATGAACATTCACATTTTGGATACAGGCAGTTAATGTGGCAACTGAATCTTTTTGCAGTTTTAGCCCTTTCTCTGGTTTCTTTATCAGAATCTCCTGCTGTTTTCTGTAGCCACATTTCATTTCTCTTTTTCCTTGAGGGTGTGGACCATAGTCAACTGAGCTTATCTTTACTTAACGTTTATCTACAGAGTTTCAAAGGCATATGTTTTATTTTTTTCTTGATTTATAAGCCTGTCCTGTTTTTTTTCAGAAAGTTGTATCATACCTGAAACAATGTGTATAATTAGATAAATGAAAAATAAAGATAAGATCTAAAGTACCTGTGAGCTGTCAAGAAGTTTGATTCTCTAATGCACATCTACTTTTGCTATATTGTATTTTTCAAACCTTACATTAAGACCACAGATAATTCATGTGCAAAGCAGTGTAAAAATATGTAAAAACTAGTCTGTCAGGCTTTGATCCATGAGTGATTTACATTTTTCTTGGTATGATTGATTCCTTCTTGTTTTGTTGTCTGATGAGTACTTCCTTCATCAAGCTCTCCAAGTTCCTGAATCTTCATTCTCAACAGAAGTCTTTCACCTCACATCTTTTTATCTGTATTTGTTCTTTTATACTTCCCACAGAATTCCTTTTTTTACTCCCCTTGATTTTCTAAGTGAACATTCACTATATTTAACCCTTTGAGTTGGAGGGAAAAAAAAAACCCACAAAAACATGAAGGCTTGAACTGCTTGTGTACTTATAACAAAATTGACCACAAATGACAATACTAAGTTAAATGCTTCAAGACAGTGAGAGTAACGCACTGACAATAGTGATCATATCTTTTGGGAATGGAAAAAATACAGTATGCCTTCCCAAACCCATGATGGAGTGGCTACAAGGTGGGGGTCTATTATTTCAGGAGTTTTCCAGAAAGAATCATCTGCAACTGTCTGTGGTTGCACAAGCAGTGAAATTCTTTGCGGTGAGCTCTGCATAACATCTGGACATCACAAACACTACATGGGGATTTTGGACACATTTTCTGCCCCCAGCACTTCCTCCGTGCTGTGTAATCATGAGCAAGTTATGTTGCCTCTCAGCAGTTGAGCTTCCATTGCTGTGCCTTGAAATGATAAACACTTAAGGGCAAATTGGGTGGGAAGCCGTTGCTCTAACCCTAGATCACTCACAACATCCTCCATCTTCTGCTGCTGCATCCTGTTTCATATCTTCCTCACGGATATCTTGGATAGCCCAGAATGCCTAGGTTTAGGTGGTTGACTACTACTGCTATTGCCTCTTCCACACTTTCGTATTATATCGCCAATGAGAGTGGCAGTAGCTCCCAAATCAGCTCCCAGACGTACTTACGAGTGACACAAAAATTTCTTTATCACCTTGCTGAGGCATGAGTGTGGCTAGTGGTATGGTTACCCCAGGCTTAGTAAAAAGAAGGAATACAACCTGAGCTGAGCATCCACCGTACCGTTATAATGTTAGTTATAATAGCACAGCCTTATCTATCCTCATACTTAATGCTAGCTGTATTCTGACCTAGTTGGCTCTGTCTCTTCTGCTTTGATGCCCAGCTCAGTGATCAAGGGAATGTTAGTCTGTATTCAAGCTGACTTTTGCTAGTAGAGTCACGATGAATTCTCCCTTTCCCTGCTCCCTGTAGCACATCCTTGATGAAGTGATTGCAATACAAGTCTCAATGGTTTACTGAGTAATGAACATTTAAATGATTCAATCGTTTGTGGGAGTGAAAAAGCAGATGTTGTCTTGTCATGAAAATGGCATAAATTCTGTGGGTATCAAACTACCTATTTTCTGGTCTTTATCAGCTTAAATAAAATGGCACATTTAGTTTTGTCTCTGACTTCACTGAGGAATGCATACCTTTTACTGCAGACAGTAATGGAGTGAATTTGAAGCACTTCATGACATGTAGCTTCCATCCCAAAACTCATCTGAACACAAGAGAGAAAATCTATTTGAGGTCCACTGCATAGACCTTAAAACCAGTGCAATTTATATGAAAACACAAGTAGCTCCCAGAATCAATAATGATCATCAACAACGTCATGCACAATTCTGTAGTCCCTTTTACCTGAGATCTCAAAGAATTTTACAAGTAACTGTAATCAAAGTTCAGCAGCTCCCTGTATAGTAGTGTGCATTTTACTACTCCTGTACATTTTTTTTTTTTAAATGGTGAGCATCAGTTTTGGAATTTTAAAGCATTTTGATGCCTTAAGAAAAATACAAATAAAGTATTTGGATAGAAAGGATAAAAAAACCCAGTATATCTGCAGAGAACAAGTATTTATTGCTCAACAACACAAGTTATGACTAGATTGTTAATAATGTTTTCAAAAGTATTCTATTAATATAGGAACACAAGTCCATTTTTAGAAGTGAAAATTAAATTGCTCTTATTCTCTTAGAAATCTCACTAGCCAATCAGCCACAATTCAAAATACTTGAGTGGCTTCAAAAACAAGGCCCTTTGGAACCTCAGACTAATTACAATTCAATTCAACCCGGGTTTCTAATTACTTAAGTTACTTTTGAAAATTGAATCTCTAAGTCGTTAATGCCCAGATGCTTACAATTACAAAGGCCCTTAACTCCCTCCGAAGTGTCAGTTAAGAGCCCAGATATCTTTCAGGCTCTGATGTTAAGTATTTTTGGCCAATGTCACCTTGGACATACCAGTATATAAGTTGGTGATGGGGCAGTTTTACAATGCGTAATTCTGAAAGAGAAATTTTATTCCTTATTGCTGCATTATGTAAATGTGTACTCTGCGTCAAAATGTATCTCTGAGATATTTTCAAGCAGAAAAGTAAAAGGTACGTTCTGCACCATCTTTTTTTTTTTTCCATTTCTAAAAATATCTAGGCCTGTTTCAGGCCTCTGTGTTGTGTGGGAAACTGTATTATGTCTTCCAGATTTAGAAAAACGTTAGAAGAGGAGCACTTGTGTATTTAACTGTACATGCAAAGAGTTAACTGGAACCATCTGTTTCTTCAGGGCAGAGTTGAGTCTTCTTGTGAATCAGCTAGCAGGAATCTCTCTTTCCCTGTCAGCTTTCATGAAGCAACTTTCAATGTAATATCAGGCACAGGAAGGGAGTCCTATTTTATATCTGCATCAGATGTTTTGCAACATTCAACAGCTAATACAGTTACAGCAATGTTTAGAAGAGGAAAACATGGCAAGGAAAGGAGCAGAGAACATGTGGGATTTGTCTTGGAAGTTGTTTAGAAAAGATGGTTAATTCTGCGTGACTTTCAGCATCTTTGTTTTATGAAAAGATGGTTAATTCTGCATGACTTTCAACATCATTGCTCTATGCACCAGTGCAAAGAAATATTTTTTTCCTTTGTTTCTAAATAAGGAGATATATTACAGTTGTACTTAAATCACTTCACAGAATCACAGAATCTTCAGAGTTGGAAGGGACCTCTAGAGATCATCTAGTCCAACTCCCCTGCTAAAGCAGGATTGCCTAGAGCACATTACTCAGGACTGCATCCAGGCGGGTCTTGAAAGTCTCCAGAGAAGGAGACTCCACAACCTCCCTGGGCAGCCTGTTCCAGTGCTCTGTCACCCTCACCGTAAAGAAGTTTTTCTGTGTATTTGAACGGAACTTCCTGTGTTCCAAGTTGTGCCCATTGCCCCTCGTCCTGTCATTGGGAACCACTGAGAAAAGTCTGGCTCCATCCTCCTTCAACCCACCCTTTAGATACTTGTATGCCATAATAAGGTCTCCCCTCAGCCTTCTCTTCTCCAGGCTAAAGAGTCCCAGCTCTCTCAGCCTTTCCTCATAAGGGAGATGCTCCAATCCCTCAGTCATCTTTGTTGCCCTTCGCTGGACTTGCTCCAGCAGTTCCCTGTCCCTCTTGAACTGGGGAGCCCAAAACTGGACACAGTATTCCAGTTGTGGCCTCACCAGTGCAGAGTAGAGGGGGAGAATGACTTCCCTCGACCTACTGGTCACACTCTTTCCTGTGCAGCCCAGGATTCCATTGGCCTTTTTGGCGACAAGGGCACATTGCTGTCTCATGTATAATTTACTGTCTACCAAGACCCCCAGATCCTCTGCTCAGAACTACTTCCCAGCAGGTCCACCCCTAACCTATACTGGTGCTTAGCATTCTTCCTCCCCAGGTGCAGGACCTTGCACTTGCTTTTGTTGAACCTTATTAGGTTCTTCTCTGCCCAGCTCTCCAGCCTGTCCAGATCACGCTGGATGGCAGCGTGGCCCTCTGGGGTGTCAGCCACCCCTCCCAGTTTGGTATCATCAGCGAACTTGCTGAGGATACACTCTGTCCCCTCGTCCAGGTCATTAATGAATATATTGAACAAAATTGGACCGAGTATTGACCGCTGGGGGACACCACTGGTTACAGGCCTCCAACTAGACTCTGTGCCACTGATCACAACCCTCTGAGTTCTGTCACACAGCCAGCTCTCAATCCACCTCACTGTCACCTCATCTAGCCCACACTTCCTCAGCTTCCTAATGAGGATGTTATGGGAGACAGTGTCAAAAGCCTTGCTGAAGTCAAGGTAGATGACATCTACGGCTCTCCCCCTCATCCAGCCAACCAGTTACAACATCATAGAAGGCCATCAAATTGGTAAAGCATGATTTACCCTTGGTAAATCCATGTTGACCAGTTCCAATAACTTCCTGTTCCTCAACGTGTTTGGAGATGACATCCAGAATGAGTCACTCCATTACCTTCCCAGGGACAGAGGTGAGACTAACCGGTCTGTAGTTTCCTGGGTCCTCCTTCTTGCCTTTTTTGAAGATTGGAGTGATGTCGGCCTTCCTCCAGTCCTCAGGCACCTCTCCTGTTCCCCATGACCTTTCAAAGACGATGGAGAGTGGTCTAGCAATAACGTCTGCCAGCTCTCTCAGCACTCGCGGGTGCATCCCGTCAGGACCCATGGATTTAAGAATGTCCGGCTTGGCCAAGTGGTACATATGTTCATATGGTACATAATACAGTGGGAACAGGCACGTGCTTTTCACACACACACTCACATATACACACTCGGCTGTTATACGTTATGTGATTGTTGATGAAGTAAAAACCTACTCCTGTAACCAGTGAAGTTGATAAAAGCAGAATCAGACAATATTTACCTTGTCTTTTGCAGGGAATTCTAAGCCTAACTCCCAGCATTCTTGCAGCTCTGCGATGGTTGATGATGTTTATGTCTAAGCATATATATATATTTATATTTTTATACTCATGTAAGCAGGATTTTGGTGACTACCTAATCCTGACTTGTATGTGTAGTCTTTATTCTTACTAATAAATTTTGTGCTAATAAGACGTTAATTTCTACGAAAACAGAAGGGATGTATGTTGGGGATTTATTGTTATTTTAAGTTTCCTGAAATAAACAGACTTCCTCCTCCTCACGTGAAAGCTTGTCATAGTCTAAGGAGAAATCTTATTTCATTTTTATATAGCAGGCCATCTCTCTCAGTATCCAAGAAATGTAATTGCTAAATTGCATATTCTAAGGTAAGCGGTAAACAGCAATGTTAAGTGAAGGTACTGCCTGAAGACAAGAGGTCTGCAACTGTCTTCAAAGCTTTTATTGCTCATGTGGACCTTAATCCAAAACTTTAACGTACTGCATCTGACAGAACTGAAGTGATTCACAGCAACAGCAGGAGGTGTTAATGGCACCTTCTATATGTGATGTCTCAACGTATTTCAAGAGACAGAAGATAATCGATTCTTAGGCATCTCTGTGACAAAACTAAGCTTATTAGTCATTATAACCTGAGATTTCATTCTTCCAGGCAGGAGAATTCATACAGATTTCATAATGATTTAAAAAAAAAAAAAAAAAAAAAAGGAAAGAAATTGTTCATCCAATTAAGAGATCTATTTTTTTAGTTATTTGTTAAATAAAAACGTGTATACATTTAAATATGTAGCAGTTGACTTCTAGAGTAAAGGATGAATAACTAATGAATGAGACACAAAAGGAAATCTTTCTATTGGTTTCACAGGCTTGATTAAGGCAATCCTGAAAAGCCTCCAAAACTCCCTGATCTTGCTTACACCAAAGACAATAAAAGTTAGTGGCAGATACATTTTCTTAATGATGACAGTAAACATCCCATCTGTTTTTTCACTCATCCAGCAAACCAAATTTGGAGTTTATTTGTGAGGGAGGAGGTGGGGGGAAGAAAAAGGATATGTTTGTTTCTGAATTTATTTAATGTTAAATAAGTTCCTTTTCAAGCATAATTTTTGGGTGTTTAATTCCACTTTATTTCCCCTTGAGAGCAGAGAATGTATATCGTAGTGTTATCTGAGCATGCAACTGTTTATAAAGACACTCTTGTGATTTTCTTGTATTTGAGTCGTTGTTTCCACAGATGAAGAGAACAAGCAACACAAAATGTATTTATTAAAAAAGTATATAATATAAAATTCTGATCTGAATAGCAGTCATGATTCAGGCTTATCACCTTTTTTTGCCAGTAGGGTAGTGGAAAGAACGAATAAGACTAGCGCAACCAGGGCACGGCTAGGGAATGGGAATATACCAAGTCCCATTTAAGTCTGGGACCTTTGTGTGCTAGCAAAGAGATTCCCCAAGGACACGGGACTGAAAGGGACCTAAGGGACTGTTGACTCCAGTCCCCAGATACCCCAGGCATCTACATTTTATAGACTTTCTCATAAGGAGCTACACCCCTCACATTAGGCTTTTTTTTTTTTTTTTTTTCAAAAAATGTTTTCATGATCAATAAATCTTATAATTTTCAGCTTACAGGTATAAGTGACCAGTAGAGGTGCATTTAGTCTTGTGATGTTACTGTCTTTCACTTTATGGTTCTTTCTCCTCTTGTTTCTCTTGAGCTGCTTGTATCACGCAGAGATATTTCCTCTCAACATTTTCCCTTTTGATAGGCCAAACACATGTTTCTGTTTGTTTATTTCTTTGCTTTTAAATGAACACATGGTGTTATGGAAGAGGTTTCACTGAGGCCTAAAAATGTTTTCTATTATAAAATTCACTTAAATGGACAGATGACATTGGGCTGATAACACTTTCTCCATTGTGATATCAGTAAGTTGAAAAAACAACCCAAATCACCAGTTTGTTTATTTAGTGACAAGAAGGCATCTAAATATATGGCTATTATTGTTCTGAAGCAGCATCGGGGTTGACAAAAGAACATTAGAAATAGTTTATTTTACCTAAGAGATCAACGCCTTCTATAAATGCCTGCAGATAATTTTCAGATCTGGACTTCTCTTTCCTAAGTTCATTACCTGATGTGCATTTACATAGATCTCCAAAAGAACTGCTTGCTCTTTAGCTACAGCTCACTTCCCACAGGCCAAACAGAAGATTACTCTCTACACTTGAGGGACTGCATTTGGATGAGTTGTTGGTCTGCCTGAATGTTGCCTTTTAACTTGACTAGGCTGGGAGGATAGCTGTAGGCTGATAAAATGCTCTTGTTTCATTCCTGCTGTTGACTCCTCTTCTTTGCCTCTCCTTTACCTATTCTGTGCATGATGTTCTGTTTATTCCTGCTTGTGCTTAAGTAGTCTTCCTCTTTCCCACATTTAGTTTAAGGCAAAAAAGCAATAGGTTCAAACATCAGACACTGCAAAGAGAGCATCAGGCAACAGAATATTGTTTCTGGGAAAACCAGACAAAGAACATGATTTCGGAAAGGCTACCTTTTGTTAAGATCTTTCCAAACCACTATTTCTAGGATTGAAGGAAGGCCGCTCCTTGCTTCATACGCTCCTGAAGACTCAGTAATCAGATTAAATTATGAACATCGTGCTCTGACAGTGTCACAGTTTGTGAAAATACTTTCCTCTGGTAGAGGAAAGACTAAAGAAGTCAGATCCTGTAATTATGGGGTACAGTTCATGTACAGCTCCTTACACTGTCCACTCTTCACTCTACACAGAAACAGCTCAGAGAGAGGGTACAAGTCCTGAGAAGCCCACCAGAAATCTCATCACATTATCCTAACCAATATCCTTAATTTATGAAAATTTACCCTTTTAAAACCAACTCCCTTTCTTTCAGATCAATTGTTAGCAAATTAAAATAGAAACAATCATGTCCACGCAATCCAGTTATAAAATCCACTACTGCTGACATTTTCAGGCTTGAAGAAGTCTCCACGCAGCGGGCCACGCAGCTCTTGGCCAGTGCTGCTACCATTGCACTGCCTCTCTAGAGAAGCTTCTAGAAGTCTGTATTTCTTTTTCTGACAGGATCTTCATATTTCTTCTGACTGATGATTTCCTCGGCGCTAGCTCCTTATTCCCCTGTAAGTTTTAAATTTTTCTTTATGGTCTAGTTTGATTATTGTTTACTCCGAAGTAGCCAGTGGATTATTTGATCCTTCTTTTCCATCTTCTTTTTTCTTCCTGGTTGCTATAATATCTGTTGTGACTATAGAAAATTCAATTGAGTAAGTGCAATCCAAAGACATTTAGGAGGATTAGTGTCATAGAAGAAACCTTATAAGTTATATGGTCCTGAGCTTTCTTAGAGAATTAATGCAAGACTTTGAATTTGACTCAGGGTTCTGTGCAAATGCAGAGAACTGAGTAGAAGACTCCTGTAATTATTTGCAATAGGCAGCACTTATGATGAAAAAAGCCATTTCACTCTGTTACAATGAGATGGGAATGCTGGTTCTGAATCCCATGCATCTAGCATGGAGGTCATTAAAGCATGAATCAACTGAAATGATGGAACAAAATTTTCTAAACAGCTACAGGTGAAATATTTTTTTGTTCTGTTTGATTAGCTACTAGCTGAGAGAAATTTGGGAAAGCTGGCAGGAATGCAAACACTTTTGATAAAGCGAAGAATGTTTCTAAGACCTATTTTTGGCAGAAAATGTATTTTGTAATCAATAGAACTTAGTAAATAAATCCATGTCTTTCCTAAGCTGTGCTTTTCTCAAATCCTTTCATTTGATGCTTTGGGCAGGGCAACCATAATGTGCCCTATTACTCCTGCACCAATATATTGACCCTTTCTTGTGCTTTTTTTCTATTTTTGTGTCATTCTTTCACTGTCTTTTCTTCTTAAGAAAATAATTCACACAGACAAAAAAATAGCATAAGGCATGTGTACAAATCGAATATTATTAAGGGTCTTGAAAGACTGCTTGTGGAATATGTATATGTCAATGAAAGACAATGATCAATTTTTCTACTGCTTTCTACTGTATTGAAAACAGACATCTGATTCATGAGAGCCATGAGGGATCTTGTTGGAGATGAGATTTTCACAGATACATTGAAACTATATTAGATTACATGCAGCCAGTAGGAAATACTGATAATATTTAACAAATTAATTGAGAGAACATTTGGACTCATGAAACTGGATAATTACCAGTTGCCACTTATTCTTAAATATCAGCTGAAGTTTAGGAAAGATTTGTGGGTAACAGTTTATGGACATCTCAAAGCAGAAGCACTTTCAGGGCTTTAATAGGTGCCTTTACTTGTTAATTTATTTTCCTTAGGACAATAAGCAATCCATTACATGAAAGTATTAAAAAAAAAAAAAGGAGATTCTGGTTTTGTTAAAGAGAGAATATGTCTTTCAGTGCTGCCACATCAAGATATTATTACTAAGATACTGGAATTTTGGTGTCAATCACGTATTCATTTAACAGCTTGTTATAGTTTTCAGAGAATTGTTCCTGACATGTCTTTGTGGGTTTTTCAAAAAAAAAAAAACAAAAAAAAACAAAAACCCCAAACCTGCAAAACTCATTAGCAGATTACATGCTTCTGCTGTTCTGGCATATCTGACTACAAAGATGTATATAAACATCCATCTTTTCAAAATAATAGGCTTTTAATTTCAAATTATATATACCAGTTTCCACATTAGAATTATTCATGAATAAAACCAAATCGTTGTATGTGTGCATAGTCATATTCTAATGCCTGATATTTATTTAGTTAAGCACAGATGTGGGTGTGATACTGACTACATGAGCACTGCATGTGGAAACAGCATTTCCTTGGTCTGTGAAATATACCCACCTGCAGTCTCTTCCAGCAACTGGAATAAGCTATGTTGTTTATTTAACTGATTTTCATCTGTGGTAGTATCTTTGAGAAACACTAGAAAGAAGGGAATTTGCAGACTTCAAATCCTATGAAGCAGAAAGTAATTTTTGAATAGCTAACTGGTTACTTGAAGTAACCGACAGACAGTCTTGAAATTTAAAATACTTCATAGGCATCACTACATTCACATAAATACACAAAAGAAGAAGAGGAAAAAAATAGAGCTTGTGTTAATGTTGAACATTTCAGAAACTTTCTGACATCACCCACTGACAGTGAAGAAGATAAAGACACCAGAAAATGACATTTCCTGCCTAAGCTTTAGTGTTATAAATGAAACAGAAATACAGCAAAAAATTATAAATGTCTATAAAGAAAGTAGAATCTCATATACAAACTGTCCCAGCAAAGAAATATTTCAACAGCTAAAGTAGTAAAAATCCAAAGTGTATGTCTAATATTTCTTTAAAACTTAATGATGACTTTAAATAAAATATAGAAATTATTTAATTAAACTTTTTCATATTCCTAAAGCATAATGATGTCATTTATAAAATGAACAAGCACTTTTGTTTTAAAAACTATAAGAAGTTTAACATTGTCATGACTGATTACTAGGGAGACAGCTTAGTTAGAAGATTAGTACTAGAGTTTGTAGATTAACAGAGCTACATTGAATTACTATTCCAGGATATAAACTCCCTTAAAAGTATGACCTACATGTTTCCCTTACCATTGCAAGAGGATAATTGTCTATACCCTTAATAGTAAATTTATGTCATCACAGTAACTGTGATTCAATTGGTTTACACTTCTTTGAAATTGAAGACAAAGCTAGCATTGAATTAGCTGTCACAATCAAATGCTTGTGAAATGATAAAAGCACATGTTTTTGATTGCAAATAATGAATGCTGATTAGCATAAAGCAAAAAGCTTCACTGTGAAGCATTACAGACTCATTGAATAGTCACAGTGAGGTCACCACAGTCTCAATAGAGTGGTCATCTTGTAGCAAGGCTGAAAAATAAACTTGATTATTCTTTGAGATATCTTTTTTTTTTAAATGGTTTTCTTATAGCCTGCATTAATATCAAAAGAACAAGTCAAACCCAAATATTTCTTGGACTGTGTTGTAATGTTAGAAAATAGAAGCTCGATGGGGGACAAATTTAACATGGGCAATTTTTCAGAACTACTTTGCAGTGTGAATATTTAACATCCATGCAATTACTTTTTCTATAAAAAGGCACATTGGAACATTTTAAATTATAATATTTAATGTTTTCTGCCTTCCCCATTTGGTTATCAATGAATTAGCTAAGCTCTTCCATTACTGAGACACTTATATTTGGTTTCTTCTCATATAAATTATTTGATGGACTAAACATAGTAGGAACAAATGCATCATTTGCCACAGAAAGGAAAAAAAAAAAAAACAAACCGGAGCTTTATACTGTATCTATAGCATCTGTTCCAGCTGCTTATAAAAAGGTTTTGTATTTTAAGGGTAGAGACGATCAAATGTGAATTAATGTCTCTTTTTTTTCTTGCCGCTCCTTTCTCATATCTGTTTATTTTGATTTGATATTTATATGGGCTTTCTTAAGTTGTGTTTACCAAAATCAATGAGAGTTAATAATATATGTCTTTATTTGTAATGCAATGGTTAAAGATAAAAAAAAAATCCTTTAAGGTTTGGCAGCTGTCTGTAATAGGTGAATCATGAATGCTGAGAAATGCAGTTCCTGCTCTGAGGAGTTAGAGTTTATCTGCAGTGGGTAGAAAGAGTAAGAGTGACCATGACAAAAAACAGAAGGAAGGAATTAACAAGGTAGTGTTAATTAGATCATGCAGTCAGATAGTTATTGATTCCATGGACTGTCCCCTAAGATAAACTGCAATTAAACAAATTGCAGGAAAGTGAAATGCTTTCCACATGAATGATAAAATAAACTCAAAGTTATAGTAAAAGTGCTTTTGTATTTACAGAGTGGGGGTTTTGTTGTGTTGTTGGCTTTTTTTTTCTTTTTTCTTTTCATTTAGAAAATAATGTATTGCTCTTGACACATAGTACCATGTCTTTTTGAGGAGAAATCTGTTACTGACATTTACAAGATCAGTATAAAAAAAAAATCATGGAATATTTGTGGTACACTGTACAGCTATGAGAAACAATACTGAAATATTTTTGTGAGAGAAACTTCACCTGTTCTCAAATACATGATTTCTCCAGAAAACCATTATGGTTTACCCAAATATATTTTTTGTTCAGAATAATGTTAACAATTAACATCAGTAACAGCTGGCCAAGCTCTTGTTCATAAGCAATCACTTGTAGCTATCTCATGTAAAGAAATATATCTACTGTGATTACTTGGAAATGTCATGCGGTATAATTCTTTTACTTGAAGAGTTCAACATAATTCATGGAAAGAAATTTCCAGACTGATGATAAGGCTCACATCCATGTGGACACCTGGATGATTCATTTAAGATGGACTCTTCTGGGTATAGCTTTTGGAAAAATCAGAGTTTACTGCTCCTAGTAGCCGAAGCCAAACTAAAAAAAAAAAAAAAAAAAGCTAGCTAGATAAGACAAATTTGTGTAAAATGGTTTCTTTCTTCACCAGTCCCAACCTATGCTATATTACTAGATGTTAAGACCAGAGTCTACCTTACAGAACAGAACTGCCCATTATCATTCTCCTGACTTACCCTCAGCATTTGTCAGGGTCATAAATTTACAAGATAAGAATTCTTACATCCCTTCCTAGTGAGTTTTGTCCAGAGTGTAAAGCCCCAATACTCTTGAAAACTGGGCATAACGTGTTTCTGAAGGCACAGTGATTTGAAAGGTACCTGAAGATAACATCTAATGGGATTTACAAATAAAACTTTCAGTCTTTGTTTAGCAGCAAAGAAACAGAAACATCAATAGAAAAGACCAACAATCTACAAGCCACTGTGGGAGAAAGAGAAAGTGTTTCAGTTGTAGATCTTTTCCATTAATGCTTATTTTCCTGTGCTATAGGCTTTAAGCATTTCCAGCATTTGCTCTTTGATTTACTGACCATGTTATTGACACTTTTCAAAGGTCTTTTCCACGCTGCCTCTTATTTTCAGAATCACAAATCAATTTCTTTGTGATAATGATATTTATAAACCTCTAAGAGATTTCATACGTGCACAGCATATTCATAATGTGTCTGCGTATAACTATTGAATTGTGAGTGAAAAAGAAAATGTTCTCTTGTCTTGTGTAGGAAATGTAATTTTTTTTTCTTGATAACGTAAACAATGGGTGGGGATTCATTTTTCCTAAAAACCAAAAATGCTTAGGTGCTCAGTTGGGAAGACAGGTGCAAATAATGTGCAAGTATATGTGCACATAAATAAATAATATGATATATCCATATACATATACATGGATATGCATGCCTCCAGAGAAAGTTAGTTTGGAAGAAATACAAAGGGTAAGTGTTCAGAGAAGTTATAGTTAACAGCAAAACTGAATGAAAACTCTAACGTGATCATCAGGGGTACTCTTTATTAACGGAAACATTAATTATTTATACACTTATACAATAATTCTTAAACCAGCTCCAAAAGTCTGAGATTACTTACAGTTTTTTTTATGCAGATGAAGAACTTTTCCTAAACAGCCAACATTTTATCAGCTCTGTACAGACTCCCAGTTCTTTAGGGAGGCAACTGAGAGGCTGAGAGAGTTGGGGTTGTTCAGCCTGGAGAAGAGAAGGCTCCAGGGAGACCTTACAGCAGCCTTCCAGTACCTGAAGAGAGCCTACAGGAAAGATGGAGTGGGACTCTTTATCTGGGAGTGGAGGGATAGAACAAGGGGTAACAGTTTTAAACTGAAAGAGGTAGATTTAGACTAGATATTAGGAAGAAATTCTTCAGTGTGAGGGTGTAGAGACACTGGAACAGGTTTTTCAGAGAAGCTGTGGATTCCCCATCCCTGGAAGTGTTCAAGGCAGATGGGGCTTTGAGCAACCTGGTCTGGTGGAAGGTGTGCCTGATGATGGCCAGGGGGTTGGAACTAGATGATCTTTAAGGTCCCTTTCATCCCAAACCATTCTATGATTCTGTGATCCTATGAATTATCTGCTCTTTTAAATGCTACAGCTCATATTATGGAGTCATTCTATGGTGACTTTGAGGTGATCTGACTCTTGAAAGAGTAAAAGATCACTACGAGTGGGGGTTTCTACTAATCTATTTATATATTCATAGTCTGAGAATTAGAGATCTTCTTTAAATGCCCAGACTATTGTGTTACTTGAATGCCTGAGGTTGGGTTGATTGCACCCACTTTAGATGTCTACAATATAAATATCTACTTTTAAGCTAGTTTTCTGTACTCCTTGTATAGTTGGTGGAGAGAAACAAGGATTGTAATGATAGAAATTGTCTAAAGTAGATGTCTACATTAGATCAGGTGAAGCCTATTCCAGATTTCTGGGCATACTTGCTTTCTTTCTCCCCTAAACTTCCTGCTCAGATGTGAGGTAAATGCTTTCAATTCTCCAGGTTTAGGCAGAGGATCAAGGGCTTCATAGTCAAGTAAACTATCTGAATTTAATATCTTCTCTGTCCATCACAGAAGCATAGAATGGTTTGGGTTGGAAGGGACCTTAAAGACCATCTGGTTCCAACCCCTCTGCCATGGGCAGGGACACCTCCTACTTGAGCAGGCTGCTCAAAGCCTCATCCAGCCTGGCCTTGAACACCTCCAGGGGTGGGGCATTGACAACTTCCCTGGGCAATCTGTTCCAGTGCCTCACCACCCTTACACTAAAGAATTTCTTCCTGATATCCAATCTAAATCTCCCCTCTTTCAATTTGAGGCCGTTACCCCATGTCCTATCATAACACTCCCTGATAAAAGAGTCCCTCCCCATCCTTCCTGTAAGCCCCCTTTAGGTACTGTAAGGCCACTATAAGGTCTCCCCGGAGCCTTCTCTTCTCCAGGCTGAACAACCCCAACTCTCTCAGCCTGTCCTCCTAGCATAGGTGCTCCAGTGCTCTGGTAATCTTCATGGCCCTCCGCTGGACCCATTCCAACAGGTCCATGTCCTTCTTGTGCTGAGGACTCCAGAGCTGGATGCAGTACTCCAGGTGGGGTCTCATCAGAGCAGAGTAAAGGGGCAGAATCACCTCCCTCGATCTACTGGCCATGCCTCTTTTGATGCAGCCCAGGATGTGGTTGGCTTTCTGGGCTGCAAGTGCACATTGCTGGCTCATGTTGAGCTTCTCGTCCACCAGCACCCCCAAGTCCTTTTCCTCAGGACTGCTCTCAATCCATTCTCTGCCCAACCTGTATTTGTGCCTGGGATTGCCGTGACCCAGGTGCAGGACCTTGCACTTGGCCTTGTTGAACTTCATGAGGTTCCCACAGGCCGACCTCTTAAGCCTGTCAAGGTCCCTCTGGATGGCATCCCTTTCCTCCAGCATGTTGACCATGCCACACAGCTTGGTGTCATTGGTAAACTTGCTGAGGGTGCACTCGATCTCACTGTCCATGTCACTGATAAAGATGTTAAACAGCAGTGGTCCCAATACTGACCCCTGAGGAATGCCACTCGTCACCATTTTCCATGTGGACATTGAGCCATTGACTGCAACTCTTTAAGTGTGGTCATCTAGCCAGTTCCTTATACACTGAGTGGTCCATCCATCAAACCCATGCTTTTCCAATTTAGAGACCAGGATGTTGTGTGGGACAGTGTTGAATGTTTTGCATAAGTCCAGGTAGATGACGTCACTTGCTCTCCCCTTATCTACCAATGCTGTGGCAACATCATAGGAGGCCACCAAATTTTTCAGGCATGATTTGCCTTTGGTGAAGCCATGTTGGCTGTCACCAATCACCTCCTTATTTTCCATATGCCTTAGCATAGTTTCCAGGAGGATCTGCTCCATGATCTTGCTGGGCACAGAGGTGAGACTGACCAGCCTGTAGTTCCCCAGGTCTTCTTTTTTTTCCCTTTTTGAAAATGCGGGTTATGTTTCCCCTTTTCCAATCAGCGGGAACTTCACCAGACTGCCATGACTTTTCAAATATAACGGAAAGTGGCTTGGCGACTTCATCTGCCAACTCCCTTGGGACCCACGGGTGGATTTCATCCAGTCCCATAGACTTATGCACCTTCAAGTTCCTCAGATGGTTCTGAACCTGATTTTCTCCTGCAGTGAGCAGTTCTTCATTCTCATAGACCCTGCCTTTGCATCCTGCAACTTGGGTGGTGTGGTTGGAGCCCTTGCCGGTGAAGACAGAGGTGAAAAAGTCATTCAGCATCTCAACCTTCTCCATATCCTGGTTGACCAGGTCTCCTGTCTCCTTCAAGTGCCAGATCAGTGCCTTCGTCAGTGCCTGATCTTTGCCATCACTGGTATTTCTATAGTGAATTATATCAATGCCTGTTTCTTCAGGAATTATTCTGTCCATTACTGTCCTGATTACAAAAACGGTTTTAACACAATCAATTACACTACCTCTTACTTACTGCAAAATGATGCAAAATTTGGACAAATTGTGGAGGGCGTTTGATATAAACCACACACTTTGATGTTGCCTGTAAAAACTGGAGGGTAAAATGGATTTTGAAGGTGTCTTTTCAGCTTTATTGTATTACTAATGTGAGGCTACACAGTTAATACATACAGTAATGGATTAAAGCTACTAGGAATTTCTAACCAAATAGAATTTATTCTGCACATTGTTATGTATTGCTGTATGTAAATGACAAATAAAAAACACAATTTCAAAATGGCAAGGAAAAGCAATTAAACATTCAAGAAAAAAATTACTATGTCTCCTATTACTATTCAAATGGGAAAAAGGCTTCTCTCTTGGGGAAAGCTAGCTGTTTCTGGCTTTATTCTTTTAAAAATCACTGCTATAAGTTAGGAAAAGTGTATAACTTAAATATATGAACAAGATTGTCATTTATGTCATGTACCTCAAACATTGCCTAGGTATTGGTTAGAAAGTGCTTCTTGTTTCAACTGAAAATAAGAATACTAGTATTATAATGGTTCTTGAATCACTGGCATTTGCAGCTTACTGTCAAATACTGCCTGCAGTGTAGACAAATGGAAAAAAATTCTCTTCAGACATGAATATTCAAGCAATAAATAGGTGAAGGTCATTTGTTTTTCTTTCTGGTGAATATCTTCAGATCAATTAGGGAAAGCACACCACTTTGACTCTTCATGTGTGTTAGATAATGATCAAGGGATCAAGGAAATCTCAGAAAGCAACAGGATATGGGTAATTTTCTGAACATTTTCTTTCTAAATCTGTTTTCAGTGGAATGTGGTTTCCATTCAGTGATCACTGTAAAAAGGAGACGTAAGAAATAGGGGTAGTATTTGATTTTATAAGTTTGAATGATTCTCAGTAGCTAATAAAACAAAACATTTTTCTTGCTTGAAAAGTTGAAATAATAGTCCACCTTTATTTTTCAGCTGCAGGGGAAGACAACAAACTACAGTATGATGCAAAAGATATGTGTGAGGCACTCCTATCATATATTACTATTTTTATCCAGATGTTGCAGATTACTGGGGTTCTGCCACTACTGGCTAAGGCTTACCAATCATAATCTCACATGAGAAGATCAGTACAAGAAACCTTTAAAACTACACTGAAGTTTAACTCTCACATCAGGCCCCATTACATAGTTAGGACTGTAAACCTCAGATGTAAGGGCACAATTCACCTTATCTGTTTTTTATCTTTTTTTTTGTTTTTTCTTTTTAATCTATCTAAAAGCAGTTTTCCAATTGAAATAGTTGTCTAGAGACACGGAGACAATTAGTGGAGAGAAATAGATGTACCCAGAGAGTACTTTATTCTAAGCAACTTAGAAAGGCATCACGAAACGGCAGGAGTAGATCTCTATGAAGTGCCTATTTTGATTTCTATTATGCTGCCTCCTCTACTTACTAAGGAGGCAGCATATGGTGATTATCAGATTAGACAAATAATGTCTAGATGTGTAAATTTAGGCAAGACAAATACTACTGTGAGTCACTTCATGTAATTTTAAGATTTTGAGGGGTATCTGTAGCTTTTTACTCAAACGTTCAATTTTAATATAGTCATTTTGGTTCTTGATGTTTGAATCAAAGCACTTGCATTTTCTTACTAGAATTTTATCTCTCTCCATCGCAGTATCTTAAGGCTTTTTGACACTGCCATTTAATAACTTGCATTTCTTTTATTTTAGAAAACAGCTGAAGTAATCTAAAACTGAGGACTTCATTGTACTGTTGGGTAAATTTGACATGTGTGATTGATTGTTATTCATTGCTTTTTATTAAACTATGAGAGGATTTAACATATGCTAGATGCTTTCCAGCTACCAAAGGAAAACTAAGCCTTGGTTCTGGTCCACATATTAAACTACATAAGGGAAAACTGCATCATCAGAAAGGATGACATGAGGATTTTATCATTTTTTCACGTGAAAAATCACTGATATTTTATTTGGTTAGAATTTATGGATGGTTTTATGATATACATTGTAGAAGAAGGTCTCATAGGGGAATTTGAAATTTGGGTGGAGATATGCTCACAGACCATTTGCCATAGGTGCCATCTCTATAGAAACTTCAGCCAGAATCACAGGAGTAGTTATGGGAAAAGACAAAGAAGAAACCAAGCTCTTGGGCTGGCAGAGGCAGAAGGTCACTGGTGCAGCGCACACACCACACTCCCCAGGTTCACAAGTATGCACACATTCCTGGATCCCCCAAGCACTGTCATGGCCCACCCCTCTGCCTGCCTGGCCCCCCCACCCGGATCCCAGCCCCCCTTACCCACCCCAACTCACCATCTGGTCCACCTGGGTGCTCTCTGCACACACACGGCACTCACATGCTCATCCCACAGGCACCCCACTATTGAGGACTGGGCTGACTGGTCACAAGGCTCAGCCAGACAAGTGCACTGATCCGCCCCAGTTTACACATGACCACCCCTGTTATACCCTTCCTTCTTCCTCCCCAGCCCCACTCTGCTAAACGTTTCTTAATACATTTTATATAGTCCCACAGGCCTGCCCTCAAATATCCCAAATCTCATGTTCCCCTTGTTTCCCCCTTTTTATGAAGCCCAGGTTGTCCCTTTCTAAAGCTGTGCCTTGAAGTTTCATAATGACCGATCTGCTAGTGTCTGGAGACTTTTGGTCTTTGGCTTTGTTTCCGCTATCCCGTGTGTATCAAGTCCGCGTCTCTGTGCTCTTGTTTATTGCTTCCCTCTTTACTTATTATTCCTCTTGCACTGAAAAGGTACAGATAAGGGACAGATCAGATAAGCTGAATGGTGCAGGTGCTCTCACACTCCACATGCCACATAAAGGAGATTATCTAGCTCAGATATGGATGTATAGCTATTTTAGAGATCTGAAGTTAAGATGGAGTGACAGACAAGCTTTAAATGCAGGTTCACTTACAAAATGAATTTCAACCATCTGCTTCTCCAGGTCTAGAACTCAGGAGTGGCATCTTGGTGCATCCTGTCACATAAAATGTGGATGTAAATTGTAGGTAGATCTGAAGACCTGCATGTAAACACAATTTTGTCACTTCATGTTGACATGAAAGTGAGTGTCAGGGACACACAACCAAAGTATTCCACCACACTAATCCCAATTACCCTTGCCCAGTGTAATACTCCCAAATGCCAAATTCATTTTCAGGGATTTTCAAGTTTTGTCAGATTTGGTTTTAACTTTGTACATTTAGTTTTTTGTCCTTCGGTGTTTTCTGCTTACATCTGCATTCAGAGAAGAACCTCTTTTTAAATTAATCTCTCTCTCTTAGGGGAAAAAAAAGCAAAAAAAAAAAAAAAAGAGCAGCAACATCTGGTTGATAAGGAATACTCTGTCTGTAGACAAATTGTGTTTTAAATAAAAAGTGTGTTGGCCAGGAAGTATAAAACTGAATCCTGGTAAGAATTGCATCAGTTGCTTCAGAAACTTTTGCATTTTCATGTAGCATTGGAAAAAAATATAAAAACAATAGCAGAATCCAGTGAGTTGCTGAATGACATAATTGGTTACTCACTCTTCCCTTCTCCCTGCGAATCTGACAAGTAGCTGCAGAATTGGGGGACAAGCTGAGGCTCTGTCCTGTGGGGCCTGAGCATGGCGGGCAGAGGCTGGGGCTGGTTCCAGGGTCCATAGATAGCCCCCAACATGGCGGGTGATGAACCACGTCCAAAGCACAACCAAAGGATTCAGTCAAGAGCAGAAGGAGCTGGTGCCAGAGTCAAGGCTAGAGACAGGTACACCTACACTGTAGTTCAGGCTAGGTTTGGGTGCCCGGGCCTGGGCTTGTATGTCGCTCCTGGGTCCATGGACAGGGGTGGGGAGAGATCCTGGGGAGGCTGGGCAGCACCACAAAGTCCTGGTAGTGCCCTGACTGAATCTGTGATGACTTTCTGCAGAGTTGCTCAGCTTCAACAGTGTGAATGAACAACGGTATAGTCCCAGTGTAGCAGAAGGTCTGATGGGTAAAGTAGTCTTATGCAGTGGGCAACATATCTTGACTTTCTTCATAACGAGAGAATTAACCTGTTGCAAATTCTTAAACTAAACTCTGCATCCAAAGTGTTTTTGGGGGGTTGGGATTTGGTATGTAGCCTAACTTGTCTACCCTTTTTCTGCGAGTTTTAGAGAAACCTTCTCTTTTCCTACGTGTGCTTGGCCCTGGTGGCTTTTCAGCCAAGTGACAACTTCTTGGGGTGTCTGTTTTCCCACTACAGTGGACTGCAAGAGATAGGTGCCTCCAAAGAGGTTTCAGGCTGATGAAGTTAGGTACCAATCATTCTCCATTGTTTGTCAAGGCAGTTTAGGAGATTTTCTTTAGTGAGGCTAGCTACTAACCTGTGATGATTTGTGACATCTGTGTAGAACGGTCAGAATCTGTTCCAAATTCTACAACTTCCTTTAGTTTCTTAGAATTGTTAAATAATGAATAAAGATTATTTGGAAGGCCCTCTGTCTTGTCTGTACAGATTATTTTTTTTTCTTCTTTGAAAAATCTCTTTGGTTTCCAATAGCTCACCCCTTTTCTCTGCCTTATTCCTGATCTTTCCAAACCAGTCATATTATGTTTCTGTTATATTGCTCCACTCTATGAAAGAACATACTGTTCTTTCTCTACTTTCTCTTCTCTTCAGAAAAATGAGCTGCTAAGACAAGATATTTGTTCATAGCTGTTCCAAAACTGTCTTCATTGAAATCAACGGTAAAACTCCTATGCAAGTTCTGTGGAGCCAGGGTGTCATCTATCATTTCATATGTCATTCAGCTTGACAAATTACACCATTTTATTTCCTACAATGTTTCTTTTCTGTTCAAAACGATTTAAGGACTTTTTAAAATATTTTGAATAAATGAAAGTCCTGGAATACTGTTTTGGCAGTTTTCAGAAATGCTAGGAGGAAAACTGAGACAGTATTAAAACTCAGAACAGGCTGAACATGAAAGCATTTTCCCCCTGCAAATGGAAGCAAAAATTTAGTGCAAAGCACACATTTTAACTATTATTTCCCAAGCAGGATAAGCAGTCATGATTACTCCACTATGGGGAAACAGAAACACCAGGCTCAAAAAGACAGATCCTTTAGTAAGCTTTTGCTAGCACTTATCCCTTGTGTTGGTCAGAGATCACAGAAAAATAACAATTTTGTCACAGATTTTCAGCAGACCATCGCCCATGAGTACAAGTGCACGGCAGGATAGAATAATAGCCAGCTCTGTGATGCAAGTCTCTCATGCTGAAGGAAAAATATGCCGGGCAGGTGTACTGAGTGGGGCTTAGCTGCCTAGTGGGGTTAAACCATGGCAATCCTTTTTGATACCCAACACGGGACTCAAAGGGCTCAAGATAGTGACAGACTTGATTGGAGTGTGCTAGACTGAACTGATAGCTATCATAGCTATTTATCTACTAATTAGCATGTTCCTGTACTTGCCACAGGGCTTGCTTGCCTTACTGTATATGAGAGTCTAGTAAATGCTTTTTGTATTTGCTGTTTCGGTATTTTCTCGTTTTACTCTGCTGTGCCTGTGAACATTTTGATAACAGAAGTAGACATGCACCTGGGCTGGAAGATGGCCAGGGCATTGTTTCTGTTCCTGTGCTGCTGTACTGGACAGGCTGGAACTCCAGTGTGAACTTGAGTTGAAGTGCCTGTGACCTGTGGATAAGTCCACCTGGGAGCAGGACACCCTGAAGGGTCCTGGGCTATGGATAAGTCCACACCAGATCAGACACACCCCTGAAAGGATTGTGGCCCACGAAAGAATCCATGCTGGAGAAGATACACCTCGAAACATCTGTGGCTCTTGAAAAGTCTGTGCTGTAGCAGGTACACCCTGAAGCATCAGTGGCTGCGGATAAGTTCATGACACAGCAGGTACACCCATGAAGAGACTGTAGCCCTTGGATAAGGCCACACTGGAGCAGGTACACCCTTAAGACATTGTGGCCTACGGGTAAGACCATGCTGGAGTAGGAGTAAGGGGAGGAGTTCATTGCAACGCTAAACTCTGTGGCCTGTCCCAAAGGGATCAGGGATGGAGATTGTAATGGAAATACCTTTAAATTGTTGTAACCCATAATTTGAGTTCCATGTTATAGGAAGTACTATAGCAGGAGCTCCTTGCTGCTAGTCAGACTAGGGTCAAGGGGATAAATTCATTACAATGTTAAACCCAAAGGGACCAGGGGGCGAGATTGTAATGGATATACCTTTAAATTGTTGTAACTCATGATTTGATTTGCATGTTACGGGAAGTAACCCATGAACCAATGGAGGATGAGCATCACAGGAAGCAGTACAAATGCAGCGGTGACCCAACCTGAGCTCAAAGGGTGGTGGGTGGTTAATGAGAACGTATTGGATATCACTTTACCTATTAAGCCATCTTTATCTCAACTCAGAAGTTTTCACACTTTTACCCTTCCGATTCTCTCCTCCATCCCACTGGCAGCAGGACACTGTGGCTGTGTGGGGCTGAACTGCCTACGAGGATTAAACTGCACGAATAGGGAAGAGCTGAACTCTGCTGTACCTATCCTGCACTGATGAAGAGTCCACAGTGATGCAGTCAAGAACTATCCAAGAGAAGCCAGTTAGGTCATTTATGCAGCTGGCCAACACCCAATTTCTGTGATCCATGGCACTCTGATGTGGGAGATAATCTTGCCAACAAATTCCCGAGCAAATATGTTGGCAGCTAAACAACAAACATTTAGTTTCACTGAATTCCCAGTTTGTAACTCGAACTAGTAAGAAAAGAAACATACAGCCAGAGATTCAACTTTTTTTTTATGCAACTGCGTTAAACTACTGTTTTTATCATGGTGCTTGGCTGAATTTTCAGCCATTGGTACTCCACAGTACTAACTAATACAATATTAAATAAATATGCAAAGAAAGATGAATTTGTTATAAACTATTTATATATTCTCAACCTTTTAAATCTACTATCAGTACACATTTTATTCACATTCATCCCTTCTAAAAGAGCCCTGAGACAATTTCTGCTCATTTGTAAAGACATATACTCACTGAGTCAACTGTTGTGACTTCTTTTGAAGTAAAGGTAGTGTTTCATTAGCAACTAATTTCTTTAGACCTAGAAGAAGATGATTATATAAAAGTCAAAGTCCCTTAAGGAGTTGTTGAAAGGCAGTGGGTTGGCAATTAACCCTCTCATTCCCAAACCTCCTTTTTTATCTTGAAAACAATAAGACTATCCCCTACTTCACTGAATAACTCACTCATGTAGAGATATTCCTGGGACCTCCATGATCCAATCACATAAGCGGTAGCAGTGTAAAGCAGAAATTTATCTCACCTCACTACATCTGTGAGTTGTAAATACCTGTTTCTGGATATCTGTATCCTGCACTCCCTTTATAGTAGCCGGTGGAGAGAAACAGGCACCTACAGAACACTTTTATACAGCTGAATTAAAGAAGTTCAAGGAGAAAGACTGAGTACTAATCAGCTCTAAAATTTTAACTTGTTTTCTGCCTTTGCTTTGAATCTCTTCCTCTAACTCTCTCCTGCACAACTCTGCTATGTAAGGAGTGAACCCTAAGAACTGTTGGTATGGGTTGCTTGATGTCACTTAGCATCAGTAACCAGCTTTTTATTCCACAGGAAAAACATAACCATAGACTGGAATCTATCTCATCCTACAGCAGATGCTTAAATAGTAGGTAAGAGGGTTCAGTATAAATGTGTCTCTTTCTCCCTTTTTCTCTCCTGTATGGTCATACAAGACCATAAGGTGACATGACACATTCCCAAATGTGAAAAAGTCTCATAAGGACTTATAAGCATGCATTTACGAACAGTCCCTTTTTTCCTAGGTTTCTCCAGTTAAACTTTATTTTGTTTCCTCTTTAAACTTTATTTCCTAAGTAGGTTAATATTAGCATGCTCTTTATGTAGTCGTTTGTATTGAAACATCTTTATTTAGGATGGGAAAAATCTAGACTAAGCAAGATAATGTTTTTGATGCTATTTTTTTTTATTTTATTCAAGTTTTCTGTCAGGCTGGCAAGTTTTTATGAGCAGTGTCCAACTGTCTTTTGCTATTGTAATAGTATTCATGCTCTTATTTACTAAAGGTTAAGTGTAATTTACAAAATCTTAAAGCCAATGCAAGGAGGGTCTGAATGAGGTTTATAGGCATGTGTCTGCACACAAGTGCGACAAGGGAAATTAACTATAAAAATTATCAAGACCTAAGACCCAAGACCCATTCTTAAATTCAGAAAGTGTGCTCCATTTAGAGTGAACAATGAGATGAATTGCAATACTTCAGAGATACAACAGAAATATTTGCTGGGAATTCTTACAAGTATCTTTCATATCTTTTACACTGAGATGTTTAATGTTAACTGAAATAAATCCCACCCACTCTCTTCGTCTCCAAAGGAAGCACTATTTTAAATAAGCACTCGTTTAATACCAGTCTTTAATTCATTCAGAAGTACGCAGCTCAGCTTGCATAGTCTTGTCTGCAAAAGATAATTACGAGGATGTGAATCACTATGTTTTCAGCTGAGTCAACCCCCCAAACTAATAAGCCTTTTAAGACATTCTCATGAGCAGGTTTTAATATCTGAAGACAATGAATAGATGTGTAGCATTTCAGTCAGATGAGCAAAACTGTTGCTCATCATCAATGTGTTCCTCCCCCCCACTCCCCCCTTAAGAAAACAACCTTGATCATCTGTTCCAGCCATGCTGAGTTTTTTATGAGACCAGAATGGGAAGAACAGTATTGACTAATGAGACTTTAAAATCCTTTCATGCTTTTCTGAACTTGTAAATACCTCAGTCAGCTATGACCCACCATGAATTAAATTAACCTCAGGCCTATCAGATAAATCCTGTCCAGTTTGCTTGTCCCTGAAAGAGCACTCTGTGCTAGACACTGGGAGCTGCGACATAGGAGTTTATGATCAGAGGGAAATTTTTACTAATTTTGGGCTGCTTTGTGTTAACGGAGTAGCAGAAGCAGAGCCCCAGATGGGACTTATTGGAGCCTCACAATACAGTCATTCACATCAGACAGTCTCTTCCAGTACAAATAACTAGTGCTGTTGTCAAGAATATTTTAAACAGATTTCAGGAAATTAACTTCCTTTTATGCTCTGCAAAGGTGGTTTCCTTACATGAGTGGTGAAGAGTTAGGCATGAGCTTTTCATGATATACTTATTTTGTGAATTCATTAAGGTTTTCAGGGCTATTAATCTGCCTGTGCTCACAGGCAGTAAGTTCACTATAAAAAAAAAAAAAAAACAAAAACAAAACCAAAAACAAACAAAAAACCACCAAAAAACCCCAAGAAAAGCAGCTTGTCATGTTATGCCCCAAATACACTTCTGAGCTACCCATCTGCAGGAGCACCCTCGCTACTGAAGTTAGGAAAAACCTACTTCAATTTGTCTGTATAGTTTGAAGGTTAGCAAGAGATAAACCTGACTGATTATAAATAATGGTTCACTAGAAAAGTGTCACAAACATGTCATGGCTACCACAATAAGTCCTGGCCTAATTGCAAACGTGTGATTTTGTGAAGGAAAGAAAAATAGCAAGATAGGATTTATTACATATCCTAGCACAAATGGTATGTGTCTGAGAAATCCCCATGAAAAAGTGATCCACCAGTCCCCATTAATTGAATGAGGCCAGCTGCGCCAGCTGGTAAGGCATTTGCTATGGATAGATACAACCTGATTTCAGGGTTTTACTCTGACTAATCTAGAGAAGGAATTTGAAACCCTTGGACGTGCACTATTCGGAATACAGTTCTGCTGCGTTCCTTCCAAGTGAGCTCCTCAGTATCATTTACATAATTAAATAATCATTGAGCCAGAAAGAAATAAAGGAGGGGTGTTTCAAAACTTGGTGATTAGCGTGTGCAATCGGAGTGTGAGGGGAGTAGACTTTCCCTGAGTTCAAATCTGTTTCCAGAGAACAAAACTGAACTGGAGTCTGCTGTGTTCCAGCTCGTGTCTATACCATCAGAAAGTTATTGCTTTTCATCATGCTTCATCAACCTGAAACTTTTTGACAAAGTATTTCTTAAATAAATTCCTCACTTGTTTGACTCCCAGGCAACCTTAAGCACTCAAATGTATTAAAGTATGCTTTAACTTAGTGCTTGGGATTCTGCCAAGGAGACCGGTGTTCCAAAGATGTGTACTATTTTTATTTATTGCTGTATAATGCATGCTTTATGATTTTGTGCTGCATACATCGTATCTGGAGCACTTCCCCAGACATTGCGAAAGATTCTTGGGAATATTTATGAATAAATATTCACTGCCAAATGAAAATATGATAGAGGTGGCGCTTGAGTACTAGACCCCTGATTTCCACACCGCCTTACCGCTACCTCAGTCCTTGACTGTCTTGGATCCTTCCAACTAGCTGTTTCCTACAGAGGTCATGTAGAGATGGAGCAGCACTAAGCAGTGTGTCTGTGAGCTTGCCTGTATCATTCAATGGTACGTTCATCAATTGCTAGCTCTCCTTTAATCTGTATAACCAAAAGTATCCCTCATGCAATGACTGTTATAAAGCAGTCTTCTTTGAAGCAGTCTTCTTTGAAGATGTATATTGGTTAAATTGGTGGAGATTTATGAAAAACACTTAATGCTGACAGCAAGAGTAGTTATTAAAGATTGGACATAAGGGGCCTAAATCCTAGAGGAAAAGCCAGAAGACTCATCTTTTAATATTTAATCATCTCTATTAGCATATGTTTTCATTGCTTCTCAATGCAGGCTTTGTTTAGAAACTTACTAAGTTCTTTTTAAAGATCTCTTACGTGCTTTAGTACAATAGTTCATTTTTCAGTCGGTCTTTCTACTTTTCTTTTGGGGGGATTTTCTAATTATAGAATCAGTCCTTGAATTTTTGTGATCTTTGTGAGTGTGGTGAGGACGTTGCTTGAATCAGTTTTAGAATTCTCTTGATGATATTAAAGAGTTCATTTAAATCACTGGTCAATATAAGATGGATTTAGCTCTAAGTTTTCAATGATGTCTATTCAGAAGCACTTGCACACCATAGCGTGTCGTCTGTCAGCAAGGTCCCAATCTATCTGAACAAGAATAAAATTATTTCTTAAATTAAAACAAAGCATATATGTAGTTATCAAGCCATATTGTTTTAGAACCCCAAAGAGATGTTACTGAGATCAGGCTGTTTTTTCAGGCTGAAGTATTTGTACTAGAAGAGAAGTAAACACCTTCATGCTGGAAGAGTTCTTAGAGCTGGGTAATTTACTGTTCACATACTACTTACCCATCACGAGGAGGTTAGAGAGTTCAGACTATTAGTACTTGTTCTCTATGAAAGATTTAACAGAAGGCAGAGATTGCAAGTAGAAGGCTCATTTTCCTTGGCTCAGAAGCCAAGTGTAGTCATTTTTGCTTGATCTTTCTCTAACATACTCGTAAATGTTTTAATTTAAGTCTGATTATGAGACAGAGAACATCACATCCCCTACTTCATCCCTGACTTTGGGCAAACCCCCAAGCTATTTGAAAATATTTAACATGCAAGTTTCAAACACACCCAAAAGATTTGCCTGAAGAATACATATCGGGGCTCTGTCAGGTTTTTCTGTCTTTGCACTGCTGCAGTAGTTCCTCACCTAGATACCTCAGATTTTCCCCTTTGTAAAGATCTTGACAATGTAAAATCAAAATACCTTTTCCTGTGCAACTAATTTCCTCTTGTTAGGAATCTTATATGAGGCACTGGAGATACACATGGAGGTGTACTGCTATAATCTGACAACTTCCATAAAGTGGGAACAATCAGGGGAGGGGGGGCTTAATTGCTAACGTCAATTAAAATAACCCTAAAGCAGCTCTGTTTTGCATCAGAAGTGAAACCAGACCAAGAGATAATCAGAATGCAAGGGTGACTTAAATTTGCACAAGATGCTCCACAGAGCTGCTTTAGCAGAGTTATGATGCACTTCAGGAGCTTTATTAGGTGTTTTTCTGGAGGTGAAATACATTGATGGTATTTTTCTAAACCATAATTGCTGCAGCTATCTTCTGCAAATCGCAAACACTTTTTCAAAACTTCTGTTATACAGAGTTTATTTCAGCACTGCATGTGGGTAGTCTTTTCAATGGCCTGTAGAACATTCAGATACTAAATAATAGAAAGTGGATAGCTTTTACATGTAATTTCCCAGACTGAAATCTGGACCTTCAGATGCATTTACATTCACCTCAAAATCTTGGTGACTGAGCTCTGATTTCTCATCAGCTTTTGTTTGCAGCCATAGAAAACTATCATCTGAGATGGAAGAGCATTGGGATGACCTGTGTTCTGTAATTTCCCAGATTTTGTCATACAGGAGTGCATTTTCACAGGGGTAAAATAATAGAGCAGGGACATATTTTAAAGCACTGCATACCCACTAGGATACCAAGGCAGGTTCACTTATTTTGCATCCACACGTTTAAGTCACACATTTTCAGTGGAACAGACCATTCTGACACAGGAGAGATTTTTGTGGTTTTGGTTTTTAGCTTTTTTGGATGGTGGTTAGAACAGTGGTCTGGGAAGACACAGTTGTAAAGGCAAACCTCCTTAGGTTCAATTATGCCTAAAATTCTGAGCAAATGTCCTAATTAGAATATTATTCTGTAGAAGATGGGTACTCCAGCTAGGTTTTGAGATAGTGTCATGTGGTAGGGACACTCTGCAGGTACATAGTCAGTTGAGTCCTTTATGGAGTCTAGACCTAGGGATACCCTTTTTTTCTGGATCCCAAAAGGGCTTTGGTAAGATGAAAGTGACTCGACACTCAGCTGAGATAAACTGACAGTGCTTCCAAAGATGTGTGGTGTCAGTACTTCATATCCTTAAGGGAACTTGTGCCAATATCTTTATGAAACTCGAGCATAAAATCAGAATTATTTTCTGGCACAGTGCTATACTTAAGCTTCCAAGCTGAGTTTAAGGTGCATACTAAGCACTTGCCTTCTCTCTCTTGAAACATGGATATTTCTGCACAGTTAAATAAAAAAGGGTCAGAAGGAAATTCAAGGACTAGATGTGAAAAAGTTCAGGGAAGGGCTGCAACCCCATCTCTCACATGTTGTCTTTGGCAATTGGTTCTCAGTTACGTACATTCTGGTGTGAAGCCAAAAATAGGGATTTATCCTTTTAATTTTGTCCATTCAGTACCTGAATCCTGAAATAACACTGTAACGGCAACTACCTTATTACACTAAGATTCTGTTGGCTTGGAGTTTATATAATATGCTGTAAGTTTGTATGGACATTTGTTCACATACTTTGGTGTATTACTAGACTTCTTCAACTTTTTCTTGTATCATAAGTAATATTTTAACTGTATGCCCAGGAAAATTATTATAGTATAGTAAGAAAGTATTTATGCTTCAAGTCATTCTTTCACTGAAAGCAAACATCTTGTTTAATAATTAAACTTTGCATGGTTTGCATGAGTTTCTATCAGCAGTACTTTAGAAGAAGAATTTTCTTTCTTATTCAGTGATTTAATACCTTCAGTAAAAGTTAATCTATAAAGTATAAAATTAATGTCTTTACTCTAAATGTAATGTACTTATTTACAGGTATTCCTGTAAAGTTCATGACCATGACATTCATCATTTTATCTCTTTGAATTGATTATTTATGCTGTGGCAGAAAGAAAAGTAACTTAGTGAGACTAATATTCTTAGAACTCAAACTATACCAAACATCAATGCATTTTATTTTCACGTGAAACGTATTTACCTTTTGATGCAGCCAAATATTCATGATAACATTCTAGCATATTCCAAAATGATTGCCTGAGGTTTTCACTGTTGAAAACTGACAAGTTATCTGAGGACCTAGAGTCTGTGCACTGTTCCAACAGCACTTGCAAATTAGTTGAGAAAGGCTGGTTACAAATTTGTGTTTTGCATGTGAAATTTAAGTATGGCAAAAAGCACAATAAAAGAAGATCATGAAACCTTGTATTTGTTACTAAACGCTTTATGGTTTTCTGTAAACTGCACTTGAATGGATCAACAATACAGTTCACAGAATGAATCACAGAATCACAGAATGGTAGGGTTGGAAGGGACTTCTGGAGATCATCTAGTCCAACCCCCCTTCCAGAGCAGCATCACCTACAGGAGGTTGCACAGGAACGAGTCCAGGTGGGTTTTGAATGTCTCCAGAGACATTCTCTCCAATCTCTGTCAACTCCAAATCCCTGCCATGGTAGGACCGTAATATATGTATATAAGATTCAAAAGAAACTCTCAGATCAGTCAAGGAGTTGCACTTAACTGTCCCCAGGAGCTAGATATCAGGACTTGAATGTATAACAAATACACTGTCAAGGCAATGCCAAAGCAAAGATATGTTTTACATCTGTCCTTGAAAGTTACAACTCTCATATTCTTTTAGGCCTCTGAATGGAACAATTTGGAATTAATGGTAAAGCAGAAAAATTAACTGCCAATATATTACAGATTTTTTTATGACAATAGTTGAAATCTGTTCCCTAACTCAACTGTCGCAAAAGGCACATTGTGTTAGAGATCATCTGTGAGATTAATAACACTCTAAATGGCCTGGACCAGTTTTCACATGAAATTGCACTCAGTACTCATTGTGGTATTCAGAACATTCTGATTGATTCAGATGTCTATTTACCCCATAGAAATGGTGACAGCTAGCCTCTTCTAGAGAATTAAAATGCCCTTCAATATTCCAATAGATTTCTAACTCAAAGGCAGTCTGACTTTAGTAAGAATCCTTATTACAAGACAGAGGAACTTGACACATTCTGTTTCATTTAAGTTTTTGATGTTATATCAAGAAACGATGACTATGGTGCCTGAACAATATTAAATCACAAAGAAATTCACTTAATCTATTAATTAAAAGAATAAAGAACATTTACAACATTCATGAAAGAAGAGACAGCAGTAGATAAAGACAACCTCTATTACTGAAAATGTTAACTCAGAGTATATTGAGAACTAGCCCCAAACTATAAATGAAGGAAAGTGCTGAAGGGTGATGCTTTCAAATAGGTACAATGGTACAGAAGAAGAGTCGTTAATCAGCCTTAATATATTTAGTATTTAAAGCCTTTATGGATGATCTGGAGAGACACTAAATGTCATGGCATGAAAATAGTGGATGATGAAAATTTGCAAACTTTATTAAAAATGCCAAAGGAGTGCCCGGGGGAAAAAATTGGGAATAACAAACAAGGAAAAAAAAGAGACCTGAAATTGTTCTTCAGATATTCAGTGTCTGTCTGAAGCTTTTCGATGGACTTGACTGGCAATGGCCTTTGAATGGCACCTTTCACAGCTTTGTTCTGATACAAATGAAAAGAAATGACCATATATTCAGGTAAAATGTGAACCCGTCAGAAGATGCAATGGACACTATCTAAATGGTCTTCCAAACATCACATTTTGTCTCTAATGCTCAAGGCATGTTCAATAAATTCTATTGAATGTTCTGAAACCATCTTGTTAGTTATTTTGCTTTGATTAAACATTGTCAAATAGGACTGATTAGATTGGTACAGAATCTTTGAAAGTAAGTGGATACAAACAAAAGAAGTGGAAAATGAGTAGGAAGCAATTAAACGAAAATTTATAAAAACTGGCCTTTAACAGCATGTAGGTAAATTGACTTTTGAGGCAACAGAAAGTTGGAAGATAATTAACAGTAATAATTATTAAAGAACCGTAGTTTCTTCATGAGTTGCTCATCTTTAAAGAATAACAATAATTTAAAATCTAACAGTGTGTAATAATTATAATTAATTGCAACCCTATAACAGGATAAGCGGGTTTGAGGGTAAGTAAAAGAGTTATATCTTAAATGCTTGCAGTTGTCTTTCTAACATTCTTGCCACAGAATGTTTTACAATTTGATCTTAATACCTTACGCAGTGCATTGCATGGTTGATCATTTGTTTGAGCTATCTCTAAAATCAATAGAGTTCCTTAAAAGATGCCAAGACCCATCTATGTAGAACTGATTAGAAGGGCAGGTCTTAACTTACAGGTAATTAAACGTACATGCCATTTTTTTAATTTTATTTTACTTCCATTTAAGTCAACAACAGCAGTAGAGGACCTCTTGTTATATTTACAGAGTATTTATTTTAGACAAATTAAATTAAAACATTCTGTCCTCTCATTTAAATTAAATCTGGATTTTTAAAATAATTTCACTCTATCCAAATGAATACTAAATCCAGAATTCGGTCTAACAAGGAAATATAGTCATAATAAACTCAAACACACATGGCAAATAACCAGGCTTCAGATGCCATTTAAATAACATTTTGTTTATGAATGATAAAGGAACTACATCTGAGATTTCCACTAGTTACCTTCCTCAGATGTTCACCAAATGAACATATGGAATAAGTGTTACTGAAACCCTCTAGCCTGCCAAGAAAACGGAATGAATTAAGACTTGGTTAAGGATCAGCACTTTTAATTAGGTTTGTTTGGGGTTTTTTTGGCAGACTGAAGCTATTAGGTTTTATATTTACCAGTGTAGCTACCACATGTGGTCACTGTTAGTCTGCATACTAAATCTCTCTGTAAAATTTTTGTGGAAAAAAATTAGCTGTATTTACATAGAAAACATATCTGTAAACAATAAAGCTGTCTCGCTAGCTTTTTCTTCTGTCCTTCTGAGAGATGCCCAAAGGTGTCCGTTCATTGAATGGCCTTGAAAATTTCGGCTAAAGGAGGAAGGCTTTGCTTAGGTATCCAATAAAGGTGCAACTGTGCATGTAGAAACGGTAGACTTGACAGTAAATGGACTACAGTTGGTATCATTATTTTCTTTCATTCTCAGTGACAAACTGCTGTTTATTTTTTTCTTGGTGTATATAACCCAGAAATAGGCAAAAGATTTCTATTGTGGTTTTCCCCTATACATGCTCTTGTACTGAACATTTTATGCCAGCATCAAGTAAGTTTTTAAATGCGTTATGAATCCTTGAAAACCTGATTTATAATGAAAGGTGATACATTTTTACTCAGAGCAGCACGCTACCTTGGATCCTTTTAAAACTCTTATGATTAAAGCAGTTTTTGAATTATTTTTATTGCATTAAAAAATATCAAAAAGTGTCTAATCCTTTGCTTATTGCCTGACTAAAACAGATTCAAGATCTTGATTCTTCACTGCTTACACCTTATTTTATCGTCTGTTACTATATGAAGCAGATAAGAAATATAAACTTTCCAATCATCTCTTTACAAAGTGTGATAATACCAAAGTCACAGAATCTGTTCAGCCAGAAAGGATTTTTCATACTCAAGGTTTAATGTAAGCTTGCACCTCAGTCTGCAGCCTGGGAGGGTACTGCGTACTGCTCTTATATCTGTCTTAAGGCTCGCTTCAGCCAGAGACTGGACTGGTGATGGTGTAAACTGTTGCCTTTCAGCTGAGACAGCTGTACGATTCAGAGAATACCACCCCTTTCTGGCTCACTGCAAAGGCAGAGGTTAGCTCGGTTCACCTAAGATTTAACAAGGCAGTTTAGCTTTCCATGGGAATGGGAGCGAAGCACTAAGGCAGGCAATGGCAGGCTTGGCTGAGAAGTAGTAATTAACAGACGTGTTTGCATTGATTCTGTGACAAATGAAAAGAGTAGCTTGGGCCCCTCAACTCCTGTCATGAAAATACTCGCAATCCCTCCATTACCCTGTGCTGTTGATGTTGTAATATTTTAGAGATGTTTTTAGATTAAATTAAACAGTAGAAATTAAAGTGGCATACCAGTCATGGTTTTCACAGGTGGGTGTAAAAGGTTTTGGCTTCAGCTTTTCAGAAGGACTAAATTGCACAAAGGAAGAATGTTCCCATGCCTACTCTGAAATGGCTTGAAGAGATTAAGCTAAACAACTGGAAGTATCATAAACTTGTTCCTTTACATGAGCATTCTCTGTCTTCAGTTCCTTTACCTGTAACCCTTTTCCTTTGCAAAATACTGATTCAGAATTGTTCTCTGCACTGCAACACTGCTGTAGCTTTATTAGGTTCACAGGACTTGTCCCAGGTTTGCTCTGTGGTAAAGGTCTGTACAATTTTCCTCCTTTCCTTGTTTCTGCTTTTGTACCACATTGGTTCCTCAGACACTCTGAACAAGGGTCAATCTCTATCTCATAACAGAGTACCACAGTTACTTCCATTATGGGAAGTACTTCCATTTGGGTCACAACAACCCCATGCAGTGCTACAGGCTTGGGGAGGAATGGCTGGAAAGCTGCCTGGCAGAAAAGGACCTGCGGGTGCTGGTCGACTGCCGGCTGAATATGAGCCAGCCGTGTGCCCAGGTGGCCAAGGAAGCCAACAGCATCCTGACCTGTTTCAGGAACAGCGTGGTGAGTAGGACTAGGGAAGTGATTATCCCCCTGTACTTGGCACTGGTGAGGTCACACCTCGAGTGCTGTGTCCAGTTTTGGGCCCCTCACTACAAGAAAGACATTGAGGTGTTGGAGTGGGTCCAGAGAAAGGCAATGAAGCCGGTGAGGGATCTGGAGCACAAGTCATGAGGAGTGGCTGAGGGAACTGGGGTTGTTTAGCCTGGAGAAAAGGAGGCTGAGGGGAGACCTTAACACTCTCTACAACTACCTGAAAGGAGGTTGTAGAGAGGTGGGGGTCAGTCTCTTCTCCCAAGTAACATGTGACAGGATAAGAGGAAATGGCCTCCAACTGCACCAGGGGAGGTTTATATTGGATATTAGGAAATTTCTTTACACTGAAAGGGTTATTAAACATTGGGGCAGGCTGCCCAGGGAGGTGGTTGAGGCACCTTCCTGGAGTTATTTAAAAGACAGGTAGACATAGTGCTTAGAGATATGGTTTAGTGATGGTTTTTGTCAGTGTTAGGTTGATGGTTGGACTCCATGATCTGAAAGGTCCCTTCCAACCTAGGCAATTCTATGATTCTATGGTCCCTACCAAGAACTGATGATTTTCACTGTGTATAATATGAGTGTGCACATACGTGGTAAAGATGTTAGTGGCACATGCTGGCACCAGTGCACAACATGAAAAGAGGATTATCTGAAACAAAAAACCTCAGATACAAAAGGATGTATGTATTTTGCTCATATTTTTGGTTTTGATAATTGAGATTTGTGTCATGGCTTTGTACAGCCCTTAGCATAGGGCGTTATGGAGTCCGAGAAGCCAATGAAGGTATTCAAAGGCGCTAAAGGTGTATACTTCTCCAAAGCCACAGCAGAGGCATGAGTGCCGGAGAACCTTGTTTTCACAAACCCAGGGTATCTTGGAAAGAGGAAAGCTAGCACTTTCTCTTAATTAAAGCTTTGTATTAGAGACATGAGATGAACTTCAGGCAGTCACTGAAAATTGAGTCAATACAGCCAGTAGTTTCTAGGCGTCTGTCTCTAAAATTCGTTGCAAGTGAGACACCTATGGCTGGTCAGATGAAAACCTCTCTAGACAGCTTGGAATATGTTCATGAGTGGCTCTGTTTACTTGTCTAAACAAATGCTGGTATTGTCATTTCACACACTGGTGCATCCAAGATATGTACATGGGATGGTAGGTGGGACATGGGGTGCTTGTGAGACTTGTGCTCTTCTAAGTAGCATCTGAAGGCTATGTGAGAAGGAAGAATTATGAAAGATAGTGGGTGATACAGACAAGTTAGCTTGTTTGCAATCTTAACCTTTTCATTTTCTGACATTGTAATCTCAATAGTACTTCTAACTTAAAAAATAAAAAATGAAGTCAAACACAAAAGCACCTATGATTTAATCTTTATTGACTGAAGGAGGCAAAAAAAGAGATGAGAGCTATCCAGTCTATCTCCTTGTAATATCATCCTGTGCCCAGGAATATCATTTAGCTTAAGGAGAAGGATGTGTGTAGCAAGAGGCATGAAGAAGGGGAATCTGATGCAGACACAGCAATATGTTGTGTGGAAACGTGAGCAAGAAATGAGAGGTGGTTGGAAGAGAGATGGGCAGTTAGCGGTAAGTGGGCCTTCATGAGTGATGTTTGTTGACAGCATGCCCACTGATCTGAACATATATGGTTTTATTTATTTAAAAAACATGCTTGGACTAAGAGCTGCAATAGTAAAGGCATTTTTAATACGTCAGCTTTTTTTTTCCCCTCTCTGACTGTATTGTTACCTTGATGAGTTCTCCATCATGAATAGATTCATTGCCTTCTCTTAGACTTCCATTTGCAGGGATTTTTAGGGGCAGGTATATTCATAACTGTCTGAATGGACCAAATACATAATAGAATTTGTTTTAAAAAGCATAAAGAGTAGCTTTCCATCTAAAGTTACATAAAGGAGTCTTCATTGTTTATTTTTTATTGACTTACTAAATTCACAGGATTATTTAAATTGCTTATTAGACAAAAAACCTTAAACCTTTGAGGCTTCAGGCAATTTTTCCAGGACCTTGTAAATGTTGCAGAGAAACATTTCAGTTTATTATAGCGGGAACTTTTCCTTGATGTCAAGTCAGCCCTGAAAGTGAAGAATTAGACAGTCATTGATGTATCTGGTTGTATTCCTGTGCTGAGAGATTTCCTAGAGCTGATTGTGTGATCATGTGTTGGAATGAAGCTCTATTTTCCCTTTAATCAATATTACAGAGCCTTTCCATATAAAGAAGCTGATATACATTAATTACACTTCACGGCGCTTTTGAAATATTAATCTGAGAAGTGATATTACACCACACACATAGCCCACCCCCCTCCCAAATCACCATGTTTTTCTCAAGCTACAGAATAGTGAAGTGGCAACACTGGGGTATAAACAGAAGATAAAACTGTGCATTTCTGTTCTCTGTTTCTAAGACCCATAGGAAAGCCAAGTTTGAGGGAAATCTGTGATGTTTACCCAACTGGCACAAGATTTTGTAGAAGGAACTTCTCCTTTGAAAAATTTAGGATATCCTTGCTGCAGGTGTTTTCCGGAGAAAGCACTGTGGATAGGAAGCTTAGTTAAGTGTGCAGTAATATGTTTTGTAGACTCTCAAAAAGCAGAAATAAACACGTACATCAATCAGGTACTCTTTTCGTGACGCAAACGCTGGAACCTTTTACTATATAAGCTTATTTCTGCTCTTAACAGGTCCTTGACTTTTAGGATAGTTTAAGGGCTATTTTATCCATAACAAGAGAAAGAAACTTTAACACAAGGATGAAGACAGAAGTCTCTTGTGCATGGTAAAGTACGTGCTGTTCCTTTGCAGTGCAAGAAGCGTAGCATGATCGTGAGTCATGACTACAGACCTGAGCCATGTGCTGCATAATGCTTGCTTCTTGTTTCCTGCAGCTCCCTGGTTAGAAAGTACTTAAGAAAGCAACTGAGACTGGTCCTCCAATTCGACAAATACTTGGTTTTGGGTACATAACAGAAAATGTACACTCAGTTTGAAAATGTTAATGGGAAGCAACTACTTAATTAATTACATAATCATCAATAAGTGATTGGTAACTCTCTGTCTCTGCTGCTAATGGTGCTTTTAGTATTCATCTTGCACATAGAGCAGTACTGGATTAGGTACAGCAGACTGTTTTTAATGGCTTCATCAACTGCAGCGAACAGAATTTTCTGTGTAGAAATTCTGAACCTTCAAAAGTGAGAACTTGAACTACATAAGACATTATTAACTCTCAGAATACTTCAAAAGGAATAAAAGGGAAAAAAATCAAGATAATAAAAAAGTGTTAATTAGAAAATTATTCAGGAACCAAGAATCAAAGCTTGGGCAAACTCCAGCCTAAATAAAGTGTAAAGTGAATTCTGCTTTTCTGGAAATACATTAAAATGTTTCCATAATCATTCTAAATTAACAGAAATATAAATAATCACATGGAGTAAAAACCATTATCGTGTCCTTCATGTATTGCACATGTGAATGCCAAACCAATTTAACATGTGATTGTAGGAAGAGAAAATCATACCTAAAGTAACTGAGAAGTATTATTTCCATGGATTATGTTTTTCCATCCATAGGGTGGGTTACACTTTTCTTGCTACTACATAATTATTAATCTTGTGAAATAGAAAGAAGAAGATGGTTTAATTCTCCATTAATTACTATCTCTCTCTGCCTGAGTCAGAGCCTCTGAAACCTATAATATAGAAAGCAATGTTTTGTCTTTTAGCTGATGGAGAGAAATTATATAAATTTCTAATCATATAAAGCAGTATGAGACTGCAAATATTGAAAACAATCCACAGTCAATGCTGTGGTTGAAATGCATATTCTCAGTGAAAGCAAATAAGAAGAGTTGAGAAATTGGAATCTATTTCCAGAAATAATAGCTAGAAAACTCATAATTGATGCAGAAACTCCTTTACATTTTTTTATGCTCATATCCCTGCTTGTAGTCATAGTATCGTCTTCCATTTCAAGACAGACTGTAGAAACTGCAAAAATAATAAACCCATTTTAAAGTGAGAACGATGTTTCAGAAAGGGTAGAAACCCCCTGATCTGATTTCCATGGCTACATGATTTTTCCAGTTGGAGCCCAGGAATATATCTTTCTGTTTGGTGATGCAGCTGAGCCTTTATACTGCACAAAAGTAACAGATACACTTTCCTGAATACAAAAATACAGGTGTTTTATGGGAAATTTTTGACCACTGCTGTGACCTAAAAAGAAAAATATGAATTATTGCATGGAGATTACAATTCCTCATTTTGTTACTGAAGACTTTGAGGAATGTATGTAAAAGTCACAAATTGATTCTTCATAAGTTCTAAAGATTTGAAGGCGTGTGACTGATCTTAGTAATGTTTATTTTGAGGAGTACTTGTACACTGAGAAATGACAGCATTAACAACATAAATGGCTTGTGAATGGCTTGAGAGAAGCCCTTAGGAGAAGGACTTAGGGGTGCTGGTGGACGAGAAGCTCAACACGAGCTGGCAATGTGCACTTGCAGCCCAGAAAGCCAACCACATCCTGGGCTGCATCAAAAGAAGCGTGGCCAGCAGGTCAAGGGAAGTGATTCTGCTCCTCTACTCTGCTCTCGTGAGACCCCACCCGGAGTACTGTGTCCAGCTTTGGAGTCCCCACCGTAAGAAGGACATGGACCTGTTGGAATGGGTCCAGCTGAGGGCCACGAAGATGATCAGAGGTCTGGAGCACCTCTCCTATGAAGACAGGCTGAGAGAGTTGGGGTTGTTCAGCCTGGAAAAGAGAAGGCTCCGAGGAGACCTTATAGCAGCCTTCCAACACCTGAAGGGGGCCTACAGGAGAGTTGGGGAGGGACTCTTTATGAGGGAATGTAATGATAGGACGAGGGGTAACGGTTTCAAACTGAGAGAAGGTAGATTTAGATTAGATATTAGGAAGAAATTCTTTACTGTGAGGGTGGTGAGACACTGGAACAGGTTGCCCAGAGAAGCTGTGGATGCCCCTTCCCTGGAAGTGTTCAAGACCAGGTTGGATGGGGCTTTGAGCAACCTGGTCTGGTGGAAGGTGTCCCTGATGATGGCGGGGGGGTTGGAACTAGATGATCTTTAAGGTCCCTTCTAACCCAAACCATTCTGTGATTGTATAAACAAATCTGAGTGATTCGCGTAGCTGTAACGTTGCTGCTTTAATTCATGAAGTACAGAAAGCAGCTACATATTTCCTCTTACATCAGATTATACTGGCTTTACTGAAAACACATCTTTTGTTGTGTAGTCAAGATAAAAAATACAAACACAATAAAATATTTCCCTTTCAGCTTTGATATTCTCCTGTTATGTCAAATGTAAAAACTGCACTTCTCTTTATAACTTATGGATTTGTCTTTTCTTTCTTGTATGCATGTGCTCATGCAACTGAAAGATGTAAAATGTTGACAGTCCATAACTTCACATTCCAAGACTATTATTTAAACTCTGTACTAGGTCTTCAACTGACATTCAGCTGATAAAATACATGAAGCAAGCAGAGCTACAATGATTTACTTTAGAAAAATATTTGAATGTATGTTTTTGAACACTTTCATTGGGTTAATTTAAGCAGCTCAGTGACCAGCAACTTGATTCAATTTCTCATACATAGGCTTACAGTGCTCATAGATCCTGTGTCATATTTACCAGCATCATGTAGACGTGCTGCATAACTGGGGCATTTCAAGTGGTCTTAGTCATTTTGGGGTGGCTGAACTGAGCCCCAAGTCTGTAAAAACAAGGCATCTATGGACCAATTTGCTGCCATACGGAGGTACCTAGTGCTGTCTGGGATGTCTGACAGTATCTTGTCCAGTCCTCTGCTGCCACTCCAGAAGCCCACAGGTCTATCATTGGTCCTGTTCTGTCAGCAACCTGGAGATATCCTAAATGGCGTGTCAGTGTCACTAGCCATCTATGTTGACTTAAGTGAGTACTAATCTAATCTACATTAACTATCTTTACTTCCTTTATAGACAGTGCAGAGATAGGTAATTCCAGATGTCTACTCATCCCATCTTAAAATACATAATGAAGAACTGTGAATTAATTTCAGAATTATTTTTTTCAATGGAGGGTGTTTAAATGACATAATAAAACCAGATAAATATTTTTTGTGTGTGTGTATGAAATTAGATGGAGTTTCACCTTAAAAGTCTATTCAGTCCCAACAGATGGTCTTGTAAGCTACATCATAGGAAAATTCAGTATTAACTGATAGACCTTACAAGTACCATTTAAGTTAATGGAGAATTGGCATTTCACACCTGCCGAGGATTTCTTCTATAAAATTATTAAAAAATCCCCCCCTTTTTTTTTTTGATCCCTTATAATTTGGTTATAATCTCTTGGATCATTCTATACAACCATTTCACTCTTTTCTGTGTTTTATACATGTACCCAGTCACAACTGCTCTGTCATCCTCAAAGCAGAGTGTCTGTCTTCTTTTGTCTGAAATACAGTATTAAATGCATAATAAAACATACATACATAGATTACACTTGCCAATATGTATAGATGATAGCTAGTGATATACCTTGTTAATATTTTATTTTTTATCATCCTTTATGGTTTCCCCGACCCTAATAATTCCTTTCTTTTTTCTTTGTAGAAGTCTAGAAAGAACTCAGTCTTTTCGAAGTACTCATGGAATAAGAGCACTTAGGTGGCTGCAGGATGACATACATGCAGTTGCTCCATTGCCATATGGATCATATGTATTTCCCTCCTAGTCTGGGCTGTTAACTTTTTCCATCCGGTCTCAGTGCATTGATCCTGCATTAGTTCTTCAATACCCACAAAGATCTATAGGTGCCACTGCTTTTTTAAATCCTCCACCTTTTACTGAATATCAGTTTGCCTGTTTGCATTTCTTTGTGTCAGTTTGTATTTGTTTTTTTTTTTTTTTTTCCGTTCCTCAGGTGAATTAGGTAGTTTTACTGCAGATGGTTGAATTCTCTTAGCCTATACAGATTGATGAGGTCTTTACTTAGTTTATTGAAATTAATTTCTTATTTATTATCATTGGAATTTGTTCAAGTAAAGGCTTCACAGGATCTTAATAATGACTACTATGAGCCAGAGCTCTGTTATTAAATATTCTATGATTTAAGTATTAAAAGCTATTTGATGTTTATCTGCTGCTTAAATCTATGGGAAGTTGGTGCCAAAATGCCTTTGCAGATTTTGACCTGCACTGTGTTGCATTATTTCTCTGTGCTCTTAGTATTTTCACAGTTGAACGATCTAATTGTTTTTATTGCTGTATTGGATATTCTGTTTACACCTGCAATCCGTAATCCCAGTCATTAGCTATGCTATTATAGAAAACCATATATCATTTGGCTGCTGAATGCTTTCTTTAAACCAGGTCCTGGTCTAATATTTTACCACTTATTTATGGCTTTTGAAAGTTTGCAGGCAGCTTCATGTAATGGTGTTCTTTCTTACAAAAACAGGAATGTATTCATATGCCAACTGGTCAGTGTCCTAAACTAAAGAAACAACAGCGGCAGCAACAAAAAGTATTTTCTAAAGAACTTTCTGCACAACTTCTACACTTTCCAAGGAAATACCAGGATCTTTCTGTCCCCAGTGACCTGCGATTATTAGAATATTCATTATCTCCACCTACTTCTCAGCTCTAAATTGAGACACTTTAAGCAAGTGTAGTCACCACAGATTCCCCATATAATAAATGAAGGGATGCATGGACAGTGAGACGATGTCAGAGGAGAACAGTCAGAGATCTACGAGAGATCTCTCGTAGAGGGTTTATTTTTGACTTCACCAAAAGTTTAATAATTTCAATGGCAACCGGTGCAGCAGTTGAACATATAATAATAACTGGGATGCTACCCAGAGGCTCCTTAATCAGTCTGACCTTTGTCTCTATTTTTGAGAATCCAGTAGTTAAATATTATCTGACTATATACACTAATATATGTAAAATATGTATGAATATATGTAAAATTTCCTGTTTATTGGAACTATCTATACAAATTTCGTAATGAGGGACATGTCTGGAGGTTTTCGGGTTTTTTTGTTTTTGTTTTTGTTAGCACCATCTATATTTACCAGTGTCTTATCAAAGAATGGGAGTAAAGGAGAGTTTCAAAAAGAGACTGAAAATCTGAGACATATTTAAAACCAGGATGTGAAATTTTTCCTTTTATATAGACTTTATAACATAATGTACTTCCCAAGCCAGTGTCATAGCACTGTCATAGGGCATAGACTTTACCACTGATTATTTGCCATGGGGCCATTTGATATGGTGGTTTTAGTCAGATGTGTTTTATTTTCTGTTAAAAAGGAGAACAACAGACTATGCATGCTAAACACTGTAAATTCAAAAGGTGCGTGGATTTCAAAGCTTAAGAGTAAAACCAGTATTATCAGCTAAACCAATACATTTAATCACAGGTAAATACTTAAAACTATGTTGTTATTATTACAAAGTATTATAAAAAAGCGTTTTCCAAAGATCCTATTCCTTAAAAAAAAAAAAAAATTAGTATATGTTTTTCTAGAAAGAACAAAAATAACAAATATGGAAAGCAAGTCTGTACATACATGCACATAAATTAGGCAGATACTGGAAACTTTTAAATATTGCAATATATTTACTGCTGAATTAGTTCCATGTGGAAATAAAAATCTTCCTTTTTCTTCCTGTCCTTACGCCCAGCTCCTCTGTTTCTTTCTTCTCTGACTTTAAGAGAAGAAAAAAAAATATAAACATGCATAAGGTGTGTTCTATGCCCCATCCCCTGCCTCTCATGTGAGTTTTCAGCAGTGGGTAAAGCCCCTCTCCAACCTCCTCCAATACACTGGGACAGCGTATTCCTGCAAATACAGGTCCCTGAGGTTTCCTGTACTTGTTCTTGTAAAGAGAGGGGATGACAGAGGAAAGGCAAGCAAAGGAGGAATTGTTGAGTGGTTAGGTGTTAGCACCGAGTTATGTCACTCATTCTCCCAGTGCAAACAGACTGCAACAGTTTCAGGACTTACTGTCACTGCATTTCCCCATAAGGAACATCTTCGTGACCTCTGTGGAAGTCCTAATTTCCTCTAAACATAGAACTAGAGTTTGCTGAAGCATTTTGCGCTAAAAATGCCCAGTGGGAAAATTGTAAATAAAAATTATCTCATAACTATATGTTTGAATAGTATTTTGAGTTCAAAAGAATCAAAGCGCACAATTAAACAGAGCTTGAGTTTTGAAAACAAGATTTCTGGTAACTGAAGAATTTAGAATGAAAACAGTCATTTCAGTATGTCCAAACTCACTTTGATCAAAGCGGTGAAATTTTGTTTCAGCATTCCTATTTACAAATTTCTGGAATGCTCCAGTTCCTAAAACAATTGATACATAGACTTGCTGTGCCTAAAGGTCAAATTGATTTCAAAATCTCCAGGGAAAAGAAAATCCAGCTTTTTACATTAATTTTGAATAACAAAGTTCAGCTTCAAGTATTCAATTTCTGTAAGAGAACTTGCTATCTGAAGGAAATGTATCATATTCTGGACATACATACAGATGAGTAGTACCACTTTTAATCAAACTTCAGAACACTTAAATAGGTCAATGAAGATAACTTTTGACTGTATCACACACTTAAGTTGTTCTTAAAATAGGTGCTGAGGACTTATATTCATACCACCCTAGAAGATGCCTAAGTTATGTGTATAACTATCCAAAATGTGGCTTATGATATCTTCAGATACTTTATTCATAAAGGAAAAAGTTGTGGCCACAGATGGGAAAAACAGTTGCACGATTGCAGTGACATGGAGGCTGAAGCTGTGACCCAAGGGTCAGGCAGGAGCTGCTGTTTAAGTGGGATGAACACATCTAGTAGCACTGGAGAGTTTCCCAAGAGAAAGTTTAGAGAGAAGTTCCACCTTGGGCTTGGGAAAAACAGAACAATCCATTGAAAAACACCAGTTCCAACAAAAAATAATTTGTCAAAAAAACCACTTGTAAACAGACAACCAGCACTGCGGTAATCTGAGCAACATATGATGCCTTAAAAAGGAGATGGCAACATCCCTAGGTAGCATCTGTCTTCAAAATCTTCCACCTCCACCTCTGAGCATGTGACAAGTGCAAGTGGTATGTTAGACACTGAACATTTCTTACTACCAGCAAACCCTTACATTTATCATGCCACTTGATCTTCTTAGGATGACTGTAGAGAACGGAATAAGCACTATGACTCAGAGGAACACATTTTTAACTGTGCTCACTATATATGTATTTTGAGAAATAGCCATACTATATGGCTAAATTCTGAAATACTGGTATGAACATTCAAAAGTACCGACACAGGAAAAAGAAAATCTTGCTACGATATTTCTTCTGTTTAATTTTTTATATACTTTTAATTGAAAATAAGAGGCTTATTCAACTTCTGTACATAGGCAGACTTAGGAACACACATGTAGGAGTGCCTGTATGACTGCATTGTACTAATTCAAAATATGTCTTAGAATAATGACTTTTGCAAGTCTTCTTAAAGGAGAAGTCCGTTTGAGTCAGCTTTCCCCTGATTTTCTTTGATTGGAAAGAAATACGTACCACCATTTCATGTTCTAACAAAAGAAACAACAGCTGAGCTGTGGCACAGTCACCACATATTTTTAAGCTACTGAGAACTCAAAAAACCCCACAGCAACAAAAATGATAATAACATGTCTGAGGGTCCAGATCCCAAAGGAAGATAAAGACCAAGCACTATGAAATGTGGAGGTGGCCGCCCAGCTAAAGAGGGCATGGCAGGCTGCCCTACGCTGAATAGTGTGGATGAGAGATATTATATCATTAAGCCTGGGGCAAGAGATGGCTTCTTGGAGCAGATGCATTTAAGAGTGTAGAAGCAGCCAAAAAGTCTTCACTTGTGTTGTTTCCCACAGAACAAGGTTTTTCTTTTCTGTGAATGAACACACTTGCCATTTTAGCATATGTGATGGCCCAATATCGAACATCAGCTCCTTATTTAAGATCCTGGAAGAAATTATAGTGACCTGAGGAAGGCAGATCCTGTTCCCCTTGTATAACAAGAGAGGTCTTTATTTCAGTATGCCATGCCATGCCATTCAATTCATAGTGATGTAAGGAGGGGGGTTAGCAAAAACTCAACCTTGGACTTCCGGAGGGCAGACTTTGTCCTGTTCAGAACACTGGTTGAGAGAGTCCCTTGGGAGATAGTCCTGAAGGGCAAAGGGGTCCAGGAAGGCTGGACGCTCTTCAAGAAGGAAAACTTAAAAGCCCAGGAGCAGGCTGTCCCCAAGTGTCACAAGTTTAAAGGGTGAGGAAAATGGCCAGTCTAGATGAACAAGGAACTTCTGATGGGATTTAGGAATAAAAGGAGGGTTTACCACCTTTGGAAGAAGGGACAGGCAACTCAGGAGGAGTACAGAGATCTCATTAGGTTGTACAGAGAGAAAATTAGGAAGGCAAAAGCCCAGCTGGAGCTCAACTTGGCCACTAACATAAAGGACAAAAAAAAAGTTTTTATAAATGCATCAACAAAAAGAGAGCCAGGGAGAATCTTCATCCCTTACTGGATGCAGGGGGGAAAGTTGCAACCAAGGACAAGGAGAAGGCTGAGATACTTAATGCCTTCTTTGCCTCCGTCTTCAGTAGTCAGACCAGCTATCCCCAGGGTGTTCAGCCTCCGGAGCTGGAAGATAAGGATGGAGAGCAAAACAACCCACCCATAATCCAGGAGGAAGTAGTCAGTGATCTGCTTCTGCACCTAGACCCACATAAGTCTATGGGGCCAGATGGGATTCACCCAAGAGTACTCAGGGAGCTGGCAGGAGAGCTCACCAAGCCTCTCTCCATCATTTACCAACAATCCTGGTCAACAGGGGAGGTACCAGATCGCTGGAGGATGGCTAACGTGACGCCCATCTACAAGAAGGGTCGGAAGGAGGATCTGGGGAACTACAGGCCTGTCAGCCTGACCTCGATAGCAGGAAAGATCATGGAGAGGATCATCTGGAGTGAGCTCTCACGGCAAGTGCAGGGCAGCCAGGGGATCAGGGCCAGCCAGCATGGGTTTAGGAAAGGGAGGTCCTGCTTAACCAACCTGATCTCTTTCTATGACCATGTGACCCGCCTTCTGGATGTGGGGAAGGCCGTGGATGTTGTCTATCTGGACTTTGGTAAGGCCTTTGACACTGTCCGCCATGGCATTCTCCTGGAGAAGCTGGCGAATCATGGCATAGACAAGTGTACTGTTCGCTGGGTAAAAAACTGGCTGGATGGTTGTGCCCAGAGAGTTGTGATTAATGGGGTGAAATCTTCTTGGCAGCTGGTCACCAGTGGTGTCCCTCAGGGCTCAGTTTTGGGGCCAGTTTTGTTTAATATCTTTATCAACAATCTGGATGAGGGGACTGAGTGCACCCTCAGTAAGTTTGCAGACGACAGCAAACCAGGTGGGAGTGTTGATCTGCTTGAGGGTAGGAAGGCTCTACAGAGGGTCCTGGACAGGCTGGATTGATGGGCCAAGGCCAATTGTATGAGGTTTAATAAGGCCAAGTGCCGGGTCCTGCATTTCGGTCACAACAACCCCAAGCAACGCTACAGGCTTAGGGAAGAGTGGCTGGAAAGCTGCCCAGCAGAAAAGGACCTGGGGGTGCTGGTGGACGGCCATCTTAACATGAGCCAGCAGTGTGCCCAGGTGGCCACGAAGGCCAACAGCATTCTGGCTTGTATGAGGAATAGCGTGGCCAGTAGGAGTAGGGAAGTGACTGTTCCCCTGTACTCGGCACTGGTGAGGCCTCACCTCGAGTACTGTGTTCAGTTCTGCGCCCCTCTGTACAAGAGGGACACTGAAGTGCTGGAGCATGTCCAGAGGAGAGCTACCAAGCTGGTGAGGGGTCTGGAGACCAAGTCATCTGAGGAGAGGCTGAGGGAGCTGGGCACGTTTAGTTTGGAGAAGAGGAGGCTGAGGGGAGACCTCATCGCCCTCTACAACTACCTGAAAGGAGGTTGTAGAGAGGTGGGTGTTGGCCTCTTCTCCCAGGTGAATAATGACAGGACCAGAGGAAATGGTCTGAAGTTGCGACAGGGGAGGTTTAGATTAGATATTAGGAAGAATTACTTTCCTGAAAGAGTGGTCAGACACTGGAACAGCCTGCCCGGGGAGGTGGTTGAGTCACCATCCCTAGGGGTATTTAAGAAACGTGTAGATTTGGCACTTCAGGGCATGGTATAGTGACAGAGATTGTAGGGGGGGGGGGGGGGGGTTGTGTGTGTATGGTTGGACTCGATGATCTCAAAGGTCCTTTCCAACCATGAAGATTCTATGATTCTATGGTTCTGTGTTTCTAAAAATAGAGCAAAACTTTGCTGGAATCATAAAATATCATCATGATCACTTTTAAAGTATCTGGGCTTATTTTGTTCTAGTACCATATTTTGCCTAATTGAAAAAAAATAATCTCCATTTTGCAGGGTTTTTCTTCTAATCTTTTCTTTTTTAAAGAGCTCATGAACATGATGAGATACTCCAGGGAATGAATTATGATTATGAACTAATAATGAAATGTCTAGGAGGTTGCTGGCATTCTGTCTTCTGCTTTATATCTAATAATCACTAGCATATGCCACTAGAATGCCATAATGCACACACTGTTGTGCCATTCTGCTTGAACATTAAAAACAACACAAATATGCAACAAAGGGAAAACAAAAGACAATAAATTGTCAGCCACTCCCACCTCCCATCCTCAAACCTCAGAAAATGCCAGTTTCCAAAACATTAAAAAAACCCAAGAAAATAATTATTCCTTTTCTTCAGAATAATGACCTCCCTTGTGACTCTAAAATGAGAGAAGTGACAAATACTCTTTCTGTTGATTGAAGAGTCTCTAGTGGCATGTCTTACAGAAGTGTTAGCAGAGTGCAGGACTGTAGAAAGCAGCTTTATTTCATTGATATCCTGTGGAGTAGGGCAGAAAATCCCCTCAATATTTTAAAGGCAGTTTGGGCCATAACGCCCAGTAACACCTTTCCCAATTATTAGTTAGCATTTATCACTGCTATATACATTTTTCCTTTGCATTTCAACATGCAAATATGCAAATCTGTTTTCTTACAGATTGCAGAGAAATGGCTGCAATCGTGTTATTGGTTTTGTTTCTTGAAATTTTAAAAATACATTGGGGCAAAAAATGTTACTATTATTATTTATGTTTCTCAGGATTCAGGAACAAGTGGTTCAGAGTTCGACACAGAGGTTGAGCTGAGTAAGTGAAAGATTGTCGTCAGTTTCAACTTTTGAGTAGTAAGTTTTAATGAAATCACTAACTGGAAAAATAAGGGAAAGTAGTCACTGAAAGCTGTTCAAAAATCACCAAAAGGACTTAAATAATTCCCTTATATCAGCTTCCCCAATTAATCTGGGCAGACATTCAGCTGTTATTTGTTTCCTTCTTGACCGTGGAATATTTTAAAAATGATTTATGTCAGTAACGTAGAGTTAGGCATTGTTTTTTAAAGATTTATTTACAGACATTTCTACAGTCCCATTTCTTACAGTCTTATGTTTTGATTTGGATGATTTCCATTTACTGTTAAAGTTAAGCATTGCATCTTGCACTTTTATTTGTGACTTTGTGTCTATTATCAGCATTTTCACATCATTCACATAATCATTTAACATTGTGTTTTTCTGTCTTTCAAATGGTATTGAAAGAGCTGCATGAAGATTGAGACTTTTCCAACTGTAATAGTTTGACAAATGCTCCATTGCCAAGTTATCTTTCCTGTAATTAATGGCTTTATGACCATAGGCGAAATAGTTTATCCAGGTCTCTTTTCTCCTACAAGTAAATTATAGGATTAATCTCTCCTAACTTCAAACTTCTTAAAGTTAGATGACTGGTCTATTTCTATCTAGACTTCTTCAAAGTCAGTGAAAACAGGCACCTTCAGAGAGTGAGTCATCCTATTTTGTCATATATACCTATTTTGACATGGTAGGAGTGGCCCTCTAAATATGTTTATTCCTCTTTGCTGACTAGGGAGGGGGTTAAAAATATGAGTGAATCTCACTCCAGAATAATTCAACATATAAAATGATGCTCCTGCCCATATGTCTGAGAATGAAAACGGAGCCACAGTTTGTTTAAGATGAATATCACACTAAATAATGTTTTATTAACACATAAAAGTAAACCATGGCTTTTACTATCTTAATAGCACTAGGAAAAAACAATAGCATATGTGACAGAATAATAAATAATGTACACATTATATAAAAAAATCTGTGTTTGTCTTGACAGTGCTAGCAATTTGTACTCTTCCAAAATTATCTACTTATTTTTCAGTACTAGTGAACTGGAGGATTTTGGTTCAGAACCATTGCATGACCTGTGAGCAAACATATTAAAAAAATGCATACACATACATACATGTGCACACACATATTGTTTTCTTAATTAACACATGTTGGAAAGACTAATTCTTAACCTATTTTATACGCAGAGCATTGAAAGTAAACGCTTCCAAGTAGGAAATGTTACTTTTAGATTATAATGAAAGGATTTTTCTAATGAATTATGGAATAAAGGCAGCATGCAGTACAAATATAGCAAGGAAAACATCCTTGCCTATAAATCATGTAGAAATACTAGATAACATGGCAAAGATATTTTGACTTTTAAGAGCCCAAAAGATATGCCGGACATATGCTGATTTCAGGGAATTGTATAATTGGAATTATGCAGAAGATTTCAAACAGCAACAGGATCTGGCATGTCTGGTAGCTGACAAGAAGATTAGTGGAAGCACCTATCAAGAAACAAACTCTATTGGATGCTTAAAAGACAGGTTGTATTAAAAAAACCCAAACAAATAAACAAAATAAACAACCAAAAAAACCCCTAACCAAAACCCAACAACAAACAAGCAAAGAACAAATAAGTTCCTTAAGTGCAATGGTTGAACAAATGTGTATTGAAAGTTCTCAAACATAATAATAGAGGAAATAAATTGATGTATTCTTATCTACAGGAGCAAATAGTAGTCCTGGTTTTGGTTTTAATGTCAGGTCATAATACAGTTTAGGAACTAATGCTATTTTGACATAATAAAGTAAGAAGTTGAGGTGTATGATACTTGCAAATAAGCACACCAGTTACTGTGGAATTGACAACCAAATGAACTGTTGCCTATCTAAATGCCTCAAGTGAGTATGACTGTAGAAAATTTACAGGAGTTATTTTAAGAACTAAGGACTGTCTCACTGTAGGAGACAGCAAGTGACTCATTAGGCATTAACAGGAAGGGGAATTTTTAATGAAAAATTAACATATGGAAAATGAAGATTGTATAAATAGCTGTATACATATGAGTATGTGTGTGTGCATGTACATTTGAATTTATACAAATTTTAAACCAATTATAATTTTACTCAGACTCAAAAAATAAAAAAAAAAATAAAATCTCTCTGCACGGAGAATGCATACAATTTAATTCTTAAAAGTACAAACCCAAGTTTCTTATGGAAAAGTCCTACCTCTGTTCATGATACAGCCAAGTGTGACCAGATGTTTAGGTGATAATAGCCTCGTTGTCATAAAAAGAGTTTATGAAAATAGAGAAAGAGACTTACCACCTCATTTTAACCATCCCTTCTACTATTAACAACCCAAGAAGGCCCTTTCCCCTCTTCCCTCCCCACCCCCACCCTCAAGGAAATTAATCATGGAGATACAAGTATCTTTCCATATTTCTAAGTATCTAAAATGGATAGATAATTACTGGAAAACTAATTGGTATCTATTGAACCTCTGTAAGTTAGTGCTTCTAGGAATGCTATTAAACTGGGACACTGGCATTACAAGATGCTCATCTCTCCTTTAGAGTCATGATGAGTATATTCCATAATTTTAAAAGGAGATTGCTAAACTGCCTGTTACCTACAAACCTTAATATGAACATTTTCATATTCTGAGAGAAATAATTGCTTCCTAGTAGCTTGCTCAATGGTTTTGTTGAAAAGAACCTGGAAATCAGTAACTCAAGTGGACACACAGCAACTTTCCTGTGTGCTTTCCTTAGGACTGGAAATGCAAGACAGGCAGGTGAATGAAATCTGTCTGGGGGATATATGGCACATACGAGATAAGTGAAGATTTGAAAGGTTCTACATATCCAAAAGCTTGTCACTAAAACCATTAACCTTGGAGAAGTGTGACTAAAGAAACAAAAATTACTAGAGGACTGCAGTAGGTTTGGGAATTTCTCTGTTGCTCAATAGCAGGACTAGGTGACTGTCCTTGATTGTCTGTGTTGAGTCTAATTTGACCTGGGCTTGCTGAGTGAGGAGACAGATTTATTTATTTATTTATTTATTTATTCTGTGTCTTTTCTTATGATGTTTGTATCTGAGAGGATTTTGTGTGAATTTAAAAGAACACATTTTATTAGTCAAGATCCTGAGTGCTCAATTGGTAGCCAGCTTTCTACAGCTATATTTAATAATCAGTCAACACCACTTAGGGAATGAGAGACTGAATAAATGAAGATTTTGTATGCTATAGAATATTACCTTCTTAGAACAGTGGCTCTCATTTTCACATCAAATTTTGTTGAAGTGAAAAGATGTCACATTTGGTATGAGAGCGACATTCTGAATTTTATTTCACCCTTTGGGAGAGAAGTTTTAGCTAAGTCTGCAGCTTTGATTCTACATAGGGACATTTTAAAAACATCGAGGGACTTCTGTTGGATTTAAAACAGCATTTTTTTTTTTCTGTATATGTATTAAAGTGCTGCTGTAAAATTATAAATCCCTTCCTAAAATGTTTTACTGCTGTATTTTTATCCTTGGTATATCAGAGAGTGTTTTTTTCTAAGAAACAAAATACTTTAAAATAAATTAGTAAGAATGAAAATAGTGCCATCTGCTTGCTCAGCTTGAAACACATTACTACTTAGCCTAGCCAGTAGTGTACTCATGATTTTACAGTGGCTAATTTATTTTCTATTTGCAATAAATTTGTAGAAAAAGCTTCCACAGTATGTCTTGAATGAGTTGCAATTACTGAAGGCAAATGCAGTAAGAAAGACTGAAATAGATTCTGGATGGAAAATGGATTTACGGCAGCAAAAAATGCAGAACTCTGTCAAAGCTGTGTGCCAAACTTCTAATAGTTCCTAACTCATACTTTTATTTCATATATAGAATGTCTTAAATTGTCACAGCTGTTAATTAAAGATTATTTTTCCAACCTGTTTTAACTCTTCACATGTGAAGGAACAACTAACAAAGACTACCAAAGCAATGCTTTTGGGGTTTTTGTGTTAAGGTGGTGCTTCAAGAGGGCTGGTAGATAACTCATTGTTGGATTCCATCTGTTGCAGTTGGACATCTGCAGACTGTAATCTCTGCCTGTGACGGGCATTGTTTTTCAAATTGTCAGAGAGCCCTGAAGATATCATGTTGGCTTCTTTTGAACAAGAGACCAGTTGCAGAATTCTTCTGTCACTGCACCTCACCATTACACTGCAAGAGAGGACCAAATCAACATAAAAAGCCTCGTGATGGTACCTGGAAAACACACATGCAATAAAAAGTGTACATTCTCCCCAGAAGTACTCACACCCTGGCCTTTGACAAGGTTGAACAAGTAGGTGAGCCAGGTGGAGTGATTTGGAGAGAGGGAGAGACAAAAGCTGAAATGAAACAGGAAAGTTTTTAGCACAGTTCTGTGAAGACATTGCCAACAGGGATGGTTTATAGCATGGCAGCAATCCTGGCTCTTAAACTAAATCTCTTCCTTGTCTTTAGGGGTGATATGAGAAACAGTATAAGAGCATTTCAGAGGAATTTGGGTTGGTGAGTGGTTAAGAGCATTTACACTGTGAAAAGTTGGGAAAAAACCAAGTCGAGTTTCATTTTACAGAAATCCTACTGCTAAAACAAGAGCAACCCAGAGACTAAAAAGAAGGCAGCCATGCTTCTAAAATGACAGTTTTTAAGTAACAAAACCAAAAGAAAACTGAATGTCTTAAAGCAGCATTTCAACAGGTTTAAGGTAAGTTTACTGCTAAGAGGGTAGAGAAATGGCCGAAGGAATTTTAGTATTTAAGACTGATGGGAAAGGTTGAACCATAAACAAAGCTGAAGCAACTCTCTAGGGCATGCATCTATGAAAGAGAACCTGAATGTGACCCTTGTATCACAGACATCAGTGACAGAACCCTTCACTGTGGCCAGAACATTGAGGTGGATCTGGTTATGTCTTTTCCTCTAAGAGTGTGCCCTGTGCAGCAAAAGAGCTCCTAAACTGAAATGCTAAGTTTTGTTAGGACACAGATTAGAACAGTGACCTTCTAACTGAGGAGTTTTGCTGGGTAGACAGAATAAAAGTAAAGGACACTGAAAACAAATCTCACCATGTGTGCACTGTGCCCTTTTCTTCAGTCTTACATCGGCAGCTTTCAGCGCTTCCTGAGCTGCCATAAACTCTCTCATTTGTTTGACACCTGTTCTGTGCCATTTATGCTCCTAGTGTAATACTGTTCACGTCTGTGGATCACATCAAGAACTCATTTTTATTTGTATTCATACATGGTCATCTCCCAAAAGATCGTATTTGTTTAGAAATTTGATTTGTTTTGTTTTTCCTGAGGATTCTTCAAACCAGTTGAAATATGCATTATAGCTGTATGATTAGATACGTTCTTTGCAAATGGAGGAATAGGGAAAACGTGTCTCATGACATAACAATAGACCGATAATGAAAAAAAATATCAAATTCCCCCTTGTTGTTCAAAATTCCAATTGCTCAAAGAGAGATTCTTGCACTCAGAAGCTTAAAAGTTCTATGGGTCAGAAATATTTGTTATGTGGTGCTGCTTCTATTATGGAAAACATAAATCCAACCAACTCAGATAATTAAGAAAGGTTTATGGTTGTTTAATATCAAAAGTCATAACCTGCTGAGTAATTTCACTCCCACAGTTAAGAGTTAGAGTTACTAAAATCCATTCCTGACTTGGCTACCAATTTGCTGGAAAAAAGTTTGGGAATAACAGAGAGGAACAAATTTTCAAAAGTGGGCTGCAGTCATTAGTAACTTCTGTCTTGGTCATCTAAACTCAAAAGCATTCTTTTTTTTTTTTTTAATCATTCCTTCTTTATTTTTAAAGTTTAACTTCCCCCCCCGCCCCCCCCCCCCCCCCCGCCGCCCCCATCTATGAAATCTTATAGGAAATGCTTCCACGCTTCATTATAGTTCTTTATCAGCTGGATGACTGTTGTCTAGAGATGATGGAAGACAATTTCTGATCTGAAATAGAGACTTTTTTAAAATTTAATTTTCTAGCATTACACAGTACTTTTTGGACTGAAAAGTTCACAGTAAAATGCTGGGATTATTTTTAGGAACTACACCACTATTCCTAATAAGTCAGAGTTGAAAAACTGTCAGAAAAAAAGCAAGTCTTTTGCGTACAGATGGAAGCGATATTAAAGAGTTTTTGAGAGTTAAATAGATTTCTGCTTTCCTTTTGTAGATTCTTTCCTAAATACATAGAGAAACAACACTTTCTTAACCTAACATTAATTTTGGATGTGACAGAATACAGTTTTTACTTGTATGTTGTCATGACCATTTTCCAACTGAATTCAGAAGAAAAAAATTCCACTTGATGTATGGGGTGGTCCTATTTCAATGTTTTTACTAATATAGTTGATAGCTGTATTAGGATGAGGCCACGCAGCATTTCAAGGTTTTGATGTCACATCATTTCAACTGAGATAGTCAGGTCTTTGAAAAGAACTCCTTAATATATTGTATTCTGTTATAACTGATACTGGTTTAACAAGACATTGTTAACCTACTGAAACGAAAAGAAGGCGGCTTACTGTAATGTTTATTAGTCTTTAAAGCTTGTAACTTTAAAGGAACATGCTACTCCTCTGATAATAGCTGCATTAAAATACAGGTTTTTCCATTGCTTTTCTGCCCTCCAGTAGCAAGCAGGTTGAATTTTACTGTGATACAACATGCATTAACTTTCTACTCATCGATCAAAAAGGAGAACATTTCTGTTTTACAACCTTAGTTATATTTCCGTACTTTTCCTGTAGCTTTTTTGTAAAATACTCATTATAAACTCCGACCTATAAAATAATATTACTTTTCTTCATACTCTCACAATGTTTCTTCATACTATTGTATTTTCAAATTTTATTTGCAGTTTGAAAGCAAAAACTATTCCTATAAATGTGCTTAGAAAAAAAAAGATGTTAAAAAAGTATTTCCACTTTGTATGCACATGAAACAATGCCGGGATTTGCCCTCGGGGATAACACAGACAATTTGCATACATACCTACACACATACTTACCTACATATATACACAAATATACCTCATTGGGATAATCTTTTTCAGAAAATCATAACTTTAAATTCGGCTTATGTTCAACTGTGATTGAAAACAATTGCAGAGGACAAACTGTGTAGAAAAATCTACCCTTTTGGTGATTTTAATAGAAGTCAGTCTTTAATACCTCAGTAGGCTACATGTGTTACCAATGCTACACACCTGTAATGCAATGCCTTCCTTGCCCTTTAATATAACTCACAGCTCCCTTAGTAGTTATGCCCATTTTAAGAATATAGTAAAATTTTTTTTTAAGACTTTTAAGAATATAATAAGTTCATGGTAACAGGGCCCTGAACAGCCTAATCTAACTCTCTGCTTTCAGAGAGGACCAAAATGGTCTCCAGAGGTCACCTCCAACCCAAACTTTCCTATGATTCTATACTGCCCTTTAATGAAGTTCAAGCAACAGAAGTGCAGCAATACAGTACATTTCTGTACTAGAAACAATTTCCAAATGACTCTGAGAGTCTTCAGTAAGGACACAGCCCAAAACTGAGAAACATATCTCCATATCTTCACATACAGCCATTTCTTCAAACTCAAACCTGCACAAAGTTTGGCTTAAAAATAGTTGGAAAAATCCCCTCCCCATCCAGCCTTGATTATCTCTCACAAGCTAGCATTTATATTTGCACTGAAGTTTCTGTGTGGTGAAGGATATTCACCAATGAAAAGGCTCTGTCTAATTATGAAATATGTGTTTATTTAAGATACTCAGAGATGGAGAGTGCCACATTGCTGTTTTTAGTTTAATAATCTATTTTAATTCTGTCAAAGAGGACCCAAGCTTTTTGATTATTATCCAAACTGAACTCAAGCTCACTTTTTTTTCCATCACTAGACCAATTTCAGAAATTTTTCTAAAATGCTTACAGAAATCAAACTTCACCAGTCAATTATAGTAGATGAAAATTGGCTTCCGAATTTTTCAAAATCGGCCAATTTATCATTAATTGAAAGAGAATAAATCCATTTAATTTATCTGAAAGCTATCCCATGATCCAGTAAAGCACCTAGGGTTAGAGTCAGTAAGAATCAGGCATCTAAATGATAATTGAGACAAAACAGAGCGAGCAAGGCTTGTAATCTAAAGCCTCTAGGAGCTCTATGTTCTTAAGGAAACACAGACGAGTACCCCAGTCTAAGTATCTCCCAACCTCTCTTCCATCTGTGAGTGACCTGCACGGAGGAACTGGAGGTTTCTGTGTCAGTCCCCATACCTAACTGGAAGATGCAACTGGTAGCACTGGGTATGTAGGGCGAGTGTGGGTCCAAGGAGAGACAAGATGTATTTAATGTTCTTTAAAGATTTTAATGACCAACATATATTTTTAATAGTGCAATCCTGCCATTAGGTACCCTGTGTATCTCTGTTCCTCCTCATATAGCTGTGCTACCTTTCCAGGCCCTGCTCCCAGGACTCCTTCTGGATTTGTCCACTGAAAGTTAAGTTTAAAATTTACAAGTACATTTTCAAGAGATTCTTGGAAGCCAGGTTTCTCCTCCCAGCCAATGCCCTAGTCACTGGAAGGTATAAACCCAGCCTGTTTCTCAAGCTGTTTTCTTCTGTTCCCTTCTGAAGTGGAAACTTCCACGAATAAGTTGATATGACTGTTTCCAGTTATGGAAGCTCTCCATCACTAGCTATTTCCCTTATTACATTCTGTAGAAACAAATGGTAATGGTTTATACATACTTGAGTATGGAAAAGGCACCATGCCCATTTCAGTGCTATTAGACCATGAAATTCTAGTCATGCAGTTTGTAGTCAAGCCGTTGGAGAATGATTACCTTCAATAAATGTAAGAACGTGACATGACTTTTTGCTATTATATAAAATTCTGTCTATTTCTCTCCATCTACCTCTTTCTATTTCTTGCCTCTTATCATTTCTAAGATAGAAAATTAAGATTAAATACTGCTGGGTATGTACAAACATTCTGAAATGCAGCTATCAGGCTACATTCAGTCTTTTGCTGTGCAGAAGACAGAGTGGTCCAAGGGAAAAGAAAGAAAAAGGCTACAGAGGCTAGTGACTTGCATGAATTTGTACATGAAGTATTGCGAGCCCCTGAGTATCTATGAGGAGTGATACCCTTCTAGGACCCCTATTTTAGGAAAAAGAATATCATTAGCTCCCAGTAGGCTGGTCCTTGCAGCCAACCAGAGAAAACATTCTGGCTTTCTCTCTGATAGACATCACAGAATACAGAGAATATTTCAGGCAGCACTGATTCACTTGAGAGTTTTACATAAACTTTAGCCTAGTTGTGTTTGATGAAGAATGTAAGATCTTTGTTTCCTGGCTTCCCCATGTCCTGTTCCGGTTACAAGTATTTTGACATACTGGCGTTTTGTAGAACGGCTGTGCCAGAAGGGTGGGAGGAATATCTGTCACAGATACTGTTTCCCACAAGCATGTCCTCAGGTAGCCTTTAATACAATTGTTGCCCACCCTCCTACACAGTGGTGTGACACTAAAAGGTAATTTGTTTTAGGGCATTTCTTTACATCATTACTTACAAAATACATAGGACTCAAGGGAGTAACATTTAAAAATTAATCACACACATTATTTTTAACTGACTGACCTGAGGCACACTAATCACAACACCATCTCCATTTGCTTTGGAGTTCTACTACCATTTTGATGGATTTCTCAATGCAGATGGCTGCATTTTGTGGCCAAATCTATTAGATCCATTTGAGAAAGATGCATATATTGCCAGTATATCTTTAGAGTACAGATAAATAATAAAATACTTCTATAAGAACATAACCATGTCATTTTGGGTACCATCGTAAATATTTTTGAAAGCAAACTATACAGCTTTGGAATTAATAAGAACCCCTTCTCATCAGAAGTAACAAACTCTCTTTTCAGATTAAATTATATAGTTCACACACAGCACAGTCTAATGACAGATAAATGTAAGTTTCTATATATAGCTAGATTATTTTCTGCCAAGGTTTCTTCTTTTCAAGATTTCACAGCAAGCCACATATCAAAATACGAATCCAAGCAATTAATTATTACCTCTGATTCCTGCAGTGCCAATTAATGTCAAGTCACTCACCACTCAATAAAATCAGAGATTATGAGAGAAGTCCTTGGCATTAGTAAGAGCTCCGCAGCCATTATTTGTTTCATATACCCCAAAGTAATCTTGATTAGTGCTTAGGGAGCCATGTGCTATTGCTCTCAGATTAATGTCGATGTAGTTTTAAAAAGAAAATAAAGATGGCTGGCTGTTATCTTATATGAAGATAGTCAAAGGGTGTATTTTGTGCTCCTGATATTAATTAAAACTAATATGTTTGTTCATGAAATGAACTTGATGTGTAAGATGCACGGGGATGACACAACATCCTTTAATATTTTGCCTATGAGAGAAAATAAAATAAAAGCCATATATGCTTTCAACAATTTATTGCAGATTGAGACATAAAATGACAAGGAAAGAGTAAATTCAAGAACCAGAACATCAGATGGTGAAAACTGTGGACATAAGTTTGATAACGGCTGTGAAGTTGTACACTTAATTAAAGATCAGCTTGTGAGGATCAGTTGTGATCAGTTAAAGATCAACCAGTGAGGAAGAAACACAGAAGGAGAAGACCCAGGAAAGGAAATTATATGAGAATTGTAAATAATAAACTGAGACTCCTTCTCTTTTTAAATGCACAGTACACACAATGTGTCCTTCCCTTCACAGCTGTTTATCTTACCACATTTTTTACAGCAAATTAAATGATTAAACTTTCAGATATTGACAGCAGAGCAGCTGAGCTGAACCAGTACCTTTAAAATTAAAGACAATTCCTATATGTGTGTGTTGCCTTACTGGCATGGGGAAGATAGAAAAGAGAGGGAGGATTAATTTCTTTGTTTAGTTGTGGTGCTGCTAGACCTCATGGATTTGCTGGAGAAGCTCCTGCTTTCCTCCTGGCACTTGTATACCCATTTCTTTCACTGGGATTGGATGGTTTCCAGAGAGATTAATTCCTAATTGCTGAAAGAATTTCAGGATGTGACAGAGGTGGTAAGCACTTGGGTCTTTGGAAAGCAGCATGTGCTTGCAGGTTGTGAGCGCAGGTACAGACTAGATCAGATTCACAGCCCTTGATAAACATGTAGCAGTTTTTGAACTCTCTGGAATGGATTTTCTATCCCCAGGACACAACTAGCGGGATTTCCTGAAGCATGACAGATACCAAAATGTGCACTTAAAGCCATGTAATTTCTGGAGAAAACCATAGCACTTAGTTTAGCCCAGCTCCTGGATGCCTGTCCGGTAAAAGGTATCTAGTAGTAGCTTCTCTGCAGCAATTAACTCCTCTGTTGGATGTGACGAGGAATGTATAGGCCTCCTAATCAGGGCTAGCCTGTGGTTTGTCTCCTTAGGAAGCCCGTTTGAATTGTTCTCCTTACTGCTACCACTGGCCCATCTCTGCAGCCCCTCTCTATGGACTGTACTAGTGCAATGGTGATTAGGTAATGGTCCTCTCATGCTCCTTGCTTGCAAATTGGCTTCCAAGCTCAGCTCACCATTAGACTTTTCACCCCATTTTCCTATTATCTAGCATGTGAGAATCCTGGCCTGCCAAATAAACAGCCATAAATCAGGAAGATTTTGAGCAATGTGTTTCTGCTCATTGAAATGATCGAAGGAAGATAAAATCTTACCTGAATTCCTTGACTTGAATCTGTTGTGGTTTGGTCCAGACTGGCCTCTGAGATGAATGCCGTTGTGCTGTTCACTACTAATGAAAAAAATCTCTCTGATTTGTGCTCCATTTTTTTTTTTTTTAATTCTGCAATTTATAAACTGTATTGCCTCTTCACCGATCGACTTAATTATCTGCAAAACATGTTCTACCTACTCTTGCTTGCAGTTGGGGTCTCCTATGTATAAACTTGATCAAGTCACAGTGAATCTGACTCTGTCTTGATATTTTCAGTTTGCAGTCATTTTGTTTTGCCCTTGGTGAAGCTTTGTGCTAATGTTTAAAGCTAAATATCTTCCATTGTGGCTAATTTCCTTCATCTAAGCTAGCAAAATATCATGCAACAATTTTAGTATTTATAAGAACATTGTTTAATATTCATATACTTGTTAGTCACTGTTTCTAAAGCAGAACATAAAGTCTTATTTTCTCCTCATTTTCCTGTGAATTGCCAAAGCTATTTTGCTTGCCAAATTACTTTCATTCTTTCCCAGAAATCTTGTAAAATGATGTGGAGGACTATAATTCATCTATACTCTTTACTTTCAGTCTAGCTTTTATTATAGTCAGAACAATTTAATCTACTATCTTGTGGGAAAAATATTCCAAAAAATGTACTTCTATTACTAAAACTCTTATTTAATCTGTTTTCATATCTCATTGTATTCAGGTTATATCACCTCTGCATTGTGATATCTAGCAGAAATGTCATTATTTTAAGCAAAGGAATAATGTAAAGAAGTGTAAAATACAAGATACAATACAATATAAAATACTGTTCTTCCTCTGCTGCACAGACATCTTTTTTTTTTTTTTTAATAGGAATCTATTTTACTGTAACATCTGTCTTTGCTCCAGAGAGGAAAAAAACAGTTTTAGCCTTTAAAATTGGATAAGTATAGTACAACTGGGATTTTTAATTTCAAAAGGTTGTTATCATTATTATTGTTACTTTAAAAAAAATCCCCCACACTGAAAGACAGTTATTTAATGTTTAATTAAGGTATTTTTTTTTCAAACCAACTTGCTGTGTACATTCAGGGCCATGGAGATGATCAAGGGCTGGAGCACTTCTCCTATGAAGACAAGCTGAGAGAGCTGGGGTTGTTCAGCCTGGAGAAGAGAAGGCTCCGGGGAGACCTTATAGCAGCCTTCCAGGAGAGCAGCCTACAGGAGAAATGAGGAGGGACTCTTTATGAGGCAGTGTAGTGATAGGATGAGGGGTAAAGGTTATAAACTGAAACAGAGGAAATTTAGGCTAGATATTAGGAAGAAATTCTTTACTGTGAGGGTGGTGAGGCACTGGAACGGGTTGCCCAGAGAAACTGTGGCTGTCCCATTCCTGGAGGTGTTCAAGGCCAGGTTGGATGGGACTCTGAGCAACCTGGTCTAGTGGGAAGTGTCCCTGCCCATGTCAGGGGGTTTGGAACTATATGATATTTAAGGTCGCTTCCAACACAAACCATTCTGTGATTCTAATTGAGAGGAAACATAAACTATATACAGTAGTTAAAAAAAAAAAAAAAAAAAAGGAAAGAAAACAAATGTTTAACTATAAATCTGTAGCTGCGTGGTCTGAATTTCTAGGAATTTCACGAGGTCCCAGTAGTCATTATGCTATTTACTACAAGCATATAGCAATCTTAAAATGGCACAGTTGAAAAAAAAAGTTCCATCAGGAGAAAGAGGAATCTCCGTTGTGCATGCCTGAGCAATGCCTGGCAGGTTTGTTTTGGACTAATGGAAAGAGAAAACCAGAGCGTGTCCCAGAGCTCTGTACCTGGAAGGATTTTCCATAAGTGAATTTCCCCTTTCTTTAACAGAAGATATTGAGATCTCTTCAAGAGCTAGGCCTTTTTCTCTTCTCCCAGAGCAGAATACTGATGTCAGGAATGCTTTGTCTTAAGTTTTTCCCAAGTAAAGTTTTGATTTTTGTTGAAATGCATATTTTGGAAATAAACTTATATTTTAATGTAAATTTTATTTTCCATTATATCCTCAATTTTTTAATTTAAGAATATTTCAACATTTAATATTTCTCTATTTTGATTTGTATGTTATTTTCATAATTTTAAAATTATTCTATTACATGGATATTTACAGCTGATTGCCTCTAGGAGCAAGTTCACTTTTTAATTTTGTTTTATGATTTAAGTTCACTTATGACAGGCTGTTTCAATTTTGTTAAGCAGCAACTTCTCTTAGTGATTTAAAAATAAAATTAGAACTATTATTTACATTATGTTATGGTTAGGCATATTGGTAACAGTTATTCTGTTTCTGTATTTAATCATGTGCTATACACATACCAATGGGTAGATACAGGTAATATGCAATGAAATACCTACATTCCCAAAACCTAGAAGTAAAAGTAATTGCACTAAATTGGTGGAGGAAAATTAGTGGCCTAAATGTGAGAAAATCAATATTCCATTATGAATCTTTTCAGACAACTTGTCCCTTAGAAATAACCTATTACTGAATATGTCACTTTATCTTACTTTGTAGTGTATTTTTTGGCTTGCATGCAGCAGTAAGAGTTCTAGGTTGGCTTTCTTTAAATGTTAATGCAATTTTTATACCATTTTAGGGGACTTTTACTGTCTTAAAGATTTGTTGTATATGCTTCCAGCAGGTGAAATCTGTTGATCCCTGAAGGCAGATATGCATAATCAAGGTGTTTTCATGGATTTCACTTTGTATTTTTCAGAAGTGGATTTGATGTCTAAAGAAAGCATCTTTCTTAATTTGAAATTTCTGGTAAAATAAACACTTATTTACACATCAGTACATCAGTTTTAATCCATGTATTTGTTAACACAAGCATTTTCCACAGCAGCTGATGTGTTCAGCAAATTATGTGATTACATATTAATTGCAAATAGAGAAGACTAGTGTTGAACAGGTTTTTATAAGTTCAAAAATTTGTTTGTTCTTACTACCTACTTCATATTTCTCATTAAATTTCAAATGTAACTGGATATATCGAGATATCAAAATATTTTCTCTCAAGAGAACATGGAATACAAATAAGAAAATTTAAGTCAAGATATAGAAAATGTTACTTCTTTAGAGAGGACAGGGAATTATCTTGCAATTAATACTCTATTGATATATAAACACAGGAATGCATACAGCGCAGTGCCAGTCATACATCACTGCAAGCAGGTATAAACCATAGCACAGACAGCGTTCAAGACTTTGTAACGACCCTATGAACTAGCAAATGACAGAAAGTTTACCCCAAAACATTCAATGTACTAAATAAAAGAACCAGCTGGGACCACTAATTGCCAGGAAAGATAAGGAGGAGGGAGCATTTTCTCCAAATTGTCATATCATTGAGTTGCAGGTAAAGAGAGAAATGAGAACAGTGATTGATATATACATATATCATCACTGTTGTCATATTTTTAGTGAGAACAGAACACACATATATAAAACAAACAAACAAACAAACAAACAAACAATCAGAAAATACCTTTTCCAAAAGTAAACAGAAAATAATTTGTAGGTTTATACTGTAGGAGTGAGAAACACACATTTGTTTATTACATTTACTATAGAGCAGCCTTGACCTACTTAAGTAAAGATCACATAAAATCAGTGAGAGTAAAAACACATACTAATGTTTAATAGCAATGATGAAACAATAATTTTCTAGCATTTACTACTTGGAAGTTCTTGAAACATGACCTTCAACAGAACTTAAGGAGAGACAATCAGTATCCTTGGTCCTCCTTGAGTTTTGTGAGGAGCAGTTTACCCCATTGGTAGGAGGCCTCAATTCTCCCCACATCAGAAGGCATTTGAAAGCCATTTTCCTGCCCTAATCTCCTTCTGGTGCAGTGGGGGGTGCTGCATGTCCAGGAGTCTTCATAGGTCATGGACCAAATTTGGCTTTCTCCTTTCTATGTTTTTAGTAAGAAAGGTAGTGGGACGAGAAGACAGTCTTTTCAATGGAGCAGTGGCATCCCTGTTTCTCTTTGCTGCTGTAGAGATGCAGAAAAGCAGAAGGGAAGAGGACTGATGAGGGAAAACAGTGAGTTTTGGTTCAATATAAATACAGTGACAAAGCTGGTCACAAATTCCCCTTCTAAATACTTTTCCACTGAAGAACAATGATTTACCAGATTTGTAACATGCCTCAGTGTAGGTCTTTTTTAACTGATATTGCCCAAACTCTGCCATATTGCTTGCAAGTGTCTCCACCCATCTCCTCACTGTCCGACTTGCAAATCTGATCTGCTCACTACCCCTGGCTTCTGAGTGCCTTGCTTTGCCCTGCCTGTGCTGATTTGGATCTGGACACCATCTAGTGCCTAGAGAATACCACCAGAGGAACTGGTGTTGACTTGGCCATCCAAGACTTGTATGATATGTCTGTTCTATTTAAATAAACAGTGCTAGTGAGTTCAATCACCTTCTCAAGCACAACTCTTCATGACCTCCTTGATGCAGGTTTGGCTTGTGAAACAAATATTCTCCCAGACATTGCCTGAGCCTGGCTCAGGGGTGACACAGGGATAACAGGAGCTACCTGTTTTGGAAGGGAAGACACTTTGCCAAATGGAGACAAGACACACTGTGGTCTTGGTGAGGGACACCTCATTCACTAGTACAGACATACCCTTGAGGCTCACTGCTCCAGGATACTCAGGGGATGAACAGTGCTTGATTCCACAGTTATTCTAATATTTTTCTCTTTTAAATAAACTGTTCCCTAATTAAATATAACTTACTTTCCTCATCAATCTCCTTATAAATCACTCTAAGGCTAGATATATACCACACTCACCAGAGGGAGCTGTGGCAACTGCAGGCATACTAAACTCACCTCTATCTCACCAGCTGAAGTATTGAAAAAACATATATACATCAGGGCCTCCTATATGCACACTGGCTTAAATCAGGACAGCTTTGTTGCTGTCAGAACTCGAGATAGCTTGATTACTTAAAACCTTTTTTTGGTTACAGATGTGACATACCTTTAGAATGCAAAGGAGTAAAATTAACATAAAATTATTAAATAGAATTATTTTCAAATTTTACTTGAAAAGTGCTCAGCATCTAAAGAGATACCATAAAGCATAATTTAAAGATATACCTTAGCAGACTTAGTACAGAGCAGTAAATTCGTGAGATCTCTCCTTGGCTCTGATACAAATTTCCTCTGGTGTCGCTTCGTTCGCTCACCCCAGCTGACTTCCACTATCATGGAAATGATACAAGATACTTAAAACAGGGTTTATTATAATAGCATCACAGGTATTTATGAAAAACAATTTGCTATAACTTTTTGTTTCCCAAGTGGTTTACAAACATGTTTACTACAACTGTTAAAAATTACATTACTTTGTGCCCTGTAATATTTGCACTTTCTGGTCTTCACATATTTACTCTATAGCATGAAATAACGAAAAAAAACTTGTTTGAGGAAATAAATGAAAACTGAAGATTATGCATTGAAGCAGTCACTTGAAAACTCATGCTATTGCATGTCAACTATGTTCAATAACAGGCTTAATAGTTAAAATAATACAAAACCACTTTTTTTAGGTTTTATGCTACAGGCATGAGAGTCTGTAAAACATCAGAGGCAAAACTCCCTATATATAAGCCAACTATTTTTTTGAGAATTCTCCTCAATTGCATCAATCACAGAGACTGCTGCAGCTACCATAAATACCTACTTGTGATAAACTTCAGATTAGTATTTTCATTATTTCTTTTCTAATTTTTAATCCTAGTGTCTGATCTGGTATTTTTCACTGTCTTAACCTTAGAAAAAACACGTTCTGTGTTAGACTTTACAGCTTTAGAGTGATTAAACAGTCTTTCAGTGGTCTGAATAACTGGGGGCTAAAATTTTGATTCTGGGTTACCCTCAGTCCGTGTGTCTCATGGAGTGAGTTAGCTCTGAACGCAAATGTTGTCTGCAACAGACAGTGAGACTCAAGGCTAAAGGGACAAACTCTGGGATGGAGTAGGCAAGGTCAGCCTCAGGTTTGTCTTGTGGAATTAAATTGCATAGACTTGTTTTGGGACTGGGCTTTTATCTCTGCAGCTGGTCAGCTCAGAGAGACCAGTATCATCAGTCAGTAGCAGAAGGCAGAAGGTTGGCACGTGAGTTTCCTCGCAGTGCCTGGATACTGCTTGTGAATGTTTTGGCTGGGGATCTGTCACATTTCCTGCTCCTTCTCTCCAATGTCCAACACCGAACATACATCTCCATGAGCAACCTGTCTGGACAGATCATCTGTCGTCTGTCTTACTCATGGCTGGATTTTTTTCTTCTTGTTTTTTCATTCCTTCAGAAGCAGATACTTTTGAATTGAATTGACCTGAGGTACAGTTGCTGTTACTTTACTCCTCTGTTCTTAAGTCAAAATTAGACAAAATTTAACAGGTGTAAATATGTAAAAAAACTATGGACTTCGGCTTGAATATCTTGACAATTGTGAGGAGCTAGAAAGCGCAGAAGGTAAACCTCTGAGGTGAGGGAAAACAGTCTCTATAAAAGCTGTAATTGTCCACTATATTTTTTTATCTGAAGACAATTTTTGCAAGATACTTCACTATTATTTTATATAAATCAATAAGTAGGTCCCCAGACTTTCAATATAAGCCTCTAAAGGTACTTATATTCATCTGTATTCTTCATTCCAGGGATGTGCATAATGTCATCAAAATTTAAAAGCAAGCAAAAGTATTTTTGGAGGAATATATTTTCTCTGTAGTATGTCAGGGACTTTATCTTTTTAAACTTATGACCAAGAAACTTTAGAAGAAAAAAGAGATTTTAACTGCAAATTTATTTGTAGTTTCTAAGGCTTTTCAAAATCTATTTCCTAACATCCATGGATTACTTTTCTTCAACCACCTTCTCAGACATAGAAATCTTATTGTAACCTTATCTTTCCTATAATCATATAATTTTTGATCTTAATTCCCTCCATTCTTACTTTTACTTTTCAATCAACCATTTGGCTCATGCAGCCACCTGGGACGCAGGAATTTATATGGACAGGTGATGAATGCATGACACATGCCAAATCATTTAAAATGCCTCATTACTTCTCTTTCACTTTTTCCAAACATTCACCCTTCCCAAGTTATATTCTGCTGCTGCCTTCAACCATCTCTCTAAAATACCCACTGTGATCTTAAAAACTCTGGCACACTCTGTCAAGCCATCTGGATTTTTTGTATCTTGTCGCATTCAAGATTCATAAGGGTTAAAGCAGACCACTACTGTGTCATAATGAAATGTTTCCTAAAATCTAATCTGAACCTCCCCTGACACAAGTTTGAGACATTCCCACCCATCTCGTCACTGGATACCAGAGGGAAGAGCTCAGCACCTCCATCTCCACTTCCTCTTCTCAGGAAGCTGTAGAGAGGAATGAGGTCATCCCTCATTCTTCTTCTCTACAAACTAATTGATTAAAATGTTGAACAGAGCAGCAAGCACTGAGGAACACCACCGGTGACTGGTCGCCAGACAGATGTAGCCCCATTCGCTACATCCCTTTGAGCTCTGCCTTTCAGTCAGCTCTTCACCCAGCGCACCGTGAACCTGTTTTTTTCACAGCTGGACAACTTCTCCAGAAGGATGCTAAGAAGGACAGTATCAAAAGCCCTACTAAAATCCAGAACAACATCCTCTGCCTTCCTGTCATCCACTGGGCAAGTGATCGTATTGTAAAAGGATGTCAAATTAATTCAACAGGACTTTCCCTTCATGAACCCATGTTAATTGTGCCTGATGATTGCATTGTCCTTTAAATGCCTTTTGACAGCACCCAGGATTATCTTCTCCACAACTTTTCCAGGCACTGACATTAGACTAAGAAGTCTGTCACTTTTTTGGAACATAAATAAACATATATTGTCACAATTGAGTAAGACCTTGATATTACTAGAGTTCATTTTTTATATTTTATGCTACTTAAATATTATGAGTGAGAAGATTATTATTACTGATTTAATACCTAATTGGGTTTGGTGACCGCATCAGTTTACTTTCTTACATTTTCTTAAATTATAATTTTATAATAATGGATAGTAATAAACATTGGAAACATGCTAAAATAATGATAGTGTAACTGCAGGACGTGTATGGTTTAATGGGCTTGATGTATTCTGGCCTGTGTTTCTTCTTCTATGCATTGGCATTCATCTGTTTCAACTGTATTTAAAACCAAAAAACTATTATAATAAAAAAATCCTCTAAACTACTGCCCATCAGGCCCAACCAAGGCTGCAAAGGGGGGACCTGATGCCTGGCCATGCTGCTCAGCAAGAGCTTTACTTTCTCCAGTGCCAATCTGTGCTGACACAGCACCGTCCCTGCAAGCACTGGGGGCTGTTGCCAGGCCAGTGCCAGAAGAAACCAGCATCCCATTATGACCTCAGTGGTCATGTTGTGTGTGTGTGGCATGGGGGAAGGGCACTGGAAGCTTTCCCCAGTACATCCATGGCAGTTTCTTACTGGGCACCCTAGACCTGGGCACAGCACTGAGCAGAGGGGAAGGATCACGTCCCTCCAGCTGCTGGCAATGCTTTGCCTGGTGCAGCCCAGGGTACCACTCACCACCTTTGTGGCAAGGGCACCTTGTCTCCTAGTCGACTTGGTGTCCATCAGGACCCTCAGGTCCTTTTGTGCCAAGCTGCTTTCCAGCAGCTTTACCAGGCTCGTTTTGGTCACGAGTACTTATGGATGTTTCCCTGGATGCTTTGTGCCTGTAGCAGTGCCATCCACAGTTGGTCCCACTCTCTTTGCAGGACTCCTTGTGCCATTGCCTTGAGGGCTAGAAGGGCATGTTTTCTCTGACCAAATCAGTGGTCCAAGTGAAAAAGCTCTCTCTTGTTATGGGCCAGGGTGAAAGAGGATGCACCTTGGCAGCAGAGTCCAGGGATGGGGTTTCTGCAGAACTTTTTAACACCAACTTTATTCTTCTGCACATAACACATGGGTAGAAGGTGGTGGTTGGCATTCTCATGGAAAACTAGAGAGGAGTTTTCCTTTGATGGCTGCCCTGACATTTTCTGTAAGGAGAGGAAGGAAGGAAGGAAGGAAGGAAGGAAGGAAGGAAGGAAGGAAGGAAGGGAAAGAAAGAGAGACCAATACTCTCTGTAAGCCCTGTAGGAAGAGGGCTAGGAAAGAGTTTAAAGGATTTCAATGCCTCCTCCTCATGCCACACATGTTTGCAAAGATTGTCTGAAGAAGGACATATTGGATGGATGAAAAGTGATATAGGGGGGCACACATATTTTATCTTTGCATCTGCCACTGGCATTTTACAAGGGTTTCCCGGCACCATTTGACCTGGCTTTTTTGACTCCACCTTTCCATCAGTCCCTTGCCATGTATTGTTCTTCAAAGCAAAGCCTTACCCCTTTATGCTGCAAAAGAAAGGCAACACCATGTTCAGGACCCAGACACAAGTATGGACCTTCCTGTCACTCAACAGCTGAGCACAGGGCTAATGGGAAGGTAGAGGAGGTAAGTGGATTACTTGGACCTGTCTCTGCTTTCTAAAATCCTGTGTGTGCTATCATTGGTACCTCCCTTTCTGAGGGAGTCAAGAATGTGGAAGAACTTAAAATGAATAATTTTCTAGATACTATTTAGAAAGATGAATACACTTTTGCTAACTCTGATAATAATTTGATGTAGATGTATGTAGGAGAATGCATGATTTAAGTATGACCACAGCTTTTGCAGCTGTGTGATCAAAGTTGAATAGAATGGAATGGAACGGAACAGAACAGAACGGAACAGAACAGAATGGAACGGAATAGAATAGAATAGAATAGAATAGAATAGAATAGAATAGAATAGAATAGAATAGAATAGAATAGAATAGCTATAGTTGAAAGGAACCTACAACGATCATCTAGACCAACTGCCCGACCAGTTCACCGCTGACCAAAAGTTAAAGCATGCTGTTAAGGGCATTCTCCAAATGCCTCCTAAACACTAACAGGCATGGGGCATTGACCACCTCTCTAGGAAGCCTCTTGCAGTGTTTGACCACCCTCTCAGTAAAGAAATGCTTCCTGATGTCCAGCCTAAACCTCCCCTGGCACACATTTGAACCATTCCCACACGTTCTGTCACTGGATACCAGGGAGAAGAGATCAGAACCTCCCTCTCCCCTCCTCAGGAAGTTGTAAAGAACAATAAGGTCATCCCTCATTCCCTCATCCTTCTTTTCTCCAAGCTAGACAAACCCAAAGCCCTTAGCTGTTCCTCATAGGACATGCCTTCCAGCCCCTTCCCCAGCTTTGTTTGTTGCATTTGAGTACCTTCACATCCTTCTTAAATTGCGGGACCCAACTGCACACAGTACTCAAGGTGAATATGCTGAATACAGCAGGATAATAACCCCTTTCGACCAACTGGTGATAACTGTGTTTGATACACCCCAGGATGTGGTTTGCCCTCTTGGCTGCCAGAGCACATTGCTGACTGTCATTGAGCCTGTTGTTGACTAGCACGCCCAGATCCCTTTCTGCAGGGCTGTTCTCCATCCACTCCTCTCCCAATTTATACTTGAGCCTGGCGTCACTGTCTCCCAGGTGCAGAATCCGACATTTAGTCTTTTCAAATATCATGCCATTGAAAATTGCCTAATGCTCCAATATAACATCCTTCTGCAGGGCCTCTCATCCCTTGAGAAAGTCAATAGAACCTCCCAGTTTAGCATCATCATCAATAGTATTGCCACAATTATTTTATAATAATTTATAATAAAAGAATAGCATTAAATATCATTATTATATAATATTTTAAAAATTGTTTTCTCCTCGTCTTCTTTCTCATTGTCTGCTAATCAGACTAATTGTATCACCAAGAATGACTAGTAATAACATTTTAGAAAGAATATAAGAACAAGGTGTTTTGCAATATTTTTGTGTTACACTTTCCTGAACCCTACTGATTGGTCTGTATGAGATAGTGATATGAGTTGCTGAGCTACATGTGTTTAATAACTCTTGGTAGCTCTTCTTCTATTAATGTTCATAATTGCTTTTGAACTCATATACAATTTTTCATGCACAATACTTTATTGCAGTGAGTTCCATCACTTAACTGTGCTTTATGTGGAAAAGTCTTTTTCAGATTTATATCTGATAATTTCATCGGCTGCCTCCTGTTTCTTAAATTATAAGACACTGAAAAAAAAATCTGTTTTAACTTTTCTGGGACATTTGTAGTTTGATAGATCTTTATCATATTAAAAATTATTTAACTCTTTCCTAATATGACAAAAATGTAGTGATTTTAATCATTAATTATATGGAAACTTCTTTTTTTAGTCATCCTGTTGCCTTTCTGTATAACTTTACCATTTTTTTTTTTTTGTTTGTTTGTTTGTTTGTTTTTAATCATGGAAACAGAAATAAACACAAATTCATGTTCCAGGAACACTGTGTGTTCTACAGTGCCACAACATTGTTTTCTGATTAGTTCTCCATTCCTTTCCTAATAAATCCTAATACTCAATTTGCTTGTTTGACTGCTTCTGAACATTAAGATGATTACTCTGTTTTCATAGAATAATGTATTATAACTCTGAGATCTCTTTCCTCTGTAGTACAAGCTAGTTCAGAGTCCTTCACTGTGCATACAAAGTTAGAATTGCTTTTCTCCTTATTTTTTCCCCATGAGTATCGCTAACAATAATACTGTTCAGCCTGTGAATCTAATCACCATAAAATATCATTAAGGCTAATTGAACATTTATATAGATAATCACAGAGCTTACTCTGTTGCATTAAAAGAGGAAATAGATAAACTCTCATACTTTTGGACAGACTTGTTTGTAATAAAGCAGTTAAGTTTTGTAGAACTTCCCACACACCCCCTTCCTCCCAAGTTAGGAATAAAATTTCTAATTCTTCTGTAAAAAAAGGTAAGGAATACTGAAATTTCTGGCTCTGAAACACTTCAGCAGCTTGTCACACAGCTACTCAGCTTCATTGTCAACCATTTCTTTGAGTGACTGGATGGAAAACCAGACAGAATTTAAAGTCATTCTAAGGAAATGTTCCCTTAAAAAGCTACATAGTATCCAGAGGGATAAATGTTTACATTTTGACTGATTGCTATATTTTTCTGATTAATTTTATTTGCAGAAGCTAAGAAGTGTTTGCTGTAACTTAAATTATTCAGCAGGTGTATGCTACGAAGTATGTGCTGTTTTCTATAGCATGCCTGGTATAGCCCATATCAGAGATGGGGCACCGAACAAGAAAATGTTATATCCATATTGGTGTAAAAATTCCTCTGTTACAATTATACACAATGGTGAAGTCCATTGCCTTTAATGAAAATGAAAATGGTATGGAAAATGAACTCTGCAGCATGTTTTGAAGACAAGACATACTTTGCTTTAACGTTTTCTCTTCTCTAAGCTGTTTCACACTTGAGTACCCTTGACTGAAAACAATCCACTGCTGTCATGAAACGCAGCAAAAGTTTCTATTATCTTATAATGTTAAGCCTGATTATTAAGAACCTATATGAAATATTATCTCAAATTAATTGAACAAATTTAAATTTTAATTCCTATCAGTGATCTAGGCATACAGCATACGAAGTACTGGAACAAATGCCCTCATTAACTTATCTAGAACTTTGAAAACAGTGCCTTTCATGAAGAAATGCAGGAGAAGATGCTTATTGCCTTTGATGTCGCAGGCAAGATGTTCTAATGTTCGAGGATATGGTGTAAGAAAGAGGTAAGAATGAAATACAAGCTATTTTTTCATAGAAAAACAGAGTGCAGAAACAAAGAATTGTGCTGCTTTCAGCATATTTGCGGGTGGGCAGACCCTGGCTGGATGCCAGGTGCCCACCAAAGCCACTCTGTCACTCACCTTCTCAGCTGGACAGGGGAGAAAAGATATAATGAAAGGCTCTTGAGTCGATATAAGGACAGGGAGATCACTCACCAATTACCATCATAGGCAAAACAAACTCGACTTGGGGAAATAAATTTATTACCAATCAAAATCAGACTAGGATAATGAGAAATAAACCCCAGTCTTACAAAAACCTTACCCCTCCTTTCTTCCTGACCTTAATTTTACTCCCAAATTCTCTAACTCCTTCCCCGAGTGGTGCAGGGCGACAGGGAATGGGGGCTGTGGTCAGTTCATCACACATTGTCTCTGCCACTCCTTTCTCCTAAGGGGGAGACTCCTCACATTCTTCCCCAGCTCCAGAATCACGTCCCTCCCACGGGAGACAGCTCTTCATGAACTTCTGCAATGTGAGTCCTTCCATGGGGTGCAGTTCTTCATGAACTGCTCCAGCCTGGATCCTTTCCACAGGGTACAGTCCCTCAGGAACAGACTGCTCCAGTGTGGGTTCCCCACAGTGTCACAAGTCCTGCCAGCAAACCTGCTCCAGCCTGGGCTCCTCACAAGTCATGCCTCTACCTGGTTATAAGCCTGATAATGTGATCTCCTCAGCAGTTTCATGCCCTTTGAGTCAATTGCCCACAGCACTCTGCTTAATGAGTCTCTCTGACTCAAAGGGGAGCATAATTTAGTTCCATAGTCCAGTTGAGATTCTGGGAAATTTCTGTCTAGTGGTGGCACACTGACTCCCCAGGCTCTGCTTCTATGCTGTTCATGGAGCCCTTGAGAAAAATTGCTCAATCAGAAATCCTATAGCCTCTTTGTCTAAGGCAATATGAGATTGCTAACCCAACATAAACACAAATAATAAACCAAAATGGTTAGCTGAGGCATCAAGGCATTTCTCTTTTTATTGCCTTTCTCTTGTCCAGAAAAAAAAAAAAAAAAAAAAGACTTTGTTGTTTCTTAAATCCTCACTGACTCACTCAGATTTCCTTTTTCACTTAAATTCTCTACTGGCTCCTTTTCTTGTCTTACTTTGTTATAGGCAAGTAACAAACTTACTCATAAGCCCTTAAATGCCCATGGGAAGATCATACCACCAACTACTAAAATTACTCCAAAATACTGATACTATATGTATCATAAATGAAAAAAAATCAAATACCTTTTGTTAACAAAGCTTCACTTGAAGAGCTGGTTCCTGTTTTATATACTGAACTGATCCTTGCAATGTTCCCACTTTTGTGTTGAAAAAAAAAGGAGCACTCAGCCCACTGGACTATTTTAAAATAGAACTGATTTTTTAAATGTAGCTGTTTTGTTAAGAAATATATATATGAATAAAGTAGATGCCCAGACTATCTCTCCCAAACATCATGGATTTATCTCATGACTTATCTGAAGACTGCACTTAGATAGAGACTGGAAAAAGTATAGCTGTTTAAATAAGCTCTTTCAGAAATGGGAAGAAGTAATTAAAAGAAATTTACCACATCTTCAAGCATGACATTATCTTACAAAGATATGAAAAAAAAAAAAAACCAAACAAAAGAAACAATAGTAAACCTGGTTTTTATTTTATGTATGCATTATAAAACTTTAAACAATTAGGAAGAGCTAGACGAGATAACTGACCTTTTCTAAAACTTTGAATAGTCACTATAGATAGAAATCGGGCAAAGAATTTCAGAATATGCCTGGCTATTTATGTGTACTGATATTCTATATTCTTTTGCTGAATAGAAGAATTATATATATAAATTTCTGCCAACTGACAACAACAAAAAAAAAAAGACTGTCTCCAAACTGACTATATTTCCCTATGTCATTGATACTGCATGCACCACGTTGTGATTGTAAGGCCTGTGGCGTGGGACTAGTTTCTTGCTATGTTTTTGAAGTGACAGTGACAAACTTTTGTTAGGGATGCTGTGAGACTTTGACTATAATAAAAATAAGTATTTTAAAAATAGTACTTATTGAATAAATACGTCTTTTTTAAAAGCTGAGCCAAGATTATGGGAAACAAGTTAAATTTACCAGACTTGATTACAAAGTCATAGTGTATCTATGGTGTAAAACGAAACCATGAAAAGTGTCATATAGGAATATCCAACCTTTCTGAGGACAGTATGAGACATAAACTCTCAGGAAATGAGGTAAGCCTATTCTCCATCAGCCAATCCCACTGCATTTCCTTACAGTCCATCAGTGTTAGATGTTTCTTGCTAAAATGCCTGAGTTGTTCTGAGTAACACACCTTCGGTCAGCTTCTCTCAGTGGTTTTACTTCCCTTTGCACTAATGATATCCAGCCACAGTGCCTCAAAGCCATTCTGCCAAGATACTTATTCTCTGCATAAGTCTCAGTAACATCATTTGTGTTGGCTTATATCTCCTTCCTGCGTCATCCAGTCAAACAGCTCTGAAGAGAGAAACACAGCTATGCTCTAGCTTTCAAATCCCTATTCCTTCAGTACTCTGGGAACCACATGACAATATTTTGCTGTATTTCTGGAAGGCACAAGGTATAGGAAGACCTATATCAATATTCTCTGGAATTCCTTCTTTCTAAGGCAGAGTGTAGTGGTCTATAAGCTGCACTGCTTCCCAAATTCCCTCATTAATTAGATAGGATTTTCAGGGAGAGGAGGGACAGAAAGATGCAGGAGGACGAACCTGGAAAGGAGAGGAATACAAATGTGTTTCATGTTGAAAAGCTGGTGACACACTGCCCTTGTAAACCAACTGCTGGAAATAGCTGCTCTTGGCTTGAAATAAAACCTGATGAACTTTCTATGTCCTTCTCAATCCATGATGAAACAAAACATTTGGACTGTTTGGACAATTTACAACCTGAGTGCTGATTTCCCAGAATATGTTCTCATGAAAACAGGAAGTGAATAGATTCAGCAACTTTTCCTGTTAATGGATATTAAAAAGAACAAAATGAAAGACTTGAAAGGAGTAGCAAGGGAAATGATGTTTTGGTAATGAAATCATAATTACAGTGTTCCTGATAGTGCAAGACAACAAGAAACTAATCTACATAATAATTTTCTAAAATCAATGAAAATTATATTTCTTTCTGTGCAAAACATTTATTTTACGTTCACATTCTGCTTGTAAGATTTTTTTTTTTTTTTTTTCCTTCAGAATATCAATAGAAGCACATACTGGGGTCCTGTGACCTAATTGTATCTGGGAATATATTCTGCAGTTTTCAGAAAATGTAATTTAGGCTTCCTTATATCAAAGTCAGTCTTATCTGTCTTATCCTTATCTGTTTTTCCTTATTTTCCCATGTATAACTAAAAAATGAACACTAAAGATAGTTACATTGGTGCAAACAGCTAAAGAAACCAGGGTATTGTTCAAAAAAAAATGTTTGTAAATACTGTATTTGTTGATTTCACAGGATATTATTGTCCCAATTCTTGTTTGCCTATCTGTTTTGGACCTGTAAACTGGAAAGGATCTTAACGCTAAGTTTAACCCATCAAAATTTGTGCTGGTCTTGAATACATAAGCTTTTTATAAACCAATAAGAAAGCTCACTTAGACTCTGTAGCTGAAGAAGAATGCACCTAACATAGTTTGCCTATTCCTTTTTTATACTCTTATAAAATTGCTGAGACAGGGGACTTCCGTTGTATCTATTAAAATACTGAAGAGCTATACTTTTCTTCAGTGTTATTATTCTTCAGTTTTGATAAAGAAGACCTGCTATTACAAATGATTAATAGTTTTTTCCCCCTAAGAGCAAATTTTGTTCCTGATAGACTGAAAATTAATTTCATCTTCTTGTCAGTCTAATTAGTAATTTGAAATAGAGATTATCCAATTATTTTGAATGCTTCAGTGCAAAACAACAAGGAAAAATTCTGTATATAAATCATTTACTCATATGACATTCTAATTGAAAAAATGCAAATCTTCAGTTGGTATGGATCAGGAACAATTAACAACGTAAAAGGAATTGTAACATTATTTTTTATTTTGTTAATAGCAATATTATTAAATGGTAAATTGCAATTCAACATTACATCTAGAGGACCACTCAGAAGGAACAGAAATTAAGTCGCTAATAAATGTCTTGCTCTTGTTGCTTATTGAATTAAATTGTTATATATGTAATTATATCATCATGGTTAGCTAAGTGGATAAAATAAAAAATATTCTTTTATGGTTAATATCAGAATGAATCTGAGCAACTGATACTCACTTTAATCTTTGTGAGTCACTGGGAAAGTATATGAAAGCTTACCTGGCTTCAGGGAGATCAGGAACATTGAAAGCATGTCCATAACAAAATTAAATTTCTAGAGGTCTTCTGTTGGAGGAACTTAGGATATTTAGGGCTCCCTACGGAAACTGTGATATTCTTTGTTTGCTTAAAGTGTTTCAGATAGGAAGCTTTTTCAATATAATATTTGCTACTATTTAGGTAAAGTCATCTTTCAGTCATGAATACTCAAATGATATTTAGAGGTTACTGTAAATACATTCTTACTAGTCACTTTTACCAATTTAAAGTCGGGTGACTAACCTTTTATAAAGTGCCATTTTAAGCTGTGTTGGGTGACTAACCTGGATCCCTTGCATGAAAGTACAAGTGTACAAATCATAAATGGGATGATGCCATTCTTTCTTTTGCTGAAAGTAATGATTTTTTATGCCCTGCACTTCCACAGTACCTGTGCAAAGTCAATCCTACATGATGTCAAAAGCTGAAAGGTAAAAAAGAAAAGGTTATTTTTAATAGTCTCAGAAAATACATATTTATTTGAATTGTACAGAAGCCATAGCTTCCTCTAGGTTATTCTAGTTGCCTGGTCAATGTATTGAAGAGCAGGATGAACATTTCCTAGGTATACTAAAAATATTTTAACTAGGAAATGTCATGTAATAAGCTCACAAAATGGGGCCATCAGTTTCAGCATTACAGATTTATTTGGGTTGTTAAAATCTTGTAAAAGATAATTATGTTTTGCTTGTCACGTCTTTCTAAAACAATAAAAAAAGATCCCCTGTAATCAAAAGGAACACATTTTGATATCTTTTTCTTTTGTCCTTCATAAAATTTTCCTAGAAATACCGTAATACCAGTATTGGTAACAATGGGTCCAGTCTTAAAATCCATTTGGACTTTTTACACAGGGAAACACAGAAAGTGATGTTTTTTCCTGAACAAAAGCTGCGTGACACTTGACAGTTGGGTGTTGCAGCATTTGGCCCAGATTTGATAACTCTATTTGCCGTGCAAGAGAACAGATTGCAATGGCAGGCCAGGAACAAATTTCATACTTGGGAGAGCTCTCTTGCACTCAGAATATTTGCCCTATGAGTGATTTTAATCCATATTGAGTCTTCATTGAAGATGGCTCTAAAATGCTCTGAGAATATTCAGCATCTCTGCATACTCACCTTCCTATCTGTTTGTATTTCTTACTCACATGGCCCTTATCTCCTGACTTGAAAGCTATCACTGAAGCGATAAAAGCGTCGTGAGGACTAACTTTAGCATATGAAGCTATCTAACTAGAGTCCTTTCTCCTCCGTTATCCTGAGGCACTTACGCTGGTGACAGAAGCAAATCTACAACAGCAGATGGAAAAGATTCAAAGGGCTCAGCCCAGCAAAAAGATCTTTATTCATGGATATTTCTCTGTTGCTTAAGCCAGTCTCTTAACTAGAATGGACTACAAAAGCAATGAGGCTAACATAATTTGAGACAGAAAAACAAATGTAAGAACTGGCACTACATAATGCATGCTGATAAGACATACTTCAGCCAAAACTAAATAGTTATAGAAATGGTGAAAGAATTAAACTTAAGGGGAAAAGAAATGGAAAGAACTGCCTCTGACTGAAGCTTTGAGCCCTTCAATAAGAGGATTATTATTGTCATAAGTGCCTGTGGACACGAACAGCACAATTATCCTTCTGTGAACTGATTTGGAAGATTATGTACCTCCTTCCTCATTTTTCTCTTTCAACTTGGCATTGGATTGCAAACTAGCTTGTAAATACAGTGGTAAAACTGTCTCAAAGAGTATAATCACTTCTGGAGCTGACAGGTGAAGTCACTACTTAGTCATGCAGCTGAATTTCACATCAACATCATCCCAGATTTTTTTATCTGGGGACATGTTGGAATTGAATGTTTGTACGATATATATACACAGTATATATATAGTGTCTATATATATATTAGCCTTAGGCTTTAATTGTCAAGCACTAATTTAAATAGGAATTTCAGAGTACTGGTAAGCAAGGAGATACCCACCCTCTGCTTTTTTATGTCACTGCTGTTCCAATTAATACTGTTAGAACAGTTAGTACTAAATGGAACACATACTTCTGTACTTGACAGTTTCTATAGTATAACTGAGGTTCAGAAAATGAAAAATACTATGGGTACATATGTAAAACATAATCTTTTTTATGATATCCTAGGAAAAATCATAAAATACTTTGTAAGAAAATGCCAGCATAATAGAAAGTACTTCAGCTACTGGATGTCAGCAAACACAGGCTTTTTCTGCTGCCATGGTGTCCTCTGGGTTATTTTATTTTTTTTTTCCTAAAAAATAAAGCCAGCTTCAATAGGTACTTTTGTTAGGAACTGAGCTCAGAGTTCTTTGATAACATCTTTTTCTGCTTTAAAAAGTGTCAGCTTTGCTGTACACGAATTAACGTCTCTCAAGTCATTTACAAAATGACAGAAGATAATTGCTGGAAAAAAGGCAAATTATTTTGTTTACCAAAATTTATGCAAAGACTCAAAAGAGAAAAATCTGTACTAATAAAAGGTGTCTGTCCATCTCTTTAATTTGCTGTGTTCAAAAAAAGCATTTGCTCATTATAGGTCAAACGGAAATGAATATTACAACATAAAATGAGTGAACAACTCTAATTCTGTCTGTAGAGTAACAAATTGCAAGTAAAATTGGATTGAGGTGTAATTTATGCCATATACTCTAAAAATCATCAGCTAATGGTGTCTAGACTTATTTCCAGTACTTCTATTTAAATTAAGAATACAAGGTACTATGGCATACTGCGTTCAGTATTAAAAAAAGAAAAAAAAAAGAAAAAATGTTTTGTGGGCTTTATGTAAGATCACATATATATAGAAGGCCACAGAAGCTAATAATATGTGGTGAAATTGCATTAAAAATGGACATACTAGTATGAACATCCAAGTGAATTCTGTAAGAAAATTTGAAAGAGGCAAGGTAGAGACAGCCATGAAAGCATAAATAGAACCAGAAAGAATCCCAGAGCTTTTTTATAAAAGGTATAGCCATTATTATGGTCAGAAAATCATCCATCTAGAGAAAGGTAGCAGGAGACACAGAGATGAGCATTCTTGCATTCTGAGATTCAGGCTGTAGCAGTGCTTTCTGGCTCTGGAGTGATACTTCAAGAGTGCAGTGGACCCGTCCTGATCCTTAATAACAAAGAGATATTTTACTCCGAGTGGGGTGTACGGCGGCACAGATCCCCTTGATTTCAGCATAGTTCTGCCACTGATCTCAGCAGAGAATTTAGAATTGACGTAATTCTAAACATGGCAATAGTTTTAGGATGATGTCTATACCTAATGTATCAATGTTTTGAGTTAAAGTATGTCTTTTAAAGTACCATGATCTAAATTCAGTCTGATGAGGTTAAGTATTCTTTATGCTACACTGTGTTTATTGCAGCCCTGTATCTCTTGAGATTTACATCTTATCATTGCTAGTAAAAGGCCACAGGCTGGTTTTAATGCCACAAGACCTCAGAACTAGGAATTACCAACTTTTTGTCTGGACTATCAGTCTGTAATTTAAATGCGGCGTAGAAGAGTACAGGCACGGGAGGGTGGCAAAGGCCTTGAAAACAGAGGTACAGGATGGTACCAGAGACCCAGGGCTATAAACACTACAGTAGTGGTCAATTAGTGGCCACCTCTGGAGTACAACCTTGACAGCTGTGTACAGCTGCTTTTATAAGAAGAAAGAAAATAAAGAATAAATGTGCAACATATGGAAAATGTACCATATAGAGTAGATTTGATATAAAGTGGAATCAAAGACCAATTAAGGTGGTGGTGTTAGAAAACATATGAAAATATCCCAAACAAGCCCAAGAGTAAGGAGGAAGACACCTCCTTACTCCCCCTCAACAACAACATTGTATTCCTCCTGGAAAATGATTTGGACTGATGATTTGCCCAAAATCTCTTGTTTTTTTAAGAAAATGGAAACCGTCAGCCTTGGAAACCCACTGGAGAACTGGAAGGTTGAACGTAACATCAGTGAAAAGTGGTAGATAGCAGGAAGTCTGTGTATAATAATTTTAATTATGATACTGATTGGAATTAAATGTAATAGGTTAATTTGGATTATAAATTTTGCAGTTGTTAGAATACTAATAATTATAGCTATTAGAATACTCTCATTATTAGAATACTAATAATTCCTTGTTCGGACTGCTAAAACTTAGACTGGTGTAAAGATCATTTACTGACATAAATTTTTCATTGTGCTTATATTGTGTGTTTCTTCCGCATGCACAAAACACACAGGGGATGCTATTACATTATGCATGTTCGCTGAAAGTCAGTCAGTCTCAGTTGGACAAAGTTCAGGCACAAACAAAATCATGCTTATGCGGCTACTGATACACAAAACAGTTGTATCTGTCTTTTACTGGCTTCATTTCCTATATGGCCATGTGCTTAAATATTTATATGGTTTCTTTTACATGAAATACAATTTATTCTCACAGCTATTTATCTTACTTGTCATTTAAACAATCTTTTGAATTCCAGAAGTTTTACTATTACCACTTCACACACAGGAAGCAGAGATATTTGGAGTATTTCTACATACTATTTCATCAAAACGTCAAAGCTTGGTTCAAGCAAACATGTATGATTAGAATCCAGCAGTATCACGTGAAAATACAAGCTGATAATACAGCTGTGATAGCATGTTACTGTCTGCACCTGTTCTAATGAATGTCATGCTCATATGGCTATAATCTTTCCATCTACGGAGCTGCAAAAGCCTATAGACACCCTAAAAGTCTAACAGTGAGAGTCTTAAAGGTAATTAATCATATAAAAACTCAGGTAAATGACTGAAGAGGGTTTTAAAAACAGCCCTCATACATACTTTTCTGCGAGGAGGTGAAGATCACAAAAACGTCTGATTGGTATGAAGAAGAAATATAAGCCTCTTATCCTCAGTTACTTAGAGCTTTAATCACTGAACTGTCCTTCCCTGTTTACATGAAACAATGATCAGGAATACATATTTTCACATCAAGTTAATCCCTCACACCCAGCTGACATGTATTTCTTTAAACAGTATCTCCAGTAACAGCTCTGCAACCACGCAAGTTAGACACATTAGTCATTGTGCCTAGGAAAGAAAACAAAACAAGGAATCTGCCTTCTACTCGTCCTTCTTTAGTTCTGTTTTTAGTTACGCGTGCAAGCAGATAGCTCTCTAAATACAGGGAACAGATCGGATGATCAAAAAGAGCCAATTCACACCTAAACAGTTGTCAAGTTAAATTCAGATATTCAGATTTTATATAGGAACCCACTTCCAGAACGAGTTTGAATAAACCCCCTGATTTTCATGCAAGGATTTTCTTTTTTTGTGTGTGCGTGCGTGTTGGGTTCCCCCCCCCCCCCCCCCCCCCCCCCCGATGGACACTATTGTGAAACAGAGCTTTGTGCATTGCTTGAGCCCACTTCTGTTAGAATAAAAAGTAATTTAGCACAGAGAGGCTTTTACAGTAGTGTTAACTTCGTTTGAACTTGAAAACAGAGTCTGGTATGGCAGTTACAGCAGGGCCAAACACTGTAGCTGTAAAAATTTGTTGACTTTGTGGGGTTGAATATCAGCTTTGGTTCTTCATAATTATTTTTGAGATCATTTAGGCAGCAGATGCAATCCGTAGGTGGTAGAATTAGGATATACTACAGAAGAAGCTTTTAATTTATTCACAAGATCAGTTAATTGTAATGAGATCTTTATGCCAGGAGGTGAGCCAGCGCAAGCTGACTCACAGGAAACTATTTCAGACCAGAGTCTGTTTTAGCATAGTAATAAAGGGGATTGTCATTCTTTGACAAAAAGCATATCCCATGCTTAGACAAATGGTAATAATAGCTGAATGGACAACTAAAACTATATTTTCAAAAAGCAGCTTTTGATCTTAGGGACTGTAGAATATTTTTCGAAAGTGGAAGAGGAATGGGAAAACCTATGTCTGTATCTGTACTTTATTCTTTTTTATGGGACTAGCAATCAGTATATAGGATTACAGAAAAAAAAAAGAAGTGCAGATTTTCTCTTCTCAAAGAAATTGGATTGGAAGAGAAACAGATAGGATAAACAATTTGACAAATTGACATTTATAATCTCAGTGATGTGCCTTCTGGAGAACATGATGGAAATTCTGCAGGCTGAAAGCAAAATGCTGAATAGAAGACATGAAAAAGCTTTTAATTCACTTAAGTGTTATCCACGCTATATTGTTAAGGTAACTTAAAGGCAAGCAAAAAGGGTATCATGACAGCTGGGAAGATGAAATGCTAGGAATTGTCTATCACAGAAAACTGAACAATCAAACAGGGTCATAATTTGTTGAAACAATAGGATTCTGTGATCTATGACCTTTTGTATCCCTGCGTTTTGTTTCATACATGGTATTGAAAAATTTCACAGGTGCTGTTCTGATATGACTGGGTTAACTAAGGATAACCCTGTGGCTGCTTCTGGACTGAAACAAATAGGTCTCAGTTGCAAAATTCAATTCAGTTCCCATTCTTCCATTTGAACTTTGTCACCACAAGAAGAGGTTTGATCAAAGAAGGCCCAAAGGTGACAGTTAATGATGATTTCTACCTCAGGATGAGAAAAGCAAAATTAAAAATAAAATAATAATAAAAAAAAAAAGGATTGCAGACACAGAGGAGTTGGATTCAGGCAGCTGAATAGGCATCAGAAGAATTTCAGCAGTGGAAAATATTATAAATTAAGAAATTTCTACTATCCATGCTGATTTAGCATCACTCAAGTTTACCTTGCTTCTACGAGGTCCCACAGTTTTCCTTTAAATGCTTTTCTAAGATACATACTGAAAAAAAAAACCCTTAGAGAGTCTCATATCAGTTTCATGCAGATGTTTAACAGTAGGAAGGTAAAGATTAAGCTTGTTGGAATTCTGTCAGGTCTGTTGGCAATAGTTATGGGCATGGATGAAAATTTGCCAAAACAATAAAACTTATTTTATGTATTTAGAGGCACAAAATTTAGATACATATGTAATAAATGCTGATTACAGATAAGAAGAGATCTGCAAAGGAACAGATAGTAGCTGATAGTTTATGGGGCTAATGTAACAGTGATGTGAGTGATAAAGTTTATGTCATTGACTCTCGAAGTTGAAAAAAGACAGAAAAAAGCATATATACAGAAACATTAACTTATTCAATAAAACAGTAGTTCAGTTCCTACAGAACAGAAAGAAACATCTCCAGTTACTATTGGTTTCTATTAGTTTACTGAAACCATGCCTGCAAGCTAATTAATTACTGACAGTTAGCAGTAATTAACACTGTCTCCCCATCTCACTTTAGAGGTAATTAGATTGTTTTTCATAGCTTAAAATATTACATGCACGGTTGGATTTGAGTTTGAATTTAAACATGAGTTGGTAGAGAGAGGAAGATTACTTTCTGGAGGATCATACAGAGACACATGCATCAAAAGTAGGCTGTATTTCCAATAACCTGAGAAATGCTGTAATGAATTGCAAACATTCTCTGAACTTTGTAAATTGGCTGATTAGGTTACACATAAACTGAAAAGAATAATGAACCAGTACCTTTTCCAGTTTATACTTGATTAATATGGTCTGTGAAGGGAACACTGCAGGAACTTAATACAAAATTTGTGTGTAAAAAAACTGGACTACAACCTGATGAAATCAGTTCTCTACTTGCTTTTTTTTTTTACTTTTTTCTTTTTTTCCTGGTAGAACAGCAGATGCCCGCACCCCCTGAATTTTGGCATAGAAACTATCCCTAGTAGAGAGACTGGGATAAATTATATATTTTTCACTGTTATGTCCAGTAAATTTCTTCTTCGTAGGAAAACTGAAGAGTAAAATCATTAGACACCTGCCTCCTCACTGGTACTTTAGAATTGATCATATAGAGATCCTATTAAACTCTTATATGAGTTTTGTTTCAGTGAAAAGCACAGATCTGGGTTCTTTCCCCTGAGTAATAATTATTTTTCTTTGATTTTATGTCTCCATGGTAACTCTGTTTTTTGAGAATCTCTTTCTCTCTTTCCCTGGGAAAGCCCAGATATGATCACTACCCTGCAAACAATGTAAATAATTAATTTAATGTATTTTTTTCAGTCTTTTTTAACAGGTAGAAACCTTAGCCCCTTTCACTTAACTGAATACTTGAGCCTAAAGGAGACATAAAATGCATTATCTCTGCAAGTGTCTACTCAGTCATGTCTTCTGGGCTAATTTCTGTTTTTCCACACAGTAATTAAGACAATAACTCTTCATGCTCAATTTATCAATGTAGTAAAAACCAGTTTCAGCTAATTTCCTGTCTTTGATAAGCTTTGTTTCTTTCCCCCACCCTCCTTTTTTTTTTTTTTTTATTTTTTCTTGAATAATTTTTAATTACAATACAAATACTGTTACAGGAAATTCATTAAAATACTGTGGACCATAGATTTATAGCTAACGTGTCACCCTTACTGTTTTGTGCTTTCAATATTTTGAAAGACTAAATAAGCTGAGTCTTGATATGCAAGCTAAATATTTGGATTAAGCTCTTTATTTAATTGCCTGTGCAAGCAAAATATTTGGATGAAGCTGTTTGCTTAACTACCTTGTATCTTATAAAGTTATAAAACAGTAAAGGAATCTATTTGGATTCTAAGTTTTCTGAAGTATTTTGTTTCATATGAGCATTTTAAAAGATACATAGCTTTAATAGAAAATTTCACACTTAATAACAGTAAAAACATGTCCCTACATTTAACGAGCAACCAAAAGATCTAGAAAAAAAACAAGGAACATATAGAAAACCCATATTTTGTTTTGTATATCTCCACCATTCGTTTGAAAAATTCATGTCAAATTCAACATTTGCTATAGCTCCACATTGAATTAATCCTACTAGTGGTAAAACTATTTTAATGAGTAGATATCAAATTTTTTAAAACCTTAATATTTGTTTTCTTAATATTTGTTTGTGTATTTTTTAAGCAACTCATACAGTGTTTTTTCCACTGAAAGAAATAACCAAACAAAAATCTCAACCCCCAAATTAAAAACAAACAAACAAACAGGCAAACAAACTTAAAAGCAAATACGCAGATCTCAGCCCTGCCACTTCATAACAAATTATTTCACTATAATTTTAGGGGTTTTGGGGAGGCTTTTTTCTGTTAATGAAAAAGTAAATAAATAATGGGCAAATAGACAGTAATTTTATCTCTAAATTACCTAGTAGCAAATTTTAAAATATCTTGACCTTATTTATTGTAAAATATTTCTTTTGACCAATCACTTTCTTGACCCTATTTTATTGACAAATATGTAGCATTTAATAAGTTTTCCTACAATATATCAGCTACATGGTGGGGATTTTGATCAGTGTTCTGCTACAAACATTTAAGATTACAGGGCTGGAACTCAGCTTCTGAGGCAATTCCTGAAACAGTCAAGCACAATTCCCAAGTTCAATGAACTTATTTTGAGTAAACTTATTTATTAAAATGCTTGCGAGCCATGAACTCAGATGTAGGTATAGTCAAGCAAGTTGATTTATAAAGTCAGATGAATATTCATGGTCAGCATTTTGTACACTGTGCTCTCAAATCAACCTCCTGGTGCCAAGAGAAGCCAGTGGAACAACCAGTACATCCTGAAGTGTGACCAGAGACTCCTACTTTCTGCTCTTGCTTCATCAAGAGGCAGTACAATTGTTTAGTAAAACCAAAGAGACTTCTATGTACCTTCAGCCATCTTTTCCCAATATTTTTTTTTTCTCTTCTCCACAGACCCCTTATTTCAGCCATTTTTCAGAAGATAGCACCATGAGTTCATAATGAAATCAGCTAAGACCAACAAGGCTTTTCTTTGGTTTGTTCATTAACTTTTATGTATGTAGCTGTCTGCATTCGATATGTGACCTACAGATATTTAGCTGGACTCGTGGATGCATGAGTCCAGTCAAGAATGTGGAATGGTACTCAAAGATAAATAGCAGACTGGGCAGGACATTTAAACTAATCAAAGCAAGATGTTAAGGGGAATGTTCATTCCTTGCTAACATCTCCTATTTGTCTTTCTCTCCACCTCCACACTAGTAGATAACCTTCATTTGTAGCATTGTTTTGAACAGAATCATAGAATCACAGATTGGTTTGGGTTGGAAGGGACCTTAAAGATCATCTAGTTCCAACCCCCCCGCCATGGGCAGGGACACCACCCGCTAGACCAGGTTGCTCAAAGCCCCATCCAGCCTGGTCTTGAACACTTCCAGGGATGAGGCATCCATGACTTCTCTGGGCAGCCTGTTCCAGTGTCTCACCACCCTCACAGTAAAGAATTTCTTCCCAATATCTAATCTAAATCTACCTTCTTTTAGTTTTAAACAATCACCTCTTGTCCTATCAGTTCAGGCCCTGGTAAAATGTCTCTCTCCATCTTTCTTATAAGTCTTCATTAAGAATTCAACAGTCACAATAAGCTCTCCAAGTAGAACTATCCCTACTTAGGAGAAGGCTGAAGACACTGTATGAAACACAGTTCTGAAGTGAGAGTGTCTTACTCTTTCTCATCCTATCTATTTAAGTGTGCTTACAGTATTCATTAGAATAAAACCTCAATCTCCTATAGGGGCATGGTAACCAGCAAGTTATCAAGTTATTTTCTCTTTGCTGCAGTAAATACTTAATCAAATATAAAATCTTATAATGGTGAAGCTGTAAGCATGTCATCACCACAAGTAATTTGAAGCACCATGGTGAAAATAGTCCAGTGGCTGAGGAATTCTCTTAAGTGGAAAAAGCATTAAGAGGAATTCTTCCCACATCACAAAGAGTTGGAAGCTGCGTCTGGGTACATTGTCTTCAGGCAATATTCCAGGTCATACTTTTGGGGTTGTTTTGCTCATGTTTTGGAAAAAAAAAATCCAAATCACAGACCACAGACAAGGCACTTAGAGCAACACCTATACTAGAACATCTTGCTGAATGGTCTTAGATACTCTGCCAGTTGGTATATTACGCTGGAAATTGTGCAGGTGTTTATAAAGTGGCACAAATTGAGGGAAACTCACTAGCAGAAATGCAACAGTCCAGAAAATGTATATGTTTCCAAGCTTAAGTGGCAGGTATGGAGGGTTTCTGAAAGACACTTTACATAAAGTCATCAGTTTGGGGATATGATCTCTAGCCTCAAGGCCAAGCTGTGCAGAATGTCTCATTTCTACAATATTTAGTTTTTTCTTCTTCTATAGCAGACTGGTGTAATCACAGCACATAGATTTTGGCCTGAGTTTCTGCTGGCACCATGCTGTGCCCCGTGGCTCCAAAACACAATTGTTTTCAAGGTATGTCTGAAATGGTGTGAGTGTTGTGCTGAAACTCGGAAGCATGGCTTTTGTTTACAGCTTGAAAGTGTAGAGATGTGTTGTGTGGCCAGGTGGCAGGAAATAGTAGTTAGGGACCCTAAGGTGCAGAAGTTGTTTGTACAGTGTTACAAGACTGTGTAGAATGAAGAAATACAAGTCTGTCTTGTGGGAGGATTCACTAGACTGAACTAGCTGGTGCATTGTGCTAAGATTTTGTCTTTAAGAAAAGTTCTCCAAAACAGTCAAGAAGCATAATACCAGTTCCTTAGTGGGATGACAAGGTTTCAGTGCACAGATTTATTCACTGGCTATCTTTCATTCAACATCGCAGGTACCCTTTTTTGGCAGGAAATAGTTGCAAATAAGAAAGGGAAATGTTGAAATGAAATTTTGTCTCTGTGATAAAATTATCAGTGCATTAGACTGTTGTTTCATTTTCAGTTTCACCAACAGAAGATCTAACTATATATTTAATGGTTTTAAACTAAATGAGGGGAGATTTAGGTTAGATATTAGGAAGAAATTCTTTACTGTGAGGGTGGTGAGGCATTGGAAGAGGTTGTCCAGAGAAGTTGTGGATGCCCCATCCCTAGAAGCGATCAAGACCAGGCTGGATGAGGCTTTGAGCAACCTCATCTAGTAGGAGGTGTCCCTGCCCATGGCAGGGATGTTGGAACAGGATGATCTTTAAGGTTCCTTCTAACCCAAACCATTCTATGATTCTATGATTCTATATCTCTGGGTAACATTGCCTCCATATAACTTACATGGCTGTAGTTTCCTCAAAGCCTAGGCAGCATGTTTCATTTTGAAAATAGCACCTCTGGTGGCATTCACTTTGAGATCATATACTGAAATGTAGCTGACTCTATGCAAATATCATTATATGAGCTAGTGAATAAGACCCATTAAAATGTTTCATTTATTTTCCTAAATGTAAATGGCTAGTGACCTTTGAGATACCCTCTAGTATCCGAGATGTCATAGATACAGAAAGCGAGGAAACTCATGCCCTTCCAAGCAGTTCATGTGAGTTAGTGCATCTCAAAAACCATATGCGAAGGCAACGGAAATGAGTCAGTGCCAAACTCCATTGACTATATTGATTAGGTTTTCAATGCCATAAAGGGAGATTATTGAGCTAGTTCATATGTAGCTTACACGTAGGTACCTCAATCTTGTACCAAATCCCATTTGTTGTGCTTGTATTGTTTACACTTTCTATATTTTGAGAAAGGGTATGAACTTAATTTAAAAGCTAAATTTTAACTTAATGTTGCTAAAATGTTGAAAATAACAAATACTGCCTGTACTATAAAATATTACAAGAAATGAACCGTAGATATGAGCAGTAAATGTCAATCCCCCACTAACTGACTACAGTTGCAATTTCCAAAATGGTGGCTCTGTTTCTAAAATTTCTAAATTATTTCACACTTGTGGTGGGTTGACCCTGGCTGGATGCCAGGTGCCCACCAAAGCCACTCTATCACTCCCCTCCTCAGCTGGACAGGGGAGAGAAAATATAATGAAAGGTTCACGGATTGAGATAAGGACAGGGAGATCACTCACCAAGTACCGACATGGGCAAAGCAGACTCGACTTGGGAAAATTAGTTTAATTTATTACTAGTCAAACTCAGAGTAGGATAATGACAAACAAAATCAAATCATAAAAATACCTTCCCCCCACCCCTCCTTTCTTCCCGGGCTTAACTTCACTCCCAAATTCTCTACCACCTCCCCCCGCAGCAGTGCACAGGGATGGGGTACAGGGGTTGTGGTCAGTTCATCACCAATTGTCTCTGCCGCTCCTATCTCCTCAGGAGGAGGACTCCTCACACTCTTCCCCTGCTCCAGCATGGGGTTCCTCCCACAGGAGACAGTTCTCCATGAACTTCTGCAATGTGACTCCTTCCCACAGGATGCAGTTCTTCATGAACTGCTATAGTATTGTCCTTTCCACAGGGTGCAGTCCTTCAGGAACAGGCTGCTCCAGCGTGGGTCCCCCACAGCATCACAAGTCCTGCCAGCAAACTTGCTCCAGCCTGGGCTCCTCTCTCCAAGGGTCCACAGGTCCTTCCAGGACCCTGCTCCAGCATGGGCTACCCACAGCCTCACAGCCTCCTTCAGGCATCCACCTGCTCCGGCATGGGGTCCTCCATGGGCTGCAGGTGTATATCTGCTCCACTGTTAACCTCCATAGGCTGCAGGAGAATCTCTGCTCCAGCACTTCGAGCACCTCCTCCCCCTCCTTCTTCACTGACTGGGGTGTCTACATAGCTGTTTCTCTCACATATTCACTCCTCTCTTCTTTTTTTTCCACTTCTTAAATATGTTATTACAGAGACGCTACTACCATTGCTGATGGGCTCGGCCTTGGCCAGTGGTGGATCTGTCTTGGAGCTGGTTGGCACTGGCTCTATTGGACACAGGGGAAGTTTCCAGCAGCTTCTCACAGAAGCTACCCCTGTAACACCCCCACTACCAAAACCTTGCCACGCAAACCCAGTACGACACTTCTTTGGTGTGGTTAGTGCTATTTATGAATTGGAGGAGCTGCATTCGCCACATCTTTAGAATTGGATCAATAGGCTGGGAAATTGTGTTGCAGAGGAATGTTATTAGGATACTAAAAACTGATTTGGTCTATGACTTTTTAGATGAAAGAACATTCAAAATTTTCAATGAATAAAAATACATATTTTTCACTTTTATGGAAAATATTTGTGAATCATACCAAATGAAAAAGAAGCAACGGTAGAAAGCTGTGCTTTAAAAGCTTTAAAATTTGTTATGAAAAAAGTGTCAGATCTTCATCTCAAAGTCTGAGGTACAACCATAGTTTATAATTTATTTGGCAGGGCCAAATGTTAATAAAAAATTCTAAAAAAGTCTATAAAGTCAAAATGATCTGATAAATCACTAGTATAGTCTCTTTAAAAGAAATATGTGTTTTAACTTTCATATATATTCAGGTCATATGGGATTAATTGCATTGTATTTTTAGTAACTAGAGAGCTTATTTACCTGCACTTCTATGTTGATAGTTCTTAAAATGACAGTGTAATCTCTGCCTTTTTTTTTTTATATTTGGTATTTGCCTCTGTATGAAATTAGCGTTACTTTTAGAAATAGATACACTTTTTTCAGTCAACATATTTTCCAGCTCTGGGGCAAGATTCTGAACTGAACTGATGTCAAACAGGGTTGTTCTCATGAAGTCAACCATATCACACAAATAGAGCAGAACAGATATTCACAACAGCATGGTCTCTGTCTCCCTCTCACACAGGCACACTAGAGTACATAAAAATTAGCTTTCATGGAATCATAAAGCTGGGAAGGACCTAAAATAGCTGCTTAGTCCATCTTTCTGCTCAAAAAAAAAAAAGTATCAACAATTTCTACATCGTTTGTAGATGTTGTCTAGTCGATGCTTAAACACTTCCACAGTAGTGCCTCCAAACCTTCCCAGACACATTATTTCCGAGTTTTATTATCTTGCCATTATTTTTTCCAATGACAATGATGACTCAAGGCTATTTACAATCTACTGTATCCCTACCTGAAGGTCTGCATAACTTCTAGCTAGAGTTCTTTGCTCTCCATACCTATGCAGTTATTTCTGCCTAAACTTAATATATTTCATGTTAACATACTTCATGTGAACTACAGAATCATGTAAAATTTCACCCCATTTTTCATTCCTTTAATATTTAAAAAACCTTTTGAATTCCAGTCCTGTCCTCTAATGTACTCGTAGTTTATCCTAGCTTGGTATCAACTGCAAAACGAATGGTCATATTCATGGTTTAAGGTCATTAAGTCAAATACTGAATAGCAGCTGTGCTGAGACAGTTCCATAAAGAGTTTCATTTGATAAATCCTTCAGTTTTGACAGTGAACCATTAATATTCTCTGACTGTATATTTCCAATTAGTTTTGCAATCATCTTATCATGCATGCATTTAAACAATTTTCTTTAGCTTGCATGTGATACTGACACGCAAAACAATGTAAAAAACTTTACTGAAGCCAAATATACAACTCTAATATATTGCTTCCTTTTTGTCTGTAGGGCCTGTTACATCATGCTAAGAAGAATTAAATTGGTTTGACATGATTTGCTCTTGACTAATCCATGTTGGCTGTTACTTACTGCAGGTCTAAAGTGCACTGACTAAAAGGCTGTACTTGTAAAATCAGAAAAGACCATGTCACAAGATGACACTGCCCAATGCATCTTGCTATTTCTTTTAGTAAGGCTTAGAAAATGTTACCCTTTCCAGGGGTTTTGTGACAAAAAATGTCACCTGGCATCTTCCTAATCCTAAACTGTATCTTTTGGGAAAATGCCACAAAAAAATGTTTGAAGGGAGAAAAGATGAAATAATGGTTTCAAACTTTATTTAGAGCCTAGAGAACTAGACAGAGAAAAATTGTTGCTGTTCAGTAGATTAGCAGTTTATCAGATTACCAGTATTTTGCCTCCATGAAGTGAATCCCCATGCTGCCACTTGCTAATATTACACCTATGTCAGTCACCAGTACATAAACTCAGCTGAGTCTGACCTTGATCTAGTCTAGATTTTGGCCTCCCGACACAGGCCAGAAGCAAACTTATTCCTTAGGAGGCAGTGTTCCTCTGGCCTGCAAGATCTGTAGGTCTGGATGGACAGTTTTCCACCCTTCATAGTCTACACTGGTGCTCAGAAGTCACCTGTGAAGTGTAAATACTCTTAGGAAGTGGAGTAAATGACTCTGAGCTTCTAATTCTTCATGGGACAAAAAAGAGAAAAGTAAACAGCACTACCATCACACCTCAATTTATAAAGAGAAGTGTGAGACCTAATCAGTTACTGGAAAAAAGTCATCTATGCATGTTTTCAGGAGAAATGTCAAGGTGAGATTCTGAGTATAAGAAGGTATTTCTCTGTGTGCCTTAGGAAAAACATTTGACAGTTCAGTGCATACAAAATTCTTTCCTTGCTAGGTAGCTGAAGGTTAACTTTATATTTCTACAGTTTTTGGTGGCATATCAGGCTTCTGTTTGCCTTCACTGCATCACTACAGACTGGCTTTTGTCCATACCATGCAAGTCTCAGGGATATTTGATCTATTTGATCATGTGTTTTCTGCATACGTAGGCATAGTCCTGCTTTGACGCAATAGCTCTCTCTGCATTCCTGATGGACACCTGTGGCAAAACCTTGTTCCTGATCTGTCTGGAAGGGTATGAAGTCTATCAGGATTTCACAAGGACTGGGGAGAAAATCCATTATAACTCACATCCAAAATGTGTTGATTCCATCAAAAAAAAAACCCAAACACACAAAAAAAACAACAAAAAAAACAAAAAAAAAACAAAATACAAAAAAAAACCAACCCAAAGCCTACTTTCAGTGCATCTCTGGGATGCTGTGCCACCTGGCTTCTCCAGTGGGAGACTGGTGTCATTAAGTGCCTTCTAACAAGCACAGACTAAGTCTTTGGTGTGTTGGGATCACCCACTACATAGTGCAGCCACATTCTGATTGTGACAGAAGGGAACTCCTTGGTCAGTACTTTCTCCATGAATGGTATGGAAATTTGAAGCGTAGCACAAGCTTCTGAACATCATTTTAGGTGCCAGAAACTACATTTTAGGTGATACCATACTTAATTATTAATTCTGAAATATCATGGCATTGGATCACAAAAGTCATATTGTGGTTGTACCCTTGAATTTTATTGACAAATGAACAAATTTAACTCCATAAGTTATGCACAAAAATATTAAGTAGAAGGAAGTTTCTGATCATAGAATCATAGAATTGTTTTGGTTGGAAGAGACCTTTAAGATCATCGAGTCCAACTGTTAACCTAGCACTGCCAAGTCTACCACTAAACCATGTCCCTCAGTGCCACATCTATGTGTCTTTTAAATGCCTCCAGGGATGGTGACTCAACCACTTCCCTGGGCAGCCTGTTCCAATGTTTGACAGCCCTTTCTGTGACGACATTTTTCCTAATATCCAATCTAAACCTCCCCTGGTGCAACTTGAGGCCATTTCCTCTTGTCCTATTGCCTTTTCTTGGGAGAAGAGACTGACCCCCACCTCTCTATGATCTCCTTTCAGGTAGTTGTAGAGAGCTCAGTCTCCCCTCAGCCTCCTTTTCTCCAGGCTAAACAACCCCAGTTCTCTCAACCCCTGTTCATAAGACTTGTTCTCTAGACCATTCATGAGCTTTGTTGCCCTTCTCTGAACATGCTCCAGCACCCTTTAGTCTTTCTTGTAGTCTTTCTTGTAGTGAGGGGCTCTAAACTGGACACAGTATTCAAGGTGCGGCCTCACTAGTGGGACAATCACTTCCCTACTCCTGCTGGCCACACTATTCCTGATACAGGAACAGGATGCCGTTGACCTTCTTGGCCACCTGGTCACACTGCTGACTCATATTCAGCTGGCTGTCAACTAATACCCCTAGGTCCTTTTCCACTGGGCAGCTCTCCAGCCACTCTTCCCCAAGCTTGTAACACTGCATGGGGTTGTTGTGACCCAAATGCAGGACTCGGCACGTGGCCTTGTTGAACTTCATACAGTTGGCCTCAGCCCATCGATCCAGCACTGATGAGCCTTCCTGCCCTCAAGGAGATCAACACTCCTGCCCAACTTGGTGTCATCTGCAAACTTATTAAAGGTGCACTTGATGCCCTCAGCCAGATCATTGATAAAGATATTAAAGAGAAGCAGCCCCAATACTGAGCCCTCGGGAACACCACTTGTGACCTGCTGCCAAATGGATTTAAGTCCATTCACCACAACTCTTTGGGCCCGGCTATCCAGCCAGTTTTTTTTACCCAGTAAAGCGTGCATCCATCCAAGCCATGAGCAACCAGTTTCGCCAGGAGAATGCTGTGGGAAACGATGTCAAAAGTCATGCTGGTGCTTTTCTCCTTGAATGCTTGAGCTACTAATGATCTTATCTCAATAGAGCTACCTCTGACTGTAATTTTATATTTCTTATCTTTCTGCCCATTTTCTCACAGCTCTCTCTTGTAACTTAACTGCCCTTCCTCTTTTATTCGATGTGTTTATTCCATGGTCAACATACGAAAATAAACTCTGAAGTAAGCCCTGTATTTCTTTTACAAGAAATGAGCTGTCAATATAGGCAACAAATACAAAGGCCCAAGCACACCCTCTCCCTTCATGGGGGTTTGGTGGCTTGCAAAGAACCCTGCCTATAGCTTTTATAGCTCTTATCATTTATATGAGTTCTGACTTTCTATATATTAAGTGATAGACAAGAGGTAAGAATTGGGAGATGAGAGGTAGCTGAAAATCTCCAGAATGCACCCTCATATTCCATGCAAGGTTTCACCAGTATAAGTGTATAGGGAGGAAGAAATGCTCCCTCCTGGTAGTGGCAGGTGTTTTTGGCTCCTGCATTAGTGTTTTCTGTGTTGCTGAGTAGCCTACTCAGATATAACACTGATTTAACCTGAGTAGGCTACTCAGCAACACAGAAAACATTTATATTGGTGAAACCTTGCATGGAATATATCTACAGGGTCCCTCCTCCCTGAGCACAGGAGTGTTGTCTTACAGTCTCAGTGGTACAGCAGAAAACCTCACTTCATTGGTCACTTCATGTGTTTTCAGTACAGTAACCAATGAACGGGACATGGGTTACAAATATTGTAATCCTATCAAAATTCATTGATAATCTTTTGTATGAAATATTGCTTTTCTGCCTGTTTGATCTAGTTAATCTCAGCTACTCAAACATTCATGGAAAATAAACATGAAAAGGTAAAGAACCTGGCTGATCTGAAATTTGGTCTAGAATCTCAAGAAGCAGTTCCATTTCTGTTTTCTTTCCAATTCACTCAGTTGTAGAAAGAAAGCTAATGCCCATGCAACTTTTAGCTGCCAGCATTTCTGCTAAACCAGTAGCTTTTAGAAACCCCAGGGAACGCCACAGATGGGGAGAAAACACTCATGAGTTTTAAATCTGTTTTGCTTACCATACATCAGCACTTCCTTGAAAAGGTAGGTGATATTAACCTTCTTTAGGTTAGGTCTCCTATTTTTATCTTTCCTCTGGGAAAGTAAGTAAAAAACAAATACTCAGAATTTTATGTAGAAAGTAGGTATTAGAAAGGACACAATTCTGACATAAAAGGCCAAACCTCTGATACTTTGGCTACTACTGTGCTTGTCCTTATTTTCATTTTCTGATTTCCCTATGCAGTGCTCATGGAGGAAAACATAAGGGATTGTTTTTTCACTGAACTGTGCTACCTCTCCTCTTTAGGATCAGTTTATAAAGGCATTTCTTTGATGGTGCAAAGAGTCTCTGCGAGTGATATATAAACAACTTGAAAAGTAAAAAGCAATTATTTATGAGTTCAGTATGCATAAAACATAACTAAGATTTAATGATCTATTAGGCTAAGCATTAGTTTGCTCACCAGTACCCTTAAGGCACCCGAAGAGTTTCTGTTGGCCACACAGGCATCAGTCAGTAGGTGCAGGGACAGTGTCTATCACTCCTTGCACAGGTCCTCAGTGCTGCCGAGTTGCCAAGTCCCACCAGCTCTGTCATCACTGGTGATACTGATGGCTTGACCCAAAGCCCCAGTGATTCTCAACTACTCAACTAGCTTTCCTAGTTCTTTGTTTAGTAGTCCATGCTGGTGCTTTTCTCCTTGAATGCTTGAGCTACTAATGATCTTGTCTCAATAGAGCTACCTCTGACTGTAATTTTATCTTTCTTATCTTTCTGCCCTCTTTCTCACAGCTCGCTCTCATAACTTAATGATATTCTGAGGAGTCAAAGACAAGGTTATGCTGCTGGGACAGATCAGAGCTGGGCTTTGGACCTTTGGAGCACAGGCTGTTGAGCCCAAGGGTAAAGGGGTTTACAGCAGTGTTTGCAGTGAAAGAGGGTTAGCATTATATATAATTTTTGTTTGCAATGTGAAAAAGTCAACAGGCATGTAAAAGGAAATCAAGATGTAATCAGTTCAGTTATACATCTTATAAAATGAAAGGAAAATTTTCTTCTGATGAAATTTGTGAACTCCATAAGAAACTATTGAAACAAAGGATGTTTGAAATTTGAGGGTTTTCATTTGTTATTGTTTCCAGCTTCAAAGTCATAAATTCTGCCAAAATTTTTTGATATGTCACAAGGAATAACATATTTGCAGGTAACATGAACAAATTTCTGATAGAAAATAGTAAAATAATTTAAAAATCATAATTAAAAACTTAATTTCTCAAAATGATCACAACTGATCACCACTTATAAAGATCCTAGCCTTACATTGGTAATATATATATTCAGAAAATGCTCTGTCAGATGATCAGCACCCTTTTCCTAGTACACCTCATGGGTGATAGATAACCGAGCATATGGCTCATTTGTTTGCCTCACTGATTTTATTGTTCTCACTTTTGCAAATGTTGCATGTTGCATCAAATTACTGTTAATCATCTTCCAGGTAACAGCATACATCCTCCCAGTTCAAGTTACAAACCTCATCTCGACTGCCTCCTTTGAAAAGAAGAATGCTGTAATTCTGAATGATGGGTATAGTGCAGTATAATAACTCTTTTGTAGGAAGAATAATGTACAGTACCAGCTGTGCTAGTAAAGCCACATTGAGCAAGCTTTGTTATAATAAAAGCATGCAGCTGCTTCAGACTCCCCTGAAGCTCAGTGTTCTGACCATTATTCTTTATAAATTTTATACTTTTTTTACTGAGAGAAGTTAGATCCATGAAAGTGTAGATACAGGTATAGATATAAATATTGGAACTTTTTTTTTTTTTCCATTCAGAGTTTTCTTGTTCATTGTGGTCAAATATCCGTCAACCACACCTGTAGCTTTGACAGCACACATCTGATGCAACCCTTTTTATATTCTGGGAACGCAAATCGATTCTTAGTTTACCTTTCTTCAGAAGTGAAAGTACTGAAAACTTAAACTGGTGGTCAATCAGCTGCATGTCTATCGTCTGCATCAACTGGAGCAGCTCTAAGGAATTTTCACACACCTTAATCAGGAACCTGCATATGAGTTAAAACTTTAGGGGACTTGAAATGAGAGCTCCAGGTAGGATCCATCCTGTCTGTCCCTCTCAGAGTTTAGATGTAAATAAACTAAGCTTCACAAGCTATTGCTTCGTCCATCCAGGATAAATAAAGGCACACTTTCTGTGGCAGCGAGAAGAGGAAAGGGCAGCTGGAGCCTGAGAAGAGTCTACATCCTCTGTTTAATTGATAAGCTGTAGTTAACTCTTCTGCTATTGTGCCCGTGAGGTAGTCATACTGTCTGGTTATCCTTTATTTCTCAGTACATCCATTCCTGTTAGAGCTGATTACCTAAGAGGAATTACTGCAATATGGTCTTGTGGGGTTTTTTTTTGTTGTTGTTTTTGTTTGTTTGATTGTTATTATTTTTTTTTTTTAAAGCAACATTTTAATAGAATTTTAGGTAAATCAGTTGAAAGTTCTGCCTAAATATACTTATTAAAAAACAAAATAATGCATTAATAAACACATTTCCACAGTGTTTCATTTGCTTTTACTACCCTTTAAGGCCAGCTCCAAATCTTTTCTTCTTTTTTAAATTTGCTGCCTCCTTCATAAACTCTGGCCTCCTCTGGGTCACCATCTCTTACTTTTCCTTGGTTCCTTTACCTATAGCTTCCTCGTGTTTGGTATTCTTCTGCCTCCCTATCTTTTCTGGTTAGTCATCTATCCCTAAAACAGCTCAATACTTACCTTTTGTTTACATTATTTTTTACTCTTATATGTTTGAGTAGCATAGTTCAGGCAAACACAGGGACAAGAAAAATGCAACTATGTGTGGTTTGGAAATATATATATTTATTTTCTGGACTGGAATGTCAAACAGTTTCAACTTCTTTTACTATTTACTTTGTAATAGCAATCATCAAAACCTATCAGGGCATTACATGGGCAGGAGGTTTGACTGCTTTGAGATCTTATTTATCGCAATATGTACATGCACCTCTGTTATACTATTGAATATATTATATACTATTAATTTTCTTTAAGATATACTTGCTCAAATTGATTAATTTGAAATAAATTTTACTGTGCTATATACATAACCTTTGCTTCTAGTGAGTGGTGAACATTTGCTAGAATTGCATTTCTTTAACCTCTTTGCATAGAATGCCTTTGGCTGTTTTCATCAGTTACAATTGGTCTGAGTTTCTCTTCCTCTTTGCCAGGCTTCTTGAGCCTAGAATTATTTTTCCATTTTCCACAGCTGTTTTGCCGTGATTATTTTGGGCATATACAAGTAAAATCGAAACAACCCCAAAAAAACTTGCATTTCACAAATGTGTATTACCGTGCAGCATTCATGGACTCTAGTAGAAAGTAAGGTCCTGTAAATGAGATGGCTGTTAATAGCCACTAGTATCTCAGAAAATGCAGGGTAATGGTCAAATTACTTTTCAAAAATATATCCATGTGGTCATTATTTAGCACATTCCCAATTGTTCAAAATGTCTTAAAATTAGATCCCCATCAGTCTTTTAGTATCAAATCATAATCTGCTAATCCTATAATAAAAGATTCATGCTTACTACACCCAAAATAAAATGTCCCAAACTGTAGAATTCAGCCCACTGTGGTGGCTTGACCCAGGCAAGCAGCTAAGCCCCCCATCACTCACTACCTCCTCCAGACAGACTGATCCCCAGCCAGCCTCTGAGCAACAGCCACCTTGGAAGACAAACACCATCCCCACACACACCTTTCTTCATCTCCCTTTAATCTGAATTCCTGAGCATGGCATTGGATGGTATAGAATATCCCTTTTTTCAGTTTGGGTCAGCTGGGCTGGTTGTGTTCCCTCCCAGCTTCTTGCTCACCCTCAGCCTATTTGCTCAGGGGGACAGAGTGGGAAAAGAGAAAGCCTTGATGCTGTGCCAACATCGTTCAACATTAGCTAATACATTGGTGCGTGGTGCATTAGCCACAAATCCAAAACACAGCACCACAGGGGCTGCTATCAAATAAGTTGACTGTGTCCCAGTCAGACCCAGTATATCCATGTTTCTCAAACCTATCTCTAAATTTCGGAACATATTTTAACAGTCAAATGATGCTTACTTAATACACATCTTACAACTTGCTGCGCTAGTACTTCTCACTAGCTGGTATTCTGTCTTTTTTTTGTTAATTTCTGTCATAAAGCCAAAACCCCAAATTGTAGGTTCAGTGAGTTGTGTTACTTTGTGAGAATACTGTCTGTGATTAGGTGAATAATTTTTGGAAGCAAGAATTCATAGAAAATGAAACAAAATGTTGGATTCTTGTTTTAATTATTCATAAAATGTAGACTAAAGAAAGAAAAACAACTGGACAAGAGCTTCTGGTTATAAAAAATATCCAAACTTATTTGAACGTTTAGGACAATTCATTTGGATGAAGAACTGAGAATCTCAGTACTGAATTCACTTAGGGACATCTTATATTTATTGTTATGGAGGCAGGCAAAATCTAGTAAACAAAAGCTAGGGCTTTATTCTGCCCCCATGTTCTGTGTGGAGTCTGCAGAGAGATCAGTGGGATTATGCTGTGGCTACACTCTGAACTATCGCAACTCTGCTCAGCCTGGCTTTGGAAATGTAGGACGTCACATTGGCCTCAATCAGTTTTGCTTTCCAGTTGTTTTTGGTGCAGTTCTCAGGGGATTCTCAACTGGTCTCTGCTCATTGGCACTGAAAGAGAGACAGTTGCTCAGCTAGGGGTTATGGGAAGCGATCCTGCCAGCTGTATCGTTAAACCATTACCCTACAGTAAAATCACTGAACTCTGCTGTAGACTTTGTGCATGCCACAAGTTTCCATCATCTCAAAAAGGCAATTTAATGCACTGGGACTAGTGCTTATTATAATCCCAGTGAGAAAGGCACTCAGACTTTGTAAGGTATTGTTTAAAATACCATATATTGGAGTTAACAGGAGCAATAAAAAGATGATAGAATAGACAATCTCATGTCTCTTCAGACACTGGGAACCCCAGGTTGTGCAGGATCAGATGGACCTCCTAGCAACACATGTCATGCTGTGCAGATCCTGTCTGTGGAGAGATTTGCTGATATTTTTGCTTTTCAAGCTCATACAGGATTTTCTTTATAGAAAACAATTCTGTCCCTGGATGCTACTGTTGAACAAAAGGGTGATCACCTGTAAACTTGCTGCTCCACTTTTAGGTAAAGGCAAGGGCATGTGGGTGGTGTAATTGCCAATGCCCATAGGAAGCTGCCTCAGAGTCCTCTGTTACAATTACCTGCTTAAGTTTCCCTTGCTTCCAAAGAATATGTGCAGCAAACACAGGCCTGAACGCCAAGCTATACATGCAGCACAGCAAAGCACAGCACGGGCCCGTGCCTACGTAACAGATTATTTCTGGTTAACAGCCAGATGCCCACCCAGCTGCTTGATTCCCTTCTCCTCTGACTGTCCTCTCTCTTTTGCCCTTTCTAAACTACTTTTTCCGTGAGGTGCTACCATCTTGGCTGAGGGGCCTGGCCATGTCCTGTGGTGGGTCCATTGGAGCTGGCTGGAAGTGGCTGTGTCCGGCTCAGGGCAGCTCCACCCTCTCCTCACAGAGGCCACCCCTGTAGCCCCTGACTGCCAGCACCTGGCTATGGACACCCCATACACTTACTTTCCAATGCTCAGTGATTTTCCATTAGCATCACTACAGAAAATTAGAAAAAAAAAATGTAAAAAACCAGGACTGGGACAACAATATCACTCCTGGTTCAAGAAAGCCTTACTTGCAAGTGGCTGAAAGCATATATGGGAGGAGAAACATGATATCATGTGGACGTCTGGCAGCAGCCCCCTCCAGAGGCAGAACGCTGAGCTGCCGCTGTGACACTGTTGCCAGGGTCTCTTCACCGTTGCCTTTCCATTGTGCGAAAAACTGGAAAATTAAGTGCAGAAACGTTTGAGCCGTGGTTGCTTCTGTTTGCCCAGCTTGCCTTCTGACACAAGATCTGGGTGAATGCTTGAACCTCACACATGCACAGAAAAGATAAAAAGATAAAAATGGTAAAAACTGATAAAAAAGAAAGACACAAAATGCTTCAGTTTGTCACCCTATATTGCTATTTGGAAGTCTGCAACTTGAGCTTGCAATTTATATACAGCCACAGAGATGGACTAACTATTAGCTTGAAATGAAAAATTCATGAAACTCTCTGGTCTTTTCACCATTTCATAAAGTCAGCAAAATTCCTAATGTTTTATGATGCTTTTAAACATGAATTCAGGATTTTGCCTCAAGGCTTTCATTGCAACAACAGCTAATCTGATTCAGAGGAGACTGAGATGCAACCCTGCTTTTACTAATTATTTGTTTTGAAAGAGGCAGTAAACTGGTGTTATTGATATCTGCTTTAGACACAGTAAACTGGTGTTATTGATATCTGCTTTAGACACTTTTTAAACAAATCAGCTCCACTGAAGTTCCTGTAATATCTTCAGATATATACTGAGGTCAGTGAGATTATAGTTTGGTGATTAGTTTAAAGCACTTTAAAAGTCAAAGCAATTAGAAGGGGGCACATTTCCAGCCAACCTTCCCCAAAATTGCATATCCTACTGCCTCGCTGGTACTAAGACTTATTTTCACACATCTAGGCATACAGTCCTTGTGAAGAAAATGTACCCTTTTAAAGTTACATTAATGTTTTATTAGTTATGTTAATGTTTTATTTAGGATGGATAGCATATTATTAAGATTCTATGAAACACAGAAGAGAGAATGATCTCTGTCCCTTGAGATTGCAATGCAAATATTTTTTACTTACACTATTCTTTTTAAATATATATATATATATATATATTTTTTTTTTTAGGAGTGTCATGAAAACCATTAGCAGAAGCATTTAACTGAATAACGAATTGGGTGATCCACATAACAATAGCAATGGCAGCAATAAATTCCATTTTATGTCCTACCACCGATACGAAGCACCTCACCTCTGTGAAGTTAAAGCGTAAAAAATAAATATTTAAAATTAATCACTGTGGTTTGCCTTTGAGATTAGTCTATCCATATCTCCTGTGAATTGACAGAAGCAGAATTTAACCGATTTAGCACTCTCTATCTTGTTTCCTACTGGTTTTGATGGAAGGAGATAAGCACATACAACGGGTGATTCATTCTGCCTTTCATGCGTATTTATTTTCTGATCGGATTTCTCCCTTGAAGATGCTGATTTTTTTTTCCAAAAAGGTAGCTGGTGCGACTAACAGATGTGAAGGGTGGCATTCAATTGCCTAAACATAAGCAAAAGTTGCTACCTGGGATGCCATAGGATATCCCACCACACTTCCTGCTGCTACTGCAGAAAAGCATAGGTCTTGTGTAGACTCTTCATACTCTGTGTCACGTCTGTTAATGTTTTGTGGATTATATAGGCTTGGTACTTACGTTTAGGCAACTGAATCTTGATTTAGGTGCCCATATTAAGATTCATTTTTTAGCTTCCTAAATCTGTATTGACTACAAGGGCCCCTGGAAGCTCAGTAGCTGTTACAAGATCAGTAACCAGGATCACCTGGTTCAGTAGTAGATACTTATAGGTAGACACTTAAAGTTAGATAGGTAATTCTGCAGCTGAATCCTACCCAAAGTTCTTAAGCTTAAATGAAATGAATCAATAGTTTAGTTTTCAAACCAAAAATAAACAAAAAAACAAATTAAAAAACAAACAAACAAACAAAAAACAACCCACCCCAAAACAAAACCGAAAACCAGAACAAACAAACAAAATACCCGACACAAAAAAGAGCAACTCCTCCCCCATAAAAGCCACGTACTTAGGATATTTTAGAAAGGAAAAAGAAAACAAAACTCCTGTATGATTTTTTTGATGTTTGGTGAGTTTTTACTAAATGCTGGTTTTTACACATACTTTGAACATTATAAAAATGAGAATAATACTAGCACTTTGAAAAACTACAAAATACAACACACAAAAAATGATACTATTCCATCTTCATTAATTTTTCACAGATCAGATCATGAAAGAATACCCATTTATGCCTCATATTAGCTTTTCCCTGTTCCTGTGCAACACCACATTTAGGGCCCAAAACTCTGACTCTCAAAAGGACTTTAGGTAACTAAGTTGTCTGTTGGGACCTTTCCAGTTCAGGAGCCATCTGTGGCCCCAAGAGGGAGTGTAACGCAGATAGGTAGATGTTGGGATCATTTGGCTGTGATTATTCAGTTCTGTTTTCCTTCATGCCTTGTACAATGGAAGGTTCTTCTAGGTAAGAAACAGACTACAGAAAATACATGCATAACTTTCTACATGATGCCATGGTATGTTGCCACCTTCCTAAATGGGAAAAAAAATCCCACAAATCCTGTTTCTTTTGATAACGTCTGTGAATAGAGATAGAACTTTTTTTTTGTGTGTGTTTGTTTGTTTGTTTGTTTGTTTTTTTCCTAGTGAAAATGTTTATAATGCATAGAAAACCAAATTGTCACTTAAACTACTTCTTTCACATGCTGTCTTTTATGTCTGGTGTGAATCCAGCTTTTGATTTAGAGCAAGATAAAGTACAAGATAATCAAATCTCAGTGTTCTACAGTTCTGGTTATATGAACAACTGGTATCTTGGAGCATGACTGTAAATATCAGAGAAAACAACATGTTATTAAGCATTTATAAAACACAGTAACAGGTTTTCATTTTGTGACACTGTAATGTAAAACTTTTAGGGCAATACTTTGTAAAGTATTTATTGCCATACTGCTTGATGATAGAGAATTTAAACATAAAGTCTCAATTCTCCTACATGGGCATCCTATAAAATTATAATGTCTGGGTTACATATCGTTCAGAGACTTAGATGATTAGATTAAAGATGATTAAAGGCAGTTTTGAACAATCGCAGAGGTGTGATTTTCTAATATTAGCATATGCTGCACATACAGCATATGCTGTACCAGTCCCATAAATAAAAACTTACCAGCAACCTTTATGTCTCTTGAACTCAAGTCATTGCCTTACTTGCATGCCTTCAAACATGTTTCTTCTGAGAGTTTGACTCTCATAACTTTTTTCAGTTGCATTTAACAAATGAAATGGTTACTTTTTTGCACCACACCATTTTGATTGCCAAACATCAACCACTGATTGTATTTCATTTTCATATGCTTCCATTAGCTTATTCAAATTAACAAAATCCCACAGTATGTAAGTGATCCGGATTGAAAATAGGAACATAAAATTAAGCTCCTTCACGTGCGACAACACAAACATATTTAGGTATAGACTGACTCTGTGTAGAGAGAAGCATTGTCTCTCCTCCCACTACGTAAGGGGCAGTGGGCTATAGAAATGGTTCCTTGTGCCTTATTCCGTTGCCATAACTTGCATGAGGGAACGGGTAAATCTTTCAACTCTGTTTAGTTGAATGGTTTGTGCTATTTGAGAAGCCTCAAGTTATTCTTTATAGAGTTGTCACTGTCTGTCCAAGGAGTGAGAGATCTTTACAAATAACCTGTACCACATTTATCTGTCATATCTCTGTGGGCCTTGATACACAAAACCGTTTACTAAGTGGTTAGGCAACTGAACTGTGTTCTCAGACTCCTCTGAGTGTAACGACCATACCTCCTACACTTCTTTTCTCCAGAGACCAGTTCTCTGTTCCACCTGTTTTTTTCTCCTTGCTCTCCTCATGTATACTGGAAGAAAGAGAAGATTTGACATAGCTTTAGTAGCCCAGCTTGTTAGACCAGGCTGAGAAAACTCCTCCAGGTCTCCCCCCGCCCCCCCAGTGGCCATGGCCCAGGAATGTATTCCAGCTCCCCAGGGCTGTCAGCCCCTGGTCCAATGATACTGCACCACGGCCGGTCTCCAGCTCCCCACAGCCCTGCCCTGCCAAGCCGCGGGCCCCACTGAGCAGGGCTCACCTGTGGACCATGTCCCAGCCCAACCATGGCCTGTCCCCATCCTTGTGGAGGTGCCTGATGCCTGGGGCTGGGACTGCCCTTGGTGCCCCCAGTTCCTCTGCTCAAGGCAGCTCCATGGCAAGCTGTACTGGTGTTTTCTGAAGTAGGAAACACCTAAGTCTCCTGGCTTAGGAGAGAATTTTGTCAAACCTTTTATCACTTTCCCAGAGCTCTGCAGAAGACCCTGTAAGAGGGAAGCAAATTAAAAAAAAAAAAAAAAAAAAAAAAAAGCAAACCACACAATTCTCTGCCACTGAAAGAACAGGGTTCAGATCTGAAGAAAAGTAGATTTGCAGACAATTCAGAAATTTTTCCTGGCTATGGGCCCTATTCCAAATCTACACAACCTTTGTAAATTTAATACCCTTAAAAGAACTTGTATTTTTCTGCTTTTATTCCACTCTATCTCCTTTCCTGATTATATGAGCTGAAACTGTTTTTTATACTGTATTTTCATCAGTTATGATAAATAAGGAGCTCTATATGCTTGTTGGCAGACACTTGTTTTCAGGTGCTCCAGTGGATCTCATGCTGTGGATGGGTGGACACCAATGTAGGAAAAGATCCCTGAATTCTATTAAAGAACTGTGCCTTACAAAGAGTTTTTTTGTGATGATGAAGAGCTTTTAGGTATCATCCATTTTATCAAGTAATTCAAGCTAAACTATGAATTATCCAAGAATAGCAATTAACCTGAATCTTGACCTATCTGTGAAATAAATGACTTCATGATTGTTGAAGATCCCTTAGGTAGACAAAGCCAATATTAATCAAATGCCGTGGTGTCAGCCAAGCCAAGAATATTTTTATAAGATGAGTTCTTTAATTTTTTTATCTGATCTCTAAGAGACAAACAAAAATAACCCTGATACTAAGCCTGGCCATATCAGAGGACAAAATATAGCTTTATTTACTGACTCTGTCAGGCCGAATTTAAACTGTGCAGAGATGATTTATAATTTTATGCTTGCAGTAAATACTGCTTATGACTGAAAATAATCAATTTCTAGCTCATATTATTAAAGATAAATAGATTTTGTGTATTAACTCCAGAGAGCTAATGAAAGTGAGAAACAAAATATAGTGGTGTTTTATTATGCAGCAGAAAAAGCCAAAACAAGGAAAAAAAGGAAGGAACTCAAGCTCCCCTGACCTCAAAACCCCAGATTCATAGCAGCAAGAGTAATAATTATTCTGATGAAAATACAGGGTGGAGTTTTTTGGTCAATATTAAAGATCAAGACAGAAAAATGCATCACTATTTAAAAAGCTCACTACTGAAATGGCATTTCAACAATTCACATCTCATTAAAAAAAAAAAAAAAATTGAAATGGGACTATGAGATAAACTAGGCAAAAATTGAACATATACTCTGCTGTCCAGCATGGACAATATTTAAGTGAATTCTTTATGTAAGACTGAGGAGGACAATTTTGGCAGTGATGTTACTTTTGTATGGAGATAAAAGTTTTGATAAAGGTATCATACGTTCCTGTTGCAGTGGAATTTCATCTGAAGGGCACAAGATCCAAGAAGTCATTTTTTTTTTTTTGGCACAAACCGTGTCGTTGCAGATAGCATTATTCTAAAAAGCCAAGAAAAGCAAGAAACATTGTATGGGTTTATTTTTATATATTGCCTGTATAGGAGACATCATCCAAAGCCATAACCTATTTCCTGTTTCCAATTTTTTTCATTAATATAAAGCAAAAGTATACGAAGATCTTTCTTTAATACTACTTGAGATATGCACATCAGGTAGTGGAAAGACGGAGTCAATTCACTTGTACACACTTTTTGTGTTATTTGTGATGCTATTGGTTACCTCAGGCACCACATGGGGCTGGCAGGTATGACCCAAACTGTGAAGTTACATCTTGAGTCAAGCATCTCAGGAGCCTGTGTGTGGGCAACTGAAACAAGCTGAAAAAGTAGGATTCATTTCCATATTCCAGACACCCAAATCCAATTTTACCTAAATGGAAGGGTCTATATATGAATTAAGTGAGCTATGGGTTTGTAATAGTAAGAAATGCAATATGAGATTCAGTTACTCCCATGTAGTTACCAGCTGTCATTTGAAATACTCTACCTCATTTGACTTCCAGCTGGGATTCCTAAGACCTTGGCTCTCCAGCAAGCTCAGACTCATGTTTACTGTTCCTTGGTGTATATGCCTCTCAAAAAGTACTAGATTTCTACACTGGCTTTGGCCTGAAACTCCATTCAACTCATAAGATATATCTAAAGAAAAATAAATTTGAGAGTCTGTGACTGAAATAAATTTTCTCATTTTAGCTAAGTGAATGGATTTTACAATAAGGAAGTTCTTATTTCTTTTACAGTCACCCCTCCCCTACATCAACAGCAATGTCTTATCTTTGAGTTAATAGGAAATTTCACATTTACAAATCCATTTTTTCACATCAAAGTAATGAATAATCTTACAGAATAAGACTAATCTAAAACCTACACTTGAAAATTTCCACTAGTAACCTCCCTGTACAATTATGTTTTCCCTTTCAGCACTGTTCACTGTCTCTCTCCAAAAGTCAGTTATTATATACCCTTTTGCCCAGTTTGGCTAATAGATTTTCACATAGCACCATATGAAATACTTTATTGATTACAGCTAGATTAAGCCAATTTCATAGGATCATAGAATCATAGAACCATAGAATGTTTTGGGTTGGAAAGGACCTTAAAAATCACTTACTCCAACCCCCCTGCCATGGGCAGGGACACCTCCCACTAGAACAGGCTGCTCAAAGCCCCATCCAACCTGGCCTTGAACACTTCCAGGGATGGGGTACCCACAGCTTCCCTGGGCAACCTGTTCCAGTGCCTCACCACCCTCACAGTAAAGAATTTCTTCCTTATATCTAATCTAAATCTACACTCTTTCAGTTTTAAACCATTACCCCGTATTCTACCATTACAATCCCTGATAAAGAGTCCCTCCCCATCTTTCCTGTAGGCCCCCTTCAGATACTGGAAAGTTCCTACATGATCTACCCAGACCCTTCTCCATGCTGAACAACCCCAACTCCCTTGTCCTCACAGGAGAGGTGCTCCAGCCCTCTGATCTTCTTCATGGCCCTCCTCTGGGCCCATTCCAACATGTCCATGTCCTTCTTATGTTGGAGGCTCCAAAGCTGGACACAGTACTCCACGAGAGCAGATTAGAAGGGTAGAATCGCTTCCCTCAAACTGCTGGCCATGCTTCTTTTGATGCAGCCCAGGATGAGATTGGCTTTCTGGGCTGCAAGTGCACATTGACAGCTCATGTTGAACTTCTCATCAACCAAAATCCCCGAGTCCTTCTCCTCAGAGCCTCCCTCCATTCTCAACCCAGCCTGTATTTGTGCTTGGGATTGCTGTGACCCAGGTGCAGTTCCTTGCACTTGATCTTGTTGAACTTCATGAGGTTGGCATGGGCCCACCTCTCAAGGCTGTCCATGTCCCTCTGGATGGCATCCCTTCCCTCCAGCGTGTCGACCACACCACACAGCTTGGTGTCATTGGTAAACTTGCTGAGGGTGCACTCAATCCCACTGTCCATGTCACCAACAAAGATATTAAACAGCATCAGTCCCAATTCACATTCCTGTCACCTAGAAAATCAATAGCCCTTCTGAAAACTGATAGCAAATTAGTTTATCACAATCTAAATGTCATAGCTATTTTTTAATCCTGTTTTTGCTCATATCTTTATGTTTATCTCATCTTTCTTTTAAAGGTTTCGCTGAATATTTGCAAACCACGGACATCAAATTAACAACTCTGTAGTGACTCTGATCACTCTCCCAACAGGTTGAATTAAGATACTATGTTTGCTCTTATTAATTTGTTTGATTCCATTGTGATTACTCCATTAACATCACCATTTACTGTGACTAAAGTGAACAAGGTAGGCAGTCAGCAAGTATGTTGACTGCAGCAAAGTAAACCTTAATTTCTGCTTCTACTGCAAGTAATGACTGATATACATAGAGTTGTACTCTTTTAAGGTTATTACTGGAATAAACCTAGCAACTAACTTGACATTATGTTCATTTTAACAAGTATGACCTATGGAGACCTCTTATAAGTTTTAGCCCTGAAATAATGTTTTACATAAAGATTCAATGACATAGTGATTACTATATGAACACCTTCTTGCACATTCTGCTCTAACAGTTCCCTTCACATACATTAGTTCAAAATATAAGTAGACATAGTATATTGCTCTTGAAAATTGCGGATGTTGGTGTTTGGTTTTTTTTTTTAACAGAAATTTGGCAGTACTGTATAATGTGTTCTAAAAAACAAGTTATTTGCACACAGTAATTGATTTAATTCTGTATCTGTATCTAATCTCCATAGCTGTTGTGTTGAAGCTATTTCAAGCACCTAAAGTTAGGAGAGATAGGTAATTATCTTCATAGATTCATAGAGGTTAAGGCAAAACAGATTATTAGACCATTTTGTCAAGCCTGGAGTATACTGCAGGCCATTAAATTTCATCCAGTTTTGATATCTGTTGAAAATGAGCTGTGATGATCAGTATTTATTATTATTATTTTTATTGATCATATTTGTTACAGCACTACCCAAAGACTGAAGAAGAAAAGAACTACTCTGAGATAAGTGTTGTTTAAACATAGATTATTTGCTTATCCCTGGCTTGGAGAGTTTACGGTCAAGATAAGAACAGCCTGGAGTTGGGGAATGGAATGTAAAACACACTGCACAATAATCATATGATGACAGCAGACAACATATTAGTTGCATTATTTCCTTTTATTTCTTCCTAAGTCAAAGGAATACAACTGGAGTTAAGCTATATGGAAAAAGATCACAAACACAAGAGGACAGAGCAGTAAGAATGAAAGGAATGTAAGGCTGTAATGAAATGATTATGAAGAGATATGGTAACCCTTTGTGTTTTCTTCAGTGGCTAAATGTACCGACTGTTCAGGAAGAACAAAGCGCATGACCCAGTGAGTGGAGAAGTTCTCTTTATTTATCCTTTTCTTATATTTGGCAATGTTGTACACAAAAAGTTACATTTAGTAGAAATATTCCAGTTTAATTCCATATTATGCATTCCTTTTACACTGCTGATTTGCCTATTTCTGTAAGATATGGTATACCTAGACATACAAATGCTTTGAGAATAGGATTCCTGTACTTTTCAGTATCCTATTCCCTCACAAAACCCTCCAAAAAACCCCACAGATATAACAAAATGAACTTTACCTATGTTGTTGGCACAGTGTTTGTAAATTACTGTCAGATATGTTACCAGCTATGTCACCTTAGACGTGAATAAGCAGGAACATTTAACTTTTCTGTTCTGAACAATCATGCTTGTAATGTAATTCTGCAGTTTCAACCTTATCCACCTTGGTAAGTTTCTCTGTGAATAAGGCTGCTGATACACTGGACTGCATTCTGCTGGTTGTAGTAGGTGTTAGATTTAGAGATGGTCTAGAGAGAGCTGGGTTGCATAGATTTCAGAATTTGCATTTCAGTGTATATTAAAGTAATGGAATTATCAACAAATCACCATAAAGTATATTCATATGTTTAGTCTCTAAGGCTATTTTCCTTATCAGTATGGTGCAAAACTACAGTCCTAAAAAGTATACATAATATGCAACATCCTGATTATCAGGTCCTAAACTCAAATGCACTAAAAATATTCATTTCTATAAATCATCGAATGTATTAAAAATGTTTTCACCTACACAGGATATGTTGGGCAGTGGCAGTGGTATAATTACACAGATAATCGTATTTCCTTTGTGAGAAACAACTGCAAAACTATCCTCTGAAACAGCTTTTTTTTGCTGATAGCAAGAGTTCTAACTTCTTCGGTGCAATAAATGAAATCACTTTTTCTGTCAGCTGATTTGACTCCACTGGGCTGAGACTGAGAGAAAAGCAGGCAGTGCTCTTGTGCAAACATGAAATTGCTTCTCAAGGTAAAGAAAATGGCATTAAGTAGCTACAACTACAATTTGATTGTTGTTAATAAAGATACTGTAAATGTGCTTGAAAAGAAAAAAAAAAATCAGAGCCCAAGTTAACATTTTTCTGGGTCTGGCATAGAAAAGTGTGTGTTTAATTTTTCCTATAGAAATAATAAACCTGGGACAGCTCTTCTGATCTGGCAGTGGTGCCTAAATGAATTTACTGACTAAAGACCTGGCTGTTGATTTACATTTGTCAAGGAACCTGGAATTCTGGGCTACAATTTTATGGGTCCATAGGCAGTTGCACATGACAAGCAATAACTAGTCTCCAGTATTGAATCGGGGGTAGTGATAAATGAATTATCAGGCACTCAACCTCCTTGTCTCAGCACGGTAATAGATAAACCAAACAGACTGGATCCAGAAATACTAATAGTTCTACACCAAAGCTACTAGATCCTGCTTTATAGTCTTCAGTAGCCATTTTGTGTGAACAGAGCCATACTGACTCCAGACCAGGATAGATTTGTCTCCAGCCACCCTGAGCTTACTAAGACCCATGTGATTTATGGATCTGAGATTAGCAGAGACAGAGATAGATAAATGAAAGGGCCAACATGCACATCTCTATGAAATTTTACACTGAAGAGAGAAGAGGAAAAACAATACAAAGTTTCTATATCCTTCTGCTGAGAAAATCTCCAGGAGTGTGGATGGGATGAGAAAGAGATGAAAGACTGTTCCAAGGGTCTGTCTGGATACTTATTTGTTCTTTAAGCTTCAACAAGAAAACTAAGCTAGGTCAGCAAAAACACTATGTGAGAGGGCTACTTAGAGAAAGCTAAGTGAAAGAAATGGATTTTGCATTTAAATCTGAAAGCTGTGATATCTGAGCTCATTTCACAATCTCTTATCACTTGTAAAAGAGAGTTCCCTGATCTCCATGCAGCTCTTGCAAAAGTTCCATCTCCTCTGCTTGTAAGTCTTTCCATCTTGGCAGAAAACTTTATAGGTTCTTTCGATTGTAAAAGCTGTCAAGGGAGGTCATGATTTCTGAAAAGAAAAGCTTTGTCCTTTTCTATGGAAAGCTCTGAATATTAAGATAAATTATAAATTGGATCCTGTATTTGGTAAGAAGGCAGCGCACATAGCAGTGCAAGGGGTGATGTGTTCAGAGACCTATGCGCTAGTGATGCATTTTGAAACTTCTTATTTTAGCGCCTGCTTGGATTCATTCCCAGACATAATGAGTTGCAGTAACTGAGTATGGAGGTCAAGAATGTATGGCTTACTCTGGCAAACTTTATTCCTGATGTTCCAAAGTTACTCCATGTTTAAAATAGTATAAATGAGATCAGAATGTGGACCTATTTTCTTTTTCTTGTTATTTTAACAGTTCAAATAATTTGTGAACAATAAAATAAGAACACAAATTTGATTTTATCTCTTGGTATAGCACATTCGTTAAATCTGGTTTCTGGAAAAAAAACTTCAAATCTAGATGTATTGAACTCAACAGTTGCAGCTGTAAATGCCATTCATTTAAAGTAGGTGAAGAGCTTTTACAGATTTAAAAAAAAAATAAAAAAAATCAGTGCTTTTATTACAGTTGGTAACATGCAAGAGGAAATCATAACATAGAAAAAGGAACAAATTGTGCACATCAGTGTCAGTGTCACCTGTCGGAAGTTTGCAGCACTAAATTGTACATGGTGTTATCTTTACAGCAAATACCCTATTATGCATAAAATTCCCTATTTGGTTAAAAAATTATGTCTTCAGTTTTCTTGTTTATTTTTCCACTTTGAAATCTGACACCTGTGATATGACTTGTTGTTATTATTGCTTCAAAAATTTATTCTATATGCTTATGTAAGAGAACTCATACTGCAACTGAAAACTGATAGGGTTCAAGTAATAAACAAAGGGCAAAAATGTCAGAATAGAATAGGCTATTTCAGTTGGAAGGGACCTACAACGGTCATCTAGTCTAACTGCCTGACCAGTTCAGGGTTGACCAAGTTAAAGCATGTTATTAAGGGCATTGTCCAAATGCCTCTTAAACACTGATGGGCTTGGGGCATCAAACACTTCTTTAGGAAACCTGTTCCAGTCTTTGATCACCTTTTCAGTAAAGAAATGCTTCCTAATGCCCAGTCTAAACATCCTCTGAAGCAGCCTTGAACCATTCCCATGCATCCTATCATTGGATACCAGGGAAAAGAGATCAGTGATCAACAGCTGTTTTCAACCTGGTTTTCCAGGTTGAAAGAACTGGTTTTCCATTTCTCTTGAACAAATTTTGTCGTGCCTTAAAGTAGTGTTCCTGGGAGCAACTTCTTCAGTAAGTCCGACTTCATTTAAAATTATAACTAGACCCACAGATATCTTCACCTGCATTTTAGATTAACTCAGATTGACATTGGTGTTCTGAATTGGTGTTCCTTGGGTTGAGGAGGAGCGAGTGAGGGATCAATTAGATCATTTAGATATTCACAAGTCCATGGGCCCTGATGGGATGCACCCGAGAGTGCTGAGGGAGCTGGCAGAAGTCATTGCTGGGCCGCTCTCCATCATCTTTGAAAAGTCCTGGAGAACAGGCGAGGTGCCTGGGGACTGGAGGAAAGCCAATGTCACTCCAGTCTTCAAAACAGGCAAGAAGGAGGAGCCGGGGAACTACAGGCCGGTCAGCCTCACCTCCATCCCTGGAAAGATGATGGAACAGCTCGTTCTGGGTGTCATCTCAAGGCATGTGGAGGAAAAGAAAGCTATCAGAAGTACTTAACATGGATTCACCAAGGGGAAATCATGTCTGACTAATCTGATAGCCTTCTACGATGGCATGACTGGATGGATAGATGAGGGGAGGGCGGTAGATGTGGTCTACCTTGACTTAAGCAAGGCGTTTGACACGGTCTCCCACAGCATCCTCATAGGGAAGCTTAGGAAGTGTGGGTTAGATGAATGGACAGTAAGGTGGATAGAAAACTGGTTGAAAGATAGAGCTCAGTGTGTTGTGATCAGGGGCGCATAGTCTAGTTGGAGGTCAGTGACGAGTGGTGTTCCCCAGGGGTCAGTACTGGGTCCAGTCCTCTTCAATATATTCATCAATGACCTGGATGAGGGGATAGAGTGCACCCTCAGCAAATTTGCTGATGATACCAAGCTGGGGGGGGTGGCTGACACACCGGAAGGCTGTGCCGCCATGCAGAGAGACCTGGACAGGTTGGAGATGTGGGCAGAGAGAAACCTTATGATATTCAACAAGGGCCAGTGTAGGGTGCTGCACCTGGGGAGGAATAACCCCATGCAACAGTACAGGTTGGGTGCTGACCTGCTGGAGAGCAGCTCTGTGGAAAGAGACCTGGGAGTCCTGGTGGACAACAGGATGACCATGAGCCAGCAATGGGCCCTTGTGGCCAAGAAGGCCAATGGCATCCTGGGGTGCATCAAGAAGAGTGTGGCCAGCAGGTCGAGGGAGGTCATCCTCCCCCTCTACTCTGCCTTGGTGAGGCCACACCTGGAGTACTGTGTCCAGTTCTGAGCTCCCAGGTTCAAGAGGGACAGGGAACTGCTGGAAAGGGTGCAGCAGAGGGCTACAAAGATGATTAGGGGACTGCAACACCTCTCTTATGAGGAAAGGCTGAGGGATTTGGGTCTCTTCAGTCTGGAAAAAAGACGGCTGAGGGGTGACCTTATCAACACTTATAAATACTTAAAGGGTGGGTGTCAGGAGGATGGGGCCAGGCTCTTTCCAGTGGTGCCCGGGGACAGGACAAGAGGCAATGGGCACAAACTTGAGCCTAAGAAGTTCCACCTAAACATGAGGAGGAACTTCTTTACCCTGAGGGTGGCAGAGCACTGGAACAGGCTGCCCAGAGAGGTGGTGGAGTCTCCATCTCTGGAGACATTCAAAACCCACCTGGACGTGTTCCTGTGCAACCTGCTCTAGGTGACCCTGCTGTGGCAGGGGGGTTGGACTAGATGATCTCCAGAGGTCCCTTCCAACCCTATGGTTCTATGATTCTATGATTCTATCAATAGTGGAATTAGCACTCTCTTTTACATTTCTCAATGAGAAAGTTCACAGAAATGGTGAAAACTGCAGACAAGTTGACCTTCTAAGTTCAACAGACCAATACAGATCACTATATATCAGAAATAATATATTTTCTCAATGGTATTATGTGTATCATTATCCAGTGTACTATTTAAGATGGTGCAGTTTATGCTTAATTAATGAATTATTTCAAGGTTATTCAAGTACCTTGAAGGAATCCCTCTTTAGACCCAGATTAGACTAACACAGTGTTTTGGGGTCCAAGTATGTAGTCCCAAGGCTAAAAAAGAATGAGGAATTGAGTTCTGCTTCACTGAAATGTCAAAATGAATTACTGATTGAGTCACAAATGTCTTCGGGAAAACTTTCCTTATTTTTGGCCAACAGTCCAGGAAGACAGTTGGCCTCACAATTTTTATTCAAATTTTAAAGAAACTAGAGCCAAACCTCTACTAATGCTGTAACAGGGGATTCATTTTGGAGTTTTGGATTGGATGGTAAATATTTCCATTACTTTGATGGCATTTGGATTCAAAGTTTTATCTTTGCTCATGATAGTAAACATTACTAGTTCTCTTAGTTGAAAATTACTACAGAAGCACTACAGTCACTCTATATATTCCTAAACATATAGTAGAAGAGAACACATTACATATTAGTCATCGTATGATTTAGTTGTCCTCTATAAATCAGTATGATTGGGATGTAATGCTTAGGATTCAGTTCTGGCTCTATAATGGCATAAGATACCATTAAAATACCAAGTCAGCATTCAGACAAAGTACCAAACAACCATGCTAGAACACTGTGTATTTTAGATTTAGTATGGCAGATTTCCTCTGGTGTGTTTAGAGTTCAGTTTTACAGCGGGAATTTAATGGTTATATCACCTGCTAGTGACACATTCAATAATGAGAGGCACTGCAAGACGCTTTCTGAACCATTGTTAATGCTTCCTAACCTTCTTTGGATTACTTGTATTTGGACTGCTGCAGGAAGCAAGGAAAACAGAACTCCCACATGGGACTTACCTGTGGCTGTCACAGTCATGAAGAGTTACCTACTAAATTGCTTCCAGAACACTGGCAGAGGGAGCACTTTGGCTGTCTCAAGCTGGTAAAACTCTATTAGTAAACAATTTTCACATATAATGGCTTCAGGCTACTCCAACACAGAAATTTAGCAATGCTTCAAAATGGATTACAGCAGTAATATTGAGAGAGCTGACCCTATACTAGGTAAGTCACTGCACCAATCTTTGCTGCAGTCTACAAATCTGTAAAATGGGGAGAATAATAGTTCGCTGTTTTATAAGGTGCTTAGAAATCTAACATCACAACCTTGTAAGATGGGTTGTTTACAACAGACATCAAAAGGGCACCAAGCCCATCAATTTTAAATGAACATTAATAACATAAAATAGATTTCCCCTGTTATAGTCCAATTACATCGTCACAATTAATCAGTCATCAAGGCTTTCTAATTTTTTATTTTTTTTTTATTTTTTTGGGGGGTGTGTGTGTGTGTGTGTGTTACTATAAAGCAAGCCTGTCTTGTATAAGATAATGGAGCACTAAAGAAGTTCCAACAGCAGTAGCTGTAGCAATACCAACACAGGCTGAAAGAACTGTGACTTACCCCAGTGCTTTTAAGTGAGGTATCGGTCAAACATAAGACCAGTTCATCGTATCAAAATCGCAAGATCAAGATGCTTCTTGCCAGCCACCTTTTCAGCAATGCAGACAAGTTAAAGACAAGCATTCTTCATCTGAAACACACAAAACCTCTGAGTCTGGAGAATACAGTGGATTGCACTATATACCTCACAGTTTGTAAAAGGTTATGTTTAATGAACATTATGTAGGGTGAATATCTAGCTTGAAATCATGTAAAAAAGTAAAGAAACACATTTTTAGCCTAATCTCTATGTCTTCTATAAGACAGCATAAAAGATAATGTATGCATATGCCTAGGTGTTCTCAGGGTGGGAGGCTAAAATTATAATGAGGGTTAATTTGTTTTCAGCTGCTTTTCTACTTAGGAGCAAACATGTCTAAAATTCTGACTCTGTGCCTTGGTCCACTGAGACTTACACCATTTAAGCATCAGTAAGTGCCAAGCTTCAGATGAAAAGATCAGATGTTGTGAATTGAATTATGGTAGTTTCATTACCTGAAAATTTTAAATTTCATTCATATATCTCTGAAGTCTTGACTTTGAATTTTCATAGTGTGATTCCAGTGGGAGCCTGGAAAACTTTACTGAAATGCTATCTGTGTGTGACTTGCACTGGCTTTCTACAGTTACCAATAACAACATTCCCTTATGGACAATGGGGTAAATATTTGCTGGAGTAAATCATGTGCTAATGGGATACATGAAAAACAAGTTCAATTTGCTGCTTTTATGTTTCTGTTCACATGGGTGTACACAACCCACCCCCTCCCCAATATATTTGTTTTCCATCTACAAACAGCCTGAGACTTGACTTCCAGTTATTATGTCAGAGATGTAGTTAACTATGGTATTAGCTTGTGAAACCCATGAGAGCAATGCTGCAGTTTCCTGATAGTAAAAAGAAAGAATGAGAAGAAGATATACAGAAGTTTAATTCAGTTGACCAAATATAGGAATCTACTGCCACTTGGGACACCCGGAAGAATCTATCTGACTTAGCTGCAAGCTCAGAAGACCAAGGGCAGGATTCAATTATCTTAATGTAGGTGACCAGAATCATATAAAACAGGGCAGGATGATATTATGAGAGAGACATCTGCATAGGCTACCAAATGTGACACAAGACTTAAGAGAAAACCATTAACTTACTGGAGTGGCAACTAGAGACCAAGTAGGACACTTCACAATACCTAAAATGACATTGGGACAATTGAATTTTGCCCCAAGCTTAAAGGACAACTTAGCTCACCCTAGATTAGTCACCTAGGGCAGGATTCAGTTCTTAAACATAGGTTTTCAATGTCATTTTAAGTGCCTTACAGTGCCGTATCTGGCATCCAGCTGCTGTAGAAGTGAGTTTCCCTTAAATCCCATCACATACTTTTCAACCTTCTGCATTTCTAGGAAACTGAGGCAGCCTGCTCAGCTGAAGGCTAGACAGGATGCCCTGGTATTGAAAATGGCTACCAATGTCTGTCAGCTGCTAGGGAAATGAAAAAAATAAAGCTGACATTTTTTCTCATTAATTAAGCCAAAGAATAACACACTAATTTATACTACTGTTCATGTTTCTCAGATATATACACAACTCCTTCTAGTTGATTCTATGGCTGAGGTTATGACCCAGTGCCCTCTGTATTTCTTTGTTCTGTTTGTTTCTAGTATTAGAGATGCTTTTAAGCTCAATTCTGCTAGAATATATAGTGATTTTGCAAACAGAAGTTTTTAAAAGTGAGTAAGAATAAAGATTGTAAAATTCCTTTTTTCTCTAGAATGTTAACTTCTCAACAAAGGCATGAATATCACATAGATAAGCTGTTAATTAACAAATGTTTTCTTTCTTTCTGTTCACAAATTACTTACTAAAGGATACATCCTCGTATTTAGCCAAAATGTTAGCTTCATCTGTTAATCTTTGAAATGCAGTTTCTTCTTTCACCTTGTCAAATTTAAAGTATATTGGTGATTTTTTTTTTTTTTAAATCTGGTTAATGGCTTCTTATTCCCTGATCATAGCATGTAATTCAGCATGCAGTGTCAACTGAATACTTTTCAGCTAAATAGAAAACTTGAGATATGCATAAAAAATTTGCTTATGTTATGGCCATGTGGGAGTTTACAAGGAATAATGCAAGGATTTTTTATTCAGCAAGACAATGGATGGTCCTGTCCAAATACATTTCAGAAGGCTAACTTTGTCATATTTATCTGATTTATAATGATAAGTGAGATTATTAAGCTAGTGTTTAGTCAGTTCACATATATATCACATAGTAAACAATCCAACTGTCTCATGATATCCGATAAATTTGTATCAAAACACACTGCTGTACCAACCTTTTTGTGGTAAAAATTCTAGATATTTTTACATTTTTTCTAGACAAATTGTGTCAATACTTGCATGCCCAAGGACATTGAAAGTTAAACTGGTTGTATAAAGAAAAAGGTTATGTGTAAGATCCTTCTCAGTGTAGTCTGGAATCACAGAGCAGCAAGGGTGAGTGGGATTAGCTTGATAGTGAAAACTGATCTGTTGAGAAAAGATTATTAGAAGGTCAATGACAGAAGAAAAGTCCTCTTGGTTTGAAGGAAGATGGATGATGCAGAAAAAAAACTGTAAATAAGCATTCAAAATGCTCATAGCTTTCACAAATCAAAGCTACAAACCTTAAAAGGTTTGTATATTGCTTTTTGACACCCTTAAACCTTATCCTATGATGTGTGAAAGTGCTGTAGACTCTTTACTGTAATATAAAAAGGCAAACACAAATCAATACCTTCCTCTTTAGCTAGCGGTAATGTTGGACAAGTCCCTTCTGCCCCCTGTTAGTGTATAATATTGCTTGTTGGCTGAAGATAAGATTGATTTACTTTCCCCTCAATTTTTCCTTATACATTTCCTGCTACAGAACATTCGTTTCTGAGAGAAGAGTAAATGAATTGCTGGTTTAGAGATGACACATACATGTGGTACAATATAAAAGCTGTTAACATCCTTCTGGGAGAACAGGCAGATAATTTCCATGAGTCTGTCATCCTTCTCTGTCCCTGCCTTAGTAACCGAAGCCTTTTCTTCTGTTCAAAAGACATGCAGTCACAAACCATGAGCATGGGACCTACCTCAGGGTTACTCGTATGTTAGTTATGGAAAGAAAGCCAGGCAGTGAGCTCAAGAATTGAACCCCTCCACGGATCTAAGCATGAGTTTTGGTACAGCACAGAAACTAGTTGTCTGCCAGAGCAAAGGTTTCTTTAACAGAACATGCAAGCAATTTGGGCATAATTACGCAGATGATCACCCTATTGGTCATCAGTTTAAGTATTTCTGTCATCGTCCTTTCTGTCTAGACCTCTCTGCCCTTGAGTGAGAGCAAATCATCATGTCTTTTCTGGAATCCTTTTTACTACAATACGGGCAAATAGAATGATTTTGTGTTTCTTAATTTATAAACCCTTTTGCACTGCTGAATGCACTTGCTGATACCTTTAGTCATCTAATTGCAAGTTTTGAGTTATAATTTTAACAAAGGTGATTAATCATGAACTGCAGAAATTTAATCACTATGCTCTAGCAACACACGCACACAAAACCTCCAACTCCTTATTACTTCATATGTCACACAGTAACTGACAAAGCAACATTTAAATCAGTACCCCGTACTACATATGTGATATTTTTACTATGAGCACTTTATCAGCAGACTTGCAAGGCCGAGACACAAAATTCATGCTAACTAAACCACAGACTGGACCTCTATCCTGATCTCTCATACTGCTTAGCAGTTGGCTTGCTCCCTAACCCTTAACAGTTATCCTTAAAGCAAATCTACCAAAGATGGGAGCTTCACTCATGACGTTGCGTAATCTAGTCTTAAAAGCCAAGATGAATAATTTTTTTACAACAAATGCAATTTCTTTCAGAACTTCACTATTTTTACTATTAGAAATGTTTCCCTAGTATCAAGACTGAATCTTGTTGCTGCAATTTAAGCCCATTACCTCTTATCCTATATTGCAACCTGTTCTTTATAAGCATTGCTTTCTTTCATAGGAAATTGTGCCAAGAGTATCTTTCAAAGCTGATTTTGCTACAGCTAATGTGAATTGAAGTACTCTAAAAATTTGTGAGGAATACTGCTTTTTGAGTATAGCAAAGATTGATGAATCTAAAGCACAAATAGAAATACATAAGTGCTATTTACCATGTGTCTCAGGAAAAAAACTATATAAACCCTTTGTGCCTCCCTGCTAACTCATCTAATTGCAGAAGATATCCTCTTTCTTCTGAATTTCTTTCCTCTGAAAATATCCAGCGACAGCAGTCATCATCAGTGAGTTGTCGGCAGGGCTGGTTAAAAATCTTCCATCAAAGCTATAACAAAACCCAATATTTGACAGAAAGTTTTCTTTGTTCTTCTATCATTTTTTGTTCTTTGAGTGCTACATCTTCTTAGCACTTTTGCTTTTTAATTCAAATATATATTTTTCTAAAGAAAAGCCTCTTAAGATAAGCCCTTATCAGAAATTTAAATGTTTATTTTCATTCATAATCAATAACAAATCCCTGAACAATAATAACTGTTGTTATTTATTTTTGATCATAAAAGAGGACAAGATGCAAAAAATTATTCTTCCCAAATTAAATATGCTTACACACATGTGTCTGTATTTATTGATGTTTGAAGAGTGAATTTTTTAAGGTACAGTAAAAATTTAGATAGATATCTGTTATTTAAAAAATAATAATAAATGAAATATAGTCTCATTCTGGATGTAAATTAGCTATATGCTTAAGTGACCCATAGAAATTCTTTACTCTGAGAATAATGAATGCTATGAAGAGTTTCTAGGTATAAAATGCCTTAAGTTCTCCCACATCTTGTACAGTAAGCACATGGTGAAAGAGGAAAAGAAACCTATAAGCATTTTTTATTCCTCTTTTTTTTTCTCCCTCTTTCTCTCAATAAATTGTAGGAGGACATTGAACTAGTTGGACCCCTGTGATGAAACTGTTATCCCTTTTCCTCTTCACAGAAATGGGTATGTCAAAAGTCTGTAAAAGCTGCAAATGTTATACCAGGATACAAAATGACATCCTGGATCTTCTTAAATGAAACAAACCACCAGGGAAAGAGAGGGGAGAATGCCAAACTACCTCTCCCAACTGTTGGCCATTGTGTTCTAGGGCAGATCATTGCTTCCTGTTTAGTTCCAAATCTAGCAAACGACTTCCTTTGGTTTTGGATCGGTGGCTTCCTGGTTGCAGCAAACTGCACACAATCTTGCTAACTTTGCAAGACAGTCTCCTTCTCTCTACACATTTAGGTTTTAGATCAGGTCTGATTTCCAAATCTCATGTTGCTTCTTCGTCACTGCTTCTTCTGTATACTTCTTTTCATGCTTGTCCCTCCCTGAAGTCAGCAGGATTCTCTTGGGAAGGTGTCATTGCCCTTTCTCCAGAGCAAGAAACCTGCTCTTATTTCCACCAGAGTCGTGTCTTCTCAGGTGAATGGAGAATGAGTCATTTTGCTGAAAAGAATCATCCCTTAGGTTTCTTACATGTTACTTTGATTTGACATCCTTTGATAAACCTTACTACCTTTTTTTCCATCTTCTCTGGCCTTGTACTTTGTTGCTCAGTATATATCAACATAAGCCACCACTGCCTCAGGAAAAGAACCCCAATCAATCCTACTCTTTCTCTACTTCTGTGTATATTATTGTCTTCTCATTTGAGATGGTGCACACATCCATACAGTTAGCCAGTGAACTGCCAGGAGGAAATAAAGTGGTTAAAATCTTTCCTATTGAGGGAGGAGGGTGGTAGGAAAAATATAAAAAAAAAAAAAAAAAAAAGAGAGAGAGAAAATTTCAATTTAGATCAGTTGTACGAGGTGGGCATAGCACAACACTTTTCAGTTGCAGTCTTGATTTATCTTACTTTAAATTGAGCATTATATGTGACACGGATAATTTAGGAGTTTGCAGGAAAATAAGGAAAAATAATTTCCTTATTTTAAAACCTAGAAATAGGCTTACATGAGACCTTCAAGTGTGTATAACAATACTGACATTCACTTGTGTTTCTAGTTTGAACATTGGTTAAATTAGCATCAATGAGCAGTGGAAAACCCTTTTAACGTTAAAACCTGGTGAATTTCTCTGCAGAAAAGTCTCCATCATTGTTCATTTTCTATTGTAAATCCAGGCTTGGAATCAATGCTCAAACCAGCATTCTCTGATGTAGAATGTGGGAATTGGTACTCTAAACTAGTGCAAAAATGTTTGGTTTTTGATTAGAAATGAGTCTATAGGAAATGCCAATGATGTCCTTATCTTATTCCTCAAATAGATATAGGAACTTCATTCTGCATTGAAAGGAGATAATTAATTCTTTTGGAGAGTTCACAACCATGAAGATGATTTAGATTCTTTGTGGGGAATGTTTGGGTTGGTTTTTTCCATTACCTGGTTTCTCCCTGAGAACTGCTCTTTTCCTTTCTCTACATTTATTTTAGCCGAAAGGTACTACTTAGAACATTCTTGCTTGAGGACTAGTGACCTCATGCACTTGTGCGTTTTGAAGGTTTATCTTTAATGTCTGAAACAGATATCCCTTATTCTTCTTCATGACAGTATCTGCTGCCATAGGCCTACATATGGTACCCAGGAGAAAGAAAAAAATCTTAATCTATAGAATGTTCTGTTGACGGTACTAACTGTAGCTAAACACCTCTTGATTCCACCTACACACAGTTAAAAATACTTTAGGTTAGAAAGTCAAATGTTAAAAATGCTGTTAGAAATCTTAGAGTGATTTATATCAGAAAACAGCCTTGGAGAAAATCTGGTGCAACTTCATGGTCAAAGGGAGCCAGTTCAAAGCAGGCTACTGGGGGTCCCGTTAGGTCAAGATCTGAATATCTTCAGGGGTGGAGATTCCACAGCTCCCTTAGGCAACCTGCTCTGATATTTGACACCCTTCACTGTTAACAATATGATTCTTAATACATATTTTGAATTGTTGCTACTCACCTCTGCTGCGTCTTGGCCTTTCACTGTGCACTTCCAACAGCATCTTGCTTTGAGTTTTTATACCATCACGATAGGTAATTGAAGACATCTCAGTATGTGTTTGGCTGCCTTTGCCAATTTACTTTCAACTTGTGCTCTTGTAGGTCCTTTTCTGCAAAGCTATATTCTAGCTTGTTGAGACTACATTACTATTTCTAGCAATGTTAGCAATATAGATATTGCTGGTCGAGGATTCAGTCACTGGTGAGACAGATCTTATTTACAAGGTCATTTGTTTCGCACTTAAAGGAAATCGAAAAATGTCCAAATGATAAATATGTTTTGATTATGAATTAGTGTTCTCTTTTAAGCAGTTCTTCAGATTCTCTGCTTCATTTATGTGTTGCATGGGGAACAACACAGGATTTATGTACTGCCTAGTGACAGAAAATATCAGAAAAATAACGTCGTCTTATTCTTACTTCATTTCATCGCTGTCTTGCCAAACTGAACTCCTTCTTGCTCTTGACCACTCAGTCTTTATGTAATGCTTGATAATCACTTCAAAGAAATTGCTCACAAGTGATTGTTAGCAATGTGCTCCTCATTTTTTGATTTGATAATCTAAGTTCTAGTTTGCAGGAGTGTTGAACATTAGAAGCAACACAAACACCCTTAAATTGGTACTTATCTTTGCAACTGTTCAGTACTGTTTTCCAGCTCGTCTCCCCTTCTCTCTATTGCTCTCTATACATACCCATATACCCATGACATGCAATTGAATTTAATCCAAGTGTCTAAAAACTGACTGACCAATATTCATATAATTAAAACATTTAAGTGAGTCACCATCATGAAGATGAAATATGGCTTCCTTGTCATTCAGTAAGAATGGCACATTTATCACCTACGCAGTAAAATTTAGAGCGACTTTAATAATTTTCTTTATTTACAAATTCTTGCTTTTATTATGGGATTCAGTAGGTAAGTAAACTGATGATAATTAGTAACTCTCATTGGTTTTATAATGAATATTTTCAAATTTTTGAAAAAAAAATGTTTAAAATTTATCGGCTAAAACCTTACAAGTCAATAGGATGAGGAAAACTGGCTATGAATATAAGGCTGATGATTCAATAGCACTGGAACAGTGAATCATTTTCCATGCATTTTAAAGGGTATTAAAATAAAATTGCAGTACCAAAAAACCAGAAACGCCTCCAAGTTCAAAAAGATTTGGAAAAGGGGAGGGAAGATTGCTTTGAAGGAAAAAAAAATGACAAAAAAACTACACAGAGGCATAAATAACCACAAATGAGATACTTAGATATTGTTTCTTTGCTGTTTACTTCAATGAATTTAGAGTGCATAATGAGTCTATTTATGTTGTGGTGACCAGGCTCCTTGTTTGGTAGAGAAGTCTGTTTGATGAAGGAGCTTTTCGGGTGATAGGCCTTATTTAGATAAACTTTTTTAAAATACCAGGCTTAAAAATATTTCCATTTCTTATTAGCAGCCAACACAAAATATGAATATTTCCCAGAAGGTAATTACACCCTTAAAACCCTCACAAACTCAAACCACAAAAAACAATCCAACAAACAAACCTGCTTCTGACACAAGGAGCAAAGCAGTACTTATAGCTATTGTTTTTCAGAAAACTCTCAGTTGTCTGCATTTTACAAAAGAAAGATTTATGTCTGGTAGTATCTTTGTGAGAAACACAGCATCAGCCAAATAGCATGGATCAGCTTCCATACAATGCCAAGGGAAGAATAAAATCTTTATAGTTTTGAAAGCTGTAAGAGCCTTACTTTAATACGTAGGCTGCGCTTTTTGAAAAGCCAGAGAGCACCATGAAAATGCGCACTTTATTCTTGAAATAGCTGTGCCAGCCAGAGAATTTCTTAAACGATGGGGGAACAGTCTTCATACAGAGGACTGTATTTAGTGGGCCCTCCCATCATTCCCAGAGAGTGGGTAGCAATAAATGACACGCTCAGATGTGTCATGGAAAGTTTTATCTTAGTGATGATGCAGATGTGGTGTATTTGTTAACATTCTGGGGCGGTGTAGAGACATCCTCATGAATGAGCAGCATACTGTATGTTTGTTCATGCGTGTGCGACACGAAACAGAGCAGAAGGGACAAGCTCCATAAGCAAACCTGACCTTGCAACAGTGTTTATACTGTGTTTTTGTTTGAGACAGTAAAACATACTCCGGCTGAGATCTGGCTGGATCCAAGTATTTTGTTGAATTAGAATTCCCAGTGTAACCTGCGGCAGTTTTGTAGGAAGGGATTACAGGATGTAAAGGTAATGTCACAAAGATTAAACATCTGTGGCCTGAGCCCCATGCCCTTCCTCTTGAATTCCAGAGGTCTTTAGAATAAGGTTATGGATACTTTATGGACTTAAAAATGATGGATAATGAAAACAATCCCTAATGCTGTCTTCATTTTTAAGAAATAGCAGAGAACTAAGGATTTGGCACCCTTTTCCCCATAAAAGCTGTTTGGTTTGGTTTTTGTTTGTTTGTCTTTTTTTTTTTTTAAATCCAAACGTCAGAGAAAGTCAGGGCAGTCAGGATTTAATACCTCTGTTACAAGTTAAGGAAAAGAAAAGGAGAAACAGAAACATGAAAGCAAAGAGGCTCATTGAGAGGGTAGCTTTTTTTTTTTTCCCACTGACACTGGGTCATTTTCTTAGTCTTTACTCAGAGTAATGGAAACTATGACATATTACACTCAGCAGCTACTCAAAGTCAGAAATAGCTTGTATTGAGCATAGCTTCTTACATCTGGCAAAGAATAAAAACCACAACTATCTTGCATTTTTCAATTGATCTCTAAATTTTCAAGTAATTTTTGCCTCATTGGAGAATGAAGAGCCAACTGGTGCCTAGCCTTCCTTTTTAATCATTTATTCCCAATTAGAAATATTCTTTTCCTTTTTTTTGCCTTTTATATTTATTAATCTAAAATTAAACAAATTCTCTAGCAGTGCAGCTGTGAGAACATCTATTCCTTTAAGCCCAAATACTGAACTCAGATGTTCATATCAAACTCGTTGAATGAGTACAATCTCCTCTGACATTCACAGCCACAGGCAGTTGGCCCTCGCTGTCAATTCCTTCACCACCACAGATCACAAAAAAACATTTTGCATCCACTGTGTTCTGCGTGTCGTTCTATGAACTGACATAATAGAATGATGCCAAGAGTAAACTTGGTTTGTTTTTTCAATTCAAAAAGGTGTCCCCTGCTATGTTATGTAAACAAGCATAGAAATGGATTTTCTGTTCTGAGGTGAAATACATATTGCTCTCCACGACATAGTGTTTTTCTTTTGCGCTCTCATCTTTTGCTTTGTATAAATTCATAGTAGAACCCTTTCAAATAGAGATTGTTTATTTCCCTGAGTCCTTTGCCTCCCTAATATGGAAGGTAAGCATTCTGGAGCAGGGTGCTTCCTGCTCTGTAAGTACAAAAAGAATCCAGCCAATTGGGTCCTGATACTCCCTGAATCTTGTGCACCTCATACATTCTGGGCTTCCCATCCCTGCAGAACATAAGCATAGTTTTTCATTGAAAACTGTCATGTATTTCAAAGGCATCCAAACAATTCTTGTGTTAGCTAGATCAACTTTGAAGTCTAGGTGAACAGTAGAGGCTAATTTTCTCAATTTCTTGCACAGAGTCTATTCTATAACCTGCATTAAATTGCTCAGAATTACAGTGGACATCTCCACATTATACTGCCATGCGAAGGTGTTATGGCATACCTTTAGCAATATAAAGGAATACACCTTGAGTTAAAATAGATAAGATATAAAATTTAGTTCATAACATTGTGTTTTTTCCCTTCACTAAGCCATCTGGAGCTAATTTCCTATGTGCCAAGTGTATACACTGGCTTTCAGAGCCAAAAGATCAGTGGAAAAAGAAAATCAAATAAATTTTAAAGACAAATCTGAGCATTTTATGTTCTTTTTTTCTCTCTTTTTCAATGATATATTATAGTAATTTTGTTCCATTGGCAGCTCTTCTATTCTGGTAATTCCACACTGCAAAGTTGTCTGGAAGGTACAATTTCCTTCTGCCTTTCTTTCTTCGGTCTTACGCGTCTTAAGTTGTTGAGTTTCTATCTGACCTTTTATCTATACTATGTGAATATTATTGGCTGAGGCTGATGTCATTTAAAATTGCGTATGTCTCATAGTAAACTTGAAACCTTTGCCTTCTTGGGATGCAATATGTAGATTTCCTTTTTTATTTTTTCCCTTTAAGCATAAATAATTTTATAGTTCACCTTACCATATTCTGTGTCAGTCTCACCTAGACTTCTTCAAGTTCAACATATTCATAATAACCTAATGACCAGAAGTTTTAAAAATCTAAGTGAGACTTACTCTATGATAGAATACCATTACATTCCTTTGGAATTATATTCTATTATTATAGCCATATATGCAAAAATTCTGTTGACTTTCTCAGTGCTGCTCTGAACTTGTCTGGACAGCTTTAAAGATAAAACCATTATTATGCCAAAAATCATATGCAATTTTTAATGTTTCAACTTTTCAATTAATTTTATTCTAGGGGAATATTTATTATTTTATTTTCTGATAGAGTTCTTTTTAATCCATTAAAACATTTTATACATTTGTGGTTGTAAAATTAACCTTCACAATTACTTTTATTATAAATTACTTTCATCTATAGTTTCTACTCTCAAGTTTCCATTGATTCAACATTTGGGGTAGACGATATTAAACTTGAAAATAATTTTAAACAGGTTTTGAAGCCTTTCAGTTGTTCTATATCTTAGAAGGAGGAAATCCAATGTGATAATGAAAAATAAGAGATGTTATGAATAACCAAGAATGGTTTGATTTTGAAATTTCAGACTTCAGAGACAAGAATAATTGTTCCTGTTCCCTGTTAAGCAGTTCCTTGTTAAGCAGCAGTACTTCAGTTTCAAAGAAAAATCTAGGTCAAGGGGGTTTTGATTTGATTTCATTTTTTTTTAAATACAATTTCTCCATTTTTTATTATATTTAATTAAAATAAGATTTTCTGAAATTCCAAGTTAAAGTGTTAGGTATATTCATATGGAAACAGGAAATTAAATTTGTTTGGAAAAATGTGGGGTTTAGTTATTATTAAGACTGATAAATGATGAAAAATTTGTTTTGACCTTTTATATTATGTAGAGGGGTGAGATCTCAGTGCTGATCTAGTCTGATAGCCAGCATCAGAACTAGCTACCTAAACAGCAGATTAGGTCAACTTCATGTTTTTCGAAAACCCAATGTAACCTGGTAAAGATTTTTGACAAGTTTATGGGATTTACAAAAAAATTGCCTCAATTGGTCAAGAAATTTATGAGTCCCAGTGTTACTGATAGGAATCAAAGAAGAGTCAGTGCTATTAAAAATAAGCTTATCTTTTGATGCTTCATGTGGTTCAAACTAGGTTTAAAATGCTTCACATTCCTACGCATACTAAATAAATAAACAAGGGTCGGTCATCATATTGTTTTAAAAATTGTAATATTTCACATTTAAACTATCAGGGATTTATTCTATTTTCTTTCTACTGAACGACACTTTGGGATATATTTGGTTTTCATTTTCAAATGTGTCTGCAAATATGTGTCCAGAAAAATCTTAGCATTTTTACTTAAAATGAAAAGAGCTATTTTCAGATAAGTTCTTATGCTTAGGAGATGACTAACTTCTCCTGTCTGAAATGACGACTAACTTGATAGTTATGAAGAATTTCTTAGTGAAAACAGAACAGCTAGTGATACAGCTATCAATAGCTCAGCTTAGGATGTTCTGTCCAAAATATACTTTTTTTTAACATTAAATTTGGACTACTGGCTCCAGCATTGTAGAACTGCACAATAAGTTACTGACAGAGGCAGAACAAGCTGTACTACTTGGTGTATCTGTTAAGTCTAATATCTATAAGGTTACTCTAAACTGTACCTTTCCAAGCTGTGGAATCTGGCAGTATCGCCACAGGTTTTTTTCACCCCTTGTTTTCTTCCCAACATAAAAGCCTACAGTTATGGATCTCTGTGTCTATGTAGGGATTCTCTGATTTCTGGAAAGTGTTAGTAATCTGGTTGCACTTAGAGATCTCTATTATTTTTGTTTGGTTTTTATTTTTGGCCGTATATAATCTCCACCACTCTTCCCTAGGGTGCAGGTAGTTCTCCTGAGATTCATAAAATGTTCAATAAATCTTTCTTGCTCTCTGAGCTGCATCTATGTTTTGTAAACTGGTGTTGAAAATTACTCATGCTTCTAAGAGAGCAACACCATAAAAGACTAAAGTACAAGATTCACAGATGCTTCACTCTAGAAATAACTATTTATGATGTCAGGTGATACTCAGCATGAAGAAGAGGACTAAAACTGACAGTAGGAGATTTTAAGCACTGAACATGAAATAGATTTACAATAGCTAGCTCTGGATGCACATCACAAACATTTAAAGTGTCCTAACCTGGGACAGTTCAGTTCATCCTATCTCTACCATACTATCAGTAAAGCGAGCGAATGAGCCAGTACATAGCAATGTTGAAATACTCCTTGATATTCCATCATATTCTGATACTGTATAGCTGGAATTATCAAATGACTTGTCTATTTCAGGTGTAGATAAGAATAAAAACAGATAGAATGGTAAACTATAATTTCAAATGCTTATTTTCCAAAGACATTTACTCTTTAATATATTACACAAAATGAACAAATTTCTGAAACAACATTATTATCACCCAGTTTCTGCTCAAGTCTCCTAACATACATGATAAGCTGCATTTTATGTTTGTGTTCTTGCTCTCAAACTGGATTGGTAGCTTGTTTCCTTTACTAATCCGGAAGCTATTAAGCACGGCGGATAGCTAGACATTATCTGAGTGCATAGTTTCCTTTGCAGATTGGTTTTAAGGAGTAAGGTTTCATTGTTGTTGGTAAAGGCATTAAAGGCATCCTGAGGGCTAAAGCAAACAAAACAAGATCAGCATAGTGTCTTATTCTATTTACATAATGGTTAGCACTTTTCGTTTTTCAATTTTACCTGATAATGTAAAAAAAAGTCTTTTCTTTTTTTTTTTTCTTTTTACCTCCAAGGCAACATGAAATGATAAAGAGATAAAATGCTCCCAGGAAATGGGCCTGTTAAATTCCTTGCTTGATAGCAGTAGAAAGAACACACTTACTGAAGCACTTACTGGTATTTCATTGACTTGAAACAAAGAATTAGAACCCACAGGAAACTGTTAAGTATGATCTATACCAGAGATCTGTTATTCTAAACGAAGTAAAACGTATGCCACTTCTGCTACAGAAAAAAACGCTTAGAAAAATCCAGGAAGAAGATTCATCCTGCTTTCTCCTTTCATTGATATGCAGAATGTGACATCTGTTAGATTATTTTGAGCTCATTTACTGTAATAAGAAAACTCTAGATAGATAACTTTTGGATTATTTATCTCTACATTAATTTTAAGGGGAAAAAAATTTAAAAGCTTCTTTCGTCGGTGTATGTGATCTTTTGTTTGCCAAATGCTGTATTTCCTATCCCTTCTCTTTTTATATCTTTGATTTTATGTTTACATTGAGAATTGTCATAAAAAAATGAAAGAATTGCAAATCTTTCTACAGAACACTTGTTTCTGCATTCAAATTGGACCATTAAGAGAAACTAATGTGAGAGGTTGTGGAGTGTCCTTCTCTGGAGATGTTAAAAACCTACCTGTATGCGTTCCTGTCCAGCCTGCTCTAGGTGAATCTAGTTTGGCCAAGGGGGATTGGACTAGAACTGAACTTCCAACCCCTCCCATTCTGTGATTATGTGACTCCACACAGATGCATAGGAATTCTGCAAGTAAACCTTTTGCTGTATATACCCCTTATCACGGATTCAGATTCCTGGACACCCTCCCTGTATTATTGCGGATAGATGGAAGAAGATTCCTGATTTCCCAATAAGCTTCAGGGGTGGGGAACTAGGAGTGAGATGTCTATAGAGATTTTTGCTCTAAAGAGACACTTAGGACAGTTGTCACAGAGACCAGCTACAGTCTATTTAGGTCCTTCCCCAAGATGCTGGAGATTCCAGGGTCTTCTCTAGACAAAGCCAAGTAGGGACCTGAACTTTGACTACCTTCCTTGAGTATTATAATCATAAAGCCTGAAGAAAAAAATGCCAGCTGTCTCCCATGCTGCTCATCCCATCCCAAATGAAGAGAAAACACTTAAATACTTTTCAAGGTTTCTGTTGTGGTCTTGGGCACACTGCAGTGCACGTACAGGTTATACTAACATTTTTTGCTAGTTGAATTGTGGTTAAAACTCAGTAGACCTTTTCCATGGTCTGAGCAACGACGAGGGTATGTGATAATAACTCATATCGCCATGGAAGGGAGATTGCAACTATCTCCAGTATTGATAGCCTATAGCTGCAGACTATAGATGTATATGAGTAGACTGCAATTTGCAGGCTATAGCTGTGTTGTTCTGCAAGGTGACTGAACTTAATCAAGTTATGAAAACTTGAGAGGAATTAGCAAAAGTATTTATAGAACAGAAGTTAACGCCTTCTTGAAGACGTAACTTGGCCAGCAGACAGTTCACTCTAGCACTTATTCATTGAAATAGAAATCTTTTATTAACTTTAATGCAAAAATAATTGGGCTGCTGACAAGTAAGGAGAAAAATCTCCAGTCAACAGCAAAGCCTCAGAAAAAAAGGCAGACAGAATATCTATCCTCAAACCTCTTGGTAGCACATCTCCTTAGTATGTGACACAAATGAAATACAGCAATAATATCTCATTATTCACAGGGTTTCCCTTGTTTTACACAGAACAGGTCAGATGGTCTCAGTCAAAGCATTCAAGTTTTCATTTACTTTAACTCGGATGCAGCAGACCGGCTGATGTAGGATCCCTTAGGTTTAGAAGGGGGCAGGTAGGTAAAAAACCCAAAACATCATACTTCATAGGAGAACACAAGAAAAAAAAAAACTACTTTAACATTTGCAAAGAATTTAGAGGTCTCTTTTAACACAAATATCAAATTAAATTATCAGAATGAAGGTTCTATATGTATTAATACTCCATGTCCCAAGTTCACCTGGTATAAACAATATCAGTGCTGTTTTATTTACATGTAGTGCTTGTATTTTGAGCCTTAGGAATGCATTGAAATCTATCAAATTGTATTTACTAACTTCAGGTTTCAATCCTCATCTTTATTTCCCAGGTGAAAAGGTGAAATTAATTACTGGGAGTAGAGTTAGCAAAAGGTCTATGCCCTTTTAAGCCCTCTAAAGCTTCAGGCAAAGTAATCAGGGAGACTGAACTTAAAACCAGCACATTTCAATGTACTTGTCAGCTCTACACAAGTTGTCCAAGAGATGGAAAAAGAGATAAAGACAGAGAGGAAGAGAGAGAGAGAGAAAGGAATATCCCCCGGTATCTTCATTTTCTGATCAAATTATTTGTTTAACTTCTTGGTAGGTTGCTTAATAGCAAAATCTGTATTTTGTGTGCTGTGTGATGCTAAAGCATTTTCCTTAATTATATTTGATAGTTTATCCATCTTCCTATGTGTTTTCTTTAGGGAATAAAAAGATAACTAAATTCTTAAAGCAATAATGGCAAACTGGCTAAACTGAATATTGTGTTGTGCTATAGTAGCCTCAACATTTCTAAATTGCTTCAATAAAATTCCGAAATTGCTGTAATTGAGAAAAAGGTTGAAGAAGTCTTGCAGGTCAAATGGCAAATTTATTAATGTGTAAAGCTAGCAAAAAGACCAATAAAATAATATTTGAAATGCATAAACACATTTAAAAGCAGTAAATATAGAACATGCACTGTCATTTTATATAGTCAGTGGGAATGTAGCACATATATGAACAAGCAATTAAACTAGTTTTGTTAATATTGAATAGTTCATTATAAGCCACTGAAATTGTTGGGACTGTTTCTTATAACAACAACAGCAACAAGGATAGAAGTATTAGCACCCAAAACTTTTAGGAATCATTACTTTTAAAAACACTCTGATTTGTGGTAACACAGACTTGTACATTCACATATCACTACGCAATCTAATGAACATGAAGTTTTACCGAATATAAGCTTTACATTCTCTGATCCCTGAAATTATGTCTTTATCTAAAGTCCAAATATTTTTTTAAATATGTAATTTTATTACCAAAAAAAAAAAAAAAACAAACACCCCAAACCCCTAAACCCTATACACATCATTGACAAAATTTTCCCTAAGAAAACCACATTGAAAACAATTGATTTACCAAGGAGATTAATTTTGTCAGCAGTTTTTTTTTTGTATTACTACACTTTCAGTGCAGGAAATGATGAAATGTTTAGCTTACATTGCTCTCTCTCATACACACAATGGTTCTGTCTGCATTAGCTGTCCCTGTTCATACAATATACCCCTTTATATCTGATAACATCCTGCACATCCCCGAGTATTCCCTATAAAAAGATGTGCATATGAAGGTGTAATTACTACTCTTTTCTACAGTCTTGTTTCATTTTATCTATCTACTCTATTTATATACTTCCTTATTTCTGTACTGTTTAGCTATTTATGTACTTCCCTATGAAGCCTCTACTGTTCAGTGAATAGTGCTTCAGCATGCTTGCTCTATTTTGTTTCAGTGTTTGGAGCTGAAATGTTCTCCTGTGTATATTTAAATGCCACCATGTTTTAGTAAATGAAACAAGAATATATAAATGTACAATACAATACTGTAAATAAATGCTGTACAAGAAATGACATTCCATAATACTCCATAAATGGAGTAACTAACCATTAATCTTCCTATTTTGATTCTTTTATTGAAAACAAATTAGTAGACATAAAGTTAAATTGTTTCAATTATTTCATTAAAAGATTATTTTCAAATATTGCTGTGTATTTCAAACGCACCAGTACCACAAGCCTGGGTGAGCTGGAACGTTCCATTTTATATCAGTGGCTCATGAAAATTTGTTATGCATTTCTTCATGATGAAATATATTCGGTCATGAAGACAAAAACAGCACAGCATGTCATAATAAACAGATGAGGTCAGCTGGAATTTGAAAATCTATTTTTTATTTACAAAGTCTTCCTGAAACTTGTAGACAGTTTTCAAAAAGTGCATTGGATGTTGCCACAATGTCACTTAATTAGTTGCTAACCTTCTAAAATGGAATCTTATTTTTAGATTTTCTCCTACTTTAATGACTGACATGATTATATTTTGAGTTTTCTAAAAAGCCCTTGTAATTGTCATGTTGTATCTAAGCTTTGAATAAAGGTTGATAAATTTAATCCCTTTTATGTTATCTCTATGCTGCAAATTCAAAATATTTTGTTGTAGTCCATACAATACTGTAATGACATCACACCAACATGTGTGTTAAAACTCTTCAAATGATCAATGTTTTATAAACAGCATAAAAGTAAACATCTTACTTTAATGTCTATAAACATCTTACTTTAATGTCTATAAACAACAATGAACGTTGTTTCCTTCCTTTTGGAGGCCATGAACACTATCCTGGATATTAAATCGAATGCAGAACAACCATAGTCTGCAGGTTTTATCTCTCTAGAAAGAGAATACTGTCACTATCTCGTGTCAATAATTTTCATGTGATACAATAGCATTAGTTCTGAGTTACAATCCAATGGCCTCAGACTGGATCCAGTTGACAAATGCTTTTTTTTTTTTTTTCCCCCCAATTAAAATTCCTTATGAGACTGATGAGGAATAGGTAATTTTAGAAAGGTGTGGTTTTTGGAAATTTGTCAAAATTAAAATGGAAGTGCATTTAGCCCTGAATCTCTGAAGCTTTTATCAGGAGTGTCATATGTAACTAAGAAGCAGACATGAAATGTACTATTTTTGGGAATAATCTTGCCTTAATGTAAATAAAAACATTTTTTTTTTTTTTAAATATATTGTTTTTATACAGAAACACTCTTTTTATAGGGTGAAAGGAAACAAAAATGGCAAAATAATAATAAAAAAGAAAAGGGTTACACTTCTGCTGTTTTAAAAGTTTTTCTTAGAATTGAATCTTTAAAAGGCCTGAGAAAGTTTTTCAGCTTTCCACGTGTCCGCACTTGCTGCGGGCTCACCACCCTCTTAAAATGGCTTGAGCAGAACTTGAGGCTGCATAGTCTTTGTTCCTATCAGTTTTATTTTAGCTCTTTTTCTTTGGGAAGTACTGTCCCTGGTAAGAACAGAAATTACAGCAGAGGCCAATTTGAGATGTTTCTTATGCTCCTTTAACTAAGGTTAACTTCATGAACCAAAATAACCTATGAAGATTGAAAAAAAGTTGGGATAGGGCATTTGGGAGATTGGTGGCTTTTTGCCCAGCCTAGTGGTTTATGACTTGCTCTTTTTCATTACATATTCTGTAGTTATGACTCAGTCACTGAGTTGGATTCACAGTAGAGAGGATAATAGAAATCAATACCATGGAAAAGAATAAACAATGAAAGCTCTTTATTAATGACAGCTTTCTTCTGCACAGATGAAAACTGAGCCCTTTAGTCAGACCACAAGAGCTTCCACTTCTTGCCCAACTTTAAACTTAGCACGGCAAAGAAAAAAAAAAAAAAAAACGAAAACACAAAACCACAACCAAGAAAAAACAAGTAATCCCTTTAAAGTTAGAATGTCCTGTAAATTCTGATAGTGAAGTTTTAAAATTGAACTTTAAATTCGACTGCTCTGTACAAGACTCTCATGATATTATACTCTCTGTGACACACTTCAGACCTGATAATTTTTCTGCAAGTAAGGGAATAGACCTTAAGCTGTTGAGACAAACTATTATGAAGTCAGTGGATTAGTATACACTTCTGTAAAAGACTGGTCCCAGAGCAGCCATGAATACCTGCCCGCCTCACATTTTTTTCACTCATCACCAGAGAGCTTGCAAACTACCTGCAAGACACATCTGGCTATGATGTCTGGGTATGGCTTTTAACCACAGAAAAAAAAGATGAAATTCACTTTGAGATTAAATATTTCATTCAGTTATCTAAACATAGGTGCCTGGTGCCATCTTGTTGCCCTTCACTGGGCTAAGAGACACAAAAACGATGTATGGAAGATCTGCATCTTTTGGGTTCTGCAGCTAGGCTAGAACGCCACTGCAGTAGATAAAATGACAGTAGGTGATTGTTCTTAGATTGCTGAAGTTAGTCAAGGACATCAGAGTTTGTTTCCAGAAAGCTGTTGTTTATGGTAGCTAAAAGTGAAAGCTCTCATACAGTTAATAAAGACTTAGTCAATACACTCACTGGCACGTAGAGTTATTAAACTGACGTCTGTGATAGATGGGATTCTATGGACATTTGAGATGCCATAGTATATGTTGCCCAGTTTCCAGAGGCTGCTTTGGAAAACCATGGGAACCCTGGAGAATCTCTGTTGTATCTGCCAGCTGAAGTGGGTGTCAAGGAGATCTCAAAGAGTACTAGATACCTATATTTAGGCATAAATATTACACCTGATGAGTACTATTTATCAGCTGAAATGCTGTCTATGCTCCTGCAACTTTCTGGAACAAAGACTGAGGTAATACCAGATACCTTAGAGCAGGCACTTAGAATTTCAGCTGAAGCCTGTGTTTAGGCACCTCAGTTCTACCCTTTGCTCACATGCAGACATTTAGGTTTAGGTACCATGATCACTAATGGAAAACAAGTCTAGATTCAGAGTGTTTTTTGAGACAATTTGCCCATGAATAGTATAGATGTATGCTGTCAGAGTTTTGTTTGATTAGTGGAACTACAGGGCTGCTCCTATCATTATTTTTATAAATATCTTCATTTGTAAAATGAATACCTACTTTCTCTGATACCAAAATAAGTGGCAATAATGTTACTTTTATATTTCTAACTCTCATGTTGTTGATTATTTATGCTTTCTCTTGGTAGAGTACTAAGCTACCTGAAAAAGAATAGAAATCTTGTGCAAACCACTTGAGTCAACATTTAGACAACTTACAGTCTGCATAAGAGCTTATGATATGGGGCAATTTTCAGGATATCCCACTAGTAACTTAAGTCGCCTGAACTGAATCACCACAAAAGGTCTTACTTGCCCTTTTAACACATTTCAAGGAAATGTCTAGTACTGGTCAGTCTCACTTCAGATGAAGCATCCAAATATCTATCCTCTATAGTTTTGTAAGCCTTACTCCACACACATATATTCTTCACCAGACCTGCACCAGTAACTAGGACTTTGCAATTAGGACTACCCGGTATGGCTAGGTATAGTAGTGCTATGTCCCCTGATGCTCATGCATAAGCAGAACACATCACTGAAAATACAAGTTTAGAGCAACACCTGGGTTTAGGTTGTGAGCTGCTGTGATTTGTCACAACTGTCATAATATGGGGTGGGATTCAAGTCTAGATTCAGACATCTAACTTCAGGTAACTACAATATAGACATTTACATGTCAGCTAGAAGTTTAATGTAACAGGGTACCTAATGGAAATAAGAGGGGTGATTCAGTGCTTACCCATAAACATGAAATGCATATTGAAAGGCTCTAGGGTATCTCTCACAGTTTCCAACTGGCCATCCAGAAGGCCGTGGATATTCTCTGCCTTGTGTGTAATCTATAGATGCCTCCAGATAGCTTAGAAACTCAAAAAGTTGTAGCGTGTAAAGTGGAAAGCCATTTGCAGGCTACAACATCAGTCCCCAAAACTTTAGGATAAGCTGCTGAAAGACAAAAACTATAACTTATTCTTACAGGCTTCAGCTTCAACTTATGATGGTATGGCTCTAAGACTATAGGAATCGCCTCTGCCAATTTCCAGATAAACACAGAAACCTTCACAAAGTTTGTGGTTTATGAAAAGCCTCTTCTACTATACTGCTGCCAGGCAATAAAAAGCAGAAACCAGACCTTCCTTCAACAGGATGTAATGTTTCTCCCTCCAGTCTGTGCTGACAAGTCATTTTAGTTCTTTCTTGGATTTAGAAAGAGTTTTTCCTTTCAGGAGGCCAAAAGTTTTGGGTTTTTTTTGTTCCACTACTTGTCTTGCTGTGCTTGCCGGAATGTCCTGATCCACAATTTGAGCAAGTTCTCTGGAGAAGAGCAAGGGGTGTTCCTGTTTCTCTTTTCTATACAGAAACAAACTTCCCTTTCCACATGGTACTCACTGATCAACCACAACACAGGATTTGTCTTTATTTGATTCTTTCCTTTTGTGACTCTCTATACCACTGCTAAAATGACAGCATGTTAAAAGGAGGAAAGATTATATTTCCAGGGAACAATATAGAATATACTTTTTATCCCTATCCAACTTTCTTCAAAAGAGGTTTTCTCAGGCCACTGTATAAAGTGTTCAGTTCTGTGTTCAATGAATCCTCCCTCCCAACCCTTCGTACATCACACCCCCTCACGTGGCCTTCTAGCCCTCCTTGAAGATACACCTCACAGACACTGCCACCCTATATAAACCAAGTCAAGGAGGGATAAGGACACGGAGCTCTAAAACTAAGATTTCCTTTCATTTCAGCAGTTCTTAAAGCTCCCATGGTGACACTAAGTTTTAATTTTCCATCAGTTTCTGGTGCACTGTTTCCAAATTTGTTCAGATGATGTTTTGTGCAAGCCTTAGTGAACAAAATCAAACATTTAATGTGAAGTGAGTTTGTGGGACACACTCCAATCAGGTTATGGGTTCTGAGGACTTTTTTCACTCTATTTCCCAGAGTCCATCAGCACAGAGAGAAGTTAACTGACGCTTTTCTCCTGGGACGTGAATTTGTTGTCTTTTGTAGATGCTTATTTTCATCACTTACACTGAAGTTATTGCTGTCCATGAGGTTATATTGGTTTAAAGCCATTTCTGCTTTAGTCGGTGAAAGCAGGAATAAAAGGACAAAAAAGTCATTCACTTGCAGCCATGCATATCTGTACTTAATGAAGTTAGCAGCCCCATTATCCTGTATATTATACCCTCTGGTATAATAATTTACACCCATGTAAGCCACGATAAAATTGTTACTAACTCAGAAAGCTTGTGTTTAAAAACAGAATTAAATTTAGAATTCTGAGTCTCTTGCAAAATCAATGTAGAGAAGGGAGAGTTAATTGGAAAGCTAGTTATTATGCTTTTGTTCTCTGGAGACAGTATGCCCCACAGTGTTTGAACCTGGCATGTTCTTAAATAAGGGTTGGAAAATGTACAATGTGTTCTTTGATACTTTTCCTCTCCCTCTTTCCTATGGTAGAGCAGACATGATACTGCAGTCAGCTGATCATGAACTTACTTCCAGCTGGTTTTGCACTTAAGTGATATTAAATGATTTTGACCAAAACCAGTGCCAGCACACTTAGAAAATTGAGAAATTTGAGAAAATAATATTTTACTCTTAATGCTTACCAGCACAGACATGCATAATATTTGGCTCTCTTATTCAAATCTAGTTGTCAAATATTTAGTTATGAAGCCAAGTCATTTTGCCAAATAAGTAAGTTCATCCAAATTGTTTTTTTTTTTTTTTTGTGTGTGTGTGTATGTATGTATGTATTTTTCCCAGATATGAGGCTGTGCTAATAGTTTAGATGGAAGAAGGAATATGAAATAAAATGATGATTTTTCTGGTTAGTGGAACCTGACGGTGGAGAAGAGTACAACCTCATAAAGCTGATTGAATACAGTGAATTATTGATCACTGCAGTTCAATTACTGTAAAAAAGTGAAGAATAAAAGTTAACAGACTGTGATGGCTATTTATTATGACAAATTTAGAGGTGGGTATTACAAAGAAGAGGATTTTTTTTTTTTCACTACCGTGAAGAATCACTAAGTCATTAAATAGATTTCAGTGAAATGTGATTCTTAAGCCATAGTACTGGGAAGAAAAAAAAAAACCCAAACAACATTAAATATTATCTGATTACGAGTTCCAATTTTATTCCATTTTCTCCATGCTGATCTCAATGGAAGAGAGAGTTTGAGGAAGGGATGAATGATGTTAAGTAAGAAGGCAAATAAGTTTATTAGCCATTTTATACCATATCATGTGTTGAAGAATTCTGCATATTGCAGTATTTCAACCACTGCTTCTCACAGTACATCCAAAATAGATTAACATACATTGAAGACAGGTGAGACCCCGATTCAGTGTCAGTCTGTAGTTAGACTCAATGATAAAAGTGATGAATGTGTCTGGGACCTAGAAAGAGGGAGCAGACAGCGACTATTTTTTTAGTCTAAAGGAATGTGTGCAGATGCAACATTTCTAGGGGACTTTAGAAAAGTGAAAAGTAGTGAAATCTGGCATATAAAACCACATCATCTACATCTGTGAAAAGTGGGGTATGATACACTAAGGAGAAATAATTGTGTAAAGTGCAGAACAGTGCAAAAACAGATCTAAAATCAGATTAAGTCAATAAGCCTAATAAGGCTGATTAGTTTTTCATTTATACCTCTGAAATTGTGCTGTAAAATAACATTTGGCCTTAAGTGACAGAAGGTACCTGTAAGGCCAGAAGTTGGACAAGTATTTATTTAATAATTGATTTCTGCAATGGGAGAGGCATTCCAGGACTTTCATACACTGGTGTAGGCCACTTTACAGTATATTCTCCTGATATACCATTTTCTGTGTGATGTTTTTTACACTAACACTTGCACATCGGAAACGTGTTCTTTATCATAGAAGTTTCCTTATATTCAGTAGACTTCTATGTTAAATTAAGGCTAACTTTTTTCATTAGGATGATGCTGCCAGTGATAAAATCACTCTATTTCATGCTTGAATCTGTTCTTTGCCTCTCCATAGACTGTAATTGGTCTAATACAAATGCATTACTTTTTATATAAAGACTTTTTTTCCCTTTTGACTTTAATTAAACTCCACTATCACATACTAGTGGAATACTTATCATTTTATTTTTCCACTTTAAAAGTCAACCTTGCTGCCATGTGAGTTTTCGCAAACTCTCACAGCTCTTTGTCTTAAATTTTATTTCTTCCATAATTGCTCACAGGAAATACAATGTCTCTTGGTGTAAGTATATCAATTCGATCTTCGTGTGATGTCTTTGAAATGAAAAGCAGTTCCCTGCATGAAAACCAGAACAGTAGCAACAAAAACACTTAAATCTTTTGCACAGAGGGCTGTGTAAGAAAATCTTTTGTGTGCACAAGGAATATCAAACACAATGTCAAAACACAAGTTGGTGCACTGAATAAAAGCCGTACCTCAACTATAAGAAATCTTTAGGGACATGGAAACTCTGTGTTTTCATTATGAGATGAGGTGACCAGTGAAAAGGGATGTCTGTACAATCCTTCTGGGAATAACAACAACAAAACATAACAGTTTTTAAAATACATTTGCTCATGGACTAGAGTTGCAGAGCTGCTGGGCATTTGTGAGATCATTTCTAAGAGCTCTCCAACAGGAGGCAGGAAAAAATGTTTTATGGGTTCATAGAATAGAAAATAAAATTAGCTCCAAATAGTGCCTAAGGACTGAATACACGGCACAGGGCCTTCCGAGGCATAGGTATGTGATATCCACTGACCGGTTCTTACAGGTGAGCCCCTTGCACAGCACGACACACAGATCCACTCATGGCAGATCCACAGCGGCTGCGCAAGGAGGTCGTGTGGCAGGTCAGCTCTCCCCTATCTGCAGATTTGTGAGAGTCTCTCCTCTCTCCAGTGGCAGAGCAGATAGAGAAACCTTTGCAGGCCTACAGCAAGTAACACAGCTCAGCCGAGAAACTCTCATGGGAGAAAGAGAGAAAGCGAGAAAATATTGCTTCTAGCCTATGCTTCAATAATTAATAACAAATAATAGTATTCTTATCCCTTGCATCATTTTGATTGTGAGAATTTCCAATATGAGTGGAGAAGCCAGAGAGGAAGAAAGTTATTTAGTTTTTAGAGCAAGTCTGATGAGTGCACCCTGGTTTGTACTGGGAAATTATTTTACCGATGTGGAACAGAGAGCTGGCCTCTCCATTTACAGAGACCTGTTGTGGGATGTGTCAGACAGCTCTCGCAGTGAATTGAGTAATACACTACAAAAAAAACCCCATGAAAACAAGTAATGAAGGTACAGAGTTTGAAATAGGCAGTACCAGGAGTACAAAGCACCTGCAGGTTATGTGTATAAGAACTATAAACAATGTATAGTATATGGCTTGCACACCACATTTTCACCTACCTCATTCCTATTTATCATAGAATCACAGAATGTGTTGGGTTGGAAGGGACCTTTAAAGGCCATCTAGTCCAAACCGCCTGCAGTAAACAGGGACATCTTCAGCTAGATCAGGTTGCTCAGAGCCTCACCAAGCCTGGCCTTGAATGTCTCCAGGGATGGGGCCTCCACCACCTCTCTGGGCAACCTGTTCCAGTGCTTCACCACCCTCATTGTAAAGAACTTCTTCCTAATGTCTAATCTAAATCTACCCTGCTCTAGTTTAAAACCATTGCCCCTCGTCCTATCGCTACATGCCCTTGCAAACAGCCCCTCCCCAGCTTTCCTGTAGGCCCCCTTTAGGTACTGGCAGGCTGCTATGAGGTCTCCTCGGAGCCTTCTCTTCTCCAGGCTGAATAACCCCAGCTCTCTCAGCCTGTGGTTTAAGTATACATGGTTTAAGAGCATGAGCCTTGCTTATAAAACTGTTGTTTAAATATGCTTACAGGAAGGCAGACGTACATAAGAAGTTTTTCTCTTTCACACAGAGAAGCACAGCACTTGGCCAAACCTACTCATCTCTACCTCCAGCAGCAGCACACTGTGAAGACTCATCCCCTTTACTGGCCTGGGGAATTGAAGTAACACAGCAGGGGTAACCATTTGTTTCATGCTGATGAAGGAAAGGGATTATGTGTCTTTAAAGCAGAAGGAAAGGCCTTAAGGATTTTAGGCCTACAGTGGGAGAAATTTTCTGGAACTGATCATCTGACAGGGATGGTGAACCCGTGGCATGTGTTGCTATTGCAAATGGTGTGCAAGCAGGGCTTGAGATATCTGCTTTCTTTTGGCTGCTGTGGAGCTTTTGCTACTCACACTGTCCAGCAAGCAGTGTCTGGCCATAGGAAGAGTTCAAAACATCAGCTAAAAGATAAGGATATAGCTTAGAGGCTCTAAAGAGCTGAAGGAGATAATGTTGAATAAAGAGCAGAAGGGGATAGAGAAATATTGGCATGAAGTGTGAAAAAGGTTCATCAACACATCCTAGTCACTATAGCACTTTTCACACAAATGCATAGGATTTAAAAGTAATGTTTAATGAGGACAGATATAGCGAAACAGCTATTGTTATGCTCTGCATGATTTATTAGCTGAAATGAGGTTAGCTTTTCTCCACTTTTTTTAGTGTTGCTTGTGAATGTTCAGACATCAAATTTCCAGACATGACAAAAATTCAGGAATAATTTATAATAATACTTTATTATTATAATAATCCAATAATATATAATATTAATTTATAATAATAGTTTATATATAACATATCATCAAAAATGCGGAATTTATAGCTACGTCTATGCATTTTACATATATACATAATGCTGATACAGTACACAGAGTCGTTAAAATATGAGAAACAGTCTTTCAAAGTCACATTACTGTGATAGTGTATTGCAGCTATCAAACGTGTACACGGCAAATATATCTTCAAAGTGTTTTGTAATATATGAGAAGTGCACTGGGAAGTGAGGGTCAGTTCTCTACTGGTAAAAGTAGGAACGGTTCTAGTGGAATGAAAGGTCTTCTACCTGAACAGTTAGGCCTTGAGACCTACGGTAGTTGGTGTTTTTTTTTCCCATGGGTCTTTTGTGTGTGAAGCTAGCGGTAATGCAGAATGACAGAATAATTGCTGTTAAAACATCTTTTTTCAAATGGAATGTGATTATGTAATGAATCATCTATAAGGAGAATAAAGTATATTAAGGAACTTCACTTTAGCCAGTAGGAATCCAATTGAGAGTCTAAAGCTCCATAAAGTTTCATCTTTTCTCTTTTTCTTTCTTCGTGGTTTTTTTTTTTTTTTTTTTTTTTTCATTTTCCCCTCTTTCTGGGGAAATTTTAACCCCGAGATATATATTTTTTTTTCCTTTTTAGCTCTAAAGGAGCTTATGTCTCAAATAATCTCATTGAAGAGATAAAAGCAGAAGCTCTGCAAGAGCCTGCATTAGAAGGAAAAAAAAGTTGCAAGGATTGCTGAGAAAGACCAGGTAGGGTCATTTCCTCTGATCATCAGCTATTCTAATTTCTGTTCCATAGCTGTGACCTGGCTTCATGACTTGTGGGTTTTCCGTCAGCTTCACATCATCACCTGCAATTTACATAATGTAAAACTGCAGGAAAACACGGGGCAGGACAAGCTTAAATCAACCTTGTAAGGTCTGAGCTTCATTCTGGCTCATTAATTTCAAAGCACATGTAGTTCTAATACCGAATGGGTAGAGAATGCTTTCAGCTGTAACAATGAGCTGCAATAAAAATATGAAAGATTGTAACTTTAGTACTAAATCTGATAAGAACGAGATTTGATTTTTGTGTTTAGTTACCATTTCTCATATGAGAAACCTAAATACTGCAATGTAATCAGTTTCCGATAGAGAGGCATTGTCACAAACAGTGAAAAATCCTCTGAAGGTATCTTTGAATCTTAACGCTAAGCTGAGGAGATATTATAACTTAATTTGATGAAATCCAGTCCCTACTATCCAATTTTGATAGTGTGCTTGGTATTGTGGTTTTCTGAAACCACATTAACCACTTTATTTTATCAGATAAGGATTCTTTTGTGTTCCTTAAGCTTACTGTGGTCTAGTAATTAATCTAATAGATTTCACTGCCTCTGAAACATAACATATGTACATGATCCATGGAAAATTATCCTGGAACCGTATCTTGGTAAATTAAAAGTATAATTCATTTTGCTTTCACCTTTACTGAATACCACCAGGGCTGCTTCAGAGATGTTTTAAGTAACAATAAATTCCACCATACTAATACTTACTGTGATAGCATTAACATAGTAACATATAATATGTTTAACTACATCAATCTGCCATATAAATCAACTGCAGATCATAACAATAATTACATTCCAGGTTCAGCTGTTCTGGGTTATGGATATTTATTGATTTAGGTATATAAAATGTTAGTGCTCACTCATGTGTCCTACTGACAAAACAAAGCATTTTATCAGACGTATAACTACTTAAAATGACCAGTCCTATTGTCTCAATTTCATACTCCTGTAATTACAAGTCTTAAATTGTTTTCAGACCATTCATTCACAAACCAGCAAAGAAAACCAGACAACGCAAGCAAGAAAGCAAAAATCCCTTAAAACTTTATATACATCCAAAAGCATATTTCAGGAAGTCAGAAAAAAACAAGTAACGGTTTTCTCATTCCCTGGACTCCCAGAAATGTAGACCCAGTAGTAATGTGCCAGCCTATTCAGTCCTAACTTCTCTTTCTGAGCTGTGTGTTTCATCCCATGGTCTTCTTTACATCTGTTTCTCGGCTGAGAGCTTCTTCATGAACTGGTTGGAAGATATTTTTGAAACAATATGTTTTCTCTGGTTTCTCTGATCCCTTTTGGTACAAATGTTCAAAAAAATTTCCAGGCTAAGGCAATACTTTGCATGGAAAATTTCAGTACAAAGAATAAAGGTCAGCAAAATTAAAAATAACTGAAAATAGATGTGTCGGTTAACTTTAATGATAATAATCAGGACTCCTATCTCCACATAGTCATAATTATACAATAGTGCACCCCCAAAAAGTAATTCAAAAGATACTTGAGATTCAGAAATGTCCTGTGAAGTAGAATATTCACTATGAATAGTAAAATGCAGTATTTTAAACTGGCCTGAAATATGAAAAAAAAGTGCACACGTCTTAATAAAATGCTTACTTTAAGAATACAGAAAAGAATAGGACAAAATATCCAAAATGCCAATTAAGCAAACTTGTTGACCTCATACTGTAATAAACAAAGTTTACTAGACTCAGCCTGCAGACACTGTTGTGGATACAACTTTCTTAACCGTAGGAATGTGATGAAACAAAAAAAATTATTTAAGCACAAAGAAAAATAAATCTTAATGCAGGAAAAATATCAATTTTTCTGTTGAACACTCTAAAACAGTGCCTGAGTCTATTCTGTTTTCACTACGAAAGATTGTATTTTCTCAGCTGAAAGCTGAGTTAGTCTGCATGGGATTTGTTTATGGCCAGTGGAGAAAGAAAAGACTCTTCTAGAAAGTGGTTCATCACATCCTAAAGTACACCTCTTCAGGTTAATTGAACTGCTTATTTCTATCTACCGACAATAAAGGGATTTGAGGGTGGCTAGCTCAGAGAAGATACCTGCTGTGACAACATTTATTCAGATAAATCCCCAAAAGACATTTTGGCTTTCCAAATATGCTTGTCCCTGTGCTTTCCTGAATGGTACAAAGATTCAACAATGCCAATGTAAAGATCTGACCTGCTCCTGAGAAGTGAGTGTCTTGGGATGTAAAATAGGTGTTTGGCTTTGCCATGGTATTGGCTAAAAGACCTATTATTTTGTGCTCTTCAAAATACATTATATTGCTCAGGGAGTGTCTCCTTGGGTTTAAGGCCATAAAGTATAAAAAGGCTCATGTCCATTTATTAGGACGAGCTCCTGGAGGGTAGATAGGCTATGTCCACACTGGATGGTGGGTTTCAGTTCAAAGTATCTGAAGTAACATACCAGCAGCACAGCCCACAGCCCACAGCCCACAGACAAAAGTTGAGGGTATCAGAAGGTCTGGTTCTGGGATGTGGCATAAGAATTTTGGGCAGCATTTGTGGGAGCAAATGCTTCTGGGATGTGTTGTAGGGCCCTATAGAATGGAGGGATCCAAACCTGGTACAACTTTGATTCTATTTTCTAAGGAAGCTCTTGAATTAAGTATTTCCCCAGATTTGCCCTATTTTCCTGGACAAATCTAGGTAGAATGCTACAGAAGAGTTTTTATTACAGAATTAACATTTCTGAAATGCTCAGGTAGCTCTCAGGGATACATCTCTGTTGTTAAATAAGAGGGTTAGGAGTGAGCTTGATCTCTGGACCTCAGTCATACACACTACTAAATTCTCATCTCTGTTCCTGGCTCTATCATGGAATATTCTGACTAGCACAGTCCAAAATAAATATGTCATGTAAAGTGGGTTAACCATAAGCAGTGTAGGCTCAAACCTACATTTGAACATTTGATCTCGCACTCTGTCAGCTTATGTCCTTTCCCTCTTTTATTCAGTAACATAGACATAACCTTACAATGTGTAAAGTCTTTTGAAAGATGTCACGAGCTTCTCTAACTTGAGTTAGGGTTAAATAAATTCCCTGGCCTACATTGCAAGCAAAGAAGATTAAATATAACTTGGAAAAATATAATTAAATCTATATAATGAAATATATGAAATATAAAATAAAAAATATATATTGTCTTTTGTTGTTATTAATATATTTAATAGTGCATTCATCATTAACCAGATCTTTAAGCAACTATGTTTTAGTACAGGTGTTCCTAATAGTTTCATGTAGATTTCTACTGGAAACCATAAGAGTTTCCTTGGGTGACATGTCAGAATACAGACTTCTTTTAAAACACTTGTGAGTTGCTTGTCCACTTAATTAGGTAATTCAATAAGTACTTCAGCCTGCCAGTTCTACTGTCATCTTTACTTCTTTTGCTCTGATGACCTTTTATGCATATTCAATTTCTCTATTACTCAAGTGGGCTTTTGTCTTATACTTGCTGGTTAAAAGTCTAGAGTGAGACATTACTACAATGTTTGATCTTTGCCTTGAGTAGAACGAGACATAAAAGCAATTTTCAATTCAAAAGCATAATGCTGCAGCAGAGATGCTTGAGTTTAATTTAAGTGTAAGGAAGTTCTTTGCACAGTAGGCTCTTTGTCTTCGGACTTCCTTTCCTGACAAAGGCTAGATGCAATGAAAATTTGGCTGGTTTAAGGAGAGACTTAGACAGACTGAAGGCTCTCAAGAATGTTGAACATGGTGTATAGCACAGAATGATGCAATTCAAGGGGTCTTTTTTCAGCTTCCATCAATGTTTATTTTAGGAATATAGTCTACAGTAAATGTGTTGCAAACATGTTGATTGGGAACACTTAGTGCAAGGTATGTAGAAACAAAAGAAACACTACAGAAAGCAGTAAATGTGGCTTATTTTGCTACAGAGTAAAATGAGTCTATCACATTTTAACTGAGGTGAGCAAACAGGCTTCCGTCCTCCTACAGCACTTTTTGCAGATATCAGCTTTAACCTTCAAAAGATCTTCTGTATAAAGAGGTTCTACTTTGACTCCACCAGAGTTTCACTTGGAAGGATATTAGTATACTTAGAATGTAATTCTCAGAGATATTCAGGAGAGTGGTTTTAGGTACTGCACATTAAGACATGTAAGGTCATAGAGCTTTAAAGAGAGAAAAAGGAAAAATGGTAGGAGAGAGGAAAAAATTCTGTGTTTCTATCTAAGCTTTGAGTCACACAGTAACACAGAATTAAAACAAGTGGTAAACACTGAAGAATCAATATATATTTCCCCTTTTCCATTCCGGTGTCCTAGTCACTGGGCATAGCACTGCTAGAGGATGACTTTTCCTCTATGATATCAGAAATTTACTCTCACTGTTGTTTATCGACTGTGTGGCTTCTCATTATCCAGTGAGCCACATTCCTGATGTCAGCATCCTTCAAGTGTCAGGAAGAGAGTGACAGAAACACATCACATTGCTTCTGAACCTCACAGAAGGAAGAAAAATTACATCTTCTGTAGATGCTGATGTCTGAAACTGTCCTCTTGATAGCAATAATGTGTGTGGTGCAGGAGTATGCTTGCGGCAAACAACTTCGCAGTTGATTAAGTGCCTCAGCCTTCACAAAGACCATTTATTGCTTTGTCTACTTCAGCAACATAGACATTCTCCTTTAAATAGAACAAATGTCAATTCTGGAAAATGTGATGTTCACATCTTCCGTTATAAAGTAGAAAACCTTGACAGGAGATGATTTTTTTTTTTCTTTTTCTATTTTTTTTTCTTGGGATGGCAGATTCCAGTACTTCACCTCATATTTCAGATTAGCCTCATTTCAAAACTAAGAAGATATAACTGGACGGAGAAACTTTAGAGGGATAGATACAATGCATTTCATCTATTCCATTTTCCAGTCCATTTGGATTTTTTGCAGCCTTGGAGACAGCCTATGCTTTTGTTGTGCACAAAAGGATTTAAATATTATGAAAAACCATTAGTAACAGTTAGAAAGTCTTTTCAGAGCTATAAAAAGTTGGATGGATTATATGGAGTAAATTTTCAGTGCTGAGTGTGTGGACTTAAATCCAAATTGGGTAATTTTAATAAATAAATTTATAGTATCTACTGTAGAATGTAAGCATATGCTGCACAGACTGTTGTTACCAGGAAAAAAAAAAAAAAAAACAAAAAAAAAGAAAGAAAGGAAGACATTTAGTCATAAAATTGTGTATAATCTTAGAAAAAATACAAGGAATGCATGCCAGGTTTTGGTTTGTTGATTTGGTTGGTTTTCTTTTCCTATACCAAGTTCAATATCCTTTTCTCAAGCTTATTCTTTTCCGAATGGTGTTATCACTAAAATGTGAATATAATGACATTTCCTGTCCTAGGGTGGATGCTAACATTGTCTATGACGTGGCTATGTTTTTTGTAGCTGGTAGTCAAAGTTTTAGTTTGAATCTCAATTACAGTGGCCGATGTTTTATAGCTACCTTAAAGTACCTACTTTCTAGAAGTGATCCGAATAAATGTACATCTGAGTTAGGAATACACCAGTGGAACACCAGACTCCCTAATTTGGAGAAAAATCTCGACATCTGAAGGAAAATTTTCTGACTTTTCATTACCTCTGCAGTCCTCAAAGACTTCCATGCAACTACTATTACATGGTGTAAAGTAATCAATGGAATAGACCTATTTATTTGTTAGTGAAGACATGTTTCAATGCAGAAATACACTTAAGCAACTGGACACAGGTAAAAGTAAATCAAACAGCTTTAGTGACAGAAGGCACAAAACTATAAGATAAAGCTGAAAGTCTAGACATACTAAATATTTTTTCTTGCTTATTCTGTGCTATAAATGCATTGAGTTTAAAATCTGATACTGTAATATTTATTGACACCATAACAGCAGGTTGCAAAAAGAAAGCAAACCTTGTTTTCAGCTTTTATAACTGTACATTGTGGTCTACTGGTACAGTCAGAATTGTTTTTTAATTTATATAGGAGAAAAGATTAGAGAAACAAAAAATCCTGCCCCAGAATCTGTGTTTATCATCTTTAGTTCCACTTCTAGCAGAGTAAATGGTCTGATCAGTTTCCAGCATGTTTCAGGAAAGATGATTCATGTATCTGTTATACATTCAGGGTGCCACAGTGGTGATGACTGTTCATGTGTAGATGCTACTTGAAAAAAAATTAAAACAACCCCAAACCCTACAGGAAATGCATGCAACTACTCTTAGAGAAAAAAAAAAAAATGCTAAAGGAAGAATCATATTTGTCCTTTCATTGTGTATCCTCTGGCTGGTAAATATTCACCTACTACATGAAAATACTCCATTCTTCTCCTTACATATATCAAAGTATTACGCAATCTATCATGATCACTGCAAGGTAGATGGTGCTATAAACAAATTATCTAGGCATATGATGTTGATTAGCTTAAACCCCCTCATCTAGGATATATTCAAACCCATGATAGGTGTATCAGTGCAGTGACGTCCACTGCAACTATTTATACAAACTAAAAAGGGGGATTTTATGTCATAGAAGTAAGCCAATAAGCAAATATTTCACATTAAAAGGACAAGTTTGAGAGAGGTTTAACCTACATTAACATTGTAAAATATAGAGAAGTACCTTATGCAACTTCGTATAGTTATAATACATTTATTTATTCAATACTGTCCTTTAAAGTTGCAGTATGTGTCTGCAGAATGAAAGAAGAAAACACAAGAATCTCTTGCAGAGTCTCTGTTATTCTTTTTTGCTTTTCAAGAAGAAAGTTATTCAGGTTAGAAGTGCATACTTGTTCCTTTTGCATGAAGATTTTGAACAAACCATATGAGGAAGAGAAGATAAGACAAAAGCTTGTATTCCAAGAAATTGGCCTGGCAAATAAGAGAAGCAGTTGGACTGTAACAGAGAGACTGAAGGTTCTTAGAGATGACTTTAACTGTCAGATGGTAGTATCCTGGGCTTTTTTTCACCAATTCCTACATTCACAGCATGTCCTGTAAACCCAAACCAGACAAAAGTAAAGAAACAGATTCATCGTGTGTTCTTATATTACTTAGGGTGATCCCGCATACTCATATAGCCTGATAAATCCTATTCCTAGCAGTCATGTGAGGCTAGGAAACGAGCAAAAGATAGGCAGGCAATGCTCACTAAACATTAGACATAAATAGGACTTTCTGATAAAATATCAAATGTTGAGGGTGTGACTTCTGGGCAGTAATGTGCCATCATCAGTGCAGTCATCTTAGCTGCTAGACAAACCGTAGTCCTTCCCTTAATAATTAAATAGGTAAAGTGTCACAGATTTCACTTGAAATACAGAAAAAAATGAGTTCAGACTCTTTCTTTTGTAGTATACAGAACAGCTTTCGGTTGCATGATACTGTAAGTGTGAATTTATCATCCTTGCTGGAATAGTTTCACTTTGTGTAACTACTTAAATATTTATAGGAACAGAGAGTGCAAAAATAACTCTATGTGATAGAGGTTGTGACATTTATGTGGGAGAAGAAAACCTCAGGATAAGTTCTCTAACTTAGAACGAAGAAGATTTGGATCAGGGCACCCACATGATAAGCACGTGCTCTAAACTTGAGTTATAGGATGTACTGCTTTGGGGCTGTCTCATTGTAAATGATGATTTCTTTTCAGTCCAGAAAAAAAGAACTTTAGGCATTTCTGTAACTTTTGCATGAAGTGGGACAACTCTTCTCATTTGAATTTTATGCAACATATCAAATTTCCACTAGATTATTTCACTGCAGTTGAAAAAAGAAAGAGTTATAGAGGGTTTGTGAATATTGACCTGTCTAGTTGTATCTCTATTAACATTTCTATTTGGTTATTAGATAACAAGGAATTGTGAAAATAGAAAGAAAGTTCAAGAATAAAACTTCAGCTAATATACAACATGCAGAACTGTGTAGAATTCTACTGCTGCTGAAGAGTCTGAAAAAGAACATTGACAGCTTATATAATTACAGTGTTTGAAAGGATACTTCTTTCAGTTACCAATTCTATTTGAATATAATGATACTTTTCAGTTCTCAGAACCAGAAGACTGAGGATGACTCAGAAGAGCATGCAGTAGCTTACAATAAATGTCCCAAAGGAAAAGATAAACGGAAATGAAATTTGGAAAGAGAAGACATAACACCACAAACAACAGAGTCACTATAGCACCGCCAGTAAGGATGGAGAAACTTCAGAAGATTCTATATTGAGGTTCATTTGTTAACTATCAACTCACTCTCTGATGTGTAACATTCTGCTGGAAATCTTGTGTGAACAGATTTTATTTTGATATTTCAGAATTTCCAGTTCTCGTCACAGTAGAGCCCAAAGCTGCAGAGATGAACAAAAGAGAAAAAGTTGTTGTAAAACAGGCTATGTAAATAATTTTAAAACATAAAAAAAAATCTTTGATTCATGCTTGACTTCAAACGAGGAGTGATTTCTTTTTTTTCTTTTCTTTTTTTTTTTTTTTTAAGTGACTGATTCTCTTTTCCATTTTCAAAGAGCAAGCTGGAACTTCCAGGTCTGTCTACCTTACGGTATAGAGTAAGATATCCTTGTTAACTAAAACAGCGTGGATATTAGCAGTAATGTATCTGCAGCAACATATAGGCTTAGTCAAGGTTCTTCACAGTACCACAGGTGGGATGATTCCAGTACCTGAGATAAATTCATGTGTCGCTGAATCACCTCTCATGCTTCAAAACAGTATTTCAGGATTACAACAGGTTTGACAATATTCTTTAATTTAGGATTAAACGTATGTGACAGTAGTGCCTTTTCTAGATCAGCCTGTCTACACCAGAGAAAAAGGTGTTACAAAAAGGAATAAAGGTCCTATCAAAGAAAATGAAGGTTTTTTTCATCACGGTAGCCAAAGGATTCTGTTCTCTGAGTGCAAGTCTGAGCTTAAAAGATCTATAAGGAAAGGACCTGTGGGTACAAGATGCACATCAACACAAACGCAGTATTCAACTCTAGTCAGTTGGGCTGACTAATATAATGCTATATTCTGCAGAATGATGTTGGTTTTATCACAAGCTTTCTAAACCAAAGTAGCACAGTATTACAAAGTGCCAGAATTCCCAGGTGAGAGTTTTCTGAGAAAAGAGACAGCAGTTAATTAATGCTACAAGTTTTATTATTTGTAGCAGATGCAATGGTCCTAGCTGAGACTGAGGTACTATTTTGCAAAGGCTTTGTAAAAAGTAATGTAAAACAGGATCTGCTTGAAAGAATTTATATTATTATTTCAAACAAAAGGTGGGAAGAGGTGCAAAGAGATGGACTGATTTTCTGATTTTCACTACCAAGCCTTTTGAAGAAAGCATTTTGGAGATCATTCACAGCACTTCAGCTTCTGGTAACGATACAATAACATTAGCAGAGAACTTAACCTTATTTGTATATATAGATGCATACTACAGACTTATTCAGAATAGGTTTTTCTTAGTGGGATTAAAAAAAAAACAGATATCCAGGGACCCCAAGAAGTCTGTCAAGGTAGCTGGAACCTCTTGTTTGCTCAAGCTGTTCTTACAATTGTAGGTCAGATGCACTTAGCACTGCAAAAGGAGCATTTTGGAAATATTAGTTCAGTAAGAGTATATGGAACTTGACAGTCTGATTCATTAAGACACCTGGTTAAGGACAATTTAGTATAAAGGAAATAAAAAAGAACAAGGGTAATGACAAATTAACACAGGTACATACAGACCTGAGGCGAAGGTGATAACAGAGCTGTGTTTATTGTTTCCCCGGGGTAATTTAATCCTGTGTGCATGTGTGTGTATGCAGAATTCACTAGCAAACTTCAAGCCAGATAAGCAGGTGAGCAGAAGACGACCTGCATCTGGGAAGACTCCAGATCTGAGACAGTAGTGGGTATGGAGCACAGGGTCTGGTATTGGGTATTAGCCAGGCTGAAAAACCTCTGCTAATATTCAAGGGATCTATGAGCGTGGGGGTGATTGTGAATCAGGTGAATGATTGCATGCACCTATTTGCTAGTAAACATCAAGCTGGACAAGCCAGTGAGTAGGAGGAGACCCATTTAGAGGGTAAAGGGGTCTGAGATCCAGGCAGGAAAGTTAGGTGGATATTCAAGGGATCTGAGAAAATGGGTGTACTTGTGAATCTGGAGAGTGAGGGCATGCACGTTTTCACTAGTGAACTTCACAATCAGTCAGAGAGGAGCAACACATCTTGGCCAGCTGTACTTATATTTTATGAGAGTCACAGTTTATGTGTTATATGTTGGTGTTGTTAAAGGCAGTGCTCTGAACCTGCAAATGGTAAAATAAACAAACAAATAAATAAATCAGAAAAAATCTCAACCCATTTCTCAGAATAGAAAAGCATTGACAGAAATTTTAGGTTTTTCTTTATGAATTGTGAATAGAGTTACATCTACATAACTTACAAAAATGGTATTCATTAACATTGTCATTTTTGTGAATATTTGCTATTTTTTGTGATAAATATTACATCTTTTTTTTGACTAATAGAAACTAAAATGCAGTGAAAGACTGATGGATGCAAAAATCCATCTTCTTTTAACCAATCCAAGCATATCAGCTGTAAAGTGAGAAAAAAGAGAAAGATATATTAAAGGGACATGCTGGTTTAAAATATATCGGGTGTAAAGGCTGGTAAAAAACTGATGATAAGCAAATACATACATATTGTTTTGATAAACTAACAATTTACTTTACATATAAAGACAGTTTTATGTAATCTGCAAATAGGAACACTCCCAGCAGCATGAGATTCAAGTGAGAATTAAATATTGTACTTGATATGATTTTCACCTAGGTTTTGGAGAGTCATTTCACACACTGTTTTGAGAATTGCTAGCAACTATAATCCCCCAAAGTCTGTTTGCAGCGTAGCCTGCAATGAAGAGACACCTGAACCAGCACATGTGCCAGAAGCAGTGAACTCCCAACAGTACTGAGTTCAGTGTGATTTTTTTCCTTCTACTAAAATAATCACAATGCACTCAACTCTCCATTATCAATGCTAACTGGAGCTTGGTAAAGTTTTGGAAACAGAGGTGGTGTTATGGTTTCCACACTGAGCTAAGTTGCTGTGGATCAGCCCCATGCACAGCCCATTTGGCTTCATGAAAGATGCTATGTTGTCCAAATGCACGCAGCCACTTTGGTTCTGAAGCTGTGTTCCTGGTATACAGCATCTAAACTAACAAGCCCTCCAGATATGCCAGAGTGCATGGTGTGAAGACAGATGGGCCAGCTTGTGATCACTGGCAAGGGCTCAGCACAGCATGGAAGCAGTTTATAACACTTCTGGACAAAAGATGGGTGTCATTGCACTCATGTGGCTCTACACTTGGTGCACCAATCTGTGAAGCATTTGAACTGGCCTGCATAGATCAGCTGGAATCTCTTTGCACCTCTGGCATAGTTTAGCTACAGCACGGATAGCTATTTCCCAGATGATGCAAAAGTTACAAAATTTGAGTTGCCTCTGACCAGCTGTAGATGCTAATGATGTATGCATCCAAGCTAGTCTGCCCAACTCCCTCTGTGATCAAAGGAGAAAAACAACAGCTTTCAGGTTGTGAACTACTTCTTTATAATCCTGATCAGAATTGCTCTTCAGTGTGCCTAATTCTCTACACTGAATAAAAAGAAGCCTCAAGTGTCTATCTCAAATGTGGACATTTCTGACTGATTACTAGAGCTAGCTGGCATCACCCTTGGCATCTACCATGAGTCTCGTGCCTTACTTTTTTAAAATGTGTTATCAAACATTACTTGTAGAATGAACAAAACCATTCACTTCCCCCTCTGTATTTACATATTGACATAGGAGGGACATGTTTTGCATGTTTGGAGTTCACAGAAGCTGGAGAGAACTGATGTTATTTGGCCATGCGAGACATCAGTTTTCATCATTGATTTAGGAGTAAACACTGATATAAAAGGCAACAGTGGCTTCAGGACAATGGTTCTGCCTGTAATTATGTTCATAACATCAAAGTAAAACCATTTATTTTGTTAGTTTCTTAGGCACTTGTGATACTGGTTTAAAATGTTAGATCATGCTGCTGTTCAGTTGATTATGGATACACGAGCTGTCCACTAATTGAGTGGTTAAAAAGTTAGTACCTACACCCAAAGGACAGCTTTGGATGAATGAACCTCAGCTAAAGAGACTGTATGGTGGTTTTTAAATAACTGCACATACTGTATTCACCATGAGAGCTGCAAAGTATTCAGCCCTAAAGTTGAAGAATGGGGTAAAAGGAATGCTGCATGAAGTGCTTCAGACATTTTTGAAACACCTTTGTTTTGTTGAAAATAAAAATTAATACAAGTCGTTTTTTGAGGGAAGTGACAAAAAGGGGGAAGGGAAAAGGCCAATTTCAATTCATCATTTGAAAGACAAAATACCAGGCTGTTGAAATGTACTGTTTTGACACCTTTGAACTTCCAAATTTGGAACAGTAAAATCTTTTAAGAGTAGAGAAACATTTCTTGCCACATCTAAATCTACTACCATTGTAAATAACGTGTATTATTTTACCTGGAGACAGTCTGAGAATAATGCTCATTTAAACACATGATTTACAGCTGAAGGATTTCAGAGTTTCAAGACACCTACAAAACAAGTGAACAACTGGCTAGTATTATTAATACCACAGTGACGAAAATTGTTTGGCAAAATATTAAATGAATATTTAAAGAAGACAACTCTAAATTTGTACACTACTAAATTGCATTTTAAGTAATACTGATGATATAAAACACTATATTTTTTGGTTATATGTCTACCGATTTATAAAACTTACTGAGGTGCTGAAATGCAATGCCAATATATTTTTGAAATAAACGCCAGGTCAGAGTTAGGAAACTGTCTGGGTAAGGGTTAGATACAATGAAAGGACCGTATGTTCTGATCGTTATATTTGTTTTCAGACAGCAGTGCATCACTTGAACAGTATGCTTCAACATCAGCTTTCTGTGGCTAATAAAAAATGATGCAGATTGTACAAATTAACTGTGGGATAACCCCAGCCAGCAACTCAGCTGACCCAATCACTCTCTCACTCCTCTGGCTGGGGGGGAGAATCAGAAGAAACAGAAGAGGAAAAGTGAGACAACTTATTGGTCAAAATAAAGACAATTTAAAAAGTGAAGCGAAGCTGCATGCACAAGCAAAGTAAAGTAAGGAATTCATTCAACACTTCCCATCCACAGGCCACCTCCTAAAAACAAGGCCTCAGCATGTGTAATGGCACTTGGGAAGACAAATGCTCTAACTCTGAACATCTTCCTTTCCTCTTCCTTTCCCACAGCTTTTATTGCTGCATATGATATGGTATATAAATCCTTTGGGTCAGTTGGGGTCAGCTGTCCTGTCTCTGTCTCCTTCCATCTTGTTCACCTCAGCCTACTCACTGCAGGCACAGTGTTGTGTGGGGGAAAATCTCAACAGTGTTCATGACCTGCTTAGCAATAGCCAAAATGCTGATGTGTTATCATCACTGGTTTAGTCACAAAGTCAAACACAGCACCATACAAGCTGCTACGCAGAAAATTAACTCCATCTTTTCCAAACCCAGGACAGTAACTGGGGAATCTTTGGTCAAATAATGATAACAAATGAAAAAATATTTTAGGGCTATACTTCAGCAGATTTTACACAGGTAACTCTATATAATATAGAACTTATTTACGTCAATACAGTTGTATAGTTGTGCGTGCTTGGTAATTTTTTTTGCCAATTTAACAAGAGGAAAATCATAAAACTGTTTTACTTTTGAGCTTCTAACAGGTGATTACAAACAAGAGGTTTAAAAGCTGTGTGTAAAAGGAGAACATGGCGATTAAAACTAATGTATACTGCTGTCTATAATTCGTGCATGGTTGCCTAGAAAGTAGCCCCCAAGGGGCTTGAATGAAGTCTAAAGAAAGCGAACAAACAGAATTACAGCTGAAAGACGAAGTTCACAGTCTGTCCTTAATTCACTTTATTGACACGACAGAACAATCTTTTGCATCTGTAACAGCAGTCAGAAGGAAGGAGTCCTGCTCTAGAAGGCAGGTCACAAGCAAAGTTGACACAGACTCTTTCCACACCTCTCTGTTTTGGAAGTCTCTAAAAAAATCACACTTATATAATACTTTCCATTCAAGGACAAAAGAGCTTTTTACCTGTTTAAATGTTACGCCTCAAAATACATCTATGAGTGAAGTATTTATTATTGCCTTAGAAATGGACTGAAAACTCCAAAAAACTTTCACTGTCACTAAAATTAGGTATCTAACTGTTAGCCAGATTTATTCCATACAAATCATGTTCAATTTAAATTGACTTGGAGTGCTTAATACCTCTCGAACCTTCATTTACTTCTTTTTATCGCCTCTATTCTGATGTGTGTGCTGAGATGTGCATACAGTATGATATGTCATGGTCTTCACCTGGTTGTTGTTTAACCTAAGTTAATCAGTCACTACCACCTGTTGAGCCTAGTGACAAATGAAGGAAAAAAATCAGTTTTCCTGAATTCAGTCCTGTGTTTACAGGGCGCAGCTCAGGAGTTTGAGTCACTTTTGGACTCACCATCTTTCTTCAAGATCATATTTTTTACCTACATTGTTTGATTTTGTGGCCCAAATTTGGTATTTCAGTGCTTTATGAATAATTAAACCTCAGTTATCAAAAATCTATCTCTCTCAATGTCAAATTATTTTCTTGTGAGGTATAATCTTGGCATGTGCTCCACTGACTATGAAGTACATTTAGGCCCAGATTCTGTGGCTAACTTTAGGCCATCACCTGCAATCTGAATGATCTTATAGAATTATCTTCCAAAGAGTTACTTTAGATAAAGCCCACCAGTTAGCTCAGGTAGGTGTGACTATTTGAGCTTTAAAGTTCCAGGGCATGAACTTCAAAGGGAAAAACCACATAAGACAAACAGGAGACTTGGATTCCACCTCTGAGCACGAACTTCCTAGGAATTAACAAAATAGTCCTATTAAAAAGCATTTTCTCTCTATTCCTAAGGCTTTAGATTCTGACATGTGTGACTAAACTACTTCCAGCTGTTAAACTAAAAACTACTGTGTAAAGTAATTGCTATGCTTAATAGCCCACCTCCCAAATCAATATTTTATTTCCCCAGTGTTACTAAAGAAAGGAAAAAAATACCTCCAAAGTAACTAGTGCCCAATGTTAATTATATCATGCAAGAAGCGTATTTTATCAACTTGCTTTATTCTCAGTTGGGTAAAAGAAGTCTTATGCTTTAGAAGCAGGACCAGCTTAACAATTTCCTTAAGAGAGTCTTTAGACAAAAAAAAAAAAAAAAAAAATTGTTTGTCAAAATAACCTCTCCAACAAAATATTTGTGAACCTGGCATTTAACAGTAGTGTCACACAGTGGTCTCTCTGCAGAGATGTGTGATACCTAGTTATCTCCATGGAGCTCCTCTGTGGAGATCAAGGAAGAATACCCATCCGAAGTCATGCAGACCCCGCCAAAGCTGGCACATTCTCTGCGTACAGCCACGGGTTTGTCTGCTTCGCTCTGTCTCTTTGTAGCAACAACAGCAGCTTATGCAACTCTTGAGCAGGCTTCAGGCTTCTTTCCATGAGAAGGCTGCCTACAGCCTAGACTTGTATTATTAATTGTGAAACCCATTTTCTATGGTTTTCTGAAGCAGCTACACTAACGCTTTGCCTTTTAACTATTGGGCATTATTTCAGAGTTGGCATATTGAAGTGTCGTCGTTAAAAGACAGCGTGGGCTGGATCTCGTTTCCCATTCAAAAGGGCAGCTCTGATCTGATCCTTGAGTTTTCAAATGAGATCGGCTTTCTTAGATGTGGGGAAAATTTCCCGATTTGGTCCTGATGCTGAATTTCAGCCTTGAGCAGTTTGATAAGAAAAGACTTGCCTATGAAAAATGTGAATCAGTGATAGGCTGATAATTATAGCGATGTGAGAATGTACTGTTGTGACATGCCTTTGTAGTGAAGTTAGTGAAGTATCCCTACAGTAAATTGCATTTTCATAAATACCAAACATTTGGGGATATTTATGGCAAAGCATGTGGATGCTGAAGGCTTTCTCTTTTGTGAATG